>OX336370.1:39398619-40081744 GCA_946902895.1 Fragum fragum
ACACAGAAAGTTTAAAAAATCTTAAATGTCAAAGAAATCAAATTATTGTCTGCAACTCCTTTGAATTTGGACCTGTCTAAAATTTTGATTCATCATCATATATTCACCATATATTGTAGCTCATGTTAATTAAATGATTGCTTTTCCGATTGTTTTATGCTGTTTAATTGCTGTATCAACACAGCTGTGGATATAAGATTTTAACCCTAGTCCTACTGTATATTTATCTTTTTCCATTATATTTAAAACTTTGACATAATTTGATCAATGTTGGGTTTAAAGATTTTCTCAACACTATGACAGCAAGCAGGTAGTGTAAGCTAAGATCAGATTCATTTGTGCAGTCTGATCTTAGTCAACACACTTGCCAAAGCCCGCATTAAAGCAGCAATATTCCAGGATCAACATGACAAGAGTTAAAATAATCTTTTTGCATTCTAGAAATTTGCAGCTCATTGGCAGCTTAACTGCAGCTTCCTCAAAACCCAGCTCCCTGTTATCATAAAACGCAGCTCTGCGCTTTTAAAACTCAGCCCTGCATTTTGATGCGCAGCTCTGCTTATAAAAAACGCAGCTACCATATATTTACGCAGCTCTGCGTTTTTCATCCATCAAGCTGGATAAAAGCTGCGTAAAAGCCGGCTAAAAGCCGGCTTTTGCGCAGCATAAAAGCTGGCTTTTAGCTGGATAATTTTTCGCATGGGAGTGAATCAGGCTGTCAATCAAAAATCAACAGACTACT
Organism: Fragum fragum; assembly: GCA_946902895.1. Taxonomy (NCBI): domain Eukaryota; kingdom Metazoa; phylum Mollusca; class Bivalvia; order Cardiida; family Cardiidae; genus Fragum; species Fragum fragum. Next base: position 39,399,362 of record OX336370.1, read on the forward strand.
CAAATTACATATTTAGACTGAATGTGAAGTTTGTACTTCAATTTTGGTAAACATTTTTCTGAAGCATTTTTGTTTGTCTGACAACTTAAAAGTCATTACTATAGCTTATCAAGCTATAGGTTGCAGTCAAACCATTCTATATTTTTGGTACATGATACTGACCATAAATTTTGTCATTTAGAATCAGATTTGAACCTCCTGTATGAGCCCAGTGGGCTGGGCAGCACTTGGTCAATTATAATGTAATTTTACTGTATTTCTGATAATAAATACTCACAGCAGCATTGCAAAGCAAAGACAGGGATTTTCATGTTACACAATAATTTCTTAGCAGTAATCTTATAAAATGGATACACCTGTTCTACCTTTAGGATGATTACCTCTAAACAATCATTGAAATGAGTGTTGAAAGAAAACATTGCTCAAATGTGAGGAAAATCTGTTTAATTATCACAGAGGAGGGACTACTATCAAGGAGGGAGCTTTTATTAGGGAAAATAAGACGTCTAACATGGAAAAGAGAGATTGCCGACAATTTTTTGATAAATGATATCAGTATTATTTATAGTTGTTGAAATTTAATCTATAGCCTATTCTACACTCCTATGAAGGCTCTGCAAGATAGAGTTTGGCATTAATGTGATGAAAAATGCATTCCATCATGAATAGAAAAACTACAATTAACCCATTACCAAACAGTAATGCTTTTTTATGCCCTGAAGAAATATGGTAATCAAAAAACTTTGTGGGAAAAGGAGAAATTGCTCGTACCAAGCAATGTCTCTTTGTCATAGAATTTTTTCATCCATACTTGGCACTTTTTTCCTAATATTTGAGCAACTTAAGATCTTGTCTGCAGCTTCTTTCTAATAGGACCAGTCTAAAATTTTGTCATCTGGTAATGGGTTAGTAAATGACATTAATCAACTATATATATAATGCAGGTCTCTTGTAAAGTTTGTGAAGTTTACAGAAACTGTGATACAGTGAAGATATTTTAACTATGATACAGTGAAGATAATTGAAACTGTGATAGAAATTATAATATTTATGGACTTCCTTAGATTTGTTTGAAAGCCATGGATGAATTACAAGTGGCTCTTTTAAACACAGATGTCAACAGAATAAATGAAGTGCTGGATAAAATCCCTAATATACCGCAAGTGAACCGTCTCTTACTGAACGAGGGCATCAGCTTGGTGTCAGAGCTTTGTAAATTGGGCTGTATAAAAATAATCATCAAAGTGTTGGAAAGTGGAGTCAATATTTATGAAGCCAATAAACAGGTTAGTATCAATTTCAAATGAGCTAAAATGAACTATTTAGCTCACCTGGGCACGAAGTGTTGATGCTGAAGTATTTTGATCACCCTCTGTCCGGTGTTCAGCATGCATTGTCCGGCATCTGTCGAGTGTCAATAATTTTAAAATGATATCTCCTCCTAAACCACTTACAAATTTAAAACAAACTTCGCAGAAATATTCCTTAGGTGGTGCCCTTTAAAAATTGCTAAAAGAATTGAAATCAGTTTAAAGGTCTGGTTTCCATGGCAACAATAGTTAAATCTTAAAAAAAATCTTTAAAAGTATCTTCTCCTGAACCAGAAGACACAAAGCCTTAATATTTTCATGAAGCATCAGTATATTGACCTCTTTCAGAGTTGCTAAAACATGACCCTCAGGTCCCAAGGGGTTGAGCCCCAGGGTGAATGGGGCTTAAATATAAATAAAGAAGGAAAACATATTCTCCCAAACCACTTGGCCAGTCTCAACCAAAGAATTGAAATCCGTTGAAATTTCTGGTTGCTATGACAACTAGAGTAAAATAAAAAAAAATCATCTCCTTACCCAGAACGCAGAGAATCTTGATATAGTAGAAATGTCTCTTAGGTTGCCCCCTTTTGAGATTACTAAAAGATTTGAAATCTGTTGAAAGCATTGGTTGCCCTGGCAACAAAAATTGATATCAGTTAAATTTTAAGCCAGGTCTTTCCCAGACCAAGTTAGTATTAGGCCTTTAAGAAAAAGAGCCTTGAAGTGGAACTTCCTATTGGAGCTGGCCACCCTGACCACTCTTGTCAGTGTGGCCCTCAATCCATCAATTCAGAATGTTGTGAACCTGATCATGACTTCCTGTCATTTATCACACCTGTACATCTGCAACATTCAATCTGGGTTTATAATAGAAAATTACAATAGCGCTCAGTACAAATGACATTAATTTTGTCGCAAAAATTGTGTCAGAGGTCGGTAGATTATCTGGCGAGCCAGAGATTGAACTTACAGCCTTAGGATCTGCAGTAAATGCACTTAAACTTGAGTTAACCAGGTTTACAATCTTATTTTGATATTCAAGCAACCAATTAACATCAGAAAGCTGATAAATTGTTTAGATATTTAATTTATCACTTATCTCTTCCTGTTTGTACAAGTGTTCCTGTCCTAAATTGATCTTGATGACTAAGTTATATTTGAGCAATGATGTGATAAAAAGATTTTCATAGACCCTTATATGAATGATTTGAAAGCAATATCAAACATGACATATACACATCTTATTTAGAATTAGTGCACATTTGTTTATAAAATTGATTTCTAAAGGATATATTGATTATTAAAAGTTCTATCAGTGCTTTTAGCCCTTTGATTTTACAGGATAACAAGGGTTAAAATCATGACCCTCTGGCCCCCAGGGGCAGAGTTCTGAGTGAGGGGGTATACTTAGAAACAAAGAATGATTTTTAAACAAATTCTCCTCCCAAACTATTGGATCGATTTGAATATAGCTATAAGAATTTAAATCCTTTGAAAAGCTTGGTTTCCATGGCAACAAAAGTGAAAATCTTGAAAAATCTTTTTCTCCTTACCCAAAGGGCTTAGAGCCTTGATATTTTGTATAAAAATCAGTATATGGACCTCTTTCAAAATAGATAAAATCATTATTATCAGGTCCCCAGGGGCAGAGCCCTTGGTGTGTGTGTGTGTTTCTATATAGAAAGAATGATTTTTAGCTCATCGGGCTGAAAGCCAGAGAGCTATTGTCATGGCATTTTTGCCCATCATGTGTCAGTGCGTGTGTGAGTCCGTAAACTTTTACCTTAAAAATCTTCTCCTCAGAAAGTAGTGAACAGAATTCAACCAAATTTCACAGAAATGATCCTTGGGTGACCCTTTATCAGATTCCTTCCAAGAATTTTGATAGGATGAAAAACATGACTTAAAGTGGGGACTAATTTCCATATTTGGTGATGGGTTTAATTAAATTTCACAGAAATGATCCTGTGGCTGACCTTTTATCAGATTCCTTCAAAGAATTTTGATCGGATGAAAAACATGGCCTTAATGGGGGGGGCTTATTCCATATATGATAAAACCTTTTAAAATCTTCTTCTCAGAAACCAGTTGAAGGATTTCAACAAAATTTTACAGGAAAGATCCTTGGCTGTCTTTTTATCAGATTCCTTCAGAGAACTTTGGTCAGATAAAAGTCATAGCTTTAATGATTGGGGCTTATTTCCATATATGGTGAAACCTTTCAAAGTCTTCTTTTCAGAAACCAATTGAGGGATTTAAATCAAATTTTCAGGAATGATCCTTTAGTGACCCTTTATCAGGTATCTTCAAAGAATTTTGATAGGATGAAAAACATGGCTTCAGTGAGCAGTGCAAATTTCCATATATGGTGATAGCTTTATTCCTTTTAGAAACTAGTTGATTGATTTCAACCAAATTTCACTGAAATGATCCTCTGGTGACACTTTTCCAGATTACACTGATAAAAAATATCATTCATTGAAAATATGGCTTTCTTGGTTGTGGATTATGTCCATAAATGGTATACAGTGATGTGAATACCTTTTTCATTGACGAGATTTATTTGCCATACATTGTGAATATGATTCCTGAAAACATCATTTGCTTAATCAGTACATCAGGCGATACAAGCACTCAAGCACTTCTAGTTAAACGACATCTCCTCTAAAACCATTCAGCCAATTTGGACCAAATATGACAAAAATGAGATTCTTTGGGAAAAAATTGATCGGATGAAAGTACAGCTTTTATTGTCGAGTGATAGTTAGAACATTCTATGCTTAAAGGCTATTAAGTTTATTTCAAGCAAATTTAAACTGAATATTTTCAGCTCACTTGAGCACAAAGTTATCAAAATAAGCTTTTGTGATCTAGCTGTGTCCGGTGTCTGTCTTCCGTCGTCCGTCTTAAGTCAACATCTTGGTTCTGTTGTGAAATGCTTTCTTAAGTTTACAAAATGTGCAACCATGCTTATTTGATGGCAAGGCTTGTTTAATATCTCTCTTTTTTACCCTAGCAACACAAGTATGATACAAACTACCAGTATACCTAAACATGATATTTGTATATCATGCAATCTTGATAACATTGTATTAACAATCGAGTTAATTTATGGTTTGCATGGATTACAAGAAATGTTACTGAGCCAGATAAATGTCTGATTTCTTCATATGTTGTTAGCTGTTGTTAAATTAATATTATGTTGGGTTGGTCACTCATCGTGTTAGGTCAAACCATCGTTATATTAAGTCAGAATAATATTACATCCAGTTTGTAAGTAATCATAACGACTAAAGTTATTGTATGTTGACTTCGTTTAGTGTTAAAAATGCTTATATCAACATTTTGTTAGGTTCATAGCTCATTATGTTAGGTACAGTTCTCCTTATTGTAAATCTGATTTACATTAAATTAAGGTAATGTGTGAGAAAAACGATTAAATCAATACTATGTTGGGTTAGTAGTACATCACGCGTGTTCAAGTTATTATTATGTTAAGTCACAATAACATTATATCAAGTTAACTGTTTAATTGTGATGGTTAAGATTGCTGTATGTTTAGTCTATATATAGTAGAATAATGTTAAATGAAAATTATGTTGGGCTGGCCAAGTTCTCATTATTTAAACTCAGATTGACACCATATTTGGTTAGTATGTACATGTTATGACTAAGATCATTTTATGTCTAATCCCTTTATTGTCAAATAAGGTTAAATCAAAATTATTTTGGTTTGATATTTTCATGTGTTACGTCTTGTTGCTAATAATCTGACTTACATAAACATTAATTTGGTTAAATTGTTATGATTTGATAACATGCATGCTTGAAGAATGTTTAATTTTGTTCTGATAAGCACTTTTCATGTTATTTTTCTTTAAAGCTTCGTTACATTACATTATTTGTTTTCTTATTTTTTTAAAACTCGTTTCGTTTTCGCCATTTAATCCTTGGCGTTTGTATATCAAAGTCCAGATAGTTCAGATGTGTTAAACAAACTCTGTAAAACATGAATAATATTTTGGAAAAGTTTGATTTGAATAGGTATTCGGAGTTTTTTTTAAAGGAAATAAATACACTGGATATGATATGTGACTTGTCCATGTATGATTTTGCATGCTTGGGTGTTCACAGTAGAGCAGATGTGATGAAAATAAGGACTGCTTGTATTCACTTTGGAAAACATTACAACAAACACACTTATGGATATATAGGACCACCTCAGTTTCTGATTTCAAGCGACACGCTTGAAAGTCTAATTGATACGGGCTACATGGTGAAAGAAATATCTTTGGCTTCAAGGACTTTTGTCAAAATAAGCCCGCCCGCATCAATCGACGCCATTTTCGCGGTTTGAAACATAGCGTTCCAAATAAACCTATTAATAACTCTATTTGATGATAAAGGGACTCAATATAATGATAACTTAGCCCAATAAAACGACTTAAGAACTTTACCAAAGTTTAATACAGCTGTGTAAAGTGACAATCTAACAACACATTTTGTCAATGAAACTCAAAACATTTACAAGTTGATTTAACAATACTTTTTATTAACAGAATAGTTCATTTATACAAGTAAATAGCATCTTTGTTTAACTGCAGATAATGAAAGACCAACTCTGTCAAACAGAAATGAAGTGGATAGCATGTCTGATTTATACAAAAGACAGTTACGGTGTTCCATAGATAAGATTATTAATACAATGTTATCAAGATTGCATGATATACAAATATCATGTTTAGGTATACTGGTAGTTTGTATCATACTTGTGTTGCTAGGGTAAAAAAGAGAGATATTAAACAAGCCTTGCCATCAAATAAGCATGGTTGCACATTTTGTAAACTTAAGAAAGCATTTCACAACAGAACCATGTAGGTTCCTGACATGACGAATACTTTCTAACAATTGTCTTAATTTCTACTTATTATCAACCTCGAAGACTATGTGATTTTCTTAGTTACCTTTCACATCTCTATATATCAAATATAAAGGATAATTCTTTGTTTCTGAGTGTAAGATCGATTTTTCTCTTATTGAGTGAACATCAAAAGCTACGTTTTCATGAGTGGAGGAGCCACAAATAGAAATATGCTTTAGTAGTTCAGGAATTGAAAGATAACACGATCTTAGAAGAAAAACAAACAGTTTTTATCATAATTTGAATTCATAAGAAGTGAAAAATAAAAAAAAATTCAATAAATTCCAGACAGTTAACTTACAAATAATGCATGAATCAATATTTGGACTGCACTTTAAGCAAAGTCTTGTGTAGTCTAAATGATGGTGTAATTTTCTATGCTGTCAATTCTAGGGGTCAAAATATTTATATCCAGTAATCCCAATATTCTTTCTAACATTAACCCATTCCCACACTGATTGCAATCTGGTAATGTGTCAACAAAAGTCATTGTAGCATATCTGCTATTTGCCTACCATGAATTGATGAATGATACTTAGTGTGTAGTACATCTAACTGGGAGTGCAGGTGTGAGAAACCACAGAAAGCTATGGTTAGGGCCATTAACCTCTGGAATATGTGGCATGTCATGCAAAAGGAACTTTCTTGGAACATAAATGCATTAACCCATTCCTACATAATGACTCTTTTTGATGCCCCTAAGAAAACCTTGAAAAAACATTGTGTACACAGAAGGAATTTCTTCATCTGATAATTGGATAACATGGGAATGAACTAAGCTCAGCCAGAGTTCCTATTTCAATTGTGAAGTAGATGACAGTTCTGTGGAAAGTCTGCTTAAAAAAAATACCTGCCCTATATCTGCACTCTAATTATGTTGTTATTTTTATGCACTTCCCAGGCAGGACCTATTTGCAATGTGGCCACATACTATACATGTATTACTGAAATTGGTCAGAATAGGAGAAAGATTTTGAATGTATTACAGGAGAACCTAATCTGCCTAGCCTGTAAACATAACCAGTATGAATTGTTGGAGTACTTGCTGATTATTGATGACCCTAAATTGCCACTGTTACCTGATGGTATGGAGGCGTGGCATGAAACATCTCCATTCCATATGACGTCAAAGGAAGGAAAATACAACGTCCTAAAACGGCTTTATGCTCATAGTCCAGGTAATGGTTTGAAATTGACAGTTTACTGCCATCAATCAAAGTATTATTTATTTATCCTATTTTCACACAACAAAATTTTAGATTGGTCCAGATTAGAAGAAGCTGCAGACGACAATTTCAAGATGATGAAATTTGAATGTTTTTTGTCTTTTTGGATAGAAAACATTGTGGATGATTAAGAAATTGTTTGATGCAAGCAATTCCTTCATTTTGGACAATGTTTTCCAAAGTTTTTTCCTTGAGGGCCTTAAAAATGATTATATCGGAGCAGGTTAAACTGGCATTGACCTTTACTCCTACATTTTTGGTTTGTGATTGGAGGATATATAGGGATCAGCTTGTCGGCCGGTCAATGGTCAGTTGGTTGGCTGGTTGGTTCGTCGGTCTGTTGTTTCTTGTCCACTCTGTTTCTCAGCAAAAAGCAGAGTTATGGCTATTTCATGAAAAAGCTTGTCCACACATTTTCTCTTCAGCTACTTAACCCTTGTCATGCTGAACCCGGAATATTCCGGTTTTGGCAGGAGGTGTAGACCAAGACCAGCCTGCACATAAGTGCAGCCTGATCTTGGTCTACACATCCTGCTTGTACTTTTCCAACCAAAGTTGTTTATGAAATTGACTTCTAAAAGACATTCAGTGATAGTCTAGTGTAAGTTGTTTATTAATTATACCTTAAATTATATTTTTTCAGAGCTTGTGAAGCAAGATGAGGTACGTGCCAGTCTCCTTTATGCGGCATGTCAAGGTGGAAATGTTGAGTGTTTCAAGCTCTGGCTCAGTCCTGCCATTAACATCAACAACTCAATATCTTTGATACAGGATGAAAAGGATTTTGGAAATTTTGAGAAGAACACACCATTGTATGCTGTTTGTAAAGGTAGCCTTAATGTACAAGGAAATGTCTGTTAACCCATAACAGAACAATAAAATGTTAGACGGGTCCAAATTCAAAGATGACTGTTTGTCAGACTCCTTCGTGTGATTTTTCTTGGTTGTAAAGCTTGGCTATTATGGTTGTGGCTTATGTCCATATATGGTATACAATGAAAATTTTTTAATTTTGTTAATACCTTTTCATCTTCCTCAGTGAATGAATTATACACAACTTAACTTGACTTTTGAAAGAAACTATTTCAAAGATTTGAGTGACTTAGATTTATTTTCCTTATATTAGTTTATATTGAATTCATGAAAAATTTGCTTAATCAGTACATTCATGCCTGTGGAGCAATACAGGTGATCAAGCGCCTCCTCAAGATCAACAATTTTGAAATATTATGTAAAATGAAGAAATTACTTGTAACAAGCAATTTCTTTATTTTCCACAGTGAAAATTTGAAAAATTCTAAAATTTTATGAGTCTTAAATTGTCTTCTGCAATTCTTTTCAATTTACACCAGCCTTAAATTTTGCCATCTGGTAACATGTTAACCCGTTACAACAAATTCAATGGTGAGGATTTCATGAAAAATTTAATATAATGCCTCATGGTAAGGTTTAACACATTACTAAGCAACAAAATCTTTGGTCTGGTCCAAATCAAAAAATGTTGTAGATGACAAATTTTGGTATGATTGTCTTCGCAATATTTTCAATAAGTTTGAGGTCACTGAAAGTCATTAAAAGTCAAACACTAGGGCACTTGATCAAATTTTAGACTAACACTTTTGGCATTTTTTTATGAATAATTACACATGTTTAAAATTTGGTAATTCAGGGCAATTGCTTTGTCTCTTGGTCAAAACTTAGAAGGACATTCTGGGCACACTGATTACTCAATAAACCTAAAATTTGATGGGAATGTTTATCTTGATTCATTAGTAGAAAATTTGAATCACCTTCAGTCAAAATTAGGGCATTAATTAAGATGTTGAAAAAAAAATAAACCCAAAAACCTAAAAACACCACACACACATACACACAAAACATGTGTGCACTCTAGTGATCTTGTTCCTTCTTTTCATTTACCAGAAAATTTGGGGAAAAAAATAATTTCAATAAAAATTTCAATTACTTTGAATTTTGGTCACATTATACAGGAAAAATTAATGAAAAATAATTTTGGTTCTCTAGTGACTATATGTTTTGCTCAATCAACCCCAAAAATTAGTCAAAATAACAAAAATAAAGAAGGGTCTGAAATTCTGTCATTTTGAGTCAAAAATTAGATCACCAGGTCAAATTTTATAACAACTCTCTTCACACTAGCAAGCACAGTATCTTCTTAACCCATTCCCACACAACGAAATTTTAGACCAGTCCAAATTGAAGGAAGCTGCAGAGGACAATTCGAAGTTGTTGAAATTTTAAAAAATCTTTGTCTTTTGGGGAAGCGAACATTGTGGATACTGAAGAAATTGCTTGTAACAAGCAATTTCTTCATTTTCCACAATGTTTTCTAAAGCTGTTTTATTGAGGGGGGGGGGGGTTAAAAAAGGAGGGATTGAGTGGGAATAGGTTAAATGACCTGAAAATGATGATACAGTTAAACATTTACTCAGGTGAGCAATCATGGGCCATAATGGCTCTGTTGTTTAAAAATGGCATTCTTGGGGTTTAATTTTCCTATCATAAATTACATTTATTGCCCCAGGTTTGTTTGAGAATAACTTATACTATCAAATCTCTTTAAACATTTGACCTTTTACCAGTAACAAATATAAGACCCTTTGTTATACTGAAAAAATTGAAGATAAAAATAAAGTCAAAGTGGATTCAAATCAGAGAGAAAAGATTAAACCGTTTCCTGTACAATCTACTTTTATGTAACTTTGATATTATGCTTTGGAAAAACATTATGAGAAAAGAAGAAAATGCTTGTGACAAGTAATTTCTTCTTTTTCCACAATATTTTCTATCATATAGGATGGCTACTTTTTTACTTGTACTTATTTTATAATGTCATCTGCTACCCCTTATGAATTTGGACAGGTCTAAAAATTTGAAAAACAGTGAAGGATTAACCTATTCCAATACAATGCTCCTTTTTTCCCCCTTAACCCTTTCCTGTTTTGCAAAATTTTAGATCTGTCCAAATTCAAAGGTTTTGCAGACGAAAGTTCAAAGTGGATTTAATTAGAAAAATAACCATTTTTTAGGGTAGAAAATATTGTTGAAAAAGAAGAAATTGCTTGTTACAAGCAATTCCTTCTATTTCTACAATGTTTTCACAATTATGAAAGTACAGGGTCGTTAAAAACCAGGGATTGAACAGGAAAGGGTTAAGACAAAAGCTTTTGAAAATATTGTGGACAATGAAAAATTTTTTCAAGCAATTTCTTCATTGTGTTTTCTGACAAAGATTATTGAATTTCGATCACCTTAGAATATTTATCTGCAACTTCAATCAATTTGGACCTGTCTAAAGTTTTTCATTGGGTAATTTAAGAGATGAAAAACATTTGTAATGACATTGGAAATTGCTTGTTTTGAGAAATTTATACCTTTGGTATAAGTTCTTTTCAATAGGATGTTTCTGGCTGAAAAAAATAAAATATTGAAACTTATAGCGTCATAGTTTAGGAATGGGTTAAAGCTGTGTTAAAAACTATACAAAGAAAAAAAAATCTGCTGAATTTTCAATTTTTCAGGAGGACATAAGGACCTTATGCTGTACATTTTGGACAATTTCCCAAGTCTAGAGCTCAACCAAACAACTTGCAGTGAGTACCCAGACATGATAGGCGAGTTTGTGCAGTACCTGTTTACTGCAGTAAAAGGGAGTTCATGTAAGACTACAGTAGATGATGATGATGATGATGAAGTTTTCCAGGTGAGATTGGAACGAGTTTTCAGCTGCATGCATCAAGGCTGTAGTGCCTCACACAGAAAGTCTGGTTTTATGTAATATATTGAGCTACAATTTATTTTCTTTTGGTAAATATATTTAATAGCTGCCTTTATCAGAGTGAAATTGTCATTTTGTTTAATGCTCCACCAGTTGACAAAATTTTAGACTGCAAGGTCCATATTATTGAAAGAAGTTGCAGACAAATCTGTAACTATTTTGTCAGAATGGGTAGAAATATTATTGGTTCTCAGCATTTATTCTTCTCTAAATTACTTCAGCATGTAAAAATGTGTGAACAAACTAATGGGTTAACCTTTCCTTTTAACCTCACCTGAGCACGGAGTTCTCAAGGTGAGCTTTTGTGGTATGGTGGATGTCTGTTGTGCGATGTCCGTCGTCTTTCATCAACATTTATCTCGTATGCACTCTAGAGGCTACATTTTTTGCCCAATCAGTCTGAAAATTGATCAGAATGATTGTCTTGATGAAATCTCAGACAAGTTTGAAATTGGGTCAACTGGGGTCAAAAACTAGGTCACAGGGTCAAGTCTTAGAAAAACCTTGTATGCACTATAGAATCTTAACTTTTGGCCCGATCAACCTTAAAATAGGTCAGAAATATTGTCTTGATGAAATCTCATACAAGCTTGATAATGGGTCAACTGTTGTCAAAAACTAGGTCAAGGAGTCAAGTCTTAGAAAAACCTTGTATGCACTCAAGAGGCCACAATTTTTGCCCAAACATACTCAAATTCGGTCACAATGATTGTCTTGATGAAATCTTGTACAAGTTTGAAAGTAGGTCAATTTGGGTAAAAAACTAGGTTACAGGGCCAATTCTTAGAAAAACCTTGTATGCACTGTAGAGGCCACATTTTTTGCCCAAACAACCTCAAATTAGGTCACAATGATTGTCTTGATGAAATCTTATATGAGTTTGAAACTGGGTCAACTGGGGTCAATAACTAGGTTACAGGGCCAAATCTTAGAAAAACCTTGTATGCACTCTAGAGACCACATTTTTTGCCCAATTGACTTGAAATTTGGTCAGAATAATTGTCTTGATGAAATCTTGTGTGAGTTTGAAACTGGGTCACCTGGGGTAAAAAAATAGGTCACTGGGTCAAGTCTTTGAAAAGCCTTGTATTCACTCTAGAGGCCATATTTTTTCCGAATCAACCTGAAAATTGGCCAGAATAATTATCTTGATGAAATCTCAGACAAGCTCAAAATTGGGTCACCTGGGGTCAAAAACAAGGTCCCTTGGTCAATTCTTAGAAAAACTTTGTATGCAATCTAGAGGCCACATTTTTTGCCAGATCAACCTGTAAGTTGGTCAGATTGATTGTCTTGATTAAATCTTATGCGAGTTTGAAACTGGGTCAACTCGGATCAAGGACTAGGTCACAGGGTATAACCTTAGAAAAAAAACCTTGAATGCAATCTTGAGGCCACATTTTATGCCCAATCAACCTGAAATTTGGTCATAATGATTGTTGTGATAAAATATTGTATGAATTTGAAATTGAGTCAACTAGGGTAAAAAACTAGGTCACTGGATCAAATCTTAGAAAAGCCTTGTATGCTCTCTAGAGGCTACATTTTTTTCCAATCAACCTGAAATTGTGTCAGAATGATTATCTTGATGAAATCTGGGACAAATTCCCAAATGGGTCAACTGGGGTCAAAAACTAGGACACAAGGTCAAAACTTAGAAAAACCTTTTATGCGCTCTAGAGGACATGTTTTTTGCCCATTTGACCTGAAATTTTGGTCAGAATTATTGTCTGGTGTGAGTTCTAAACTAAGTCTATTGGGGTTAAAAAATGGGTCACTTGGTCAAATCTTAGAAAAACCTTGAATGCATTCTAGAGGCCTCAATTTTTGCACGATCAACCTGAAATTTTGTCAGAATGATTGTCTCGATGAAATTTTGTGTGAGTTTGAAACTGGGTCAACGCGGATCAAAGACTAGGTCACAGGGTCTAACCTTAGAAAAAACTTGAATGCACTCTTGGGGCCATACTTTTTGCCCAATCAACCTGAAATTTGGTCAGAATGATTATTGTGATAAAATATTGTGTGATTTCGAAACTAAGTCAACTAGGGTCAAATCTTAGTAAAACCTAGTATGCACTCTAGAGGCCATATTTTTGCCCAGTCAATTGTCATCAATGAAATTAAATGAAAATTTTCGGGATATTCAACTCAGTTGAGCAATTTAGGGCCACCATGGCCCTCTTGTTTAGCGCACCACAAAGTGGTCATGGTGAGCTATTGTGATCTAGCTGAGTCCAGCGTCCGTCGTCCATTGTCTGTCGTTTATCAACATCTTGTGTACACTTTAGAGGCCACAATTTTTGCTCAAATGACTTGAAACTTTGTCAGAATGTTTGTCTCCATGAAACCTCGAACAACTTTAATATTGGGTCATATGGGGGTCAAAAACTAGGCCACTAGGTCAAATATTAGAAATACCTTGTGGGCACTCTAGAGGTCACAGTTTTTCCTCAAATGTATTGATATTTAGTCAGAATTTTTGTTTGCATAATATCTTGGCCAAGTTCAATATTGGGTTATGTGGGGTCAAATTAGGTCACTAGGTCAAATTCTAGAAATAATCTTTTGTGCACTCTAGAGGCCAAATTTACTGCTCAAATCAAATGAGATTTGGTCTGAATGTTTCTTTCCATGTTATCTCAACCAAGTTCAAATTTTGCATCACAAAGGGTCAAAAACTAGGTCACCAGGTCAAAAGTTAGAAAAACCTTCTGTGTTCTCCTGAGGCCATACTTTTTGCTCAATTGAAATGATATTTGGCCAGTATGTTTCTCTGCATAAAAATCTAGATCAAATTTGATATCGGGTTATATGAGGGCAAAAACTAGGTCACTTGGTCAAATCATAGAAATACCTTGTGTTCACTCTAGAGGTCACATTTTTGCCTCAAATCAATTTATATTTTATCTTATTGTTTGTTTCTATGTTATCTCAGCCAAGATCATATTTGGGTCACATAGGATCAAAAACTAGGTCACTAGATTAAATCCTAGAAATACCATGTGTGCACTCCAGAGACCATATTTTTGGTTCAATTTAATTGATATTTGGTCAGAATATTTGTCTGCATAATATTTCTGACAAGTTCAATATTGGGTTATGTGAAGTCAAATCTAGGTCACAAGGTCAAACAATAGAAATGATCTTGTGAGGCCACATTTTAAGCTCAAATGAAATATTTGTTCAGAATGTTTTTGTCCATGATATTTAACCCAAATTTAAGATTGGGTGTCATGTGGTAAAAACTAGGTCACTAGGTCAAATCTTAGAAATACTTCCATTCCCATTTTTGGCTCAACTGAATTGATATTTGGTCAGAATGTTAGTGTCAATGATATGTTAGCCAAGTTCAGATTTGGGTTACATGGGGTAAAAAACTAGGTCACTAGGTCAAATCTTAAAGATACTTTGGTTTTACTTTTAAGACCCTATTTTTGGCCTTATTGGTTTGATATTTAGCCAGAATGTTTGCGTCCATGATATCTTTGCCACGTTAGACTTTGGTTGACAAAGGATCCAAAACTAGGTCAATAGGCCAAATCTTAGGAATACCTTTACACCCCAGAGGCTACATTTTTTGCCTAATTGGTTTGATATTTGGTCAGAATATATGCTTTCAAAATACCATGTTCAAATTTAGATCATTTTGGAAAAAACTAGGTCAAATCTGAGAAAAACCTTGTTTTTACTCAATAGGCCATATTTTTTACTTAATTGACTGGATATTTATTCAGAGGTTTGTCTTAACAAAAATCTTTGTCAAGTGTGATATTAGGTCACATGGAGTCAAGTACTAGGTCACAAGGCCTAATATTAAGAAATCTTCTTCCCAATTTACTTTCTACTTTTCTTAGTAAGAATGTTTGTTTGTGATTTTTTGGACAAGATTTGATAATGGGTCACTTTTGGCTTAACCCATTCCCACACAAGAGAATTTTAGACTGGTCCAAATTGAAAGAAGCTGCAGACGACAATTTCAAGTTGATGGAATTTTAATTTTTTTCATCTTTTTGGATAGAAAACATTGTGGATAATGAAGAAATTGCTTGATACAAGCAATTTCTTGATTTTCCACAATGTTTTCAGAAGCTTATTTCTTGAGGGGCGTAAAAAGGAGGGCTTGTGTGGGAATGGGTTAAATAATGTCACTTGTACAATTCTACTTCTATAGTCATTGACTCAGGTGAGCACTTAAGGGCCAATGGCCCTCTTGTTTTGAAATTTTAGACTCGTCCAAATTGAAAGGGGATGCAGAAGACAATTAAATAGGATGCAATTTGAAATAAATAATCCATGGGGTAGAAAATATTGTGGGGAAAGGAGAAATTGCTTGTAACAAGCAATTTCTTCTTTTTCTACAATGTTTTCTCAAGTACTAACCCTTTTCAGTTTTTCAAATTTTTGGACTGGTCCAATTTGAAAGAAGTTTCAGACAGCAACTAAAAGTGGTGGAAATTGAAAAGTAACCAACCTATTGGTAAGAAAATTTTTTGGGAAAAGAATAAATAGCTTGTCACAAGCAATTTCTTCTTTTTCCACAAGGTTTTCTCAAGTATAAAATCAGAGGGACGTGAAAACAAGGGTTTGTACAGAAAAGAGTTAAATCACAGCAACGTAAAATCTCAGTTTAGTTCAGGAAAGGGTTAAACATGGATTTTGTGAATATTTATTTATGCAAGACTCATATCTTCAATGATATTACAATTGTAGATTCAAATAAAATGTTGTTAAGATAAAATAAGACTCTGAAAAAGATCTGACAAATTCAACAAATTGCTTAGCTTAAACATCTTCCTCATTTCAACTGTTTAACCCTAACCTCTTCAAATTTTCATCTTTAATTTTGTAATGAAATTCACAAAATCAAATAACAGAATTCTACAATTATAATGGAGAATGCCATTTATTTTGACTTATTGAGAACAGACTGTATTTCTTGAAAACAGCTAATCCCATTTAGGTATACAACAAAATAACCCTTGTTATGCTGAATAAATTTCTTATTTTCCTTGAACTCAAAGGACCAAAAGTATGGGTTGTCGGGATTTCAGATCAATATTTCTCTTGGAATTAATTCATAGAAACAAATTTGGCTTAAAGGGAACAGACAGGTGGTGTAGACAAAGATCAGATTACACATACGTGCAGGCTGAGTTTGTCTATACATCTTGCAAAAACAGGAATATTCCGGATTCAGCGTGAAAAGATCTTGTTGTAGAAGATGAACAATTTGAATAATATAAAGTTACCATCTTTGTTATTGACATGTGGTCAGCAGGTCATAGTTGTTTCAATTTCACTTCGGTGTTAGTGCTTTAGTGCATGCATTAGTGCATCTGTCCGGATTTTTGCTTAGAGTATAACCTCTACATTTATGGATGGATTTGAAAATGACTCAGCACATTTGTTCTTTTTGACAATTGAAAGTGTCACATGACACATTTGTTGTGGTACCTACAAGGTCAAGGTCACAATTCAAGGTCAAACCACAAAGTTGACCTTGTCCCGATCATAACTTCTACATTTATGGATGGATTTGAAAATAACTTGGCAAAAGTTGTCATGAGAAATGTTTGTTGTGATACCTCCTAGGACAAGGTCACCATTGAAGGTCAATCAGTTAAATTGACCTAATTTTGTCTGTGGCATAACTTCAACATTTATGGATGGATTTGATATTAACTTTGCACAGTTGTTCTTCTTGATGAGTGCTATTGTCATGCCCAATGTTTGTTGTGATACCTCCAGGGTCAAGGTCACAGTTGTAGGTTAAACAGATAAATAGACCTTGTCCAAAGCATAACTTCTACATTCATGGATTGATTTGAAAATAACTTGGCACATAATTTCTTCTTGATGAGTGCTAGTGTCATGCAAAACATTTGTTTTGATACATTCAAGGTCAAGGTCACTGCTGAAGGTGAAACAACAAAATAGATCTTGTCAGCAGCATTACTTCTGCATTGATGGATAGATTTGAAAATAATGTGAGACAGTTGTTCTTTCTTGATGAGTGCTAGTGTCATGTGAAATATTTATTGTGATACTTAGAAGGTCAAGGTCACAATTGAAGGTAAAATAACAAAATAGATCTTGTTGGCAGCATAACTTCTACATTTATGGATGGATTTATGAAAATGTGGCACAGTTATTCTACTAGATGAGTGCTAGTGTCGTATGATACATGCAAGGTCAAAGTCACTGTTGAGGGTGAACAACCTTGTCTAGAGCGTAACTTCTACATTCATTGATGGATTTGAAAATAACTTGGCATAGTAATTCTACTTAATGAGTGTTAATGTCATAAAAAATGTTTGTTTTGATACATCCACATTCTCTGTACAAATCAGCAGGCTGAACATGTTGTTATTTCTTGTTTTACAAAACCTAATATTATTTTTTCTCAAAATAAGAATTGAAATATCGAGGTAACAGAACTGACTTTCTGCAGGGAATCAAGTTCAAGTTTTACATTTATATATGGTTTTTAGATGGTTGTTGGTAATTTAAAGCAGAAGAACCTTCATTTTGTACATCCCAGCTGGATGTTACCATACATCGTCACCCTGCAGGAGCTTGACTTGTCCGGAAACAGTCTGACAGAAGTACCACAGGTTATACCATGGGCATTTCAGAACCTACAGTCCCTCAATGTGTCGCAAAATTCGATTAAATATTTCAATGGGCCCAGTGATCTTCAAGATGACGTACCAGTCTGTCCAAGGTAAAATTATAAATCCTACTCTATATAATAACATGAACCCATTCCCACACAATGTCGCTTTATGATACCGCTAGAAAAATAAGGTTTGGGAAACGTAGAAAATGACGTATTTGCTTTTTACAAGCAATTTCTTCATTGTCCACAATTTTTCTACCCCAAAAGTATTCAAATTCCAAAACTCTATCAACTATAATTTCTAGTCTGCAACATCTTTGAATTTAGACCATCTGTTATCTGGTTATGGGTTATTTAATCCATCACCACACAATTCCACATTTTGATGCACTGCAGAAATTAAGCTTTCAAAATTACTAAGTTTCAAAATTACTAAGAGAAACGGAGAAACTGCTTGTAACACTCAGATTCATATTTTCTTACATTTTTTTCTTTCTTATTTGATATTTATTCTTTAGTTTACACACACTTGAAATGTCACAAAATACACAATATAATCATGGTTGTAAACATAAAACAAAAAAGTAAATGATGGGGGATCCTACTGTCTTCACTTCAGCTTGAGTGAGATTGGTGGGTGATCTCACATTCAGAAAAGTAAATTGTTTCATTTCAATTTCATATATACATGCATACAGTTTGAAGGAGATCAACTTATCAGAAAATAAACTAGAGTCCCTTTGTGTTGACATTTTCTGTATCCCATCGCTCGCCATCTTGAACTTATCTTACAACAAACTCTCCTTCATTGTGAAGAGTATCCATCAAGATGCAGTACTCCAGAGGGACAAAGAAATGATGATGAAGAGACATTGTAAGTATGATATCTCCAGCATGATTTGATAAAATTTTTGGCTGCCTTGATGGCTGAGTGGTATAGGTGTTCGACTTGTGATCTAAAGGTCAACATTTCTTTTTTTTTCATCTTCTTGGATACAAAACAATATGGATAATGAAGAAATTGCTTGATACAAGCAATTTCTTCATTTTCCACAGTGTTTTTGAAAGCTATTTACTTGAGCGGCATAAAAGAGGGATGATGTGGGAATGAGTTAAGCCTTTCAGGGAAGTAAAAACATCGGGATTGTGAGTATTCAAGAGCGACTCTATAAGCTTCAATCTTTTGTTGCAATAGAATTAAAATGAATTATCATAAACTAAATTTGTGGCTGGTATTCTGATATATCTAAACAAAGACATACCTATATTAACCTGTTGAATTACTGGGTTTGAGCATTTGGCCCTAAACTCCTCACCAGTCAGCTACCATAACTACTGACTTATACTGGACCCATATATATTTTCAGATTTTATTAACCCATGTTCAATCCCTGGTTTTACGTCCCTGTGATTTCATAAATGAGAAAATATTGTAGAAAAAGAAGAAATTGCTTGTAACAAGCAATTTCTTCTTTTTCTACAATATTTTCTACCCTACTAAATGGTAATTTTTCAAATTAAGTCAACTTTAAATCTTCGTCTGCAAAACCTTTGAATTTGGACTTGTCTGAAATTTCGCAAAGCAGGAAAGGGTAACATAACAATTAATATACAAAATAGTCCAAATTGAATAAAAATTGCAGATGAAAATTCATAATTTATGAAATTTTAGATTTTTCAAGTTTCTTGGTAGTAAATATTGTGGAAAATGAAGACATTGCTTGTTGCAGGGATGAGCACCATGTGAATGGGGTGGTGTGAGAATAACAGTAAGACAATTTTAGGTATACAATGTAACTGAAATATTGTTGATAGTGGAGTAACCACACAATCCTACTTTTAGACACCCCTGGCTCAGAAAAATGAAAAAATCTAAAACTGCATGAACTTACAATTGTCTTCTGCAATCAGTCAAAATGGACCAGTCTAGAATGGATTAAGTAGTATATTCTTAATTCCTGTCAGGCTGAATAAAATCCCCTACAAAATTGTATGAAAATCAAAGGGCTGAAAGTGCAAAAGGCACTTATTTTGGGTTCATAATTATTTAGAAAAATAAGGGAATAAACAATGTTTGCTTTAAATGGGCAAGCAGGGGGTCTAGACAAAGATAAGACTGCACATATGGCAGTTAAGAGGGTACAGGTTTTTCCTGTACACTTTTTGCATGATGATTCACAAATATATTTTGGTTCCAGCTATGGTTAGTGGTAAGAAAGACTGGTGTTGTGACTCGTTAAAAAGTCTGGACATTTCCCACAATGTCCTACAGATGGTTCCCTCAGATATTCACAATTGTAAAAGTTTACAACATCTAAAGGCACAAAATAATTGTCTAACTACTTTTCCTCAACCATGGGAATGTCCAATGGTAAGTGCAGTATGATTTTTGTTCTTTTCCAAATCTCCAATTTCTTTATGATTATTTGCCTGTTTTTTGTAACATATAGCCATCATAGATATCACTGTTATTCATATGTGTAAAATCAGTTTTAGTATGATGTCATATAATGCTATATTATTGAAGTATTTACTTTGTTCTTGGGTTCCAAGAATGGTTTAACCCATTCCGGAAAAAGAAAATAGCTTCAGCAAACACTTACAAAAGGAAGAAATTGATTTTTTGGCAATTTCTACATTATCTGTAATGTTTCCTACTTCAGAGTTTTAAAATTTCACCATCTTGAAATTGTAATCTGCAGCTGCTTTCTTTTTGGACAATTCTAATTTTTTTGTGTAGTAATTGTTTACATCAGAACAAGAATTTGTGTCTGTGATAA
The DNA here is from genome assembly GCA_946902895.1 of Fragum fragum. Classification (NCBI taxonomy): domain Eukaryota; kingdom Metazoa; phylum Mollusca; class Bivalvia; order Cardiida; family Cardiidae; genus Fragum; species Fragum fragum. The sequence goes on from OX336370.1 coordinate 39,420,023, forward strand.
GATGACCTAAACTTCATCTGAAATGAAATGCCAAGCCTTTTAGCTTGTCTAAATGAAAATGGAGTAAGGGATCCTTTTTGTGTCCTATCATTATGTGATTTTTAGATTGCTCCAAGGTCATGGTCACAGCTCAAGGTCAAATATTTGGAAGGATCTAGCAAACTTTCTAGTCTTAACCCATTACCAAACAGCAAAATCTAAGACTGGTCCAAATTCAAAGGAGTTGCAGACAACAATTTGAAAATTGTAAAAGTTTACGTTTGTTCAACTTTCTTGGTAGAAAACATTGTGTAAAATGAAGATTTTACTTGGCTTCATTTTACACAATGTTTTCTCAACTGTTTGTCTGGAGGGGCATCGAAAAGCTTGGGTAAGGCAAAATCTTCTGTTGGACAATGGTCAGTGCAATCATTGAATCCATTACCATAGAGAAAGTCCAAATTGAAAGAAGTTGCAGACGAGAATTTAAAGTTTATAATTTTTCTAGAATTTTTAATTTTCTGGATAGAAACCAAAGTTGAAAATAAAGAAATTACAGCAATCAATGTGTGGGAATGGGTTAATGTCTAGTCACATGTCAGTGTAAAGATATAAGAAAAAAAAGATATGAAATTAATACAAATTCTTTGATATTGGTAAATTATCTTACAAACTGTATGCATTGGAAATTTTGTATCTTGCCTTGTTGTTTAGACATTTTTACAGGTGCCAAAGTCATGATTGTCTGTCAAAATCACATGTCTAGGATTTTTGTCTTAAAACCATGTAACTATTTAATAGGAGACATTGAACCTGTCTGAGAATCAGTTAGAGAGATTTCCAGTGGACACAGAAAAATACTGGTGCAGTAGTCTCAAATATCTCAACATAAGTTATAACAGACTGAACAAAATCAATGAGGGAGTTGTCAAATTGAGTATGTATCAGAGGAACTGTTGATGATCAATTCTATTTTTTTCTTCCAAAATCTATGTTGTAGATATTAATTAATGGATCACTGGCCATGCCCACTAAGCTAGGACAATAGTTTGTTTGTGTTGTAAACATTGATTGATAGATTACTTAAGCCATAAAGACCAATGACAGATAGCTATGATAGATCACTTAAGCCGTGCCAAATGAGCTTTGACAGAAAGTTTGACCGTGTTTTAAACAGTAATTGATAGATTTCTTAAGCCATGAAGAGCTATGACAGAAAGTTTGTCTGTGTTATAAACATCAATTGATAGATCACTTAAGTCATGCTCACTGAGCTCAGATAGAAAGTTTGACTATGTTGTAAACAGTAATTGATAGATCACTTAAGCCATGCCAACTGAGCTTTGACAGAAAGTTTGATTGTGTTATAAACAGTAATTGAAAGATCCCTTAAGCCATGCCAACAGAGCTCTGACAGAAAGTTTGACTGTGTTATAAACATCAATTGATAGATCCCTTAAGCCATGCCCACAGAACTTTGACTGAAAGTTTGACTATGTTGTAAACAGTAATTGATAGATCACTTATGCCAACTGAGTGCTGACAGAAAGTTTGACTATGTTGTATATATTAAATGATAGATTACTTAAGCCATGCCCACTGAGCTACGACAGAAAATCCGACTTAGGTATGAAATGGCATTATTTTTTTAAAAAAAATTGTCAGTTCCATGTTACAAAAAAATGGTTAGTTTGCAACCTAAACATTATAACTACAGCTTGAATAAGCAAGTGTTACAATGTTTAAAGGATAAGATCAATGAAAATGATTCACAAATATGTCAATCAATGTTGAAAATAAAGTTCACTTCTGGTCTAAATGCATGATTTGATTGGTCTATCGTTCTTTTGATTGACAGCAGCAATCTTTCAACAAGGAGTTGGAGAGAAGAAAAGTTCAAATTCACTGTTATAAAATCAATTCACTTGGCCTATCTTGAGCTCTTATTGCCATGGTTATATCTTACAAAATGGTTGCATTGAAAAATAATTAATTGCAAAATATGAGGTCTAGGCCAAATTTCACTCTTTAACAGAAAGTATATGTATTAAAACCTGTTGCTTTGTGAACATTGGACCAGTCTAAAATTTAAAAAAGAACAGGAAAGGTTTAAAGATGCATATCAGATGAGGTCAAGGTCATTATTCAGCTGCCGTCATAGCGCAGACGATAGCGCATCAGACTCATTATCTTCAATCATGGAATGCCATGGGTTCGATCCCCAGTGGTGGCACATATTCTTTCTGACTTTTTTCTCTCACCAATGGGTGGATAATTGTAAACCTAAGTCGGATAGCAGCTGGAGGCTAGGAAAGGATGTAGTGGTAGTACTGGTGTGAGAAATACCAGGAATCCATTGTTAGGTGCTCCAAGTGACGCAATACAACTTAAATACTGTTAAAAGTGGCTTCAAACTCCATTCAATCAATCAATCAATCAAGGTCATTAATCAACATAACCAAGGAAACAATACATATATGCACAAAGCATCTGTCCAGGCTACTCAATGTGTGCTGTTGTTAATGTCACATATAGGTTCATCTTCAATACATTGTATTTCAGCTTTATCCTAATGATATTATACATCCCAAACTATGTTTTGGGGCTATGTAGGAGTCAGTTTATCAGTTGGTTGGTTAGTCTGTAGTTCTTTCATGCTTCACTCAGTTTTCCTGAACTACTGATTGGATTGAATCAAATTTCAGACAAGCAATCAGTATCAAGCAAAACTGTGCACATTTTATTTTGTTTATGTTCCATTTATTATTGTCAGAGTTATGGCCCTTTGTTTAAAAATCTTGTCTGCCCCTTTCTCTTCAGCTGCAGAATGGATTTGATTCAAATTTCACAAGTGCACTCTGTGTCATCCACAGCTATGCCTGTTTAATTCTGGCTATGGTCCATTTACTTTTTAAAACAATTAATGAAATGCAAGTCGGCCATTGACATTTAATTTTGGCTATGATCTATCTTCTTTTTAAATCCATTGGTGCAATGCAATTGGATCATTGGCATGTCTAATTTTGGCTATGGTCCATTACTTTTTAAATCCATAGGTGGAGGACCATTTGGCCATTGACACAAATAATTTTGACTATGACCCATTTACTTTTTAAATCCATTGGTGAAATGCCAGGGGGAATTGACATGTTTAATTTTGGCTATAGTCCATTTACTTTAAAATCCATTGGTAGAAGGCAAGTGGGCCATTGACAGGGTATTGTATTCCTCGTGGTGGGCCTGTCTGTCCATAATCCTTTCCTTTAAAAATTCATCTCAGAAAAATACTGGCTAAGATTCAACTTATTTCACAGGAATGATCCTTGGTGACCCTTCATCTAATTCCTTCAAAGAATTTTGATCAGATGATGACATAACATTTAAGGGAGGAGCAATTTTCTATATATGGTGCATAGTGAAAATCTGATTCCAGAGACTACTGATTGGAATATTACCAAATTTCACAGAAATTATCCTTGAGTGATCCTTTAACAGAAGCTAGGTTAATTTTGAATTGGTAAATCAGTAAAATCAAGCCAGTGAATCAATGCTGGCACTTGAACACCTTTAGTTTGGTATTTTTTGCCAATTGTTGAAAAAAATGGCTTTATTGTAGTGACTAAATATTTTTTTGTGAGAAAGAGCCATTGGTGTGTGTGGGGGTGTGGTTGTGTGTGAGTGTGGGGGGATTAATCACATTTAACAATAATAAAATAAAGGGACTGCTTCCATTGCCCTAAAGTGTCTTGGTCACATTGTGTGGCTAAATATTTGGATAAATTCTATTTACAATGTTTACCAACAATCTGTCACCTTGTTGTATAATTGTTTTAGGTGTATTATCTGATTTGATTGCCTCAAACAACAAAATAGAGAGGCTACCTACCCCAGATGTCTGGGAGTGTGGTCATTTACATATGCTGAACTTACAAAACAACAAACTTGGACTACCTACTGAAAAATCACCATCAAAATTAAAGTATGTTGAAAGTTCTCTATTCTTTCTGATTAATGTTTAGTGCTCATCATATTAATGTTTATTGCATTGAAGGAATGTTGTTTTACCAGGATCTGTCTTTCTGTCTGTTTGCTGAAAAATATAACATTTTCATACAACTTCCTTAATATTTGATTTATATCACTAACATTAGACACAAGGCTAGCTCTCACTCATATGCATCTACTGGTATCAAGGTCAAGGTCATCTGACATAATCAAGATCATCTTTCAAGGTTAAACTTGTGAAGAAATGTACTTTTACAAACATGTCTTGTTTTCAATTGAAATTATGAATTTTGTTTGACAGTATATCGACTGCTTATTGGAAAAGTATTGTAACTATGATTTTCAAAATTTTTCAGGAGAAACAAAAAACTTCCTTAAATTTCAATTATCATCAACTTTTCACACTTTTTGCAGTTAAATTCAATAAATTGGCATTTGAAACTAATTATGATAAGAATTTGAAGAAAAGGAATTTTAATTATTAAAATATTGATCATTTTCTGTAATACAATAGTATTCAATTCAAAATGGGATGCATTGCATTTATATGTTAATGGAAAAGTATTGTATGGATATATACAATAGTTTTCCATTGAATATTCAATGATATTTAAGTCAATTTAGTATTGTATCTGATATTCTTGTTTCAAACAGCCTTTTTTGAAGTTACCAAAATGTGTCAAAGAATAAAATACTAATTCTTACTCAGGGAAGATACTTTTGTAGGAGAATAGGGTAGGCAATCTATTCATGTAACAATTTTACATAAAATTATAGTATTTTGAATTCAAAAAGTAAGGGATCATTGAGTAAATTCAGTCTAAAAGTGAAATAACTTCAAACATTAACAAAGTTTATTAAATTAGAAAGCATACAATAATTTTTTCCATGATACAATAGTTTACCACTAATTTCTAATATATCTTGTCTGTCCAATGTTAATGGAAAACTATTGTATCATGGAAAAAATTATTTCATAATTTCATAATACTGTTTATAATACTAACTAGATCTAGTTTAAACAGTCATAAATGCAGACAAATGCTGCCCTGTCACAGATATATAGGATATGATGTGACACAACAAATGTGACTCGAATTTAGCCCCCAGTTTAAAGGACAGAAACTTTAAAATGTTGGAAGCTAGAATAACTCCTGTCATTAATATCTATCCACATAAAGTTCAGAGTTGATACTTAATAATTACAGTTTAAAGAAATTGCATAGACAAAAATAAAGTGTGAAAAATTATCAATGAGAAATTACTCAGAAAGGTAGACCGGAAGTACCTTTCACTGATATCCACACATAAAGCCTCTTTATCTTCTGCAACTTCTATCAATTTAGACCAGTCCCAAACTTTGTTATCTGGTAACTTGCCTAAGTATGACATGACAGTACATGACATGCGGTGTGATGTGACATGACAGACATATTTCAAAGAACTATTGTTTCATTTTTATCAGAAGATTCAGGGAGAGTTGATGTTGGGATTGTTATGCAGGAATGTAATTTGAATGTATAATGAACTTCATTCATGAGGAAGAAGAGCAAAAGACTGATGATACACTGGTGGGATAATGTTTCATTCACAGAGTGACCCCAGATCATTGAACTTGTCTGAAGACAAAGGTAGTGGTTGACTACCTCCATTTTGTGTATGCCCTTTCCAAATAGCTATGTTCCACTGACTGAATGGAAAATTTCTGAAAACAACACCAAAACATTGAAATGTATTGCTGATTTTAATTTTGCCAACCGATTTTGTTTAGCTGGATGAATTCAATTTTTTATAAAATCAAACACACATGAACTAATTTCAGATGAACCCCTTTTGGGATTGTTTCATTCCATATGTAACAATAAGCATCTGCTGTTCCCATACTTTGAATACTCAAATTATATATTCAGAGTTTTCTTCTGTAATACAATATAGATTCATTGCTTTTTGGTGTAGCCAGAACTTCTGGAAGATCAAAGCAAGCAGCTATAATATCATTGCTGTTTTTAGATGCCTCTTTATCTCTAGCTTTGTTTTCATGTGTTACATTTTTGTTTTAAATATGAAGTTTCATCTTTTCTTTCATAATTTCCCTATAACTTTTGCAACTCTTTTTAAAGCTGAGCAAAAGTCACAAATTAATATCTTTTATTGGTTTCGGGATTGCTAAGTTAAATTCATTATCAAATATTTTTCTATTGCTATGAAGATGGACAGTTTTTTTTCCCTCAGAGCCGCCATCATAGCACAGTTTGTAGCACATCAGACTCCCAATCTTCAATCATAGGGTGGCAGCACATATCCTTTCTGACATTCGTCTCTCACCAATGGATGGATAATTGTAAACCTAAGTGGGATGGCAGCTAGAGGCTAGGAAAGGATATAATGGTAGTACTGGTGCAAGATATACCAGGAATCTATTGTTATGGTGTGCCCCCCCGCCCCTTGCTCATGGTTTTATCTGATGCTTTCACATTTGCAGTAATTACCATTTCATCAGGAATGTCAAGAGTTTGCAAAGAAAAAGTTTTACATACTCTTACATTGCCATCAGAAGAAGGTAGATTCCACAATATGGAATTTGCACACCCGCTTTTTATTTGACTTTGCAAACTTCTTTCCTATTCTGATATAATTTTACAACAGCTAAATTTGCAAACCTATCCACAACCTTTTCCCATTTTTCTGGAACGAATTACTCTCCCACTTTTTGATACATACATTGTACTCTTCCCCATGATTCCTCAGCCTTTTTCTAATGTTACACTTCCATTCACTTTCATTTTTTGTCCTCTTTCTACTAAGCCTCTTAACAAAACTACTAATATCATCCATCTCTGTTCCACCACTATCAATGCTACTCCCCTCTGTCCTACCACTATCGATATCACACCCCTCTGTCCTACAACTACAAATGCCACACCCCTCTGTCCTACAACTATCAATGCCACTCCCCTCTGTCCTACAATCATCAAAGTAATTCACCTCAGTATTACCGAAGCAACTCCTTCCTGTGTAGAACTCCCCTCTATCCTATTATTATTTTCCTATTATTATTTAAGCCACTCCACAATCTCCTAACACTATCAAACCCACTTACCCCTGGCCTACAACTATCTAACCCACTCTCTTCTATCCCCTGTGTTCTGCCACTGACAACATCACTCCCCTCTGTCCTACCTAAGCCACTACTTCCTGTTCTAGAACTGTCCATGCCTCCTCCTCTGTCCTACCACTTTTTAAGCAACTCCCCTCTGTCCTACCTATGCCACTTATTCGTGTCCTAGAACTGTCTGTGCCAATCCCCTCTATTCTATTATTATTGAAGTCACTCCCCTCTGTCCTAGAACTATCAAACCCACTCACCCCTGGCCTACAACTAGCTAAGTCACTCTCTTCTATCCTACCATTATCCACACCACTTATCCCTGTCCCACTGCTATTTAAGCCATCCCCTCTGTCCCACCACTATCCACGCCAACCCACTCTGTCCTTTAACTATCTAATCCATTCAACTCTGCCCTACCACCATCTAAGCCACTCTCTCCTATCCTACCACTATCCATACCACCTATCCCTGTCCCACTGCTGTTCAAGCCACCCCTGTCTGTCCCACCACTATCCTTGCCAACCCACCTCTGTACTACCAAAATCTAGGCAACTCTCCTTTGTCTTGCTAATATCTAAGTCATTCCAATCTGTTCCAAGGTTCTAATGTTTCTTACCCACAGTTTTTCTTCTCATCATTTTTTTGTTTTTACCTTTTACCCATTGAGGCTAGGAAGGGATGTGATGGCGGTACTTGTGTGAGAAATACCAGGAATCCATTGTTAGGTGCTTCAGCCGCCATGATATAACTGAAAGATTGTTGAAAGTGGCATAAAACCCTATTCAAACAAACAAATTTATTGCCCATTGAAGAAAAAAAAATTAAGTGACTTAGTGGAATGTCATCTTTATCATCAAATAAGTCATACTTTTCATCATAATTATCAAGATCAAAATCATAATGGGTATCACTATCATTAGGATTACTATCCTAAACATAATCCTTATCATTATAATCATCATCATAATCACAATTTGACTTTTGAATCAAAATCATCTTCGATTCCTTCTGCCACATTAACATTCTGAACATCATTAAATTCACCCTGAATAGAAGTTTCAGATTTCAACACTTCATTATTTATAAGATCAAAAGAATCCATGTTAATTTGAGATAGAAAAAACATCACTGTTATTAAGCTGCTCTATGTCAATACTGCAAATTCTTTCTTTAGAGGATATTGAACAGGATGAAACATCAGACAACTCTGCTGATGATTCTGAACAAGAAGAAAAAAACCTAGTTCAGAAACTTCAATGTTTTCTGAAAGATATAAATTAATCTACATGCATATTTGCCTTTGCTCACAGTGCTAAATTCAGAAAGAACAGACAGATTTTTAAACTCATAAGTTTGTAGTGGAGAAAATTTGGTAATTTCATAAGGAATTCCATCACCTTTTAGATTCATTGATACAACTAAATGTCTTATAAATAAGACTGGTTCAAATATACTGTACATGTGATGCTGGCTCATAGTTGCCAAACCATCTGCACAATTCAAACCAACATCATTCCTTCTGTGTGGATCAAAAAAGTAATAAGAGTCACTAGTGTGCTTTAAAATGGCTGATGCATATGAATCTCCCATTGTAAAACTGCAGCCATATGACTCAATATCTTTGGTTGAATTTGAAATTCCATCTTCTTGTCACAATCACTACATAGGTATATATACATGACTTCCTGTACACCTAAATAGGGCTTTAAATTTTACCAGGAATTGTCGTAAAAATCCAACAATTTATAATTTTGTAACTTATCAGTCCACATTCTAAAATCATCCAGGATGCATTGGGACACAAATCATGTATCTATGAGCCAGGTTTTTATGAAATATATGAAAAGAAAGCTACTTAATTCATTTTCAAAATGAAAAAAAGAAATTACCAATAGTTGCACATTATGATACAGATCTATATCCAAAATATCATTTCCAGATACTTAAATTTCTGAATTACATGAAAAACTGTTATGTCAATGTACCAATATTAAAAAAATAAAGAAAACTGAAAAAAAGCTTATTCATAATACTTTCAGTATAAAAGATAAGTTTTGTTTAAAAATCATTTAATTAATTTGGTTTCTGTTTGTTTTTATTTTGTCAAATCAGTCATGATCTGGAATCTGTGTTTCTCAAGTATGACATCATTAAAAAGACTGATGACATCATCAAGTGAATTCATCAAGTGAGATCATAAAGTTCAATTAATTGCCACTATTTTTTGTTCAAAATCTTGAAAAAATATGACACACAATATATTTTAAAGACTATTTAGATGTATGAAATTGTAACAGCATTTTAATTTTAGTGATAAATTGTTATTGAAAAGATTATGAAGTTATATTAATGTTCTTAGTTACATTCTTTATTGAAATACAATAGTTTTTCATTGAACAATATGACCAATTATCTGTAGAAATTCAATGGGAAACTATTGTATCTAAAGTTACAATAGTTTACCATTCACAATGTACAACCATTTATCAGTAGAATGTTATTAATAAACTATTGTATCTTAAGTTACAATAGTTTACCATTTACTGAAATGATGATTAGAGATACAATACTTGGACTACTGATCATTTTCCTATACTTGTAGTAGGAAACTTTGCCCAATATTTTGGGACATTGTGTATTGTATTAAGGAAAGGTAAAATATGTAAAAAAATCAATTTGAAAAAATATGTCAGTTACAATAGTTTTCCAATAAGCAGTCGATATAGTACTACAATATTAGTTTTAGCAATGAAATTATGCCCAAAGAAAATAAAGGATAATCATTATAAGACCTCCGACTCAATAATCATGAAATATGATCAATAAGGTAAATCAAGGAAACAATAGACCAATCAAATCGTCCATTCAGTCTGGAAATAAGTTTTCAACTCTGACATTGGCTGCTATTTATGTGAAGCATTTTTGTTGGTTTGGCAACCTAAACATAGTAACTACAGCTTATTCAAGCTGTAGTTACAACATTTAGGTTGCCCACAAACTATTCTATTTTCTTGTTGCATGCGACTGGCCATAAATTTTGCAAAATAACGCTGTTTAAATTGAAAGCAGGACTTCCTGTCAGAGTCATTGGGAGTGACCAACGAAATAAGTGGGCGGGGCCAGATATTGGTTAATTGAAGTAATTATAAATGATGAGTTGCCACATATTTCCAATTGACAGATCTCTACTTTATTTTTCATTTTAATTACCCTTTTTTCGTTGTCTGCAACCTTTTTCAGTTTGGACCAGTCTAAGATTTTGTTGTCTGGTAATAGGTTTATCATTGCTATCATGGATAGGCTCAATCGTAATGATTTTATGCAAAGCTCCTGGGAAGTAGATAGCAAAAGGCTATTTTGTAAGATAGATTATTTTTATGTAAACTTGTTCAACCCATTCCCACGCAATAATGCTTTGATGCTGCTCAAGAAAAACAATTGGGAAAGCATTGGGGTAAATGTAGAAATTGCTTGAGCTGAGCAATTTCTTCATTTTACACAATGTTTTTGACCAATGAAAAAATATGTTAAAAATTCATAAACTGAAAATTACTGTCTGCACTCTTTTGAATTTGGACCAGTCTAAAATGTTGTTGTCTGATAATAGGTTAAATCAATCTACCTATTGATTAAGTTCCTCTTTCAGATCCCCTATTCATTTGGAATATTTTAAAGTACAATGTACTGGTGAGAAATTGCATCAATAATGGCTTCAATGAATGGCTTTTGCTTCAGTATATTATCTTAAACTATGTTACAACTTATTGATAATTTCTTTTTCTTCTCTTTTCTTCCCTGTTTTATAGGTTTACATTTAAAACACTGCAGTCAAAGAACAGACTAAGTTTATCCACAGATGATCCATCAACACTCTATTTCCCAGAAATCCTTGCTTCATGTCTGAAAGAGCTACGATTGGCTAATAATAATTTAGACTGTGTTCCCTTGTCAGTGTGTAATCTGAAAAATCTAGAAGTGCTGGATATCTCAGAGTAAGATTTTTTCTTTATGTATAGAAATCTTTGGTATCCTGTTTATCTTGGCAGCCTACAGATTGCAGCTGTCAATCAAATAATTGATTGACCAACTTAATCAGTCTTTTTGAATGGAAATGAACTTTGAACTCTGACATTGGCTTACATTTAGGTGAAGCATTTTTGTTAGTTTGACAACTTAAATGTCATAACATCAGCCAACCAATCAAATCATTTTTTTATGACATATTACTGGCTATAAATTTGCCCTTATATACCGAAATGGAACTCTTAGTCGGAATCAGTGGGTGTGGCCAACAGCCTAATTAGGCAGGGCCAGCAATCCATCAATTCTTGTTGAATTCTACGCTCTGTATAGATAGATCAGTACCTGAAGTTTTTAGCTCGGCTTTTTGGAGAAAACCTGAGGTATTGCTTTAGCCTTGGTGTCGTTGTTGTAGTCTTCGTTGTGCTAAAAACTTTGACATTTTGTGATATCTTTGGTACTACTAAAGGCATTCACTTGAAACTTGGCACACTTATTATACCCCCCACAACGAAGTTATGGGGGGGTATACTGGAATCAGGTTGTCCGTCCGTCCGTCCGTCTGTCTGTCCGTCCGTCCGTGGACATAATTTTGTGTCCTCTTCTCCTCACACATTTTTTGACCAATTTTGCTGAAATTTTATCAGGTTGTTTCCTATCATATGAAGTTGTGCACCTGCAATTTTCATTTTGATCCAGTCGTTAGTTTCAGAGTCATGCCATTTTGAACTTTTTAATGGGGGGGGGGACATAATTTTGTGTCCTCTTCTCCTCACACATTTTTTGACCAATTTTGCTGAAATTTTATCAGGTTGTTTCCTATCATATGAAGTTGTGCACCTGCAATTTTCATCTTGATCCAGTCGTTAGTTTCAGAGTTATGCCATTTGAACTTTTTAATGGGGGGGGGAGTAGTCAAAATTTAAAATTGCAAAACTCAGTAACCATAAGGGGAGTTACCAAATTTGGTAAGTAACATCATCTTGTATATATATACATGTTTGACATCAAAACGCTGTAAGTCATTTACAATTAACAATTAACTGAACAATTCCGTCCTCTCTAATACTTGGTACATAGCTTTCAAGGGTCAGAAGTGTTGGAGAGTGAGACTTGCAAAAGAAAGACACGATCGGGGGAGGGGGGACGGGGATGGAGGGGGGGGGTAGAAGCTGAAAACATAATTACATACACAATTGCTACTTTTCCACTCCTACTTAAAAAGGGGTCATAAAATGCCCCTTCAAATTCCTTCATAGAAAAGCCTTTTTAGCGGTGTGGGGGGTATTCTCGTCAGCCCTTGAGGGCGACAGCTCTAGTTTTCTATCGAAAGAGTAACCTATACTATGAAGTGGGATAACTCTAGATGCATTTTATCCACTATGCAGCACCCAATAGCTGATCGTAGGCACATGTAGGCGGTGCTCTTGTTGTATTTTCTGTTCATAACTAATGTAATGTTTGTCCAAAAATGAGTTCAAGTTTTAATTGACATATATAATTACTTTCATATCTGCATATTTTCTCTTTCTGCAAGACATTTCACTTCTTGACAAATTCGAATTCAGCTGTCAAAATCGTTATCTTTATTTAACAAAAAAGGAAAAGTGATCTTTTGAATGTTATAGGACTTGAATGTTTTATATATACATGGTCATCGTTTCAAGTTCAAATTTAATTGTGAAGGTCAATTTTTTCAAAGGTTGGCTATGGTAAGGGCATTTGAACCAAACTAAGCACCCTTTTCAAAATTTGTTTGTGAAATTTTGATTTATGAAAAGATAGAAGCTTGATATCTTTTGCTGCAAAAACACTGAGCCAATTTTGATGAAACCTGGCAGGAATGATCTTTGTGTGACCCTTTTCAAAACTTGTTTGTGAAATCTTGATTAGTGTAAAAATGTAGGTGTAGCAGGGCTGGGGTTATCATACTAAGAGAAACACAAAATAATTCTAAGATGAGCAGTTTAGGGCCATTTTGGCCCTGTTTTTTTCTTTTTATTCAATTTTGACAGGTTGTAAGCAGCTTGTTTTGTGTAAGCTATGTGTTCAATGTCACATAAAACAAGCTAAAAAACTACTTGCCCTAAATATGTACTATTCTCTTACAGCAATCCACTAATAAAAACCTTACCTATAGAACTAGGTAAACTGAAGAACTGTGGGATATTGAAACTAAAGGGAATGAACATCGATAATATCAAGGACTTTCCAGAAGATGGTATGTTTATCCCCATTACCACATAGTCTCTTAATTGACAGATTGCTGGCCACACCCACTAACTCTGATTGGAAGTTCATTAAATATGAATTTGTATAAGCTCACTAAGCACAAAGAGTTCATATGAGCTATTGTGATCACCCTCCAGTATCCATCTGGTGTCTGCCGTCCAGCGTCCAGTGTTCGTCAACAATTTCTTTAAACAACAGATCCTCCCACACCACATTTAGCTGAAACCAATTGCCTAGGGTCCCTAGGGGCAGAGCCACCAGGGAGTGTGTTTCTATATAGAAACAAACAAGGATTTTTATGCCCCCAAAGGGAGGCATATAGTAATCTAGCTGTCCGTCTGTCCGTGCGTCTTCCCTCCTGTCAGTCAGTCCGTCAATCCATTCCACTTTCGTGTCCACTCTGTAACATCTACATGCAATAGTGGATTTCAATATAACTTTGCACAAATGTTCACAGTTATAAGACGATATGTCGCAAAAAAGACCAAGGTTCCTATCTCAAAGGTCAAGGTCACAATCTGGGGGTCAAAGGTCAAAAATGGGACTTTTTGCTGCATCTGCTCTGTAACTTCTATAATTATGCACACAGGTACAAATTTCTTTCATACAAATATTCACCACCTTAAGAACTCGTGTCACAAAAAAGACCCAGGTTCCTATCTCAAAGGTCAAGGTCACAATCTGGGGTCAAAGGTAAAAAATCGGCATTTTTTACCTTGTCCGCTCCGTAACTTCTATAATCATGCATGCAGGTATAAATTTCTTTCATACAAATGTTAACCACCTTCAGACGACGTGTCTCAAAAAAAAACCAGGTTCCTATCTGAAAGGTCATGGTCACAATCTGGGGTCAAAGGTCAAATTGTCCGCTCTGTAACTTCTATAATCATGCACACAGGTACAAATTTCTTTCATACAAATGTTCACCACCTTTAGACGACATGTCATAAAAAAGACCCAGGTTCCTATCTCAAAGGTCAAGGTCACAATCTGGGTCAAAGGGGTGTCCAGAATGGTTAAATTGTGTCCAGAATGGTTAAATTGTATTTACTCTCTTATTCTTCAATGGATTGCTTCAATATTTGGACAGATGCTTAATTGGGTAGACCACTTTACATGACCTTGACTTTGACCCAGTGACCTTGACCTTTCACCTACTTTTGACCTCAGAAAAATCTGTCCATAATGCATTTCTTGATTTCATTCTATATTTATAGAAATTGTTATATGTATTAAAATTTCATTTATTAAAAACCCAGACGTATAGATCACAAAGTGACACATGCTTGACCCTGTCCTTTGGGGGCATTTGTCACATGACTGTGACCAGCTCTTGTTAATGGCATCTACTCCCAAACCCTTGGGCCAATTACAATGAAATTTGGCAGAAATGTTCCTGAGTTGGCCCCCTTTAGAAATAGCTAGAAGAATTGAAATCTATTGAAAACTCTGGTTGCCAAGGCAACGAAAGTGAAAAAAACTTCTCCTCCTGACCAAAAAGGCCTAGAGTCTTGATATTTTGCATGAAACACCAGCATATTGACCTCTTTCAAACAGCTAAAATTATTACCCCAAAGTCCCTAGGGGCAGAGCCACCAGCTGGAAGTTCTATATAGAAACAAAGAAGAATACATTGTATTAAACAACATCTCCTCCCAAACCCTTAGGCCAATTTCAACCAAATTTGGCAGAAATGTTACTGAGATGGTCCACTTTGAAAATAGCTAATATAATTTAAAACCATTGAAAACTCTGGTTGCCATGGCTACAAAGGTGATATTTAAAAAAGACTATAAAAAAATGTTCCTCCTGACCAGCAGGTGTAGAGCCTTTTATTTTGTATGAATCATTAGTATATTGACCTCATTCAAAATAGCAAAATCATACTCTAGGGTCCCCAGGGTCGAGGCAACCAGGGAGTGTGTTTCTATATAGAAACAAACAGATTTTTTAATGGCATCTCCTCCCAAACCCTTGGACCAATTTCAACAAAATTTGGCAGAAATGTTCCTGAGGTGGCCCCATTTCAAAATAGCTTAAAAAAATTGATTTCCATTGAAAACTCTGGTTGCCTTGGCAAAAATACTTTGTAAAATCTTCACCTCCTGACCAAGCAGGTGTAGAGCCTTGTTATTTTGCATGAGACACCAGTATATTGACCTCTCTTTCAAAACAGCTAGAATCATTACCCTCGGGTCCACAGGGGTGGAGCACCGGATTTGTGTGTTTCTGTATAAAATCAAAGAAAGATTTTTAAACAACATCTCCTCTTAAACCCTTGAGAAAATTTCAACCAAATTTGGAAGAAATGTTACTAAGGAGGACCCCTTCAAAAATAGCTAAAAGAATTGAAATCCGTTGAAAACTCTGGTTGCCATGGCGTCAAAAGTAGAATTAAAAAAGAAAAATCTTATGCTCCTGGTTCAGTTGGCCTAGAGCCTTGATATTTTGCATGAATCATTAGTATATTGACCTCTTTCCAAATAGCTAAAATCATTGCCCTAGGGTCCCCAGGGTCGAAGCCACCAGGGAGTGTGTTTCTATATAGAAACAAACAGATTTTTAATGGCATCTCCTCCCAAACCCTTGGACCAATTTCAACAAAATTTGGTAGAAATGTTCCTGAGGTGGCTCCCTTTCAAAATAGCTTAAAAAGAAAATGATTTCCATTGAAAACTCTGGTTGCCTTGGCAAAAATACTTTGTAAAATCTTCAACTCCTGACCAAGCAGGTGTACGGCCTTGTTATTTTGCATGAGACACCAGTATATTGACCTCTCTTTCAATACAACTAGAATCATTACCCTCGGGTCCACAGGGGTGGAGCACCGGATTTGTGTGTTTCAGTATAAAATCAAAGAAAGATTTTCAAACAACATCTCCTCTTAAACCCTTGAGAAATTTTCAACCAAATTTGGAAGAAATGTTACTAAGGAGGACCCCTTCAAAAATAGCTAAAAGAATTGAAATCCGTTGAAAAATCAGGTTGCCATGGCATCAAAAGTAAAATTAAAAAAAGAAAAATCTTATCCTCCTGGCCCAGTTGGCCTAGAGCCTTGATATTTTGCATGAAACATCAGTATATTGACCTCTTTCAAAATAGCTAAAATTAACATCCTAGGGGCAGGGCTTTGGGGGTGGGGGTGGGGTGGAGAAGATAGGAGGGGCTTCTATATTGAAACCAAAAAGGTTTTTTAAAGGATATCTCCTCTCAAACTACTAGGCGAATTTCAATGAAAGAAGTAGAAATGTTCCTTAGGTAGCCCCTTTCAAAAAAAGCTTAAAGAATTTAAATTAGTTGAAACTTACAGTATCATCGTCCTAGCCTTAACATTAATTGACTATAGAAAAAAAAGAGCCTTTATCTCGGGTTGAGCGCACCAGGGCCAATGGCTCTCTTGTTTTAAAAAAAAAAAAAACGTGGCCAGAAACATGCAAAAAACAAGTAAATGGTTGATCGGCAACTTAAACTTTGTGACTACAGTTTCAAAAATATGTAGTTACAACGTTTAAGTCTCCAAACCTACAAGGGTTTTTTTGCTATTCTAGCTATTGTAGAGGCACCGCCTTCTCCACCAAGGAAAACTGACCTCTTAGGTTGAAAAAAAAAATTCCTCTGGAATATAAAGTAAAGGATGGAGATGGCTAAATCAAGGGAGAAACTAAAGAATACATGTAGGGCTTGTGAAAAAGTAAACATTTGAGCAAATTGTCAATCAATAATGTGCACAGAAAAAGCTGTTTCGTATCGCACTAGTTTTTTAAAAGAACTAATTTTACTATTCAATGATCTCTGGAAGTAAAATTCAGTAAGATCACTCCGTATGTATAATTGAGCCTTAGATCAGAGTCGACCAGTTTAAATTTTTTCCATCAGATAATAGGTTGATATAGAGAAATGATGTTTTTATATCAATCTAGTGATGCTTTCAAAAGTTGTTAAAAGTAGTTTAACCCATTCCAAAAAGTCTAATCAAAATTCAAACAAGTTGCAGACAACACTTTCAAAATGATAGTAATTTAGATATCTCTGCCTCTCTTGGTAGAAAACGATGTGGAAAATGAAGAAATAGCTTGTAGGAGAGCAATTTCAACATTTTTCACATTGCTTTTCAAAACTCTTTCCCTGCGGGCCTTAAAACGGCAGGATAGTGTGGGAATTAGGAAAATACATGAAAACATGATTAACCAGACAACAAAATTTCAGACTGGTCGAAATTTAAAGGACTTGCAGATGACAATTTAAAGTTTATGATTTCTTCTATTTTATCAACTTTTTGGGTTGAAAACATTGTGTCAAATGAAGAAATTGCTTGTTACAAGCAATTTCTTCATTTGACACAATGTTTTCCTGATAGGTTTTCTTAAGGCGTCACAGTGTGGGAATAGGTTAACCTAACTTTTAGATGGTGATTTCAAATAACCTATTAATTTCATTCTATTTACAGCTGGGGTGTTGAAAAGGACCAAATCTATATTGAATAGTTTCATGGAGAAATTAAGAGACTACAAGGAGTATTATAAGATAAAAACTATAGTTCTCGGTAAAAAGGTAGGGCACTCTGCTAATCGCCAAATCGGTGCTGTCAATCAAATAACTAGTTGACCAATGAAATCCTTCAGTTAGACCAGAAATGAGTTTTGAATTCAAACATCACCATTTTTGTTAATCTTTTTAGTACACCTGACTATGTAGTGGTCATAGTGAGGTTTTGTGATCGGGAAATGTCCGGAGTCCTTTGTTGACTTTTACCTAGTGTCACATTTTGGCTCAAATGTCTTGAAACTTGGTCAGAATGTTTGTATACATGGTATCTATGATATCTCGTACGAGTTCAAAAATGGGTCATGTTGGGTCAAAAACTAAGTCACCAGGACAAATCTTAGAAAAACCTTGTTTGCACTCTAGAGGTCAAATTTTTAGCTCAAATGCCTTTAAACTTGGTCAAAATGTTTGTATACATAATATCATGGATGAGCTTGAAAATGGGTCAAATAGGAGAAAAAACTAGGTCACTGGGTCAAATCTTAGAAAAACTTTGTGTGTGCCTTACATGTCACATTTTTGGCTCAGATGTCTTGATATTTGGTCAAAATGTTTGTCTACATAAGATCTTAGATGAGTTCGAAAATTGGTCACATGGGGGTCAAAAACAAGATCACTTGATGATATCTTAGAAAAACCTGGTGTTCACTGTTGAGGCCATTTTTGGCTCAAATGTCATAATTTGTGATCAAAATGTTTGTCTCTATGATATCTTGGACAAGTTCAACTTTATGCCACATAGGGTCCAAAAACTAGGTCACCAGGTCAAACTTGAGAAATACCTTGTGTGCAATCTAAAGGCTAGATTTTTGGTTCTAATATCTTCATACTTAGTCGGAGTAAATCTCAATCAAGTTTTACATCAGTTCATATGGGGTCAAAAACTAGGTCACAATATCAAATTATAGAAAACCCTTGTGTGCCCTCTAGAGGCTACATTTCTGGCTCAAATGTTTTGAAAGTCAGAATTTTTTTTCCACATTATATCTAAGTCAAGTTAAATAAATGATTCACATGGGGCTAAAAACTAGGTCACAAGTTCGAACTTTAGAAAAACCATGATTCCTCTCACATTTGATACTGGGTCAGGTGGTTATTAACCCTTTCCCATTTCTGAAATTATAGACTGGTCCTAATTGAAAGAGGATGCAGACAACAATGAAAATTGTATGCATTTCGAAATGAAACCATCCAATGTTGTAGAAAATACTGTGGAAAAAGGATAAATTGCCTGTAACAAGCAATTTCTCCTTTCCCCACAATATTTTTTTAAGTGACATAAAATCCCATGTTTATACAGGAAAGGGTTTTAAAGTAGGTCAATAGGTCAGATCTTATATCACCTTCCTTTCTATCCTCCATAGCAGAATATGGCAGAAATTTTCAGTAGGCGGTCCTCTATCACAATAGGTAAATGAACATTACTAAAATTGGGACTTTTTGAGGTAGAAATCCTATAAATGTATAAAGTATGGTTATGCCCAATTGCATCATAATCCTAGTTTTTAGCTCTACTGGCCGAAGGCCACTAGAGCTATAGCGATGGCTTTTTCCCGTCCGACGTCCGTGCGTCCGTCCGTTAAACTTTTCCTTGTTTACGAGATAAGGTCCACAGTGTTCATCGGATTCTCTTCAAACTTTCACAGAATGATTGTACCATCATAAGGATCGTTCCTTTCGAAATTGGGTCAGATCCGTCAAGAAACACGGAAAAAGGAGCCTAATTAAAACTTAATTAAAAAATCTTCATTTACGCGATAAAGTCAACAGTTTTCATCGTATTCTCTTCAAACTTTCACGGAATGATTGAACCATCAGAAGGATCGTTCCTTTTGAAAATGAGTATGATCCGTCAAGAAACACAGGAAAAGGGGTCTTATGAAAATTTAATTAAAAATTCAATTAAAATCCTCGTTTACGCAATAAAGTCCACAGTTTTTATCGGATTCTCTTCAAACTTTCTCACAATGATTGTACCATCATAAGGATCTTTCCTTTCGAAAATGGGTATGATCCGTCAAGAAACATGGGAAAAGGGGCCTTATGAAAATTTAATTAAAAAATCCTCATTTACGCGATAAAGTCCACAGTTTTCATCGTAATCTCTTCAAACTTTCACGGAATGATTGTACCATCATAAGGATCGTTCCTTTCGAAAATGGGTATGATCCGTCAAGAAACACAGGAAAAGGGGTCTTTTGAAAATTTAATTAAAAATTCAATTAAAATCCTCGTTTACGCAATAAAGTCCACAGTTTTTATCGGATTCTCTTCAAACTTTCTCGGAATGATTGTACCATCATAAGGATCGTTCCTTTCGAAAATGGGTATGGTCCGTCAAGAAACACAGGAAAAGGGGCCTTATGAAAATTTAATTAAAAAATCCTCGTTTACGCGATAAAGTCCACAGTTCTCATCAGAATTTCTTCAAACTTTTACAGAATGATTGTACCAACATAAGGATCGTTCCTTTTGAAAATGGGTATGATCCGTCAAGAAACACAGGAAAAGGGGCCTTATGAAAATTCATTAAAAATTCTATAAAAAATCCTCGTTTACGTGATAGAGTCCACAGTTTTCATTGGATTCTCTTCAAAATTTCTCACAATGATTGTACCAACTTAAGGATCGTTCCTTTCGAAAATGGGTATGATCCGTCAAGAAACACGGGAAAAGGGGCCTTATGAAAATTTAATTAAAAATTCAATTAAAATTCCTCGTTTACGCGATAAGGTCCAAAGTTTTCATCAGATTCATTTCAAACTTTCACTGAATGATTGTACCAACATAAGGATCGTTCCTTTCAAAAATGGATATGATCTGTCAAGAAACACGGGAAAAGGGGCCTTATGGAAATTTAATTAAAAAATCCTCGTCTACGCGATAAAGTCCACAGTTCTCGTCAGAATTTCTTCAAACTTTTACAGAATGATTGTACCAACATAAGGATCGTTCCTTTTGAAAATGGGTATGATCCGTCAAGAAACACAGGAAAAGGGGCCTTATGAAAATTCATTAAAAATTCAATTAAAATCCTCGTTTACACGATAAAGTCCACAATTTTCATTGGATTCTCTTCAAACTTTCTCAGAATGCTTGTACCATCATAAGGATCGTTCCTTTTGAAAATGGGTATGATCCGTCAAGAAACACGGGAAAAGGGGCCTTATGAAAATTTAATTGAAAAAAATCCTCGTTTACGAGATAGAGTTCACAGTTTTCATCAGATTCTCTTCAAACTTTCACAGAATGATTGTACCATCGTAAGGATCGTTCCTTTCGAAATTTGGTATGATCCGTCAAGAAACATGGGAAAAGGGGCCTTATGAAAATTTAATAAAAATTCCATTAAAAATCCTCGTTTACGGGATAGAGTCCACAGTTTTCATTGGATTCTCTTCAAACTTTCAAGGATTGAATGTACCAACATAAGGATCGTTCATTTCGAAAATGGGTATGATCCGTCAAGAAACATTGGAAAAGGGGCCTTAGGAAAATTCAATTAAAAACTCCATTAAAAATCCTTGTTTACACGATAGAGTCCACAGTTTTCTTCGGATTCTCTTCAAACTTTCTCAGAATGATTGTACCATCATAAGGATCGTTCCTTTTGAAAATGGGTCTGATCTGTCATGAAACAGGGGAGAAGGGGCCTTATGGAAATTTAATTAAAAAATCCTCGTTTACGCGATAGAGTCCACAGTTCTCATCAGATTCTCTTCAAACTTTCACTGAATGATTGTACCAACATAAGGACCATTCCTTTCGAAAATTGGTATGATCTGTCAAGAAACACGGGAAAAGGGGCCTTATGAAAATTCATTAAAAATTCATTAAAAATTCAATAAAAAATCCTCATTTACGCGATAGAGTCCACAGTTTTCATCGTATTCTCTTCAAACTTTCTCAGAATGCTTGTACCATCATAAGGATCGTTCCTTTCGAAAATGGGTATGATCCGTCAAGAAACACGGGAAAAGGGGCCTTATGAAAATTTAATTAAAAAATCCTCGTTTACGGATTGAGTCCACAGTTTTCATCGGATTCTCTTCAAACTTTCACAGAATGATTGTACCATCGTAAGGATCGTTCCTTTTGAAAATGGGTCTGATCTGTCAAGAAACATGGGAAAAGGGGCCTCATGAAAATTAAATAAAAATCCCATTAAAAATCCTCGTTTACGCGATACAGTCCACAGTTTTCATCGGATTCTCTTCAAACTTTCACAGATTGATTGTACCAACATAAGGATTGTTCCTTTCAAAATTGGGTATGATCCATCAAGAAACATTGGAAAAGGGGCCTTAGGAAAATTCAATTAAAAACTCCATTAAAAATCCTTGTTTACACGATAGAGTCCACAGTTTTCTTCGGATTCTCTTCAAACTTTCTCAGAATGATTGTACAATCATAAGGATCTTTCCTTTCAAAAATGGGTCTGATCTGTCATGAAACAGGTGAAAAGGGGCCTTATGAAAAATTAATTAAAAAATTCTTGTTAACACTCTGGAGTCAATAGTTTTCATAGGATTCTCTTCAAACTTTGACAGAATGATTGTACTATTATAAGGATTATTCCTTTTGAAATTTGGTATGATCCTTCAAGAAACAGAGAAAAAAGGGGCCTTATGAAATGTTTAATGAAAAATTCTCATTAATAATCTAGAGCCAACAATTTACAACGGATTCTCTTCAAACTTTCACAGAATGATTGTACCATCATAAGGATTGTACCTTTTGGAATCGGATGTGATTCCTCAAGAAACATAGGAAAAGGGGCCTTATTAAAATTTAATTCAAAGATCTTTGTTTACACTCTAGAGTTCATCTGATTGACTTCAAACTTTCACAGAATGATTGTACCATCATAAGAATTGTTCCTTTCAAAATTTGGTATGATCAGTCAAGGACCACGGGAAAAAGGGGCCTGATTAAAACTGGATTGAAAAAGTCCTCGAAAACACAATAGAGTCCATAGTTTTCAACAAATTCTCTTCAAACATTCCCAGAATGATTATTACATTAAATGGATTGTTCCTTTCAGAAGTAGGTTTGATCCATCAAGTTTCATGGGAAAAGGGGCCCTATGAAAATTTAATAAAAAAAATCTTAGTTAACATGTAATGGCCCTAGATTTCACCTGATTGACTTCAAACTTTGACATAATGATTGTACCATCATAAGGATTGTTCCTTTCAAATTGGGTCTGATCCATTGAGAAACATTGGAAAAGGGGCCTTAGGAAAATTCAATTAAAAAAATCTTAATTAATGCTTGTAAGTCCACAGATGAGATGGGGTTGTCTTTATACTCAAACAGAATAATTATACTTTTGTAAGAAGAGTTCCCTTTGGAATTGGTTCAGATCCATCAAGTAACATGGGAAAAGGGGCTATATGAAAATTCAATTAATAAAACCCTGTTAACACAATAAAGCCCACTGCTTTGATCAGATTTTGTTGAAACTTTCACAGAATGTTTGTAAGGTCATAACTATCATTCTTTTCATAAAAGGGTTTGGACTGTCAAGAAGCACAGGAAAAGGGGCCTTATGAAAATTTCATTTATAAATCCTTGTTACCAAGTCCAGAGCTTTCATTGGATTTTCTTCAAACATTCACAGAATAATTGTACAATAATAATGATTGTTGATGTTTGCATTAGACCTGATCCGTCAAGTATCACAGGGAAAGGAGCATTATGAACTTTAATGAAATTCAATGAAAATCATTGTACCACAATAAAGTCAACAGTTTTCATCAGATGCTGTTAAAACTTTCACAGAATTATTATTCCATCATAAGGATTCTTTCTTTTCAAATTAGGCGTGATCTGTCTAGTATCATGGGAAAAGGGGCCTTTAGAGAATTTTATCTATAATCCTTGTAACCAAGTCCAGAGCTTTCATTTGATTTTCTTCAAACATTCACAGAATCATTGTACAATAATAACAATTGTTGATGCTGACATGAGACCTGATCCTTCAAGTATCACAGGAAAAGGAGCCTTATGAAAATTTTATTTTAAAAATTTGACACCAAGATAAAGTCTGCAGTTTTCATCAGATTCTGTTCAAACTTTCACAGAATGTTTGTACCATCATAAGGATTGTTTCTTTCCAAATTGGGCCTGATCTGTCTAGTATCATAGGAAAAGGGGCTGTATGAAAAAGTATTACCAAATCCTCATAAACACAACAATGCCCTCAGTCTTTATCAGAATCTCTTCAAACTTTAATAGAATGATTGTACCATCATTTGGATTGTTCCTTTGTAAATTAGGTCTGATCGGTTAAGTGACACAAGAAAAGGGACCTTATAAAAAATTTATTACAAAACATCATTATTACAATAAAGTCCTCAGTCTTTATCATTTTCTTCAAACTGTCATTAGGATTGTTCCTTTGTACATTGGGTCTGATTTGTTAAGTTTCACAGAAAAAAGGGCCTTATGAAAATTTAGTTACAAAAATTCTTGACACAATTCAGTCCACTGTTTTCATTGATTCTCTTTAACTTTTAAAGAATAATTCTACCTTCATTAGAATTGTTCCTTTTGAAATTTGGTTTGTTCTGTAAAGTATCATGAGAAAAGGGGCCCTATGAATATTTCACTATAAACTCATTAACACAATAAATTCCACAGATTAAACAGATTGATTGTACCATCATTCCAATTGTTGATTTTGACAGTGGATCTGACTATAGCAAGGGTCACATAAAAAGGGGCCTTATGAAAAACTCTCTTAAATATTCTGGTTAACTCAATGATGTCCCTTGATTTCACCGGATTCACTTCAAAATTTCACAGAATGATTGTACAAATACTTAGAAGGTTCTTTTCAGAACTGTGTACAATCCATCAAGTATCATGTAAAAAGGGGCCATATGATTTTTTTTTTTAAATATTCTAGTAAACATAATGAATTTCCAATATTTCATCGGATTCACTTTTAACTTTCATAGAATGATAAAACCAAAAGTAAAATATCACAGGAAAAGGGGCCCTATGAGAACTTGAATTTAATATCTTTGTTAACACAATAAAGTCAACAGTTTTATTGAATTCTCTTCAAAGATGCATGGAATAATTGTGGCATTTGAAACACAGGAAAAGGGGCCTTACAGATTATCATTCAAAACATTCTTGTGTATGTGATGAAGATCACAATCATTATCAAGTTGTCTTTTAAATTTCACAGGACAATTAATTGATCAATCAGAAAACACAGGAAAAGAGGCCTTATTGATTTTCATTCAAAACAATCCTGTTTATGTGATTAAGTCCACAATTATTGTCAGATTCTGATGAAATATTCACAGAATGATTGTAGGGTCATAAGGTGACTTTCTTTTGGAAATGGAGTGGATCCGTCATGAAACATGGGAAAAGGGGCCTTGAGGATTGTTGCTTAAAATGATAAAGGAGATAAAGCCCCCTTTTTTTTTATGCATTCTTCTTTGAGCAATTAACTTCCTTAAATATCAGATTTCTTTAACGGAAAACTTGATAACCAGTAGAGCGTCTCAGGCCCTCATGGGCCTCTTGTTTAACATTAAACTTGAAAGAAAAAGAGCCTCTATCTCAGGTGAGTGCACCAAGGCCAAAGGCCCTCTTGTTTGTTACATACTACTGGCAATAAATCTTGCAAAATAACGCTGTTTAAAATTGAAGTGGTACATCCTGTTGGAGCCAATGACCAAAACCAACATAGTAAGTGGACGGGAACAGTAATTGGTCAATTTGTGACCCATTGAAATCGTTTGAAGCTTGCACTTATTGCTGGCTTCCAATAAGAGTGCTTTGTATCAATAACATCGAGGCATTTTTTCATGCCCCCAAAGGGAGGCATATAGTAATCAAACTGTCCATCTGTCTGTCCGTCTGTCTGTTCCACTTTCGTGTCCACTCTGTAACTTCTACATGCCATAGTGGATTTCAATATAATTTTGCACAAATGTTCATCGCTATTAGACGACATGTCGCCAAAAAGACCCAGGTTCCTATCTCGAAGATCAAGGTCACAATCTGGGGGCAAAGGTCAAAAATGGGGGCTTTTGCAATGTCCGCTCTGTAACTTCTATAATCATACACGCAGGTACAAATTTCTGTCATACAAATGTTCACCACATTCAGACAAAGTGCCGCAAAAAAGACCCAGGTTCCTATCTCAAAGGTCAAGGTAACAATCTGGGGTCAAAGGTAAAAAATGGGCACTTTTTGCCATGTCCGCTCTAATACTTCTAAAATCATGCACACAGGTACAAATTTCTTTCGTACAAATGTTTACCACCTTCAGACGTCGAGTAGCCAAAAAGACCCAGATTCCTATCTCAAAGGTCAAGGTCACAATCTGTGGACAAAGGCCAAAAATCAGCACTTTTTGCGGTGTTCCGCTCTGTAACTTGTATAATCATGCATGCAGGTACAAATTTCTTTCATACAAATGTTAACAACCTTCAGACGACGTGTTGCCAAAAAGACCCAGGTTCCAATCTAAAAGGTTAAGGTCACAATCTGGGGTCAAAGGGACTTCAAGAATGGTTAAATTGCATCCGGAATAGTTAAATTGTATTTATTCCCTTATTCTTCAATGGATTGCTTCCATATTTGGACAGATGCTTAATTGGGTAGACCACTTTACATGACCTTGACCCAATGACCTTGACCTTTGACCTACTTTTGACCTCAGAAAAATCCGTCCATAATGCATTTCTTGATTTCATTCTGTATTTATAGAAATTATTATATGTATTAAAATTTCATTTATTAAAAACCCAGACGTATAGATCAAAAATGCATGTGGTTGTGTTTAAAAACAAATCAAAGTGCCACATGCTTGACAATGTCCTTTGGGGGCATTTGTCACATGACTGTGACCAGCTCTTGTTTACCGTTGTCCATCTCTCTGTCTGTCTGTGAGTTGTAAACTTAGTGCATATACTTACCATATACTGTTAAGCAAAGACCCTTACAGATACATGGCTCATGTTTTTTGGATGTAGGTTCCTTGCTTTGATAGGAATGTAAGATCAGGGTCATCAATCAAGGTCATGTCATAAGTTTTATTTACTTAATATTTTGCTTTTATTCCAACATTGAAGATACATTGCTCATATATTGAACATAGGTTCCTTGCATTAATAGGCATCAGTTGGTTGTAAGGTCTAGGTCATCCTTGAAGGTCATGGTTACTGATCAAGGTCACATTTCTCAAAAAAGGCCAAGCATTGTGTTTGACAAACACATCTTGTTAATTTTCACATTGGGAAGAAGAGATATCATTCAACAACTCTTAATAAATTGATTAATTAAATCATTTAGATGATATACTGAATTTTATTGTGAATAAACCACATAACATTAAGAAAAATATTTGCTTGTTTGTGGAAAAAAGTTTACACTGCTATAAGTTTTGAGACAAATAGTCATGTAGACATGGAAAAAAACAACCTCCCACTATCTATACCTGTATGTAATAAATTATATATTTACTTTCAGTATTATTGTAGGTTTACTTGGTATTAGTGGTTGCTTTCCATGTGAGAGATTTCTTTTTATGCCTTTACATGCAAAGATTTGGGGTATATTGTTTCACCCTTACCCATCTCTCTGTTGGTTTGTCTGTTGTCTGCAAAACTTAACTATAAATTATGCTCTTATTAACCCTTATCATGCTGATCCCATAATATTCCTGCATTGGCAGCAGGCACAGACAAAGATCAACAAGTATGTGCAGTCTGATCTTAGTCTACACCACCTGTTGTCCTCCTAAACCCTTTCCTTGTTAGTCCCCTGTTTTACGTCCCTGAAATTTCATCATTTAGAAAACATTGTGGAAAAAGAACAAATTGCTTGTGACAAAATCAACTTTAATTTTTTTTTATGCAAAACCTTTGAATTTGGACGGGTATAAAATTTAGCAAAACAGGAAAATGTTAAGCCAGAATTGGATTAATTTCCAAACTAAATATTGACCCTGGTAACCATACCTGCAGTGCTATCAGTCCTTTGATTTTTATGCAATTCTGAACAAGAATTTTATTCAGCATGATAATGGTTAAAACACTGTTCAAGATACGTGGCTCATATTTTGAACAAAGGTTCTTTGCATTGATAGGCATTGGTTTGCTGAAAGATTTAGGTCATCCATCAAGGTCACATATCAAGGTCAGATTTGCAAAAAAAAAAATTGTTACAGGGGTATGGTGTTCCACAATTACATCTTGTTTTTATTTTGTTTAATTCCCTTATCTATTTTCAAGGTACCATTGATATCTGTTCTATGTTTGCTTGGCCTAAACTGTTTTGATTTTGTGTTTTCCTTTGTAGTGTAATCTTAATTCTTAAAGGATAAATCAAGGTTCGTGCATATCAGATTTCATGTATATTTGATGATAAAACAAGATTCCTGGAAATTTCTGAACAACCCTCCTACTATCTAGAGTGATAATTCTAAATTCATTATTATACAAATTAATTCCTTTTTAGGTCACCTGACCGAATGGTCATGGTGACCTATTGCAATCATCGTTTGTCCGTCGTCGTGCGTCGTCCGTCGTGCGTCGTCCGTCGTCCGTTAACTTTTAAACATTTTCATCTTCTTCTCAAGAACTACTGGGTGGATTTCAACCAAACTTGGTAGAAAGCATCATTGGGGGATGCCAATTCAAGTTTGTGAAAATAGGGGTTCTGGGGGTCATAGGGGCCCAAATAGGGGCCAAAAAGGGGTAATTTTTGGTACTTCTTTAAAAATCTTCTTCTAATAAACGGTTTATGCCAGAGCTTAAATATTTTGTGTGCATGACAACTAGGACAGGTATATTATAAATTGTGAAATTCATGCCCCTGGGGTCATGTATGGGGCCACACCCAGAGGTCAAAGTTCATCATGTTAAAAAATTCACATTTTCATCTTCTTCTGATGAAGTACTAAGCCAATTTCAAACAAACTTGGTGAAAAGCATCATTTGGTAATGGTTATTTGGATTTGTGAAAATAAAAAGGCTGGGGGGTCAGGGGGCCCTAAAATGGGGACCAAAAGGGGGTAATCTTTGGTAACTTTTAAATATTTCATCTTCTTCTCAAGAACTACTGGGCGGATTTCAACCAAACTTGATAGAAAGCATCATTGGGGGATGCCAATTCAAGTTTGAGAAAATAGGGGTTCTGGGGGTCATAGGGGTTCAAATAGGGGCCAAAAAGGGGTAATTTTTGGTACTTCTTTAAAAATCTTCTTCTAATAAACCGTTAATGCCAGAGCTTAAATATTTTGTGTGCATGACAACTAGGACAGGTATATTATAAATTGTGAAATTCATGCCCCTGGGGTCATGTATGGGGCCACACCCAGAGGTCAAAGTTCATCATGTTAAAAAATTCACATTTTCACCTTCTTCTGATGAAGTACTAAGCCAATTTCAAACTAACTTGGTGAAAAGCATCATTGGGTACTGATTATACAGATTTGTGAAAATTAAAAGGCTGGAGGTCAGGGGTGCCTAAAATGGGGACCAAAAGGGGGTAATTTTTGGTAACTTTTAAACATTTTCATCTTCTTCTCAAGAACTACTGAGAGGATTTCAACCAAACCTTTTTCTAATTCTTTCAAACAAAATCACTTGTCTTGGTGCTCTTTTACTCAGGTGACCGTTAAGGCCCACTGGGCCTCTTGTTTGACATATATTTTCATTCTATATCAGCACCCAACGACATGTGCATGCATCCCTACATGTCAATCACATTTCTCATCCAATCTACGTCACACCTGCTGAACATGGCTGAATGTAATGACTATGGCTTACTGGAGATAAATTTGGCTCAATGTTTTCCACACTCGCTAGTAATTTGCATATCTTCAGATCAGAAAATGCTTTTGTCAATCTAACATGAAGTTTCAAATGAGCAATATGTTGCAAAATTATCACAAAGTGAAAGATTGAACAACTTGCTAGCGTTTTGCATAAAGACATTGTCTCATTCTTATGGTTGTATTTGAACCCTTTATTGTTTCACAAAATTTAAGAATAGTCTAAAATCAAAGGGGTAGCAGAGGACATTAGAGTAAGTGCTATTCAAAAAGTAGCCATCCTATATGATAGAAAATATTGTTACAAGCAATTTCTTCTTTTTCTAAAATGTTTTCTTGAGTACAACATCACAGGGACATAAAAATCAGGGTATAGGAAAGGGTTAACACACGGTAAAGGCTGTTATAGTTTGACCAATTATTAAAACCCATCCCCAGATAACAAGTATTAGACTAACCAAAAATAAAGATCTTTCAGACAACATTTTAAATGAAAAATAAGAGTAATTTTTAATAGAAAAACATGACAAAGTAAAAATTGTCCATTATCATTATTATGCAGGTTAATGTAGTAATGGGTTAATGGTATTTTTTTGATGCATTTAAAACTTTCAGGATAAAGGAAAAACAACTCTTGTTAATATTTTGGCCAATAAGAAAGGTAGACCTGCCCATGAAAGTAAAAGTATTACCAGAGAAGAGGTGATTCCCAAACGAAAAGCAAGCTTTCCTGTAAGTATAAGGGTTTAGCAAAACCCAAAGAGTCTTATTTTGTTAGGGTCTGAGTTGTCTATTTGTCTGTCAAGTTGTTGCATACGCAAATCCCCCAACAGTTTCAATATGAAAGAACAGAAACTTGGCACAATGAATGTCTATGATGTCTAGTTGTACGTGAGACAGAAATATTTTAATTGATTGTTTTGTAATTTCTCTGCTTTTTAACCTGGCAAAGTCGCTTAAAATTGCAGTTTTTGTCATGTGTTCATCCCTTCAATTGTTTTGAAAGGGTTCAACTGAAACAATGAATCTCTATGATGTCTAGTTCTGCATGAGACAAAATTATTTTGATCTCTCAAGTCATTCCGAAATTATCTACCATTGACTTAGTGAAAAAGCTAAAAATTACAGGATTTTTCACTGACAACCCCCTTTGAACTTTTATATGCTATTCGGCAAAGGTCTTGTTTCAAACTTTAATTGAGGTAGCTTATTGTTATGAAAACTCTGTGTTTCTAATATGGTCTAATTTTGATAGTAACCTGTGCAAAGAAACCATCTCAGAAATGAAAAATGGTATTGTGTGTTCAAATCTTACACAAGCCACCCACATGACCCTTAAGAAGTGAAACACAATCCTAATACTTGTGATGCCTAAGAAATAAATGCAAAAGTGAACATTATCTTTATGTGATGGAAATATACATAAAAGTGAGATTGAACCCGGCACTAATAAACAAAAGGGACACTGGAACTTGCCAGAGACAAATCTGAGTTATTATGAAATTTTCGAATTCCATAGATACTGCATACCCTTTCCCAGACAATACCACTCTTTGATGCCCTTCAAGAAAAAAGCTTGGAAAAAAAATTATGGACGATGAAGAAATTTGCTTTTTACAAGCAATTTCTTCATTATCCAAAATGTTTTCCAAACATTTTCTACCCTAAAAAAAGAGAAGTTAATTCCATTAACTTAGAATTATGGTCTGCAACTTCTTTCAAGTCTAAATCTGCGTCATCTGATAAAGAGTTAAGTTTAATTTTCTAATTCTATAGATAATGCAGGGCGAGAAGAAGACGGAGGTAAAACTGAGTGTGTGGGATATAGCGGGAGATGATTCCTACACTCTCATACATCACAGTCTGTTTACAAAACACTCCCTCTATCTCCTGGTCTGGGATTTCTGGTCTATAGAGTCAGAACTGGATCAGATTGGGAAATGGCTGAACAATATACAAGTAAGAATAACCTGAGCAATTAAAAAGTCTATTAACTCTTTCCTGTACAATCCCTGGTTTTTACGTCCCTGTGATTTTGTACTTGAGAAAACACTATTTTCTATCTTATAGGTTGGTTACTTTTTGAATTGCTTTCACCTTTAATTGTCGTCTGCAAATTCTTTCAATTTTTACAAGACCTTAGTCTAAATTTTAAAAAACAGGAAAGGGTTTAATATGAATAACATAGGCTGTTTTTTTGTATGTTTTTACACTTATTGATCATGGTTATTCTGCAAAGCGAGTCTACCCATTATTCTTCACTTAACCATTTACCAAATGACCGAATTTTAGACTGGACGAAATTCAAAGAAGTTGTAGACAACCATTTTTAGTTGGTGAAATTTGGAAAGTCTTTGACTTTTGAGATAGAAAATATTGTGGATAGTGAAGGAATTGCTTGTTACAAGCAATTTCTTCATTTTCCATAATGTTTTCTAAAGCTGGTCCAAAAGCTGGATTGTGTGTTAATGGGTTTATGTAGATTCAATTTTCATTGAAATTGATTCTTGATATTTTTATGCTCCCGAATGGATAAGATAAGGGGCATATTGTTGTTAATGTCTGTCTGTCCGTCTGTCTCTGAGCTGTAAACTTTACACAAAAAATTAACATCTTGCTCTTATTCAAAGAGCAAGGCTCATATTTGGGACAAAGGTTGCATTGATAGGCATCAGTTGAATGTGAGATCAGGATAATCTAGATGGACTGATAAAAAGGAAAATAACGAGTAATGAGATGTTTTTTTTAAAACAGCAGCTACAGATTTATCAGCTTTTCTAATGAAACATAGTTACACTGCGAGAAAGCAAGAAAATGTATGTTGGCCTAACTATCAACTTAGTGGCTACCAATCAACTCAAATGGTCAAATGATCAACTGTTTATTTATTATATGAAAAATATTTTACTCCATGTAGTGTTACAAGGTAGAAAAAGTCGCACTTTGCACTCCTTATTGAAGGCCTAAAAACTCATTCTTGTGAGAGATTTTTCAAATCAAAAATAACCAGTTGATTATCCTATATGGTATGTTTCTTTAACCCATACCCACACAATGTCGCTTTTTGACGCCTCTCTGGGAATTCGATTGGGGAAACATTGTGTAAGATGAAGACATTGTTTGAACGAAGCAATTTCTTCATTTTCAAAATGTTTTCAACCCAGAAAGTTGGAAGTATTTAGAATGTCTTGAACTTTGAATTGTTGTATGCAACTCCTTTCAGTTTGAACCAGTCTAAAATATTGCCTTCTGGTGATGGGTTAAGTTGCCACCTGTCTATTGTTTTAACCAGTTATTAGAGGACAAGATTTATCTCGGGTCCAATTTAAAAGAAGATGCTGATGATGCTGATGATGTTTCAAAGTGCAGCTGAATTGAAATAAAGTGATAAACAGGGTAGAAATCATTGTGAAAGAAGAAATTGCTTCTAACAATTACCTTTTAGAATGAGTTTATCCTTTCTACCAGTTATCTATATTTCTTCAGCTCATCAAAACATAGGTTTGTGTGGTATTGGGTTAATTGGTTCACTCCGGGATTCTGAGCCAAGAGGGTATGAGAGATTTTTGACAGGAAAGAGATTCTAATAAATGCACTTAATTATGATATTGTTTTATTTATAGGCCACCTCCCAGTATTACAGTATTGTTCTGATTGGTACATTCCTTGACAGGCAGCCAATCAAAGATGAGGAAGTGAAACAAAGGGAGGAGCTTATTAGACAGGAACTTGACAGGAACAACAATTTAAGTCATCCCCCTAGAGTCTGTGCCGTGGATTGTATCAGTAAAAGAGGTATGGGTTTCATAGGACTCAAAACTTACTTGGAGAAAAAATGCTTAATTGCACATACCAATAATATCTAATGATATAAATGAAGTTTTCACATGTTAGTTTACCTGAGCATGACATGCTCTTTGTGAGCTTTATAATTTAATTTTTAGTTTCGTCTATCAAAAACGAGCAATCTGATTGGTCGAAAAATTTAATTCATACCTCCATGAACAAAATTTTGAGCACGCAGCCATTTTTTATGCTTCCGCACAAAATAGTTCATTACAAAAAGGTATCAAAATTTGTTAATTTGTTGCATTTTTCGCTCGATGCTATTAAATTATAAGAAATGAAGAGAATATTTTTTGTTTTCATGGAGGTATGAACCGAAAAAACTAATCACACAATGTATGAACCCGCATCGTGTATTCATACAGTGTGATTAGGTTTTTCGGTTCATACCTCCATGAAAACAAAAAATATTCTCTTCATCTCTTAAATGGTTGTGTAATGTCTATCATCTGTTTTGCATCATCAATGTTTACTTTACAGACACTCTTGAGGCCTTGGTTTTCACTCAACCAAACTGCAACCTCCAGAGTGTCTATGAGGTTTTTCTTAGAATAGACAAAGAGGCCTAGTGTTTGGTCAGAAGAGACCGAATTTTAAGCTTGTCCATATATGCTTGTCATATAAGACAAATATCCTGACCAGTTTTCATGTTGGTTGAGCTAAAATTAGGCCTCTGGAGCAACTACAAGGTTTTACAATGAATTGACCTTGTGACCATCTTTTTGGCCTAGTGACCAAATTTTAACCCTTTCCTGGATAAACCCAGGATTTGCGTCACTGTGATTTTATACTTGAGAAAACATTGTGGAAAAAGGAGAAATTGCTTATAATAAGCAATTTCTCCTTTTCCCACAGTGTTTTCTAACCTATAGGGCGGTTTTATTTGGAATTGCATCCAATTTTCATTGTCGTCTGCATCCTCTTTCAATTTGGACCAGTCTAAAATTTCAAAAACCAGGAAAGGGTTAAACTTGTACAAGATTTCATTCAGGCAAACATCTGACCTATTTTCAGGTTTATTGAGCTTAAAATAAAACTTTTAGAGTTTCTGCAAGGATTTATCAAGAAATGACCTAGTATTTTACCCAAAATGACCTGATTTCGAACTTGTTTTCATTAAAACTAACATTCTGACCGATTTTCAGGGCTTGATTTATCTGAAAATAAGGCCTCTGGAGCATCTACAATTTTTTTAAGAAATCACCAATTTTTTACCCCTAGTGACCCAATTTTGAACTTGTCCTAGATTGTATCAGGACAAACATCTGACAAATTTTCAGGTTGAAAAAGCTAAAAATAAGATACCGTATTTATTCGAACAATCGCCCAGGCAATTATTAGAAAGTGACCATCGGCAAAGTTGGGTTGGGCGATTATTAGAGTTTTTTGGTACTGAGGTAGGCAATTAGAGAGGTGTGTGGTATGAAAGATGACTGGAGAATACAAAATAGTACAAAAATCATAATGACATTTTATTTAGGATGTATTTATGACTTTCTACAAGCCAACGGTCGATTTAGTTCTGCATTTGCATCGGAAATTAAACGGCCAAAAGATGGGAAATCCCACAGCACTGCATCATAGTCGCAATGAATTTTAAAATGTCTAATAAGTTGACCCTTGCAACATCCAGTATCAACGTTATTTCTTTATGCGTAGAACAATGAAGATATACCTGTTTAAAGTTCAATCCATTTTTGAAAGACCTGAAGAATTCCAACGTCAAGTTAGTTTTGATAACATTAGACTTGTATTCCTGTCATCTTGATTGATTGATGAAGCCCAGGTTTTGTTTAAGGCATTTAATCATAACAAAAACAAAAATCAAAGCTGAGTCCATTACCACAATTTGGTTATAGTAGGGTTGTGTAATAATCTTAATGCATGAGTAAGCATGCCAGGTGTTCAACTCGACAATATACAGACGCGTCGGTCACCAAGTGAGAATCCTGCAATGAATTATATATAAGGTCAAACTGCTTCCCAATATATGTCACAAGACAGTGTATTAGACAACCTTTCTTTTAACCCATTCCCACACAGTGAAATATTAGACCGGTCCAATTGAAAGAAGTTGCAGATGAAAATCTTTGTCTTTTGGGGTAGGAAAAATTGTGGATAATGAAGAAATTGCTTGTAAAAAGCAATTTCTTTATTGTCCACCATGTTTTCCAAAGCTTTTATATTGAGGTTCGTTTAAAAGCGTCATTGTGTGGGAATGGGTTAAATGACCACATTTCAGCCGTCCCTTGAGTCGTCGCTTAGTACAAGTATAACTGTATACAATAACTGATGTATCAGATTAGCAAAAATGTTAATGCCATGTTAATTTCATATTACTGTGTGAATTTAAGGAATAGAAGAATTGAAGAACACTATCAATGAAGTTGCTCACTCCATGAAATTACCAGGAAGACTCGGACTGTCACTGGTGTCAAGGAAGATCCCTAAAAGTTACCTTGACCTTGAGAAGGTGGTAGGGGACAAAACCTATATGCTGTGTTTGAATAAGAAGCCTCCTGTCCTCACCCAGACAGAGTTTAGAGAGCTCCTTGAAAGTGTTAAAGATGATTATTTATTGTCATCTGAGGAAACTGCCAATGGTAAAAAGTCTTTGTTTTTTAAACTCATTCCCATCAGTGATGCTTTTTGATGCCCCTCAAGAAAAGCAATAGGGAAAACATAGGGCAAAGTGAAGAAATTGCTTGTGACAAGCAATTTCTTCATTTTCTACAAAGTTTTCTATCGAGAAAGATGAAAAATCTAAAATTTCATAAACTATAAATAGTCGTCTGCTACTCATTTCAATTTGGACCAGTCTAATATTTTGCTATTTGGTAATTGGTTAAATACATCATAGCACTTTATGCCTCCCATTCCAATTTCCAAAAATGTTAATGGAGTTATCTTTATCCATCTGTTTGTCTCTCTTTAGGCAAAAGTACCCAACTCTTGCTCCTAAGCACAATCCCCCATTATGTTAATCCTTTTCTGTATAGCCATGGATTTTTCTGTCCCTGTGATATTGAACTTGAGAAAAAATTGTAGAAAAAGAAGAAATTGTTTTAACAAGCAACTTCTTTTTTTCACAACATTTTAAATTATATAGGATGGCTACTTTTAGAATTTTACTTACTTTATAATGTCATACGCTACCGTTTGAATTTGGCAGGGTCTAAAATTGCTGAAAAACAGGAAAGGGATAAGGGCTACACCTTGTTTGCTTAGTCAGCATGCTGTTCACTCGATCCTAGGTCTGTGTGTTAACCCATTCCCAGTTAGTGACTCTTTAAAATGCCCCCAAGAAAATTAGTAACAAGCAATTTCTTCAATGTCTACAATGTTTTCTACCCAACAAGGGAAAGATTTTCTAAATTCAACCATGCTTTGCTAGCTTACAGTACTTTCAGTGCTTTGACTTATTATCTTCAGTGACCAAGTTTCTTGGAGAGACTGGATCCCTTCTTCATTTTTGTGATCAACTTGGTGCCTTGAATACTCTATATTTCCTGGACCCTGCTTGGTTCTGTGATGTATTGGTCCATATACTGATAGTAAGTATAGATGACCTTTTAGTTCCTTTCTTCATTTATGTTTTCATCTTCTGTGCTTTTTTTCTTTATTCTTCTTCTGGCCTAGCCTGGTTCTGTCAAGTATTGATCCATAAACTGTTAGTAAGTAATGATATACAACTTTTTATTACCCTCCAAAAGTATGTTTGATGGGTATATAAGAGTCAGCTTGTCATTTGGTGAGTTGGTTGGTCTGTTGGTCATTCAGTAGTTTTGTCTTGTCCTCCCTTATCCTCCCAAACTGTTTGTTTGATTTGATTCAGATTGCACACAAACACTCAGTATCAAGCAAAGATGTGAAGATGCGATTTTGGTTACATTTCAATAACTTTTATTGCACTTATTGTTCTCTGATTAAAAATCTTGTATGCTGATCTTCTCGTCAACTACTAAATGGATTTTATTCAAATCTGACATTGTGCACTTTGTATTAACCAATGCTGTTGCGTATTATGATTTAGCTATGATCCATTTACCTGTTTTGGTCCTTTGTTGGCAAAAGGCTTTATTCAAGTGACAAAATATTTTTTCTGTGACATTGAGTTGTCGGTGGTATTAACCAATTCCCACACATGGATGCCCCTCAAGAAAAGCAGATGGAAGAAACATTGCGTAAAATAGAGAAATTCCTTGTTACAAGCAATTTCATCATTTTAAACAATGTCTTCAATCCAGAAAGTTGGAAAAATCTAAAATTTAAAAACTTGAAAATTGTTGTCTGCAACTTCTTTCAATTTGGACCAGTCTAAAATTTCATTGTGTGGGATTGGGTTAATCACATTCAGTGATAGTCTAATCTAATTCCTACATGATTCCGCTTTTTACGGCCCTCAACAAAAATGCTTGGGAAAACATTTTGAAAAAATAAAATGTTTGCATGTTACAAGCAATTTCTTGATACTTCTTAGTGTTTTCTACCCTAAATGTCAAAGAATTTAGAAATTTCATCAACCCAAAATTGTCCTCTGCAAATTCTTTGAATTTGGACCAGTCTAAAAATTTGTCAAGTGGGAATGGGTTAAATAAAGCAAAAGTTCTTTTGCAATCTTTAGGACCCTTATGCAGTTCACTGTAGATTTGTTTTCTGAAAACTCTTAATTATTGGTTTAAAACAAACTGCTTCTTTGCCATTTAACCCATTCCCACACGATAAAATTTTAGACCAGGCCAAATTCATAGAAGTTGCTGACAACAATTTCAAGTTGATGAAATAATCGAATTCTTTGTCATTTGGGTTGAAAACATTGTGGATAATGAAGAAATTGCTTGCAACAAGCGATTTCTTTATTCTTCACATTGTTTTCCAAAGCTTTTATATTGAGGGGTGTTTAAAAGCGTCATTGTGTGGGAATGGGTTAAATTTGTAGCTATTTAACCTTAGACCACACAATTTTTCACAAATATTTCCCAAGGAATGACTGTCTACTCTCTACCACAGGACCCAGAAGGAAAGAGGAAGTTAAAAGAAGGTACAGGGAAGATTAGTAAAGCTGATGTTGTGAAGATTTACAAGAAAGATCCAAGATTTCCTGACAATCATATTGACCAGTATATAGAAATGTTAGAGAGATTTGAGATAGCTGTTACTATAGATAACTCACAGAAGTAAGTCAATTGCTTTTATATAGCAACTTAATATATATAGAGTAATATTGTTTACACATATATTATAGCAGATAATTTACTGTAATTTTTAAACCCCCCTCCCTTAACCCATTCCCACACAGCAAAATTTTAGAGTTGTCCAAATTGAAAGAAGCTGCAGACGACAATTTCAAGTTGATGAAATTTTAGTTTTTTTCATCTTTTTGGATAGAAAACATTGTGGAAATTTTTTTCATTTTCCACAATGTTTTCCAAAGCTTTTTTCTGAAGGGGCGTAAAAAGGAGGGATTAAGTTCGAATGGGCTAACTAGGTTTGGGTGTTAATAGGAGTCAGCTTGTCTGTTGGTTAATTGGCTGGTTGCTCTGTTCTCTTTTTGCCCATTTTCTTAAAAAGAATGAAAGGTGGATTTGATGAAAACTTCACAGTGCTTTGATTGAAAAGCTTGTCCACACATTTCTCTTCAACTAGTGGATTTGAGTTAAATTTTACATGTCCACTCAGTATCAACCTAACATGTGAATATTTTATTTTGGTTACAGTTTATTTACTTTTCTTGGAGTTCTGTCACATTGTTTCAAAAAGGGCTTTATTCCCGTAACACAATGTTGTTTTTTTTTGGAGACATGGAGACATAAGAGGATTTAACCCATTACCACACAAAGATGCTTTTAGACATCTCCAAAGAAAAACAATTTTGAAAATATTGTGTCAAGCTATTCTTCATTTTACGCAATGTTTTTATCCAGAAACTTGAAAAAATCTAAAATGTCATATGCTTTAAATTCACGTCTGCAATCCTTTCAATTTTTGACCAGTCTAAAATTTAGCCTTCTTGTAATAGGTTAACCCATTCCAACTCAAGCCCTCCTTTTTACGCCCTACAAGAAAAAAGTTTTGGAAAACATTATGGACAATGAAGAAATTGCTTGTAACAAGCAATTTCTTCATTATCCACATTGTTTTCTATCCCAAAAGACAAAAAAAAAATAAAATTCCATCAACTTGAAATTGTCGTCTGCAGCTTCTTTCAATTTGGACCAGTCTAAAATTTTCTTGTGTTGGAATGGGTTAAATCACATTCAATGATATTCTAGTTTATCTTAAAGTCACACATCACATTTATACATTTAATTCTATTACAGATGAAGATTTGTATGCTTTTGTTGTCTCTCTTTTCTTCCGTTATATGTTTGAAATAAATAGGATCACACTAAATCTGATTACAGTAAATCTTGTATTAAGTGACCACTCAGGGGACAACCAAATGGTGGTCACTTAAGAGGATCGTCGCTTGAAACACATTTCTGTGAAATATCTGAAGAATTGATTTGAATGTTTTGTCAAAGAATTCTTGCTAATTTCTATGTTGTTTGGACTCTCAATGAGACAAATCTAATGAGTTCCAACAACATTAGATTTATGTATTACATGTTTTAAGCTAATAAGACCATTTCTTTATGAGAGCTTTTGATTTAAAAATGGGATTTTGATTGTGGTAGCTTAATTGAAATGGTCACTTAATACAGGTGGTTGCTAAAACAAGATTGAGTGTATATGATTGCCGTTCTGTCTAATCCATAAAGTGAATGCCTGAAGGGGGTCAGGGTGTGAAGTTCTCTTCTTTCAATTACTTTATTAAATCCATAGAATATATTACCTAAAAGTAATCATGTTATGATTAATAAGGTTTTGAAATTTCTCTTTACTTCCAATGTTTCTGCTACAACCATAAAGGTCAATATAAGGTTTTGAAATTTTTATATCCCCGCATCGATAATATCGGGGGCATATTGCTTTACAGGTGTCCATCTGTCTGTCCGTTTGTCTGTCCAAGGTGCAACTGGGAAAGGTCATTTCATCAAGGACAAGATCAAAATTTTAACCCTTTACCCGTTTCTAAAGAATTCCTACACATCTTGTTCTTTACTATAACCCTTTCTTGTACAAACCCGGGATTTTATGTTACTGTGACTTTATTCTTAAAAAAGATAATGTTGGAACTGGACGAATCACTTGTAACAAGCAATTTCTCTATTTCCCGCATTATTTTCAACCAAATAGAATGGTTTCATTTCAAATTGCATCCTTTTTCATTGTCGTCTGCAACCTCTTTCAATTTGATCCAGTCTAAATTTTAAAGAAAATGGGAAAGAGTTAAAAAACACTGCTTGATCCATTCAGGATAGCATGAAAGGTCAACATTTGATGTTGAAATTTCTCTAGACATTTGATGGCAACTAAATTAAGAAAATATATGCCTGAAATGTAAACATGGTGTTTTAAATATGTCTTTTATTTCATTGAGTCTATTTATTCCTTAGAATATGTACATGTATTTGAGTTGGATTTTATAATTTCTCTTGACTCTACCTAATGTCTGAATTTGTCCTTACATTCAAAGACTCTACTTTAGGTTACCATGGAATGGTTATCATTGAGTTATAACAAATGTTTCTTTACTTTAAATGACTTTACTTAATCCATAGAGAGTATTCCTCAATTTCTTCATACATTCAATGACTTTACTTTATCCAAAGAATGCCCCAAATGAGTTATGAATTTTCTCTTATATTTCATTGGCTCCTCAGTGTCATTAGCTAGATGCTTGAAGGGTTAATTGATGGATTGCTGGTCAAGCCCACTGACCCCGCTGGTCACATCCATTGACTCTGAAAGGAAAACGCTTCTGTGTTATCAAAACCTTTATTTTGAAAAATTTATGTCCATTTACATGAAACAAAGAAAGTTAAATTCTTGGTAAGTGACCTAAACATCATTACTACAACTTATTTAATCTGTAGCTACGATGTTAAAGATGTTAAACTAAGTAAAATGTTTCACAAATATGTCGGGGTTCAATGTCACTTCCTGTTTATATGAATGATTGGTTGATTGATTCTTTGATTGACTGCCGTGATTGGTCAATTTGGTTTAGAAACTTCTCTTGCTTTTAAAGACAATCAAATATGAGACTGTTTCTAAGATGTATTATTTCCTTTTTAGTTCTGATATTAGAAAAAAGCCTACAAAACAGAAACAATGGTATGACACCCTTAGTGCAGCTCACTTTTATTGCTTAATTCGTATATATTAAGCCGCTAATATTTTCCAGGATTTATTTACCCTTTTCTTAGCAAGTATTGATTTGAAGATCACAATACTCAGGCGACTTATAGAGATCAGTCATTATTAGGCGTTTCACAAACCATCCATCCATCTGTTCACAATAACAAAGAATTCTTCTCTTCCACAACTAGCCATTGACTTTCAACCAAACTTCACAGAAATGATCCTTAGGTCATGCCACAAAATACCTCAAAGAATTGTAATTCATGAAGAACTCTAGTTACCTTGGCAACTGAGTGGAAAAACTTAAAAAGTCTTCTCCAAAACCATAAGGCTTAGAGTTTTGATATTTGGTACAAATAATGACCTACTGACCCTCTACCAAAACACTTCAGAAAGTTACTTTACACTAAAATCTAACCCTATGTTGTAGGATCCTACATAGAAATACAGCAAGAAATTCTTAAAAAACCTACTCACAAATTGTCAGACCAAATGCTTTAATATTTGGTACATATCATTACCTAATGACCAAAGTACTCAGAGTTGGGGTACGAATAATGACTCTACTCTGAAAATAAGCCATATGTTGTGGTGTACCAGATTTAAAAATGGTTTCATAATAAAAGAAATCCTAAGTAATATCCTAAACACTAAGGCCTCAAATTTAAGATTGGATGTATCATCACCAATCTACCAAAATACTTTGAAAAAATACTTTACTCTAAATATTTACCCAATGTGGTGGGATCCAGAATTTTACATAGTAATAAATAAGGAAGTCTTTGAAAATTTCCTCTCGAAAAATTATGTCCTAGAGTTTTGAAATTTTGCTTGTATCATTGGCCTTTGGTCCTCTAACAAAATACACCAAATTGTTTCTATTAGATGGTGAAAGACTCCTATGTTGTGGGATTCTGACAGCTATCAGAATTTGCATTAAGTATTTCATTATTGTCCTGTACCAAAATATTAAGATATTGCTCTTATATTAACAGAAGCATTACTTTGTCAGATTCTGTACTTTAAATAAGATGTGAAGAAGAAAATCTTTATGATTCTTCTTTTTCAAGACCACCTGTTCTAGATCGTTCACATTTAGTCCATTTTGGGCAATTAATCTCTCCATCATGCAGATGCTTGATTTACAGTTCATGCAGATGCTTGATTTACAGTTTCAAAATAAATGACAGGAATATTATAGCTGCCTACTGATGAGAGGGCTGCAACATCCATGTTTGTTGAACTATGTTGCAGTGCCTAGGCAATTTTAGGTCAATTTTTGGAAGTTGTGTAAATAATACATGTACTAGTTTAGTACATGAATGGACCTTAATCTTTTATTTACCCACAAGAAGTCAGATAATTCCTGTATTTTTGTTCAATTTGCCACACTATTTGAAGATTGTAGTTCTGCGGCCATTTTGATTCAAATGTCAACCATTTTTATATTATTGTAACTGAGATCTCCCCAAAATGAAAGCAAATGAAAAATTGCGTCACTGTAGTTAGAGGACATAGTATTTTTATGACCCCACCATTTCATGGCAAGCTGCATATAGAGTAACCTTGTTCTGTGTGTGAGTGTGCATGGATGGGTTTGTGTGTGGTCTTGTCTGGAGCATATGTCTTGGAAAAAAATTGAAAATAATTTTTCTGACCCGGAAGGCCTTATCTCAAGTATAAATTAACAGGGACGTGAAAACAAGGGATGGTACAGGAAAGGGTTAAAATGAATATTTTTAACATTTTCTTTAATATCTTCTGTCTCGATGAGAAAAGCAGTTTTGTTTATAATAAATATGTAGAACAGATTGTTGGAAAGGAAGGCAACTTGACTTAAATTTTCAATCCTTTCTGTTTAATGCAGACAATATTTGGGGTTGTAATTCAATGGTCCTTCATGTAAATATTGTTAATCCAGATTTTAGTCACGCAATAACAGTTCAGTTAGCTCTTTGAAAATTAATTGATTCATCAAGCAAAAAAAGTTCGTACCAGTTATGGGAATTCCATTAGAAATACATTTGAAAAAGAGATTGGATCTATCAGAGGTCAACAAAAAGTGCCATTTCCAAAATGAATATAGAATAAGATATGATGATTGGTCTAGACTCCAATTACCTGTCAAAAGCAATTACTCCACACAGTTTTACCAGGTTAAATACTTTTCCCCTTACCCTGACAATTCCTTTTATCTTTGCTGGTTACAATAACAAACTCCTCTACAAAGATCTCAGGCACCAATTGTATTCCCTTTTATGCACCTTATATTATTTGTGTCTATCAAAGCTATAGCTTTATCCGATTAAGTAACTACAAATTTTAAAACGTTGCAAAT
Organism: Fragum fragum; assembly: GCA_946902895.1. Taxonomy (NCBI): domain Eukaryota; kingdom Metazoa; phylum Mollusca; class Bivalvia; order Cardiida; family Cardiidae; genus Fragum; species Fragum fragum. The sequence continues at coordinate 39,464,153 of OX336370.1, forward strand.
GATCATTGAAGTAGATGAAAGTTTTTGTGTTTTGAGGAAGAAAACTTTGTGGATAATGAACAAATTGCTTATAACATGCAATTTGTTAATTTTCCACAATGTTATCCAAAACTCAAAAAGTGTTATTGTGTTGTAATTGATTAACCTTCTTTTCTAATTACAACTGTAATTTCAAAATATTGAAAATATAAATCACAGTGGTATTGTGACTTGTGATGGGATAAATGCCACTGTTGTGACACTACAGTCCATGTCTTCTAATAGTGAATACCTTTGCCCTAAGTACTGATGACACCCAGGAACCATGTTAATAAATAAGTATGATAGAAAGCTGGAGAATCATTCACACTTTACACCCATTATCTAGCCCTAGGCCTCAGATATTTGAAGTAATGAGACTCCTTCAGGCCACAAGTTTTTAGATTATCTGAGCATATCATGCTGAAGATGAGCTATTGTGATCACCCTCTTTACGTTGTTGGTCCATTGTCCCTTGTCTAAACATTCACATGTCTTTAAAACTCTTCTCCTCCTAAACCACTTTGGCTGAAATTTGGAGGGGATGCTACATTGATGAAGCTGTACCAAAGATTGTATAAAAATTGAATTCCATCAAAGACACTGGCTTCAATGGAAATAAAAAAGTTTAATATGGTATTAATACATAGAGGTTTAATATTGGGTATGACATCACCTATTTGCCCTCTACAAAAGCTGCCACTTGGTCCAATTTGGACCAGGCCTACCTTATTTTACATAGAAACGTAGAAGCAAATCTTAATATCATCTCCTGACCAATAATATGGCATAGAAATTGATATTTTGCATGTATCATCAGCTTGTGCATTCTTCAATAGTTGTTTTTAAAGAATGATCCTGGGGTTCCATTTGGGCCTTGCCTAGGCATACCCTATTTTATATTGAAACAAGAAAAGAAATTGTTAAAATTCCTTTTTAGTCAAACCATTTTCTTTTATGCATCACCATCTGGAAAGAGTAATGTTCATGAGTTTCCATTAGGGCTACACCCAGGCACAGCTATATAATTTGATTTCAGTTTCATCTATCAGAAACCAGTGTTATGAATTGCAACTGAGGTTAGTGATTTAGGACCATCATAGTGATATTAGTGTCAAACTGTGCAAAGCCATTTTTACACAAATGATAAAAAAATAAACCACAATGGTATCTTACTCCAAAATATTTTTTAAAGGGAAAACATTGTGTGAACAAAAGAAATTACTTCTAACAAGCAAGTTCTTCTGTTATAGCATTCTTTCTACCCTATGTAATTGATACATTCATGAGCAGATCACAAAATGTTTTAGCATTGTTGTTTTTGTCATCAGTGAATGTGCTATTTTAGACAAGTTTTTAGGAAGGTCACAGATTAAGGTCAATTGTTAAATTGGTATAATTTTAGCCATAAATGAGTATTATGTTTTTATTCTTGCTTGGGTCTTAGAATTATTTAGCACATTTGTTCACTATCTTGAGTATATGCATATTTTATGGATAATCCCCTTTATGGCTAGGGATCTCAGTTGAACAAAGTAATAAACATTTTTTTTATTTTTAATTGGAGGCATAATTTAGACTGTTTGATGAATACATACCCAGTACTGATAAACTTGGTTTACTACAGCTTTTGTATTATAGCAGAGTATTTTTACAATTTTTGTGTATATTCATACTATTGCTTTTGATACCATGTACCTTGCTGTATGTAGACAGTCCTTTACTGCTTACTTCTTTAAAGGGCAAATCCATAGGGGTAACATAATTCAAATTTTCAAAATTCCATTAATGAACATGTGCATTGATACTCATTGATTTTTCTTGAGATTGTTTCAAAAACACTTTATTGGAGTTTTTATTTTTACCTTTTCATTTTTACGGCATCGCTTATGTCCCTTACCTATTGGATACATATGCTTAACTCCCCTGAATTGTGACGTCATAGTAGAAGTTTATTAAAAATGGACGTAGAGTATGACAGCGATTTGAGCGATATTCCCGAAGAAGAAATGGATGTTTCTGGTACTTTAAGGCCATATGTGTACGAACCAGTTTGAAGGGCAATTGCTACGGAATCGGAGGATAGTGATGATTATATTCTTCGTCTTCTTTTTGCCCCGATTTTGACGATAATGTTCCTGAGGTGTCAACATGGTGAGTGATCAATATTTGCGGCGAATATTGCCCTTTATAAACATTAGAATCGTAAAAAAATTAACTTACTCCCTTTTTGAACGTTTGAATCTGACTTGAACAACGAATTTAAATGAAGATCCCAATGAAGTGACGTTTGCGAGTGAGACCCCTTTTGAATTATCCCTGGACTATTAACACTGTAACAAATACTCCTCTGAATTTTCTTCTACCAAAAATTTACGATCAAACATCTCGTTTGTAAATTTAAGACGAGAATAAGAAATTATGTGCATGACATTCCCAGTCTTATTGTCCAAATAGTGCATTAGATGATTATCTGGCTGTCATAATTACTTTCAGTCTGTAGCTATCTACTAGGTGCAAAGTGAAGTCTGATCGGACAGGATTATATGCAAATGTCTAACACTGGCTCAAATGGTTTTGGTTGCTTGAATCAGTACTACATTATCCAATGTTTGAAAACAGTTCTTGGTATATGGTTTACAATTGTGCCCCCATCAGAAAAGTTACAGTAACGTTTGTTTACTCTCTGTAAATATGGACAGTAAATCATTCTCAAATATGAAAATTATAATAAATAATTCAATTTCACAGGTGCCAGTGCAAAATTTGTGTGAATATGCCAACTGTGACAGAATCCAAGTGCTGCAAGACAACAAACAGTATAGATGGGAAGGATGAAGCAGGATTGACACGCATAACAGATCACATTGCATTCCGGGTGAATTGTCTGAACATTCATGTATTGGGAGTTACCTACTATGACCATTCGTTACAGACAGGCCCACTTGAGGAAAACCAAAGAATTCATGAGTAAGTAAAATATTGTTTTATTGTTATAGTGCTAAATTATTTTTCATAAATGACCTACATTGTTTATAACCCTTTCCTGTTTTCTAAAAATTTAGACCCGTCCAATTTCAAAGGACTTGCAGACGAAAATTCAAAGAAGATTCTAGTTGAAAGTAAGCATTCAGTGGAATTTGAAAAATTGTGGAAAAAGAAGAAATTGCTTGATATAAGCAATTTCTTCTTTTTCTACAATGTTTCTTATTCATAAATTTACAGGGATGTAAAATCAGGGATTGAACAGAAAAGGGTTAAGGCAAGGAAACTTACCCCCTTACCACACAATCTAATGTTCTGACATACTGAAGCAATGTAGTTTGCAAAAAAATAGTGGGAAAAGGAGTAATTGCTTGTAACATGCAATTTGTCCTTATACAAAGTTTACTACCCCATTCAACACTTAAACTCTTAAAATTCAGTGATTTACCAATTGTCAGCTGTCAAAGAATTTTTTTTACGATCAATTCATTCATTTAGACCAAAAGTGAACTTTTGGACTTTTGAATTGGTTTGTGGACCTTGACATTGTAACTGCAGCTAATTCAGTCTGTAGTTACAATTTAGATCACCAACCAACCATCTTGGAAACACTGTAGAAAAAGAAGAAAATGCTTGTTACTTGATTCTGTCGTATGTAAGACAAAGCCTGTAAAGATCATCAACTTTATATTGTCATCTGCTTCTTTTTGAATTTGGACCATTCCCAACTCTGTTGTCTATCATTAAGTTAAACATCACCAAAAAAATTTTGGTTTAAAAGCTAAGAAATCTTTACATTTTACTATTCTAGGCTACACAGACACCTGGCCTCTAGACGATTGCGAAAGGAGCGAGGAAAGTGATTCCTTCACATGTGGTGACTGCTATCAGAGACATGATTCCCTCTGTGGACTATTGAAAGAAAGAAATTCTGGTTGTCAACCTTTCAATTCTTTAAATCCATTATAAACCATTTTATGATACACCTCAAGAAATGGCTTTGATTAAAATTGTTGAAAATTTGGAAATTTCTTGTTGCAACCAATTTCTTCATTTCCCACAATGTTTTCTGCCAAGGAAATGTTTTCTGTCATGTTATAAAAAATTTAAGATTAATTCATACATGACATAAATTATGACCTTTTCCAGTATCATCTTAGCTTATTTCCAAAGTCATAGTAAGTTGCAATAGAATAATAAGGACTTTAACAAGGAGTTATACAGTCCTTGGAATAAACATAGATCACGGGTGAAAATCAAGGGTGCCATATATATCACTAGTTTGTCTTACATGAAAGGATGGGATATGCATATATTATGTAATCATTTCCTGTATTGTTTAAAACACTAATTAAAACATGACCATTGCCTTAGTTTATCCTTTACCAAGCAATCAGTAGCTTGTCTTTCCGCTAGTGACTATTGTGATCTTTGAAAAAATTGAACATAATGATAGCCACTATTTTCTGTTCAATTATCTGTACCTCCTTTTAACTCATTACAACTAAATCCTCTATTTTTACTCACAGTAGGAGAAAGTTGTGACAAATATTGGGGGAAAAGGAGAAATTGCTTGTGACTAGCAATAGCAAATTTTCTCAAATTTTTGAAGCCTATTTACAATAATTATTCAATTTTGGCACAAATTAAGTTGTCATCTGCAACCTCTTTCAATAAAAAAAACATTTTTTTTTAATTTGATCTTAAAATTTTTTGCCCAGTAATAACTACTCATTCATACGCAATCCTGTCCGTCTAAGCCCAACTTAAAAAAAAAATTCAAAAAAGATTGTGGAAAATGAAGAAATCGCTTGGTACAAGCAATTTCTTCATTATCCACAATGTTTTCTACAAAGGCAAGCAAACGAAAAATCAGGAGCATTAGTTGATACCTTAAGATCTATTGTACTGGAGAAATATTGAAGGATCCTAATGGAATCTCTAGCCTGGAATTGCTGGGGTCCCTTCCAATTTTAAGGGATCCCGGAACACTGTTAGTGTCGACCCCTTAATGTGTCTAAATGGATTTTTTGGTAATTAAAAAAAAAAGGAAATACCTTCTAACAACCATGTAGAAGGAACATTTTGAAAATTTGTTGGAATTCTAGATAAACAGTATGTTTATGAGGGAAATATGTTCATATCAATAATAAACACAGGTCTAAGTAGTTGATAACAGCAATTAAATTCAAAGCACCTCTCAATTTGGACTAGTCTAAAATTATGTCATTTTGGAATGGGATCAATGAAAAATGAGAGTATGACTAGAGGAGAAAATGGTGAGAATAAGGGGAAATGACTTATAATTATTAATTTCTCATTTTGCCACACAGTTTTCGTGAATATGTCAAAATTGACCAATGGCTGGCCCGCCCTTTACTTCATAGTCTCCGCTCATGAACTCCAACAGGAAGTTCCGCTTTGATTTTTAACAGCGTTCTTTAGCAAAATTTATGCCAAGTAGCATGTAAAAAAAAGTAAAATGGTTGGTTGATGACCTAAACGTGGTAACTACAGCTTGAAAAGGCTGTAGTTACAATGTTTAAGCCGCCAAATAAAAAAAAATAAAAAATAAAGGTAAACAAAAATGGCAACCAATGTCGGAGTTGATAAGCTCAGGTCAGGGCTGAATGAATTATTTAATAGGTCGGTATACTCCTCTATTTAAAGTCTCGTTTGGTCAATATATTGGAAGGACAATATCCGAGATGAACAAAATGGGAACCCTTTCAGTTCTGCTGTCTCACGAAAAATCGGTCCATAATGTGATTCGTTCATTGTTTTATATAATCCCAACCCCCACAATATATGGCCGAGATATCAATTTGTTCACCAAATTGATCTAACCGCTGTTGCAGCTTCTTCCTCGAAATTGCCCTAGCTGATGGTCGGCATGTCGGTTCTTCTTCCCGTCGGTTCTCCGAGATCAAGATTGTTGGCACGGCGTCAGGTTTCAATCGGAGTCGAAAGTTCTTAAAAACAACGTCATTTGCTAGTTTCGGGCTGATCAAAAACTTGAAATTTAAGTGTCTCACACAAAGCTTTGCATGACTCGGTGGCTCAAATTTTGTCACTGCTGTCCGCTATGAATTCACAACTTTTTTCTTTTAAAATCAATCGGAAACGTAAAAATGCTGATCCTCTGAGTCCCCGATTCAACATTACAACCGTAAGCGGCACAGATCGTCATTATTCTCCTTTAAAATCGATTTTTTACGTATTATCGCCTGTATTTAGTACAGCAACCATTGGACATGTAAAACAGATAGCTTCTACTATGACGTCACAAATGCAGGGGAGATAAGCGGTTTGGGGAATGTACAGGGGAAGTAAGCGATGCGCTGTTTTGGGGCAGTATTAAATCTTGACATTTCGAATTGGTTTTTGTACATGTGGACGGTCTGCAATCGCGAAAATATTGTTTGTGTGTTAAATTAACACCATATACTTGAAAAATAATGAATGAAAAGACAATATAAAAATTTCTTTGAATTTGACCTTTAATGATCAAACATGAAATTGAAACTTTTAACTATTTATGTCATTTTTCATGCTGTGAATTTTGATTTTAAGTATAAATTCTCACTCTTGATTGTTATTTTTTAGCAGATCTGATGAAAGGAGCATAATACCATCATAAATGACATTATGATCAAACGTGTTTGTCTGCATGATATCTTAGACTAGTTCAACTTTATGTCACATGGGATCAAAAACAAGGTTGCTAGGCCTAACTTGTGAAATACGATGTGTTTAATCTAGATTTTTGGCTCAAATATTGTGATACTTAGTCGAAATGTTTGTCTGTAAGATATCTCAATCAAGTTGGACATCACTTCAGATGAGGTCAAAAACTAGATCACATGATAGAATTATAGAAAACCCTTTATGCACTCTAGAGGCTACCTTTTTGTCTCAAATGTTTTGAAACTTGGCCAGAATGTTTTTCACCATTATATCTAAGTCAAGTTAAATATATTGGTTCACATTGGGCTGATAACCAAGTCACAAGTTTAAACCTTAGAAAAATCTTGTGTGTTCTATAGGGCCAAATGTTTGTATCAAAGGTCTTCATATTTGTTAAGAATGTTTGTTTCCATGATCTCTTTCACATTCAATATTGGGTCACATGATTAATAAAGAAGGTCACTTAGTCAGATCTTATGATAACCTTCCTTTGCTATGAAGTCACTTTGCTTAGTTGGCATAAATATCTTGAGACATGTTAAGAATGTCTTTCTAGTTTATTCGATGAGACAAGATTTTGGTTACAAGTCTGGTTAGGGCATGATAAGGTAACTTGTGCCATTAACTTCTATTATAATATACTCAGGTAAGCACTTTATTGCCAATGGCCCTCTTGTATTTTGTCATGGATCAGAAATTTCGAAAATTAAATTTGAAGTTTTGACCAAGAGCCACCTCTTATCAAATCCATGCCTAGTTATTCCTGTCGCAAAGCAAAGCTTTTCATTTGTTGATCATTAATAGAAAAAAGTCACCTTTAATTTGTTGCTTGATTTCAAAATAATGTATCTATTGCTTAAATATTCAGGGTACCACCTACTCAACCTCTATAGTATTCACTCTGCCAGTCCATCTGTCTGGCTGATGCTTTAACCCATTTCCACTCTAGGACGCTTTAAGAAACCCCAAAGAAATAAAGCTTTGGAAAACATTGTGGAAAATGAAGTAATTGCTTGTTACAAGCAATTTCTTCATTTTCCTCATTGTTTTCTATTCCAAAAGTAAAACAATAAAAAATTTAATAAGTTTTAAATTGTCATCTGCAAATCCTTTCAATTTGGACCAGTTTAAATTTAACCGTCTGGTAATGGGTTAACAACAGTAACTTGTTTATTATGCCCTCGCATCGATAGATGGGGGAAGATTGTTTTACTGGTGTCCGTCTGTCCGTCCGTCTGTCTGTCTGCAAAACTTATGCTAATTTTTAGTATGTAGATAGGTATCAACAAGGCGCAACTTGGAAAGGTCATTTCATCAAGGTCAAGGTCCTATTTTTAACCCTTTTCCCTAAAACGTTACTCAAAAACTTAACCTGCAAACTAAAAAATTTTCTATAACTTCATCCCTAATTAAGTTACAATGCTAATATTTGGTATGTAGATAGGTCTCAACAAGGCGCAACTGGGGAAGGTCATTTTATCAAGGTCAAGATCAAAATTTTAACCCTTTTCCCTAAAACATTACTCAAAAATTTAACCTGCCAACTAAACATTTTCCTATAACTTCATCCCTAATTTAGTTACAATGCTAATATTTGGTATGTAGATAGGTCTCAACAAGGCGCAACTGGGGAAGGTAATTTCATCAAGGTCAAGGTCAAAATTTTAACCCTTTCTTTAAAACAAAGGAAAAAAACAATAAAAATCACTGTTCTAAAGAATTCCTGTTTCGGGGGCATGGTATTTCACAAACACATCTTGTTTTTAAACATATTTTCTTCTTTGATGCCTTTTGCTGAATTTAAAATAAATGCTTGCTTACTCTTTTCTAAGATAGCTACATTTTAACAAATCCTTTGACATTCAATAATGTATTTATTTCTCAGTGGATATTATTCAAATTTTTTGCATGTATACTCATATCAATTTTAGCTCCTCTGGCTGAAGGTCAGCTTGGCTTTAAATGTATGGTATTGTGTCCATCATGCATTCTTGAATCTGTCTATGAAGACTTTATTTGAAAATCACAGAATTTACCAGATGGATTTCAATTAAAATTCATACAAGAATGTTCATTGTGTTACCCTTTTTTTTCAGATTTTTTCCAGTAAATTTGAAATATCAAAATAAAAACTTATGATAAAGAATTGATGTCTACCAGTTCTGACATCTGTTTCAATTATTTGTTTTACAGGATGCCAATAAGATTCTGTTTCCAATGACAAGTCAATGATACAAGTTTTAAGTCTGCAGTTCGGAATTATATCTATAGTCCAAGTAGAAAGCAGCTATAGGCAAGAAGCTATACATTTAACAAATCACTACTAGTTTTAAAAAGGATTATATTGGAATAATTATGACTTTAATCAAGACTTTCATCCAAAACTTAAATTATAAATTGAATTTAATGGCTCAAAACCTTTTATGATAAGCTTAAATATATGTGACTTGCTTTTTTCCAAGTTTTAGCTAAGTTTTAAATTGACTTGCCTTAGCATCATCATAACAGAATGAAAATGTTATATTGCAATATTTTCAGGTTATTTTTCCCATGCCAACTCCCAGAAAACCCCCCATTGTGTGACCCCTATGATAAAGAAGGGCAATACAAGAAGATTTGCCGACTGTATAGGATGGCCGAATGTCCGAGTGGTTTCTGGACTCGATTATTGACCAGAATGATGACTCGGGTTGAACATTTCACGTCTAACCAGTGGTATTTTCAGCCATTGCTGACACAGTCTGTCAGGAAGATGACTATCAGAAATCCAAGCTTTAAAGATCTCAGGAACAGCACTACATAGTAAGTTTTAGTTTTTATGTTCAAAAAGATGGACATATTTTAATTGGTCCATCTGCTTGTTCAAAGCCATGACTAGTTTATGCATAGATTATAAATCCTTTGGTATCTAGGTTCATGTCAAAAATTACCACAGCAACTTTCTAGTCAAAGAGCTAATTCTTTCAAATGGATACTTCTGTTTTGATTTCCTCTACTTTTAGGATAATTTCCTCCAAGCACTCATCAAATAAGAGGAATTTTTGTAATTATAAGGGGAGCTAATATTAGGGAGGAAGTGTTCAGGTACAATATGCATTTTAGACTGTAACAGTACTGTCCTTGTTTTTGTTATGATGTGACTTAATTGTTTATTTCAGCCATGGACTACATCTTAAAAAGCCAACCAAGACATTCTGTAGAGAATGGATTCATGTACAACATGAGGATGGGTCCTTCTGTGTGGAGCCCCTTGTTGGGGGAGGTGAGATAGTTGACTTAGCTCATATTTAATCCTTATCATGCTGAATAAAAATCAGTTTCCAAGATTGCCTTTAAATCAAAGTATACTAGTATTTTCTTTGCACAATTAATTTTTCAAATAAATGCCACTTGTATCTCACAAGCAGCTGGTGTAGACGAAGATGCACTTATGTGCAGGCTGATTTTTGTCTATACCTCATGCATAAACGGGAATATTCTGGGATCAGCATTGCAAGAGATTTTGTAAGCTCATTTATGCTCAAGGTGAGATGTTCCTTGGATAGGGTGTATAATTTCTTCATACTATTGACTCACAACAGTCAGATTCTGTTTTGCAAGAAATCTAAACTTAGCTCATAACCACACATCTTTTATGAATATGGTATAAAAGTTTGCAGTAAAAATGTAATTATAACTTATTTCACCCTATTTTTTAATTGTCATCTGCAGCCAACTTTGAAAGTGGTCTAAAATGTTGTCAACCTGAAAAAGGAATACATGATTTTTTGTTCCGCTAAATGATGAATGGATACTGGCCCAATTTGACAGAAATTGTCTTCATGTAAAACTTTAAAAGTTATAAAGAAAATCCAGAACAGAAAGCCCTATGTCCTGATGACTTGCTCAAGATATAAATGTTGACATTACAGATGAAGGTTTTGAGGGTGACCAGTTACAGAGTGGGATTCTGATCACTGAAGTTGACAAGACAGAAAAGTTTGGAGTGATTGGTATCATAGTAGATGAAGTGGAGGACATCATTCATGATTTTTATCCTGGTACGTGGAGAAAATTTGGTCAGGTTAACCCATTCTGACACTATCCTGCATTACGCACCTTGAGAAAAAAGCTTTGGAAACCATTGTAGATAATGAAGAAATTGCATGATACAAACAATTTCTTTATGTTCCTCAATGATTTCTATCCTACAAGACAAAGATTTTTTTAAATTTCACCTACTTGTACTTGTCATTTGCGACATCTTTCAACTAGGACTAGAATTTTGTCATGTAGTGATGGGTTAACCTATTCTGACACAATCACACATTTTGACAACCGTTTGATAATGTGCAAGGATTTTATGGTTCATCAATTTTTCCCTGAATTATGCCCCCTTTAAACTTAGTATCTGGGGCTTATTGAAATTGCAGCCTTGTGAACACAACTCCTCCTAGCTTTTAGTCTTGATTTAAATGAAACTTGGTCAATGATTTGTAGATGTACATGGATCAAGGATTTTATGGTTAATTAATTTCCCTGAATTATGCCAATGTTTTATTCTTTGTGGCAGAGCTTTTCTGTTAGTTCCAAAATCAAGGTTGTCTATTATTGTCAAGGTCTAATATTAAGGTCACATTTCAAAAATTTGAATTTGTGTTTTAAAACTTGAGGATTAATTGTGATACCCGCTCTAAATGTATAGACACTTAGAACAGTACTGCAATTAACCCTCGAAATGGAATGGCAGAATCTAAGTTGATAGACCTTCTGAAAAACTGTCAATGCTAAAAAGCTTTAATCCTGATCAGACAGCACATTTTTACAGCATGACAGTGGTCAATCCTTTCACTCATTTGAAATGGTCCCCTTTTTCTATGAGATGTCACATTTGAACAATTCTTGCAGGGTTACTTGAGCCGGATGAGAGGACAATGATGTTACGTCTGAAGAGATACGCTCTGTGTTCCAGTTGCTATAGTGACAAGGATGCACTCCAGAATGTGACACACTTCAGTATGGAACATTGTGCACGCATGATGGTAGATAGTGACTATATCACATGTCCTCAGGTATAACCAAAGCTTCTATACTGTTAACTCAGTTTTTAACAAGAACACTGAATTTGATATGTAGCCTATAACAAACTTGATCCCATAGTCCTCTTTAGGTTTTCTTAGTATGATTATAAATGCATCAGTGTTTAAACAATTTCTTAGCTGTTTTAAGTGCATTATTTTTTTTATCTCTATATAAATTATAACTCATACAGATTCAGTGTTAGACCATTCAAATTATCAAATACAGTCTGCTTTTATTGGTTTTACTCTGCTTTCGTTCAGTGTACTTTACGGAGTATTAACTCTTGTCATGTTGAGTAAAATCCTTTTTTTTTTTAAATTGCACTAAAAAGAAAGAACTGAATGTAGGTCTATTTTCATGCCTTTGCCCAGTAATACCAACAGTCATATAGAGTTACCTTTGTCTGTGTGTGTTGTTTGGTGGGTGTGTTTGTTGGTGGGTGTGTTGTTTGGTGGGTGTGTTTGTTGGTGGGTGTGTTGTTTGGTGGGTGTGTTTGTTGGTGGGTGTGTTGTTTGGTGGGTGTGTTTGTTGGTGGGTGTGTTGTTTGGTGGGTGTGTTTGTTGGTGTATGATCAATTCTTGTCCAGAGCATATCTTCTACATTATCTAGGGGATTTCAAAATAATCTGACAAAGTTGGTCCTCTTGAAAAAAAATGTGTCATTTGTAAAGTTTTGTTAGATAATCCTAAGTTCAAAGTCACAAGGCATTCGTGTCTATGATACATTTCTCATTTTTCTGGATTCTGTTTTGAAAGGGCAAAACAAGTGGTATAGACTAAGATTAGAGTGCACATATCTTTAGGCTGATCTTTGTATATACCTTCTCCCAATAGAATGTAATCTTAAACTGATATATTAAATTAATTTCCATATATTTTGTGCTGTAGAATTTTTTTCATTTAGACCATATCATCTTATCCCTTGTTTACATAGGGTCATCGATTTAGACTAGACACCCTGGTACCTGACCTATTAATGAGAGAGCTACCAGACAGATTTATACTTGATAGGGATAAGCTGTGTGTACAGGAAACTGAGGAGAACTCACTAGGAGGGGGTGTAGCTGGTTCTGTCTACAGAGGTAGGGATTAGTCCTTCACCCATTTCCACACAATGAAGCTTTTGGATGCCCCTCAAGAAAAACAATTAGGAAAAAATTATGTAAAATGAAGAAATAATCTGTATGACACTAATCCATGCTGATTTAAAAAGATAAGTTAACTTGTTTGCCTAAATCAGTCAACCAAAATTGGCTTACATGATTTTGCATCAAGTGAGTAGTTATCATGTATCTTCTAATTCCATTGTATTGTTATATAGGTACATATGGTGACCAGCATATAGCTGTAAAAATCTACAGAAGTGATATAAGACATCATGATAGACGTTTTACAAGTACAGGATCCTATACGAGTACAGGGAATGACAGTGGTACAGCTACCATATCTACACAAGGATCTATTGGTAAGTATGGTATTTACAAATATATGATCCTACATAAGTACAGAGACTGATAATGGTAATGCCACAAAATCTACACAAGGATCTATTGGTAAGTTTAGTATTTTAAAATACAGGATCCTACAAAGTACAGGGAGTGACAGTGGTACAGTCACTGTATCTACACAAGGATCTGTTAGTAGGTATAGTATTTACAAATATGCCTCCTACATGAGTATAAGGAGTAATACAGCCATCATATCTATGCAAGGGTCTGTTGGTAACTATATGGAGTATTTACAATTACTGGACCCAACACATGTACAGGGAGTGATAGTTGTGCAACCAACATTTCAACTCAAAGATATGTTGGTAACTATATAGAGTATTTACAAAACTATATAGAGTATTTACAAATACAGGATCATTTACATGAACAGGGAGTGAGAGTCATACAGCCAACATATCAACTCAAAGATATTTTGGTAACTATATAGAGTATTTACAAAACTATAAAGAAGATTTACAATATTATATAGACTTTTTACAAAACTATATAGAGTATTTACAAAACTACATAGAGTATTTACAAAACTATATAAAGTTTTTACAAAACTAGTATTATAAAGTATGAACAAAAATATATAGAGTATTTACAAAATGATAAAGAGTATTTACAAAACTATATAGAGTATTTACAAAACGATAAAGAGTATTTACAAAACTATATAGAGTATTCACAAAACAAAATGGAGTATTTACAAAACTATATAGAGCAGGGCTCTGGAAATCCGATAAATTGCCGGTCTGGACCGAATATTTAATTGCCAGACCGATTGGAATCCCCAAAATTACACAAAAATCGGTCCGGAATTTTATCAAATTTCACGTTCAAATATTGATAAACTCTTCCACCATCTATAAAAATCCACTTGAAACCTAAGTAAATCAAGGGTTTCACACGTTACCTGCAGATTTAGAGATAAACAAAAGTGCTAAAAATCGATAATTAGTTTACCCGCCGACCAGTCGTATGCCCATCCGCACGTGGACCTAATTTGCAGTTTCATGCTTGACTGAACTTCGGGTATCGAGTTTTGTAAACTGTTTGCAAAAGAGAATCGGTCCGACTTATACACGTTCGAAGAAATGGACACCTAATACTGGGTCGATTTAAATTGCCGTTACTCGTGAAACTAATTTCTTTTACTATAATATTGGATGCGTATATAAATGGAGACATGAACAGGCTTCAATTGCTGTTCGTACAAAGTCGGAATAGCTCGACACAACGCTTTTATGAAATTAATTTATCACAAGTAATCGCGTGAGACCGGGTTTGAAAATTATCAAAAAGGTCGCGTCGTTATTATATGCTTTATAGTTTTTCATTCACGGTAAGAAACATAGCCGATGGAATTCAAACAATAATTGGAAATCCGCAGAATACAGATAATTTAAACGAAAACGACAGCTTAATAATATCTCTAGTTCCGTCAATAAATCAGGGGTGGAAAACGTCCGAATAATAAATCGGAAATCAACTACAATAAATAAATGACCGAGATTTGTGAACAAATTCAACTCCAGGAAAATAGTGCAACACGTGGGCGACCCACCCGAGTTTGTCTCGTCGGTCTTTTTGATGTACGTCACGACTCTGTGATCACATGGGTTAGAATGGACTGACCCGACATTTTCGTGACGTCAGCTGTGTTTTTCCATCAATAGACGCTCGTGTTGAGGGAAAATCGACACGACTGTGTTAAATTAACAGAACTTTGGATAACTAGCTTATGAAAATGAAAAAGTATATCTTTACTTTAATTAAATCTGCGGTTCTATGTAAAACCCGGAAATTGTGATAATATAATATTTTTGTCTATCTAAATTAACAACATATTGGAATTTCGTGGACTGCCGTACATTACCGGAATTGCAATTTATACTCAGCCGAATTTTCAAAAACAAAATGAAAGTAGGATCTGTCAGTTGTTTTCATCTATCTTCCACTCTTTGAAGATTATAATCATCTTCGGAATATTTGAAAAAGAATGCAACTACTGAATGAATGATGAACCCTTTACGTATGGGAAAGGTGAAAAAAGACGGTGATATTCGTTTTTTGTTGGCGGAGGGGGGGGGGGGGGATAGTTTTCGCCGGCGGGGGGGGGGGGCAATGTCCCGGACCGATTTAGATTTCCAAATTTCCGGAGCCCTGATATAGAGTATTAACAAACACTGGACCCAAAACATGTACAGGGAGTGATAGTTGTACAGTCAACATATCAACACAAGGATTTGTTGGTAACTATTTTAGAGTCAGTTTAGAGTGCAAAATTAAATGACTTTTATGTGGCCAAATGTCATGTTGACTTTTTGTTGTCATATTGGTGTATTTTATGTGTTGATCTACATAAAATTCCAACCGAAGGATGTACATTTAACTATTTCACTCTATACCGTCATGGAATTTAACCTTTAAAATGATTTTTAGGACAGCATTTCATGTATTATCTCTCGTTTTTGTTTCGTCTTTTTTCAGTTTGTTTCTCTTCAAACTTTACGAATGGGTCAGTCAGGGTCCTGGGTACTGGGTGAGGGTACACTTATCATGTCAAACGTTTCCAATATCGGCGTGCCATTCTTACTTTGATATTTTTGATCCGCCGTAGGTACGAGCATTGGTGCATGGCGCGCTGATATCGGATTGTTTTATGCGAGTACACAGTGCTGCTTCATATGTTTCAATTTTGGTGCTCATCTCTTTGGTACTTCCCTCGAAGCATTTGTCTTTCTCTTTACGAAACTAAAGTTAACTTTTTGTTGTAAAGAAATATTGATTCCAGTTGAAATTTGTCTTTATGTCTACACTATTTTGTCATTATTATTGATGCTATCTGGTGATATTGAAACTAATCCTGGGCCATCTACTCAACCTTCATCAAATAATAACAAATGTATTTCATTGCTACACTTGAATATCCGTAGTGTAAGAAATAAACTAGAATTTTTATGTGACCACCTATCGGATTTTGATATTTTGTGCTTCTCTGAAACCCATTTAGATAATACTATTCTAGATAATGACTTGACAATCGATACACACGACAGCACGATTTACCGACAAGACGTCACGGCACATTCCGGGGCCTTCTTGTATACATATCAATCTCACTTCTTTCAACTAGAAGATATGACTTAGAACACATATCCATTCATTCTCTCTGGTTCAAAGTTAAGTTTCGCAAGTCATCGTTTCTTTTCTGTACAGTCTACAGATCCCCAGGAACACCGGTTATCTTCTGGGAACACTTCAATACATCTTTGGAAAAGGCCTTTGAGTTAAATCAAAACATAATTATCGATGGTGACTTAAACCAAGATCTACTTCATAGTACCTGAAATCATATGAAAAATTTCATATCCCTAAACAGCTTGACGAATGTTATTACACAACCAACACGTGTTACCTCTACCACTGCAACTCTTCTCGATCCTATACTAGTTTCAGATCATGTTGGACCAATGACAGCGGACATAATAGACGTACCGCAAGACATCAGCGACCATAAAGCTACTATTATAATGCTGAACTTTCAAAGTGCACAAGTATCTTGTTTAAAACGGAAAATTTGGTATTATGATCGTGCTGACTTTGGCGAACTTAACAGACTTATTGACACCGAAAATTGGAATTTCATTGATACTTTGAGTATTGACGATGCCTGTGAATACTTCACAAACAGACTCCTGAATATAATGACACGATGTATACCGTCGAAGGAAATTACTATTCGACCCCATGACCGACCATGGTATAACTCAAAAATAAGACGCCAGAGTAGACAAAGAGACCGACTGAAGAAATGTCTGAAAAAAAATGGACGACCGTCAGACTGGCAAAAGTACAAAAAAGCGCGTAACAAAGTTAACAACCTTAAAAAAGAAGCTAAGCAACGATTTTTTAATAACATTGATGAAAAACTATCTAACTTTAACAATCAGAATCCTAAACAATTTTGGAAAAATCTTCGTACTTTGATTAATATGAACAAGAAATCTGACTTGATACCAATTTTAGAATTCACAGAAAATGATCAGGATATATTTTGTTATTCCGACGAAGAAAAGGCTTCTTGTCTGAACCAGTTCTTTTCATCTATCTCTACGGTAAATGACAATAGAACAAATTTGCCACCATTTGTAGCCAAAACGAATACAGTTCTTGATCACATCCATATAACTATTGAAGGAATTGAAAATGTTATCAGTAACTTAAATGTACATAAAGCAGTAGGACCGGATCTTATCAGCCACAGGTTACTTAAGTTAGTAAAAACTAGTATAGGAAGACCACTTGAAAAACTCTTTAACAAATCCTTAAGAAATATGAAATTTCCAAGTAAATGGAAAGAATCAATTATATATCCATTGTTTAAACAAGGAGACAAAACATCCGTAAGCAATTATCGACCTATATCTTTACTTAGCTGCGTTGGTAAAATCATGGAAAGATGTGTTCATAAACATGTGTATAATTACCTGCTCTCCAACCAGCTGTTTTACAATAAACAATCAGGTTTTCTGAGAGGTCACTCAACTGTAGGTCAATTGCTCGAGATGTATCAAATTGTAATGTCACTTGATGCAAAGCAAAGTACCTGTCTTGTTTTTTTGTGATATATCTAAAGCATTTGACAGAGTTTGGCACAAGGGTCTTTCATTTAAGCTTTGTCAACTAGGAGTTAAAGGCTCTCTCCTTGAATGGTTTACTAACTATTTATCTTCACGAAAACAATCTGTTATTGTTAACACAGTTAAATCAGGTCCTTTATCAGTGAATGCTGGGGTACCTCAAGGTTCTGTCCTTGGACCATTACTTTTTTTGGTCTACGTAAACAATATTTCTGAAAATTTACTTAGTATCTCTAGGCTCTTTGCTGATGACACATCTCTTGCATGCTCAGCTTCATATATACCTGATATTGAAGGAATTCTTAATCATGACCTCCAAATGATTTCACACTGGGCTAACCAGTGGCTTGTTTAATTCAATCCAACGAAAACAGTTGCAATGCTAGTTACGAACAAGAAAGTCCAACAACCAGTATTAATGTTTAATGATATTCAAGTTCAATTTGTCGACAGCCACCAACATCTAGGTCTGACTCTTAATAGCAGCGCAAAGTGGGCCGAACACATTGATAATATATCCAGGTCGGCATCTAAACTGCTAGGAATGATGAGAAACCTGAAATTCAAAATCAATCGTGACTCTCTCCAAAAAATCTATATATCCTACTTACGGCCGATTCTTGAATATGCTTCAATAGTTTGGGATAACTGTACTATCCGGGAGAAAGAAGCACTAGAAAAAATTCAAATCGAAGCAGCTCGTATAGTGACAGGTATCACCAGATCAGCACCACTCTCCAATCTTTACAGAGAAATAGGATGGATGACTCTTGAAAATAGGCACAAATACCAAAAACTTGTTTATGTATTCAAAATACTGAATGGTCTTACTCCAGAGTACTTGTCTGATATTTTCCCTGGTAACATCGGAACAAGAACAGCTTGTAATTTACGTAACATACAAAATATTGATACATTTCCTTGTCGAACTGAGCTATTAGCAACTTCCTTTATACCGTCAGCTGTCAATCTTTGGAATGAGCTTCCCGAGGAAATAAAGTCTGTCCAATCCCTTTCTCTTTTCAAATCACATCTTTTAAGGCGCTTTTCTGTACCATTAGTTCCGAAACACTATGTTATCGGTAAGCGAAGATTGTCGGTTTTACATGCCAGACTTAGGAATAACTGTAGTAATTTGAATTCTGATCTTTATTTAAATCATATTACCTCTTTACCTTCATGCAGCTGTGGATACGAGTTAGAGGATGCTGAGCATTTCCTTTTTAATTGTAATAGATACACCTTACAAAGGTTACGTATGTTTCGAGAACTTCGTCATTTCCACCCTCTTCCTCCGCACCTACTATTATTTGGATCGCACGAACTCACTTCCGAGGAAAATATCGGAATCTTTCTTTCTGTTCAATGTTTTATACAGGATTCGAAAAGGTTCGATAATAAATTTTTGCAGCAAATTAACTTCTATCCTTTCCTTTGACCCAGTAACCGACTGACATTGCGGTTTAACTTACATTGTTTCTGTCCTCCCCCTTTTTTCTGTCATAAAACCTTCTATATATAAAATCTTACAATACTTCTCTTCCATTTTGTAGAATCATGTACACATATGTTACACTGTCCTTATTATTCTTTAATTTTATTGCCGATTAAGAACGATTTTTTTTTCTGTATAACTGGAACATAACTGTCTTCAACTACAACATTTCGAAGTACCGATGCTGGACGGTGTAAAGAGCTTATACACGGTATGGGTACTGGCAACCTTTCAGCGTTGGTACTTCGATTTAGTTCTTAGACAGATACTAGATTCTAGATACTCAGAAGACTGAAAAATATGTAAGCTAAACAAAGGGACTGGCCGAAACTAAGTTGTTAGAACTTGTGGCCAAACCCTTTTGCTAATTTTGTTGATTGTTTGTGTCTCATATATATTATGTAAATCGTTGTAAAATAATGGCAATAAAATATGTTTAAACTATATTGGTGTATTTTATGTGTTTTCTTGTTGTATTCAGGTGTGTTAATCCTTTCCTGTTTTAATTCCTAGTTTTTTATGTCCCTGTGTTTTATAATTGAAATAACATTGTAGAAAAAGAACAAGTAATTTCTTCTTTTCCACAATATTTTGGGGGAAACAGGATAGGATTAAACATAATGTATATTTAAACATGTAAAAATCTGATTCTTTTGTTAAAGTTCTGTTTTGCTAAACTTCAAGCCTGACTACATTAACATGATACAGTTCCCCTGAAATTGAGTTACCCAGATATGTTAGATTTATTACTAATTATTGTGAATAATAAAATCATAATCATAATCCAATCTGGACCAGGGTGACATTCAGGACCTTCACTCCTTTGATTTGCTTTGAAATTTTACAACCTCTGTCATACTTTGAGGCCAAGTTCACAATGCTCCTATCAGTCAACTATCAAATCTAAGCAATTCTCCCAAAAAGGATATTCTTGTAAAGTTGACAAATATCTTTTTTATTGTTTATGCATCTATACAAAGATCCATGTGCACAATTACTGAGTTCCACCATTCATTCTTGAAAGGCAATGTCACAGGTTATAGCGTGTCACACTCTAAATCTTGAGGCCCATAGTTTGATCCCAATTTGCATCAAGTGATCTTTCCACAATTTGTCTCCCACCAACGGGTGGATAATTGTAAACCTATATTGGATGAGCAGCTTTAGGCTCAGAACGGATTAATGGTAGTACTGGTTTGAGAAATACCAGGAATCCGTGGTTAGGTGCTCCAGCTGCTGTGATCATTCAAACAAACAAAACAAATACTTGCAAAGTGGTTTACTGTATTCTCATATATGAATGCTGTTCTATTGTGAACTTGGCTAGAGGAAAGGTTATACATATATTAAAATAATCTTACCAGTATTAACTGATACATAAGTTTTGGGAGTAGCTATTTAAACCAGCAAATCAACTAATAGCAAGTCAAATATTCTGTATTTTTCTTTCAAAATATTGCCGCATTTCTTATTGTACCAGAAACTCAAAAAGTCTGACTGCCTACATATTGAAATTTCTATAGGAGCACATCTTTTTTTAAGAAAGTCCCTTGAATTTGGAGAAATGGGTATTCAACTCTTGTTCTGCTATTCTCTGGATCACTAGACTTAAAAAGTTGAACAAAAATTGTTCATGTATAAGTCATGCCTATGGTTGCTATTGACGTAGATGTCTCTCTTAAAATTATTTTATATTACAGATGGGCAGACACAAAATATTGAAGATAAAGAGAAAATCTATGCCAATGTCCAACTCAGGCCTAGATCAACTGTAGATTTGGATGAGGCTGAGAGTATTAAGGTATGGAGACTTGTACAAGGCCTTTCTATTAATTTCTATGTTACAAGCAATTTCTTCTTTTATTTACTATTGTTTCTTGTTTATATGATCAAAGGGAGGTAAAAACCAGGGATTAAACAGTAAAGGGTTAAACAGTATTATTTGCAAAAATCATGGCAAGCTACATGTTAGACGGTTGTTTGACAACATAAATGTTGTATCATTAAAGCTTTAGTTACAACATTTGATTCACTTAACCAAGTAAAATGCTTCACAAAATTATCAGCCAATGTCGGAGTTAAAAGTTCACTTCAAATCTGAATGAATGATTTGATTGGTCGATTAATTCTTTGATGATTTGATTGGTCGATTAATTCTTTGATTGACAGCTCTGATTAATCTATTACCAGACAACAAGAGTTTGGACTGTTCTGAAATAAAAGAAGTTGCAGACGACAATTTTAAGTAAAAGAAATTTGAGTTTGTTACATTGCCTTCTAGATGAAAATATTGTGGGAAATGAAGAAATTTTTTGTTAAAAGCATTTCTTCTTTTTTGACAATATTTTCCATAGCTTTTTTCTTGAGGGTTGCAACAAAATAGGATTATATGGGAAAGGGTTAGCTATTTACATGCTTATATTTTTTCAGGCTTTCAAAGCATTGAAGGAGATGAGACAAGAAGTTGCTTTAACAAGTAGACTACAACATCCATGTATTATCTCCCTTGTTGGAATATCCTTTATGCCCAAACTGATGATGGCCCTAGAGCTAGCTCCCCTGGGAAGTCTACGAACAATCTTGAACATGTTTCAAGAAGACAGACCTGTCTATAAAAAGTTTTTTGATAAAGGCAAATATTATCCACCAATCTTCAATAAGGAGTTGACCTTCAAGTTTGTCTACCAGGTGATTATTCTCTAGTCAAGACTTTTCCCATTTACACACAGTCCTGCTTTTTTATGCCCCTAAAAAAAGAAATATAAAAATTGTGGCCCATGAGGAAATTGGTTGTTTCTTCATTATCCTCAATGTTTTCCACTCCAAAAAAGAAAGATTTTTCAAAATTTAATCAACATAAAATTGTTGTCTGCACATTGAGATTAACCCATTCCCACAATATTGCTTTTAAACTCCCCTCAAAGAAACACTTTTAAAAATTTGTGGAAAATAACACAATTGCTTGCTAAAAGCAATTTTTTCATTATCCACATTGATTTCTAACAAAGATATGTAAAATTTCTTCAACTGAAAATTGTCCATTGCAACTTCTTTGATTTTTGGCCAGTCCAAAGTTTTGCTGTGTAGTAATGGGTTAGTGTTAGTAGGGATTCAAAGAACTTAGGAACCAATAAACTTCAGACGACACTATCAAACTTTCAAAATTTATTTTTATGTATAAAAAGACTAAATTGGTATTGATCCATATCTTGTAATGGATCCTCTGCAAATTGGGTGAAATAACAAAATGTTCCTGGTCAGCTTTGATACAAGGTGTCAGATATAATGATTATACTCCCCACATATAGAATAGAGGGAGACAAATTGGTTTCATCATATCTGTCTGCCCATCTGTCTGGCTATCCATAGACTTATTCTATTAGGTCATCTAACTCTAGAACCAATTGACCTAAAACTGTGAAATTACAGACAAGCGTTGCCAATTGAAGTGCCCTATCAATTCTTTTGGTCACATAGGTCAAAGGTCGACTGTGCTACATGAGTGACAAAATGGTGGTGGGGATATAAGTCCTCTTTGGGACAATCCTACTTCTAATTAATTGGTGGTATAAAAAAGTTTTAGCTTCTATAGATCTGCTGAATAGATGAACACTGTCTACATAAGTTTGTTTACATTTGACCATTTTCTAGAAGTAATTTTGATATCAACCCAGTTTCCCATTTCTTATCCCCTACCCCCCCCCCCCCCCAAAAAAAAAACAAAAAAAAAACAATAAGAACTATGGAAAGTATTGTAGAAAATGAAGCAATTTCTTCATTTTCCACAATTTTTTCTGGCCAAAATGACATAATTTTTTTAAACTTTATCAACTAAACCCTTTCATTTGAAAATTCTTTGAATTTTGGTCAGCCAAAATTTTGCAGACCTGTAATAGGTAATGACGTAATTAGTACAAATCTTTTCCAATAAAAAGTAACTAACTATGTTTCGTTTCATAGATAGATACATGGTTTGTTAGTCTGATGACTTGAAACTGAAAGCTATTTCTCATGAAGAACTGCAGCCTTAAGAATTTTGAGTTATTACTTGTCAGTCAAGATAATAAACTAAATGTTTAGTTGCATATTTACAGATTGCCAAAGGTTTGGAATATCTCCACTCTCATGGTATCATCTATAAAGACTTGAAGTCAGACAATATCCTGACTATGTCGTTAAACGTTGATGATCCTGTTAATGTTAAACTCTCGGACTATGGTATATCAAAGTACTCATGGGGAGGAAGGTCCGTGGGTTTGGTGGGAACACCTGGATATCAGGCTCCAGAAATCCTTGATGGTCTACCGTATGATGAAAAGGTTTGTTTACTTTGATCTTCACATTTTTAGCAGCAGTATGGACATATTTCTCACATAAAGTAAGGTCTAAGAAACACTCATACACTTATGCTGAAAGAATGATTTGTCACCCTGATATATGAATAATACAAAAAGTCTTTGTTTTTCTTCTTCAGAATACAAATATTCATAATTTATACCTTCGAATCAGAGGAAA
This sequence comes from Fragum fragum, assembly GCA_946902895.1. NCBI lineage: Eukaryota > Metazoa > Mollusca > Bivalvia > Cardiida > Cardiidae > Fragum > Fragum fragum. Next base: position 39,488,052 of record OX336370.1, read on the forward strand.
ATATTTTTTTCTCTGTAAAATATTTACTGTGTATGTGTACAAAAAAATGTTGCAATTTCAAAATGATATGTGATGAAGCTTTCATAATCTACTTGTTTCAGTTCAAGGTCATATTTCAAGGTCAGCCAGATTGTAGGGATATCTATAACAACTGCTTGTTGACAGCATTGTGCACTAATTAAGCATGATTTGTATAGGTTAAATTTTGTTTCCATCATTCATTTCAGGTTGACATATTTTCCCTGTCAATGGTGATTTATGAAATATTAACAGCAAACAGACCATATATGGAATATGACAATGTAGGGCAGATCTCTAAAGCAATCAAAACAGATGGGAAGAGACCTTGCATACAAGTGAGTTTATCTTGTAAATGATAAATTAATTGTCCTCTCATAATTCTTAATTTGAACTTATCCAAAAAGTCTTTGATGTCAAAAATGATTGAGAAATGTAGGTTTAGAAAACATTGTTGAAAAATAGACTTATCTTGCAACAAGCAATCTCCTTTTCTTCTAATAACCTCTACCCTCGTGTCTTCACTCGGCAAACACATGAAATTGTTGAAATGTTATGCACAATCTCAAATATTCTTTGGCATCATTCTACCTATCTAGTTGCAATACCAAAGTAAGAGTTAAAACCATTACCAGACAACAATAGATCAAAAGAAGCCACGGTAGACAAAACGAAGAGGATTTATTATAAAAAAATAAGTGTCTAAAAGGGTAGGAAATATGTGCTAAAAGGATAAATCATTTGTTTTCAATTGCTTTTCTAATGATAGTTCAAAAGCTAATTAATTTACCATGTAGAAATGTTGGATTGTGTGGTAATGGGTTAATAGTTGTTTCTCACTGTACTAACACTAATTATTGTGAGATCATTTACAGACAACAAAATTCAAGACTGTTCCAAATTGAAAGAAATTGGAGACAACAGTTTTAAGTCATTGAAATATAGAAAAATCTTTGTCTTTTGGTGTGTTTTTTATCACAGCCTGTGAAAAAGCAGGATTGAGTTGGATTTGATTTATCCCCCTATTGTTCTATCAAAAAACGACACTTCTGTAGAAACCAAATTTCATAAGTTCTGTTTTTATACAGGATTTCCGTGTCCAGACCCATTTTCCTTATATAGAAGATCTTATGGTAAGGTGTTGGCAGATGTTAGGAGCTGACAGACCAGCCGCTTCAAATATCGTGAAGAAGTCATATATGCAGAATGTACAGTTTCTACTGCAGAGGTCATCTGCTGCCTTTGATGCTACTGAAACCCTCACTTTTGTCATTGATGCTGTGTTTGGAGCCTCTGTATGTAAACATACTCATCCTTGTCCAGATAGATTTGACTCATTTACAACCCCCAAGAATAAAGCATTTAAATTTTTTTTTGAAAATGAAGAAATTACTTTGATGCAAACAATTACTTCATTATCCACTATGTGTCCTGCTAAAACGGACAAAGGTTATTTAATAGAACTAACTATTATCATCTGTAACCTATTTCAGTTTGATCCAGTCTAAGAATTATCCATATTGACATATTCTTGGAGTGAAATAGCCTACAAATTTTAATATATTTGCAATAACATAGGTTTTTGTAGAACTTTTGCAAGTAATATAGGTTTACGAATAAACGCAAAAATATGTTCTGTAAGATTTTATCAAATGTATAGCCATTTTGATATCATGTTGCCACAATGAAATTGCATAAGGGCATGTAGATCGAGTTACCTCTCTTAGTGTGTGAGTGTGTGCATGATTGGTGCATTTGTCCCATTTGTGTTACACAGCATAACTTTGAAATTCATCATTAGACTTTTAATATCTTTCAAAATAATTTCGTGCTGTTGTTCCCCTTGTTGAGAGGTGCCATGTACAAGAACCATTACTCTGCCATACCTGATTTTTGAGTTATTGCTCTTTGTTGTTTTTACCTTTAAGTTTTTGTCTGGAATATTCTCCTAAACTATAAGTGCTAATAACTTTAAACTTTAGACACTTACAGGTCGCAATGTGGAGAAGTGTCATGTACAAGAACTCTTACTCTGCCGTGCCCACTTTTTGAGTTATTGCCCTTTTTTGTTCAAACCTTTACATTTTTGTTTGGACCATATCTCCTAAACCATGAGTGCTAGCAACTTCAACCTTTATACACTTAAAGATCACAATGTGAAGAAGTGTCATGTACAAGAACTGCTACTCTGCCACCCCACTGTTTGAGTTATTGCCCTTTGTTATTCTCACCTTTTTTGTCTTCTTAATCTTGTCTAACTTTATACATTCAAATTTGGTTAACCCTGTCCCAAACAGCAAAAAATTTTGACTAGGCCAAATTTAAAGCTGCTGCAGATGAATGTTATAAATAAAGAAAAATAATGTTTTAATGAACATTAAAGTACAGAAAATATTGAAGAAAAAGAAGTAAATATTAATTATCAGCATTTTGTATTTTTCTCCTAGTATTGTCCTAAGCTTACTCTTAGAGACTTCAACACCAGGTCTTGTTTGGGAAAACATTAACTGTAAATATGCTTTTTTTTTCATTCTGTACGGTACTCCTGTATTGCATGGCAATACGACATCCACTTGTTTTATTTAACTTTACATTACATAATGCAGTCCTTTCAATAAGTTGATGTCGACATATAGTATATCCATTACATTTCTAACTAAGTTTTTGCTTGATACTAGGATTTCTGACATTGAATTTTGTATGACACTCATTTTTCATTGCTCATGGGTCGCAACTGAAATTCTGGGGTAAAGGAATAGATTGATGACCAATAATGATTTTTACCTCGCTTAATTCACTACAAGACAACAAAATTAGTAGTAGCTGCAGACCACAATTCAAAGTTAGTTTTCAACAGATATGCCAAATAGAAAAGATTGCGAGAAAAGGCAAAAATGCATGTAACAAGCCATGTCTCCTTCTTTCATATATTTTCAATGTAATTCCTGTGGGGCATAAAAAATCAGGACTTTGTGGTACTTGACTAATGCTTTATTTTCACCTTACTGTTGTGAGATTCTTATTGACAGCTAGTATACAGTTTGATATTGAGTAGAAAGTAATTTTTCTTCCTCTAGAGTGACCAGAGTCATCCCACATTATGGATATGGGAGGGAAGCGGTGAAGAGAGGAGTTTTACTGCGATAGATGTAGAGAAATCCTGTTACAGATTCAAAAAGTGTGCTTTCCCAGGACCCAAGGTTGTGTCTATGTGTATTGTGGATAAACAGATCTGGATCGGTACAGAGGTAATTCACCCATTACCAGAAATCAAAAATTTAGACCGAAAGCCAGGGAGTTATTGTCATGGCTTTGTGTCCGTTGTGCATCTGTCTGTATGTATATGCATTTTGATTCGATTAAAAGCACGGCTTTAATGGGCAGAGTTAATATCCATATATTTTTGGTGAAACCTTTGAAAAACTTCTTCTCACAAACCATTTGATGGATTTCAACCAAACTTTACAGGAATGATCCTTGGATGACCCTTTGTCAGATTCCATCAAAGAATTTCAATTGGATGAAATACAAGGCTTTGATGGGCGGGGCTTATTTCCATATATGGTAAAAATCTTTTCAGAAACCAGTTGATAGATTTCCCCCAAATTTCAAAGGAATGATCCTTGGATGAGCCTTTATCAATTTTTTTAAAAGAAATTGATTGAATATTGAATAAAAAACTTGGCTTTAATAGGTGGGCTAAATCCATATATGGTGAAAGCTTTGAAAACCTTCTTCTCAGAAACCATTTGATGGTTTCAGCCAAATTTCAGCAGAATGATCCTTTGGTGACCCTTTATCAGACTTCTACAAAGAATTGTGATTGCATGCATAATATGGATATTAAAGGGGGCTACTTTCCATATATGGTACATACTGATTTTTGAAAATCATCTTCTTTGATAGCATTCAATAGATTTCGACCAAATTTCATAGAAAGGATCCTTGAGTGACTCTTTGTCAGATTCCTTCATAGAGTATGGCTCAGTTTAAAAACATGGCTTTTATGGGTTGGGATTTTAGCCGTATGTGGTAGAAGGTGGAAATTTTGAAAATCTTGTTCTCAGAAACTGGAGGTTGGTTTTCAAACAAATTGCTTAGAATTAATCTTTTGGTGATCCTTTATCAGATTAAGACTTAAGAAATTTTACAGGTTTGATGATAAAACTCTGGAGGATTGGCCAAACTCATATTGATATCACATAGTGATGCAAGGGAAATAATTTATACTGCTTGACTGAGAATATATGTTGCACAAAAGAAAGTTGCCTCCCATAAAGTAAATTGCAAAAAGAGTTAAATGAGTTGCTTTCTATATTAAGGAAGACTAAATTAGCTTTATGATATGTTAATTCAGGCAGTTGGGGCAAATCAGCGCCTCTAGTAAGTTCATGAATCTTTGTTGGTAGGAAACAAATTGGAAGCAATTTCTTCATTTTCCAAAATGTTTTCCCTTTTTTTTCTTGAGACGAATATAAAAGCGGGATTGTGTGGGAATAGAATGAAGGCTGATAATCCATTCACTCAATACCAGTCTACAAAATTTTAGACTGGTCCAATTTGAAAAGAGTGGTAGACAACATTTTTAAGTATACTAGAATTTAAAGATAAGTGCCAAGTAAGGTCAAAATCTTTGTGAGAAAAGGAGAATTGGTGGCTAAAAAAGCTTTCCATAGAGATATTTCTTGGAGGAGTCAAAAGGCTGGATATGCGGTAAATAGCTAAATTTATCTGTTTTGCGGTAAAATACCTTGAATGCTGTTCTCATATCCAGTCTACCTTGAATTTCTGTAACAAAGACTATGATTTGATGAGGTATTACATTGTACGTGTCTACCAATCAGAAGGCTGTAGAAATAGTCATTTAGACTGGCTGTCCATATTTTATATTTAAGTTATTTAACTATGACAGACCCCTCCATAATTTATCCTTTCACAATATATCAAATATTTTGATATGGAATATAGGCATCATAATTTCAGGATTAAGTTTTTGTGCATACACTTTTTGGGGTAACATTGAAATTTTGAGTTTTATGATAGCAGAAACAATAAGCTTTATTTCATTGTAACTATTTCATGTTCATGACTACTCTTTCTCAATGGATGAATTCAAAGTTCAAATCGAATTGATTGAAAAAAGTTTTCTATTAAAACCTTCCGACAGTAGTAAAGAAACTTGGAATGCCCAATAACCCTACATTATTCATGGTATAATGTTTTATAAAGGATTTGAACATGGACTTCTTGTACATGTTTTTGTTATTGCTTATCATTATGCATAGACAGTTGATTTTCTTCACCCTTTCCCACACAATGAGGCTTTTTGACACCCCTAGGAAAAACAATATGAAGAACATTGTGTAAAATGAAGAAATTGCTTAACTCATAACCAGATGGCAGAAATTTAGACTGGTCCAAATTGAAAGGAGTTGAAGACGCCAATTTAAAGTCTACAGAATTTTAAAATCTTTCAAATTTCTGGGTAAAAAATATTGTGTAAAATGAAGAAATTGCTTTCACAAGCAATTTTTCATTTTACACAATGTTTTCCAATTGTTTTTCATGAGGGGTGTCCAAAAGCATAATTGTGTGGGAATGGGTTAAGGCAAGTAATTTCTTCATTTCACACAATGTTTTCAAAACAGAAAGTAGAAAACTCTAAAATTTCATTAACCTTAATTTGTCATCTGTAATTTCCTACAATGATTAGTACCAGTCTAAACTGTTTTTGTGTAGCGATGGCTAAAACTACTTATTCCAATGCTATCTGTTCTGAAAATTGATACAGCTTTCTGGCTATATATAACAATAAGACCAACAGATTTTTAACATTACATACCTTTAAGCCATTTCCGCGCAGTCAGGCTTTTTGAAGCACCTCAAGAAAAACTATTGAGAAAACATTGTGAAAAATGAAGAAATTACTTGTACCAAGAAGGTTGAAAAAATCTAAAATTGTATAAACTTTATGTTGCAATCTGCAACTCCTTTCAATTTGGACCAGTCTAAAAATGTGTTGTGTGGTAATGGTTAAAATCTTGAATATTTTTCAAATAGTCAAAAGGTTCACTGTCTTAGAAAGCTTATTTATTATTTCAATGTTGTACTTACAGCAGAAAACTATAGAGTTGTGTGGTGCTGAGTCGGGGCAGTTACAGTGTATCAATACAATTACTTTAGATAGTGTACCACTACATATCTTGTCAGCTACTCAAAAGGTAAAAGACTATAGAATTATTCTGTATTATTTTCTGGTAAAAATATGGTGTAGAATTCAAGATCCAGATTTTGATTGATGATTTGGTTGAACAGATTTGGTTTGAAGAGGGGGTATACTGTTTTACCTTTGTCCCTTGGTCTGTAACCAATACTTTTCTTGGCAGTTCTCTCAGTCATCTATTTAATGTTAAAAAATTGTATTTTTTTATGCATTATGGGTAAAGTGATTATTCATTGTTCCCTTTCCTAGCACTACAAACTAAAATTACAGACTTGAAACATGATTTCATGCATCAGGTTTAGTTCCTACATGTCCTTTACCAAATTTCTGCCAATTTAGTATTTACTTCTTGTGTTACAACTTATAAGCATAACAGGATTTATTTTCAAACATGTAGGATAAAGTCTCACTTTTAGCTCGGCTGTTTTTGGAGAAAACCTGAGATATTGCTATAGTCTTGGTGTCGTCGTTGTTGTCATCGTGCGAACACTTTGACATTTTGTGTTACTTATTCACTATCAATAGAACAACCTATACTATCAAGGGGGATTACTCTTGCTTTTTTTCCACTATCCAGCACCCAATAGCTGTGCGTAGGCACCCGTAATTGGTGCTCTTGTTTAGCCCTTTTCTTAGTATCTTTGAATTGCATCAACTTAAAACTTGGTCTGATTCTTCAGCTACAGGTCTTTTATGTTACTCACTGAATTCAAGTCTGCGTACTATCTACCTCTTTCTTTACAACCCGGTTTATTTTCAATTAATTTTCAATCCTAAAAAGTTTGCTGTTTTTTTTCTCTTTTCTTGGCAAATGTGCATAACAGTTGAGATCTGGAATGGTAGGGTTACTAGAGGACCTTCTTGTGTTATACTGATTTCAGGGGTGCTTGAAATCTTCTTCCTACTTCGGGACTTATCTTCAACAAGAGGCCCATGAGGGCCTGAGACGCTCTACTGGTTATCAAGTTTTCCGTTAAAGAAATCTGATATTTAAGGAAGTTAATTGCTCAAAGAAGAATGCATAAAGAGAAAAAAAGAGCTTTATCCCCTTTATCATTTTAAGCAACAATCCTCAAGGCCCCTTTTCCCATGTTTCATGACGGATCCACTCCATTTCCAAAAGAAAGTTACCTTATGACCCTGCAATCATTCTGTGAATATTTCATCAGAATCTGACAATAATTGTGGACTTAATCACATAAACAGGATTGTTTTGAATGAAAATCAATAAGGCCCCTTGATAATGATTGTGATCTTCATTACATACACAAGAATGTTTTGAATGATAATCTGTAAGGCCCCTTTTCCTGTGTTTCGAATGCCACAATTATTCCATGCATCTTTGAAGAGAATCCAATAAAACTGTTGACTTTATTGTGTTAACAAAGATATTAAATTCAAGTTCTCATAAGGCCCCTTTTCCCGTGATATTTTACTGTTGGTTTTATCATTCTATGAAAGTTAAAAGTGAATCCAATGAAATATTGGAAATTCATTATGTTAACTAGAATATTTAAAAAAAATCATATGTCCCCTTTTTACATGATACTTGATGGATTGTACCCAGTTCTGAAAAGAACCATCTAAGTATTTGTACAATCATTCTGTGAAATTTTGAAGTGAATCCTGTGAAATCAAGGGACATCATTGTGTTAACCAGAATATTTAAGAGAGTTTTTCATAAGGCCCCTTTTTATGTGACCCTTGCTATAGTCAGATCCACTGTCAAAATCAACAATTGGTACAATCAATCTGTTTAATCTGTGGAATTTATTGTGTTAATGAGTTTATAGTGAAATATTCAGAGGGCCCCTTTTCTCATGATACTTTACAGAACAAACCAAATTTCAAAAGGAACAATTCTAATGAAGGTAGAATCATTCTTTAAAAGTTAAAGAGAATCAATGAAAACAGTGGACTGAATTGTGTCAAGAATTTTTGTAACTAAATTTTCATGAGGCCCCATTTTCCATGAAACTTAACAAATCAGACCCAATGTACAAAGGAACAATCCTTATGATAGTTTGAAGAAAATGATAAAGACTGAGGACTTTATTGTAATATTGATGTTTTGCAATAAAAATTTTATAAGGTCCCTTTTCTTGTGTCACTTAACCAATCAGACCTTATTTACAAAGGAACAATCCAAATGATGGTACAATCATTCTATTAAAGTTTGAAGAGATTCTGATAAAGACTGAGGGCATTGTTGTGTTTATGAGGATTTGGTAATAATTTTTCATACAGCCCCTTTTCCTATGATACTAGACAGATCAGGACCAATTTGGAAAGAAACAATCCTTATGATGGTACAAACATTCTGTGAAAGTTTGAACAGAATCTGATGAAAACTGCAGACTTTATCTTTGTTTCAAATTTTCAAAGTAAAATTTTCATAAGGCTCCTTTTCCTGTGATACTTGAAGGATCAGGTCTCATGTCAGCATCAACAATCGTGATTATTGTACAATGATTCTGTGAAGGTTTGAATAAAATCCAATGAAAGCTCTGGACTTGGTTAAAAGGATTATAGATAAAATTCTCTAAAGGCCCCTTTTCTCATGATACTAGACAGATCACGCCTAATTTGAAAAGAAAGAATCCTCATGATGGAATAATCATTCTGTGAAAGTTTTAACAGAATCTGATGAAAACTGTTGACTTTATTGTGGTACAATGATTTTAAAATTAAATTTCATAATGCTCCTTTTCCTGTGATACTTGACGGATCAGGTCTAATGCAAACATCAACAATCATTATTATTGTACAATTATTCTGTGAATGTTTGAAGAAAATCCAATGAAAGCTCTGGACTTGGTAACAAGGATTTATAAATGAAATTTTCATAAGGCCCCTTTTCCTGTGCTTCTTGACAGTTCAAACCCTGTTATGAAAAGAATGATAGTTATGACCTTCCAATCATTCTGTGAAAGTTTCAACAAAATCTGATCAAAGCTGTGGGCTTTATTGTGTTAACAGGGTTTTATTAATTGAATTTTCATATAGCCCCTTTTCCCATGTTACTTGATGGATCTGAACCAATTCCAAAGGTAACTCTTACAAAAGTATAATTATTCTGTTTGAGTATAAAGACAACCCCATCTCATCTGTGGACTTACAAGCATTAATTAAGATTTTTTAATTGAATTTTCCTAAGGCCCCTTTTCCTATGTTTCTCAATGGATCAGACCCAATTTGAAAGGAACAATCCTTATGATGGTACAATCAATATGTGAAAGTTTGAAGTCAATCAGGTGAAATCTAGGGCCATTACGTGTTAACTAAGATTTTTTTTATTAAATTTTCATAGGGCCCCTTTTCCCATGAAACTTGATGGATCAATCCTACTTCCGAAAGGAACAATCCATTTAATGAAATAATCATTCTGGGAATGTTTGAAGAGAATTTGTTGAAAACTATGGACTCTATTGTGTTTACGAGGACTTTTTCAATCCAGTTTTAATCGGGCCCCTTTTTCCCGTGGTCCTTGACTGATCATACCAAATTTTGAAAGGAACAATTCTTATGATGGTACAATCATTCTGTGAAAGTTTTAAGTCAATCAGATGAAAACTATGGACTCTAGAGTGTTAACAAAGATCTTTGAATTAAATTTTAATAAGGCCCCTTTTCCTATGTTTCTTGAGGAATTATATTCGATTCCAAAAGGTACAATCCTTATGATGGTACAATCATTCTGTGAAAGTTTGAAGAGAATCCGTTGTAAATTGTTGGCTCTAGATAATTGATGAGAATTTTTTATTAAACATTTCATAAGGCCCCTTTTTCCTGTGTTTCTTGAAGGATCATACCAAATTTCAGAAGGAATAATCCTTATGATAGTACAATCATTCTGTGAAAGTTTGAAGGGAATCCAATGAAAACTATTGACTCCAGAGTGTTAACAAGAATTTTTTAATTTAATTTTCATAAGGCCCCATTTTCCCCTGTTTCATGACAGATCAGACCCATTTTCAAAAGGAACGATCCTTATGATTGTACAATCATTCTGAGAAAGTTTGAAGAGAATCCGATGAAAACTGTGGACTCTATCGTGTAAACAAGGATTTTTAATGTAGTTTTAAATTGAATTTTCATAAGGCCCCTTTTCCCATGTTTCTTGACCAATCATACCCAATTTCGAAAGGAACGATCCTTATGTTGGTACAATCATTCTGTGAAAGTTTGAAGAGAATCCAATGAAAACTGTGGACTCTATCGCGTAAACGAGGTTTTTTTATTGAATTTTTAATGAATTTTCATAAGGCCCCTTTTCCTGAGTTTCTTGACAGAGCATATCCATTTTCGAAAGGAACAATCCTTATGTTGGTACAATCAATCTGTGAAAGTTTGAAGAGAATCTGATGAGAACTGTGGACTTTATCGCGTAAACGAGGTTTTTTTATTGAATTTTTAATGAATTTTCATAAGGCCCCTTTTCCTGTGTTTCTTGACGGATCATATCCATTTTCGAAAGGAACAATCCTTATGTTGGTACAATCAATCTGAAAGTTTGAAGAGAATCTGATGAGAACTGTGGACTTTATCGCGTAAACGAGGGTTTTTTAATTAAATTTTCATAAGGCCCCTTTTCCCGTGTTTCTTGACGGATCATACCCATTTTCGAAAGGAACGATCCTTATGGTGGTACAATCATTCTGAGAAAGTTTGAAGAGAATCCTATGAAAACTGTGGACTCTATCGCGTAAACAAGGAAAAGTTTAACGGACGGACACACGGACGCCGGACGGGAAAAAGCCATCGCTATAGCTCTAGTTGCCTTTGGCCAGTAGAGCTAAAATTACATGAAGTGAAAAATTATGTAGAACTTAGCAATCATGAATCCTAGGATCTTAAATCTTCAGACAAGAGTTCTGAACACCACTTACCAAATTAAGCTTTATCACTTAATCACTTGTTGTGTAATATTTTCCAACATGGCATGACAAAGTGAACATTTTTGTCATACTTCCTTTTCATGTAACATTCCATGGAAAGATCAATGTGCACAGTTGTACAATGTACCCCTATCTGTCAGTCAAAAAGTTAACCTGAAATATTTTCTAGTAAATTGATTGAATTATGAAGCTTCAATGTCCATATCTGGTACGCACACATTTTTTATGAATGTACATAATAATGAAAGTAAAATCATCAAGGTCAAAGTCCTATTTCACCCCTAAGCCTTAACTTGAAAACTTAATCTGTATACTTTAAAACATTTTTCAATTCAACAATCTAGTTACATTGCTTGTAACATTTGTATGTACATGTATGCACTCCTCATCAATAAACATTAGTTTATGGTAAGAGGTCATCTGTACAGGTCACCTATCATGGTCAATTTTCTGAACAAAGTTGCTATTATGGGAGCAATAGTGTTTCATCTTGTAGATATCTGCTTTGACAATAACAGCAAGGTACCATTTATGAAGCATTTATAATCTAATAATCATCCAGAAATGAGAGCCGGTTTCTTTTTTCAGAGTATGGGTCAACGGCAAATCACTGTGTATGTGGCTCTGACAGACGGGAACTTACTGAAATATGACAGTCAAATGAGGAAACGCAATGCTGTGAGAAGACAAACAGTAAAACATATTGATGGCTTTCAGGACCCAAAGACTTGTACCCTACGTTCCTCTAATATATACTGCATGATACTGACCAATCAGAATGGAGAACTCTGGGTCAGCCATTCATCATATATTGATGTTGTGAGTTGTGCTGATTTCAAGGTTACAAGTGACAGAAGGATAAATGTCCAAATCTTAAACAGGATGTGTGGTGTACATATATCATTAAATATAAGTGCAATGGTCTGTAATGACTCAAAAGTGTTTTGTTTACTTCAGTTCTCACCAATAGTTTTTGAATTTGACTGCAATGGAGACTGTGTCAGTATCTTTGATATGAAAGAAAGATTGATATTGAGAACGGTTGTCTGGCGACAGTTAAAGCTAAGTGAAGAGGACCATGATGCATATCATGGACATATTGTAGATAGTAGCAGAAATTCAAATATCTCTGTCAGTTCCACTGAATCAGTAGATGAAGATATTACAAATGATGTTACAGATAGGTTTGAAAGTTCCTTCAGCTTTTGGAAAGAGCAGACAGAAGCACCAGCACTGCCACCTAGAGTTTGTAAATCAAACCAGCAAGATTCAGGAACTAGTGGATACATCAATTCCAGCTACCAGCAAAGTTCACAGTGCCAACAACAATCCCAAGATAATCATACGAGAAATGTACCAAACATACCACCAAGAGTACCTAAAAGAGAGATTGAATCCATAGATCCTCCTGCTCCACCACGACCACCACGACAAAGTCTAAACAAACAAATAAACCCCAAAGCCCCCCCAAGACCCCCAAAATCTAGTTCAGTTGAAACAGGACAACTAAAAAACTCCCAAGAAGCTCTTACAGTACACAACGTTGATCCACCATTACCTCCAGCAAGAAAGACCCAAAATACTCGACCCATGACATTGTTTGGAGGCATCAAAGAAAGATCACTGTTACAGAAACAGTGGTCAAAGTCACTACCAAATACATCCAGTGTGTCCACAGAAAGTTCAACTAGTTCAGTATTTTATGATTTTAATGTAACTTCAATCCAATTAGTGGAAGACACTTTATGGGTTGGTCGTAGTTATGGTGACATATGTGTTGTTGATATTAATTGTGACAAGACCTGTGAGTCACACGGTCAGGTTGTGGCATCAATGCGTGACTTAAATGATAAAGGGCGTAATAGCTTGAACAAGGAACCAAAACTACTGAAAGTATCTAAATACTTGGCATCAGCTTTTACCTTAGACAAAGACGATACAGAGCAATATGAACTTGCAACATGGGATTGCCCTTCTACGGATTATATCCGAAAGGTGGATAGGTTTTGGACAGATTTAAATACAATGGAAAAAAATCTGGCTGATGAACATGATGGTAAAAGTGCAGACAATGAAGGCATAATACTTGGACAGTTTTAACCCTAAAATCATAAACAATACATCATTTAAACCCCTTGAATAACTCCATCCCATTCCCACACAAAAACGCTTTAAGACACCCCTAAGAAAAAAAGTTTTGAAAACATTGTGAAAAATGAAGGAATTGCTTGTGACCAGCAATTTCTTCATTATCCACAATGTTTTCTATCAAAAATGATAAAAGTAATTAAAATTCCATCAACTTGAAATCGTTGTCTGCAGCTTCTTTCAATTTGGACCAGTCTAAAATTCTGTTGTATTGGAATGGGTTTACCCATTCAAACATGATCCTGCCTTTTCATAATCCTCAAGAAAAGAGTAAGGGGATTCAATTTATTTTTCCACACAGTTTTCTACCTAGAAAGACAGAAATATTAAAAATTCTATAAACTTGAAATTCCCATTTGCAACTTCATTGAATTTGTATCAGTCTTAAGTTATGCTATGGTAATGGTTCAATGACAAGGAAACTGAGAAATTTTCATATGGTCCCTTGTTGCAAATCAGTTAATAAACAGCTAGGAACCTGCCCTGAAGCCCTGTAGTTTTGTCTAGTCTGGCGCAATAACTGCCTTATTTCTTAATAGACTTTACCTTTCAAATATCTTAAACCATTCCTACTCAGCGACACTTTTAGATGCCTCCAAGGGAAAAAAAGCTTTAGGAAACATTATGGAAAATGAAGAAATTGCTTGTCTCAAATTGTCGTCTGCAGCACCTTTCATTTTGGACTGGTCTTAAATTTTGCTGTCTGGCAATAGGTTAAATGAGTTAAGATGTCCATGACAAGCTGTTTCTCAGATTTCTGTCAAATGGCACACATTTGACAAATTCCGTGATACACAGTTACTTTCTTATTTCTAAGTGGAATCCTTTCTTTATAGAAGATCTATATTACTCTTATTGATACGAGTTTGAAGTTGGCTATTAACCCATTCAGACACACAGTGCTTCTTGACGCCCCTCAAGAAAACAATTGGGAAAACATTTAGTACAATGAAGAAACAAGCAATTTCTTCATTTTCCACAATGTTTCTATCCAGAAAGATCAACAAATCTAACATTTGATAAACTTTAAATTGTCTGCATCTGCTTTAGATTTGGACCAATCTAAAATTCTGCAATTTCCAAGATGGGAGACAAAATGGCCACCTTTTGACAAAACCTTTGTCCTGTAAACTGACCTATTTCTCTATGGTCTTTATTTGAATTTTACACATGACTGTACTATTTTAAGAAATATTTCAAGTTACTTTAAATGGGTTTTCCATGATAATCTATTTCCAACGTGCTACCAGTAGATTCCTTGAGGACTTAGACAATAAATTTCTTCTCAACAGAGTTTTATTCAAATTTATGCATTTATTTCTCTCATCAATATATCTCAAACAAGTTGATGTTTCGCTTTTCACAAGCCCTTTCTAAGATTACCAAAAAATGGCTGCCATTCAGCAAATCCTTTGACAGATAATAAATGTCTTATTTCTTAACATATTTGAGTCTAAACTCTGTCCTATTCAATCTATGGTTTTACATCCCTTTGGTTTTTTGCTTGTAACAAGCAATTTCTTCTTTTTCCATAATACTTTCTACCCTTCAGAAAGGTTATTTTTCAAATTAAATCCTTTTTAAATTTTTGTCTGCAAAACCTTTGAATTTGGACAGGTCTAAAATTTTGTGAAAAAGGAATGGGTTAAACATACACTGCCCTCATTAAGCTTTCCAAGACAATCCTTTTCCAAAATGGCCCAAACAGAAGGCACTAATAGACAATTGCTTTCTTTCTCATGGATTTCTTAAATTTTTATGCCCCCGCTTTGATAAGATCGGGGCATATTGTTTACCGTGTCCGTCTGTCTGTCTCTCCGTCAGTCTGTCTGTCTGCAAAACTTAAACTGCCAACTAAACATTTTCCTATAACTTCAACCCTGATTAAGTTACAATGCAAATATTTGGCATGTAGATGGGTCTCAAAAAGGTGCAACTGGGGAAGGTCATTTCATCAAGGTCAAGGTCAAAATTTAACCCTTTTCCCCGTTTCTAAAGAATTCCTGTTTCGGGGGCATAGTGTTTCACAAACACATCTTGTGTTAATTGTTATGTATTATCAATATCTTGGACTAGTTTGATATGAGATGTCTTTGATGGCTGGGTTTCAAGATAGAGAACAAGTTGGCAGCCAATTAACGTAATTTTTGACTTACATTAAAATGTTGAGCAATCTTTTTAGTTGAAAGTTCACTTCCTGTATAAATGTATGAGTTGATTGGTCTAATTTTTTTTTTTTTCATTTGACAGCGGAAATCCATCAATTGGTTTCAGTTCTAGTTACTGCTGAACTTGAAATTCCTGTGATAAAATTTTAGCAAAGTATAAATAAATAAGCTAATAAATCAATTTTAACTTAATTTGTTTATTGTACCAAAGGTCTTGAAAAAGTGTATCTGCAAGACCAAGAGGGCCAGTGGCCCTGGCGCTCACCTGAGATAAGGCCCTTTTTCTTCAAGGCTCAAGGCCAACTGGGTCTAGACAGGATTTTTTTTTCCAAATTAAACTTATGTTGCCATTGCAACCAAAGTTCTAAGCAGATTTCAAATCTTGCAGAAATTTTTACAAGAAGGGGGGGAGGGACCCAAAGATTATTCAGAACTAATAATGGTTGAAATTGGCCTTATAGTTTGGGAGGAGTTGTCATTCTAAAAATCCCTTTTCATTTCTATATTGGACCCACCACCATGGGAGCCTAGGGAATGATTTTAGCAATTCTGAAAGATGTACTGGTGCTTCATGCAAAAAGTTAAGTCTCTACACTTCTGGGTCAGGTAGAGATGACTTTTAACCCTTTCCCAGTAGGGTAGAAAATATTGTGGAAAAAGAAGAAATTGCTTGTTACTAGCAATTTCTTCTTTTTTTTCACAATGTTTTCTCAAGTATAAAACCACAGGGACGTAAAAACCAGGGATTAAACAGGAAAGGGTTAAGGATTTTTTTTTTTTTTTTCAATTTCTCATTGTTGCCCTAAGTAGAATTTTCAACAGATTTCTAGTGGGCCACCAAAGGAACATGCCAGGCAAATGTTGTTGATATTAGTCTAGAAGTTTGGGAAGTGTCATTGTTTCAAAAATCCTTCTTTATTTCTAAATAGGCCCTTCCCTGAGGCTCCAACCCTGGGAACTCTACGGTCATGATTTTAGCAATTCTGAACAAGAGGTCCAGTGGCCCTGGCCCTCACCTGAGATAAGACTCTTTTTTCTTCAAGGCTTAATTCCAACAGGGTCAAGAGAAAACCTCATTTAGAATTTAACTAAAATCATCTTATGTTGACATGCATACCAATGCTTTCAACAGACTTCAAGTCTTTTAGTAATTATTAAAAGGGTGCAACCTAAGGAAAATTTCTTCCAAATTTGGTTAAAATTGGCCAAATAGTTTTGAAAGAGTTGCCTTCTTTATTTCTATTTAAGTCCAATTAACCTGATGCTCTGAAATTTTAGCAATTTTGAAAGAGGTCATGCACGACTTTATTATTCATTAATATACATTGCATATCCATGTCCATTGATTCTTACATCGTTCGAGTTAGTGGGGTTTTCCTAGCACCCCGCCTGGAACTATCATATAAACCAAGATGGTAGAGAGTCGCAACACTTGGGCTAAAAGTTGATGATCTTTATTCCTCTATTGCTTTTTGCATTTCATAAGAGTGCCAAATAAAAAGCAAAGACAATATTTTGCTTATCTATTGATGATTTAAGTAACAAAGTCAAGTGAATTTCCTAGAAGGCTTGACAAAAAGAAATGATTATAATCTTAAAAGTTGTCCCATTTGTTAAACACGGACATAAATGAGGAAACGAGAGCATAACATGTTGGTGCAAAATTTGTTTTTGTATATTTTAAGATATTCATACATTTTAAAATGCTTCAATAGCATTAATTTTCAAGAAAATCCTAAAATAAAGTAGCCAAATTTGGTTGAACTCAACCCAGTGAGAAGATATTTAAAGATTTCGAAGTCAAAAACTGCCCTGCCCTGCCACGTCCATATTTGGGGGGTCAATCAAAATTTTGCAGACAACTTTTAAGAAGGGTCACCCAAGGAACATTCATGCAAAGTTTGGTTGAAATTGGCCCATTGGTTACTGAGGGGAAGATGTTTAAAGATTTCAAAGTCAAAAACTGCTGTGCCCTTCCATGCCCACATTTGGGGGTCAATCAAAATTTTGCGAACTTTTTTTGAGAAGGGTCACCCAAGGAACATTCATGCCAAGTTTGGCTGAAATTAGCCCTATGGTTACTGAGAAGAAGATTTTTAAAGAATTGTTGACACTTTCTGAATCACGACGGAGAAAGGTGATCACTTTAGCTCACCTTGAGCATGATGTGCTCAGGTGAGCTTAAAGACATCAAGGGCAATAACTCAAAAAATAAGAATGGTAAGAAAATGGTTTTGTGCATTGCACTTCCCCTTTGTAAGATCTTTCCACACATAAAGTTTCATGATCATACCTATTATACTTTAGAGATATGCCCCACACAAAATTCAAGGCTGAAAAAAAACAAAAAAAAAAAAGGACAATAACTCAAAAAGTAAGAATGATAAAGTTCTGGTTCTTGTGCACTTCACTTTTCCTTGATAAGATCTATCTGCACATAGAGTATTGTGGTCATACCCATCATACTTTAGAGATATGCCCCGGACAAAATATAAGTCTGAAGAAACAACAAAGTGCAAATAACTCAAAAAATTAGTGTGGTAGAGTTATTGTTCTTATGCACTGCAATTCTCCTTGATTGGAACCATCCACACATAAAGTTTCATGGTCATACCTATTTTACTATCAGAGATACAACAGACAAAATTCAAGGCTGAAAAACAAAGGAAAATAACTCAAAAAATATTAATAGAGTTATGGTTCTTTTGCACTGCACATATGTAATGAATACAACTGCCATGTTTTAAGTCAATCGGACATAAGGTGCAAGAGTTATGCTCTGGGAAAAGAATTGGACTCTGCCTGCCATGATACCATGGTTGATCCAATAATATGTCCCCTCTTTCAACAGACATTTAAAAAGGTCAATGTATTGATGCACATGCCAAATTTCAACACGGCCAACAATCTATCTCCTTCTTTCCAAAATGCTATGAATTAGATCTCCTCCTTATTGGCAGTTCAAGGTCAAAATTGACCATGTTCACAGCATAGCTCCTTCAATCATGGATGGATTTTAAAATAACTTAACAGTTATTCTCTAGCATCAGTAGATGTGCAATTTGAAAAAATCTTCAGATAGCTCCAAGGTCAAGGTCACATCTCGAGGTTGAAAGTTGAAATTAAGCACGCCCAGAGAATAGCTCCTTCAATTATAGGATTTCAATATAACTTGGCACAATTGTTCTCAGTCATGAGATGATGCGCCATTCTGAAAAAAAATTGCATAGCTCTAAGGTCAAATTCACAGGTCAAGGTCAAATGTTGCAAAAAGACTGGGGCATAGCTTCTAACATTAATGATTATATTCAAAATAATTCAACACAATTGTTCTCTATCATCAGTATATGTGTAAATTGAAATGAATCTTTAAATAACTCCAAGGCCAAGGTCACAGTTTAAATGAGAAAATTAAGTTTTTTTCAGAACAAAGATCCTTCAGTTACTGCAAATCGAGTAATTTTCATGTCGTTTTAATTCCGCCTGAGCAGGACCTGAAGACGAGCGACCGTATGGTTCTTAAGTAACTTCAGTAAGGTATCTTCGGAAATACATTGGCAAAGAAAAAATTGGTATACAATAAAAGCCAAATTCGATGCCGACCTATGAATAGAATGATTACTGTTTATTCATTTTAAGAAAATATACTCGCACATAATTATACCCATACTCTATTTTCATAATGATTTTTCTTCTGAAATTGTTCTAAAATCGAAAATTATGCATTTAAGATTGTGTTTAATTAATTTTAGTAGAGATAAAAAAGAGGTTGAAGGTAGTAATGTTATACCTTAAAACACAGAGGCTTCGAATTATCAATAGGATAATAGTCTTGCCAATCTGTCATAAGATGAAATAATTATCTCCTTTGTCAAAACAGGTGCCATTGTTGGTTTATTTCGCAGTGTCTGGTTTTAATTTGCTTGTCATCTCCTGGAATTTTATCACCTTGTCTTCTTTCAGTCCGGCTTACTTTGGGCCTCTCCATATTTTTCTATACAAAATGGTTCAATTTAAGCGAGATTCTTGAATTCGCAAGTAGATGTGCCATTTGAAAAATGTATTCATATAGTTCCATATCCTTTCCCTGTTTATCTTATACTTTTTGTGACAGGGCTATATTCGGGAAGCATAATCCGTCTCTTATGGCTCTTGTTTAAGATTTACTAAGGTAGATGATTGCTTGAATGGTTGACTCAGTTGCATATTGGAGACTTCCCTTTAAAATTTCTTGAATGATGATTTTTTTCATATTATAATTATGCATATTTACAAATCAAAGTACTGAAAAGTACTATAAGCTAGAAAAGCATTGTTTTTGTTCAGTTATCTTCTTTGTCAAACATTATCATGATAAAGAAACGAGATTAAAGTTACCAAGGAATTAAACCATTTTCACACGATCCGTCCTTTTTACCCTCCTTGAGAAAATAGTTCTGGAAAGCAATGTGGAAAATGAAGAAATTGCTTGTTACAAGCAATTTTTTTCATTCCCACATTGTTTTATAGAGAGATAAATATTTAAGAATCTTCAACAATTGAAAATTGTCGTCTGCAACTCCTTCGAACAAGATCCACCAGATTATGCTACATACTAAATATCAAAGTTCTAAGCCTTTTAGTTTGGGAGAAGAAGATTTTAAAATGTTTTCACTAAACAAGCCTAAGTTAAACTTGGGACATCTTGGAACGGGCTAATTCCAATCCTGGGGCCATAATTTATACAGTCCTGATGGAGATCCACCAGGTGATGCTACATACAAAATATTAAAGCTCTAGGACCTCCTGTTTTGGAGAATAAGAGTTTTAAATTTTCACTATATAAGCCCTATGTGAAATTTGTGACACCCGGGAATGGGCTAATTGTTACCCCAGGACCATAATTCATACAATATTGATAGAGATCCACCAGATAATGCTACATATCAAATCTCTATGCCTTTCTATTTGAGAGAGGAAGATTTCTAAAGTTTTCACTATATAAGCCTATGTTAAATTTGTAACATACAGGAATGGGCTTATTTTAATCCTGAGGCAATAATTGTACAATCTTGAAAGAGGTCCACAAGAGGATGCTGTATAGCAAATATCAGAGTTCTAGGCCCTCCTGTTTGAGAGAAGAAATTTTTTACAAATTTCAAATTTGTGACATCCATGAATGGGCTAATTTTAATCCTGAGGCAATAATTTGTACAATCTTGATAGAGGTCCACCAGATGATGCTGTATACCAAATTTGAAAGTTTTAGGCCCTCCTGTTTAGGAGAAGATGATATACAAAAATTTCACTATATAAGCCCTTTGTAAAACGTATGATGTCTGGTAATAGGCTAATTCTGTCTCTGGGGCCATGATTTATACAATCTTGATAGAAATTCACCAGATGATGCTACATACCAAATATAAAAGATCTAGGCCCTCTAGTTTGGAAGAAGAAGATTTTTAAAAATTTCACTAAATAAGCCCTTTGTAAAACTTGTGATGTCTGGGAACAGGCTTATTTTGACACTGGGGTTAAAATTTAAACAATATTGATAGAAGTCCACTAGATGATGCCACATACCAAATATGAGAGCTGTAGGTTGTTTGGTTTGTTAGAAAAAGTTTCTCAAAGTTGTCACTATGTAAGCTTTTGTACCCCCACCCCCTAGCACAGCCATTTCTTGACAATTTTTTTTTTTCTTGTACAAACTTGATAGTCCTTTCCCTAAAGACTCTAAGTACCAAATGTTAATCTAATCTGACAGCCGGTTCATGACAAGAAGATTTTTAAAGATGTACCTTTTTTGGCCCCTTATGGAGCCCCAAGGGGAGATAACTCCATGATGTGTACAAATCTGAAGCACCTCCCCAAAAGGATGCTTCCTGCCAAATTTGGTTGAAATCAGCCCTAAGGTTCTTAAGGAGAAGTCGAAAATGTAAAAAGTTAACGCAAAATGCAATCAGATCAGCTGTAACAATAAAATTGTCTCTAAGTCCTGTTTATACTTGATATTTACATGTAGTTGTATGTCATCGTATTCCAAAGTATTAGTAGTCTTTTGCATAACAAATGGTTTCAGCAAGATTGAGAAAGATTACATCAAGACTGTGTTCTATAAATTTGTAAGAAGGAAATTGCTATGAACCCATTCCCACTCAATGACACATTTTGACACCCAACAAGAAAATGCTTTGGAATCAAGCCATTTCTTCAATGTGAACAATGTTTACTATCCCAAAAGACAAAGAATTTCAATATTCCATCAACTTAAAATTGTCTTCTGCAAATTCTTTGAATTTGAGCCAGACTAAATTTTGTCAAGTGGGAATAGGTTAAGGTCTATTTTTCCTTTCTATTTGCTTTACAAAGTATTTCTGTAAGGTCCCTTAACTTAAAAGTTTTCGAAACAATTGAGGAAAATAAAGTTTCTACCCCAAAAGATGAGATTGTAACCCTTTCCTGTGCAAACCTTGGAATTTACGTTGCTTTGATTTAATACTTAAGAAAACATAGCAGAAAAGGAAGAAATTCCTTGTAACAATATTTTTTTTTCCAAGAGACAAAGATTTAAACCCTATCATGTCCAAACCTGGGATTTTACGTTGCTGTTACTTAATACTTTAGAAAACATTTTGGAGAATGAAGAAATTGCTGGTAAGAAGCAATTTCTTTTTTTCCCACAATATTTTCTGCCAAATAGGATAGTTTTATTTCAAATTGCATCTAATTTTCAATGTCCTCTGCAACCTCTTTCATTTTGGGCTGGTCTTGTATTTAGAACTAGAGGCGCATGAGCGCCTGTACCGCTCCAGTGGCATGAAAATACTGATTAATTAAGCAAATTTTTGCATGAATTCAATATAAACTGAATTTGAGGAAAATAAATACAAGTCATTAAAATTTTTGAAATAGTTCTGATAGGGGGTCACCCAAGGATCATATCTGTGAAATTTGGTTGAGTTCCATTCACCAGTTGTTGAGAAGAAGATTTTCAAACTTATCACCATATATGGAAATAAGCCCATTTAAGCGATGTTTTTCATCCGATCAAAATTCTTTGAAGGAATCTGATAGAGGGTCACTCAAGCATCATTTCTGTGAAATTTGGTTGAAATTTTTTCAGTACTTTCTAAGGAAAAGATTTTCAAAGAAAAGGTTTACAGACGGACAGCTGACTGGAGGGACACACGGACATCACACCATGAGGAGCTAAAAACAGGAAAGTGTTAAAGATATCATCAACTTACAATTGTTGTCTGCAACTCCTTTCAATTTGGACCAGTCTAAAATTTTGCTGTCAGGTAATGAGTTAATGGAGATTTTTCTGCAAGTTTGAGAAAGATTGAATGATTGGAGTGTCACTCAATTTGATAGGTAAGTGTGTAGACATTTCAAGGCTTGAATTTCCTAAAAGTTTAACTCCTTCTGCACGATGTGAAAATATAGTGTTATATTAAATTCTGCATTCAAATCTTCAAAACTCTACTAAATGTGCTGCATATATAGACAAAGAAGGGAGAAAATGTGCAGGACAAGCAGAAAAGTAAAATTTTCAAGTCCTCCATTTCAAGGAAATTTGAATTTAGCTTAAATCCATCCTCTCAGAAGAAGAATTCCAGTTAACACTACATACCATATATGGAAATTAGCCCCAACATTTAAGCCTTTTTTTAACTGGACAAAATTCTTTGAAGGAATCTGATACAGAGCCACCAAAGGATCATTCCTATGAAATTTAGTTGAAACCCCTTTTAAAGGTTTCTGAAAAGATTTTCAAACTTTTCACTACATGTGAGAATTTTGCCCCAACCATTGAAGCCATTTTTCATCTGATAATCTTTTTTCAGAGAAAAATAATTCCTGTAGAAATTTAATTAAACCCATTGACTAGTTTCAGAGAAGCACATGTTCAAATTTTTCAATACACGTACATACCATATATGGAAATAGCCCAGCCCTTATGAGCCATACTTTTCTTTGAATGGATCTGATGAATGATTATCCAACAATCTTTCCTCTGAAATTTGGTTGAAATCCATCAAGAAGAACATTTTCAAATATTTCACTATACACAATATATGGAAATTGGCCCCACCCATTAAAGCCATGCTTTTTACCCAACCATAATTCTTTTAAGGAATCCGATAAAAGGTCATCCAAGGATGATTTATGTTGAATTTGGTTGAAATTTGAGAAATACTTTTTGAGAAGATTTTTAAAGTGGAAGTTTATGGATGCCCATAATGGATAGACCTGCAACAAACACAATGCAATAATAGCACACTGGCTTTCAGCCAATGGAGCTAAAACTTTCAGCAAGTTATTGAGTCAACATTGTGACATGTAGAGCAGCAACAAGAAAAGTAAAAAAAGTTCCCCTTTTCCATGGCATTAGCTGGATTCTCACCATATCAATAGGGAATATCCTCATGACTGTACAGTAATTTTCAGCATATCGGAGAAAGATGGAGTTGATATTGTGGCCTATGGTACATCAATAAGAAAAGTGGATAAAGCCCATTTTCCACGACATTGGACGTTATGTCGTAATGTTCAATAAGGGTCATCCTCATGATGTTCAGCATGTTTGAGACTTTTCCACACAATCAGGATTTAGTCTAACCTAATGAGAAAAGATTTAGGAAAATAGTGGTCAAGAAGAAATTGCATTTAACAAGGAATTTCTCCTTTTTAAACCTTTGATTTCCAGCCTTTAGCCCATTTCCACTCAGTAACGCTTTTAGACGCCCCCATGGAAAAAAGCTTTGGAAAACATTGTGGAAAATGAAGAAATTGCTTGTTACAAGCAATTTCATCATTTTCCACAATGTTTTCTACATAGAGAGATGAAACAATAAAATAATTCATAAACTTTAAATTGTCATCTGTAACTCCTTTCAATTTAGGCCAGTCTAAAATTTTGCAGTCTGGTAATGGGTTAAGACTTTTAAGATTGAAAAGTGACAAGCCAGGTATCAATTAACAAATATTTGAAATAGACTAAACATGTATCACAGACATTAATGCCCCCGCAAAATTGCTTATCACATGACCTTCAGTTCTGACCTTGAACTTGGAAGTTCCCAACACTTGACACATGACACTAGTACTCTTCAAGGGAAACAACAAGTAGTTTGGGAATCCATCTATAAGCTCTGGACAAGAGTTGGTCATACACTAACAAACACCCCAAAAACACACATACAAAAGTGTCAATGTGAGGGAATGGGTTGATATAAAGTGACAGGACTAACAGGGGTACGTCTACTGGCTTTAAGATTTCCATTTATTAACCCATTACAAGACGGCAAAGTTTACGATTTGTCCAAAATTAAAAAAGTTTCAGAAAACAATTGGATTATTCTATGAAATTTGAGATTTTTCAATATTCTGTGTAGTAAACATTGTGATATATAAAGAAATTAATTGTTTGTTGAGGGGCGTCAAAAGACCTCATCGTGTGGGAATAGGTTAAAGAAACATTCAAAATGTGACAAATCAATTATACATCTTAGACATGAAGATTGTTAAATCAGCTTTTCGATTTTTTTTAAGAGCTTTGAAGGGCTGCGCATATATGCCATAAGTGGTTTGTCAGTGAAAAATGATATCTTGTCTTAGTTTTTGATAAAAATGACCTTGAAAATTGACTTTGACAGATAATAAACTTGATATCAACAAAATAGCAGAACCCCAAAAGAATACAATTGTGACTGGTCTTACAAGAGGAAAATCTAGAAAGTTTAAAAGTCTCAACCTAGTAAGACTGAGATAATTGAGCAGGGTGGGAACTTTCACTTTTGAAATATGTTTTGTATCTAGAATGATTATCCTACCTTACAATATTTCATTATTTGTAATGTGAGTTGTGGTTGACCTATGCACTATTTCAACACTAAGATTTGTCAATGTAAAACACAGTTTGTATTAACAGCACTATTGGTCACATTACAAACACACAAAAATACGATAATATTAAGCAATTCGCAAAACAAAAGGGAGACAATTCATTAATCACTGGAAAGACAAAATTTTAAAGATCTCAAGCACAAGTACACATTATGTAGAATCATTGTAATAAATTTCAATCATTTTCAATCAACACTAGGCACAAGTAATAACCACTTGAAAAGTTGCTTTCACTAGAAATTGGACATTTTTCTCAATTCAAGGGTAGATAATTAATGAAGAACTGGATTTATTTCAATTCAAAAGGTTAAATGCACCACTAGAGACTGCAGATTCATTATCCAATTTCTTTTGCTTGAAACTGTAGGAGGAAATGCGTTGATTCAAGGGCAGGCTATTCAAGAAGGACTAGATTGATTGGAATTGTGTAGGTCTTATGCACAACTAGACATCATAGAGATACATTGTAGCAAATATACTGTACTGTAGAATGAGTTGCACACACATGAAATACATCGATTTTTTCAATTCAAGGGCAGATATTTCAGGAATGACTAGTGATTTGAATTTCAAATCACTTATGCACAACTAGACATCACAGAGATACATTGTAGCAAGTTTCAGTTTGTTCCCATTGATACTGTAGGAGGCGTTGTGAATACATGAAATATAGTGATTTTTCAATACAAGGACAGATATTTCAGGAACAACTACAGTGATTGGAATTTCAAAGGATTTATGCACAATTAGACATCATAGAGAATCATTGTGGCAAGTTTCAGTTCATTCCTATTGATACTGTAGGTTGAGTTGCAAACACAACAATTGCTAACAGACAGACAGACGACCAGGGCCATATCATAATACAGCCCTTTGGGCGTATAAAAAAGAACTTGATAAAACACCAAACATGGAACACCGAAAAAAAAGAAAAATGTAATTTTTTTATGGATCATTTTATAAAAGGTCATTTCAAACAAATGCTCCAGCTGGGAAAGAAATGAAATAGTTTTGAACAAAATTTTCAAACATTTTCGAAGAAACCAGGCTTAGAAAATATGCCATGTCCTCATAAAAGCCACATTGTTGGTGATTTTGTTTGTTGTTGTTCTTGGGTTTATTGGGGGGTGTGGGAGGGATGACAAATCAAGGTTATTTCAAGGAACATGATGGGTCACATAAGGAATATTTCTGCAAAAGAACACTTAAATCTAAGTTTGAGTGAGAAGTTTTTTGTACTTTAGTTACCATGGCAACCAAAGCTCTCCATCAAACTTAACTTTTTGAATAAAACTCTAAGACTAACTCCGAGGGAAGATTGCTGTAAAATTTGGTTAAGCTCTCATCAGTATTTTTAGAGAAAAAGTTTAAGCAAATGGATGCATGGACAGACACGACACAATGGAAACAATGCCATGATGATAGCCTGGCCTTCAGAAATATGAAAAGTTTCACCTTTATCCAGTCACTAATTTCTCCCATTCTTTACGTAGAAGACTCTTTGGGAAAAGGAGAAATTGCATTTAACAAGCTATTTCACCTTATCTCCAATTTTCAATAGCTACTCTCCCTAATTGCCTCAAAATGCAGGAATGTGTGGATATGCTGTATAAATTTCCTCAATGAATCGCTGTAAAATCAAAGGGCTGTAGGCACTGATAGAACTTGTTCAAAAATCAATATTTCTTTAAGAAATCAACTTCATAAACAACTCTGGCAGGAAAATTACAAGCAGGAGGTGTAGACTAAGATCAGCCTGCACATAAGTGCAGGCTGATCTTAGTCTACACCTCCTACCAAAACCGGAATATACCGGGTTCAGCATGACAAGGGTTAATACAAACAAATCTGAAGTTTCCCAAAATAAAACAAACTTAAGTTGTCCAATGAATCAAAAAGACAAGTTCAACAATCAATTTATTACTGTATTACATTTTAGTAAAAATTCTTGACATTATCAGAGCTTTTTCACTTTTTTCATTCTGAAATTATAATTAAGTGTCATTTTTTTCAATCTTGCCCAATATCTTGGATCATCCTGACTCAGTTCTTCAAGAGGAATTGCCTCCCTTGATGTCTTAAGATCCCAAAGCCATTCTGGATATTCTTCGTCTGGTTTCAACAAAGGGTCTTCACCAGTCTGTTTAAAGTTCCCACCAACAAGTCTTGAACACAATACATACGGGTCAGTTTCAACTTCTATCGATTTTTTTGACTTTGTGGGTCCAACATCTGCAGCTGAAACAGTTAAAACATTATTGCTACAGTCCAATTTCTTCATTTTGCATAATGTTTTCCCAATTGCTTTTCTCCAGGGGCTTCAAAAAGTGTGGGAATGGGTAAACAATCATTTACTGCTATTTCAAATTGCATTCTACACGTTTTTTTTTCCTACTATATGCTTATTTTTTCCAATGATTCTCCAACATTTTAAATGCTTCATCCAATATTTTTCAAATTAAACTAATTCTGAATTATGTTCTCTAGTAGTAAAGTCATAGACCTAACCCTAGTTCAGCCCTCTTTTTGATGCCCTTCAAGAAGAGAAATTTTGAAACATTGTGAAAAATGAAGTAACTACCTCTTTTCTCACAGTTTTTCTAACCAACAAAGACAAAAAAATGTCAAATTTCAAACAAAAAGTTTAAATTGTCATCTGCAATTTTTCTGATTTGCACAGTCTAAAATTTTGTTGTGTGGTAATGTATTAAACAGCATTTACTCCAAAGAATTATAATGTTCCAAAGGTAGGTTTGCTAATTTTTCTCCATTAGACAGGACGTATGGACTGTACTATTCCCAATCTTGATACATTAATTTAGATAACTGGTTCAGTAAGACAAAAGTCTCTTCATTGTCCACAGTATTTCCAACCCTTAAGGGCAGCTATTAAAATGATCAAATTTGAAATTGTTTTCTGAAACTTTTTCACTTTGAACCAATCTAAAAAAATTATCATCTGCTGATGGGCTAAAGAAACATATAAGATTCCTGCCCGATCCCACTTTTTTAAGCCTGTCATTAAAACACCTTAGAAAAACATTATAAATGGAATATGACAAAATTGCTAGTACAATGTATAAAGCAATCTCTTCATTTCCCACCATGTTTTCTTCTCCAAAAGACAAATGATTTAAAAATTTCATCAATTAAAACTGTTGTCTGCAACTTCTTTGAATTTCGTCCAATTTAAAATTATGTTGTCTGGCAATGGGTCAAATCTATAATTTTCATCAAATTATTTTTTTTTCAAGCAGTCATCTAATCAAAAGAATTTCTTGACTGAAATATTTTTTTACCCTGTATATTCTTGTGATACTTTCTGCGTAAAGTATCTTCAAATACTTAACTAAATGTGATTATACTGACATAACCCTTCCTCAAACACAACATTTTCTATCCAATCAAAACTTTTTCAATGCATTTGATAGTCACCCAAGGATCATCCCTGTGAAATATGGTAACAAACTAGCCTGCTGAGTTTCTGAGGAGAAGATTTTCCAAAGCTTGGATGACATTTGATTTTTTGAAAATTATAGAATATGAGTTGCTTCCTTTTACAATAAACAAAACATCAATGTCCTTTAATCAATTACCAGATAAGTAAGTCTTACCTATAAATTTCATTTTTTCATTCAAACAAAATTTCTTGATAGAATCTGATAGAGGGTAACCAAACATCCATTCCTGTTAACAAGCCACATTATTCTGCTAAAAGGTCTGATGCTTGGTTAGAATGTTTGGTGCTGGTTAATCTTGAATAAACTTAAAGTTAGATATAGGGTATAGGAGCATGAGGAGTCTATAACAAGTTCACTAACTCAAATCTTAGAAAAGCCTTTAACTCTAGAGCAGGGCTCTCACTAGGATTTTAAATGTAGGATTCTAGGAATGCATTTACTAAAAAAATTGGATTCCACTCAGAAAAGTTGGATTCTAGTTTGACAAAATTGGATTTTCATTGACCTTTAGGTAAAGCACAAACAACTGACATTGTCTCACCATACAGCTTATTGGTAAATATATTTAATCAAAGGACTGAAAGTCTGGAGAGCGGCTTTGCTGGCTTATCAGTAACCGCGCTCAATAACGCCAGCATGTATCATCAATATGAGTAAGTTAATCATACACCTAAGTAGGAGGAGCAGCTGGAGGCTCCATAAGGATGCAGTGGTAGTTCTGGTGTGTGAACTACCAGGAATCCATGGTTAGGAGCTCCAGCCGCCCCAATACAACTGAAATACTATTACCAGAGGGCCGTTGGCCCTGGGGTGCTAACCTGAGATTAAGGCTCTTTTTCTTTCAACAGTCTAATTTCATGTTAAGGTAAGGATTATTAAACAAGTGGGCCACACTTACATATAAAGACTATGAACCTGGGGATCCAAAAGTCTAAAGTACAAATTCCAAGGCTTTAGTGCTGATTTGAAAGAAAGAAAAAAACTTTTTCCTCCCTCTGGATCCATGGGTTATAATTTCAGAAATAAGAAAGAAGTCTGTGAACTGATGCTTCATGCCTATACCCTCCCTCCCCCGGCTCCGCCCCTGGAGACCCGAGGATCATGATTTTAGCTATTTTGTAAGAGATCAATATACTGATACTTCATGCAAAATATTAAGGCTCTATGCCTTCTGGGTCAGGAGGAGAAGATTTTTAAAGATTATTTTAAAATTTCACTTTTGATGCCATGGCAACCAGAGTTTTTAACGGATTTCTATTCTTTTAACTTTTTTTGAAGAGGACAACCTAGGAAACATTTCTGCCAAGTTTGGTTCAAATCGGCCCAGTGGTTTGGGAGGAGATGTCATTTAAAAAATCGTTCTTTATTTCTATATAAACCCCACCCACCCCTGGGGCTCCGCCCCCTGGGGACCCGAGGATCATGATTTTAGCTATTTTGAAAGAGGTCAATATACTGATGCTTCATGCAAAATATCAAGGCTCTACGCCATCTGGGTCAGGAGAAGATTTTTAAAGTTTATTTTAAAATTTCACTTTTGTTGCCAAAGCAACCAGAGTTTTAAACAGATTTCAATTCTTTTAGCTATTATTGAAGGGGACCACCTAAGGAACATTTATGCCAAATTTGGTTCAAATTGGCCCAATGGTTTGGGAGGAGATGTCGTTTAAAGAAATTTTTCACAGATGACGCATGACGGACGGAGGCTGGACTAAAGGGAATCACAATAGCTCACTTGAGCACTACGTGCTCAGGTGAGCTAAAAAGTTGTGTTAAACCCTATTCAATCAATCATGGCCCCTTACTGTTTACCTAAAATGCTATTTTGATTTAATCACAACGTCTTCATTAATATTAATTTTTATTATTTCATTAGTGTGTGAAAATTTGTGATTGTGTGGTAAAAGGTTGAATGATAAAAGGTAAAGTAATCAAAGCTAACATTCAATTCTTTTTCCGTTGATCATATTATTATTACAATTGAAGTACTACATGTCCTTTTCAAAGATTATGTCGAATTTGAGTTAAAAGGTGTTTTAGTCGAAAGGGTTAAATAGGCGCTTGAATTGCGACTATAACAGGGTTTCAACTTGTTACATATACTGTGTATACCTGTGTAAATTTGCTCAGCCCTGCCCGGTCAAAACACTAACAGACAGTTTACATGTATTCGCTAACTCCACTAACCACTGACCTAAATTCTATCTTGAAACGCGAGGAAATTATTTCTCTCATTTTGACAATTCATGAGACAATTTACAATGGATATATTAAGTAAAAGTTTTAAACCATTTTCCTAGATATTCATGACTTAAAGGAGGCTGTTGGCATTCAGCAAGTAAGTTGTTTTCTTCATCAGCGATGAAACATGATGGAGGCCATCACATAGATTTTCACTTTAAGTTTATGTGCATGCATGGAGAATGAGCCGAAATGAGTGAAAACTTGTTGATCAATTTGAAATACCGTTTTTTTTCCTTAAAAAAAAAAAAAAAATTCTAAAGTGTATGTATTCTAACACAAGGGTCAATACCAGTATGCCTCTAGCACGAAGCGACCTTATGAAAATACAAACATACACTCAATTTTAAATGACTTCTGTGACATTTAGCTGCTAGAGGTTTCATCATTACCTTAAATGTCTTGATATTTAGTCAGATTTTCCCCCCACGATACATCACAGGTTCAAAATTAGGTTATAGACGTAAAATCCAGGTCATTGATGAAAACTAAGAAAAACTTTATCTGCTATCTTTATCGAGGCTACATTCCTGGCATAATTTTTATGATTTGGTAAGAACAACATCTTATTTTTCAGAGAAAAATTGATATCAGTAACTTTGGACTTGCACTTTTTAAACTTACACAGTCATTTACTCTAATATGTGCTTTTCAGGGCCAATTACCCCTTGCCCTGTACATGTCAAAATGAAATAATATGTTTAGAGTTTATATATGTCTACCTAACTTTGGTTTGAAAGTCGAAGTACAAAAAGGCCCAGTGTCAAAACGACTCAGTGTCAAAAAGGCCCACAATACCCTGCTTTCATCTGCTGCCCTAACTAGAAATCACTTTAATAGCAAAAGGATAATTGCTTTTCACAAACCATAATTCCAACTTTGCTTTCTTTCCTCATAGAAGCTTGGCTTTTTTAACTTTGTTTTTCATCAAGCCAAATTAACTTTATGCCAAAACTTTTTTTCACCACACCCTTTCATCAACCATTTAATATTAGACTGTAATCTAGCTAATTTAGAATAATGTTTGAATTCATACTATTGATTTATTCTGTGAAAAAATAAATATAAGATATTAAAATTTTATAGGACCAATCAGTGGGCCTGGTATGAGACTTTGTGGTCAATTTTTATAATGACCCAACACTAGTCTAGATGGTAAACTCGTACTTCTTTTATTTGAATTGTGGTATATTTTGACTATAATCAACATTAATAATTATTTGGTGTGGTTTGCAAGAACAAAGCAGATTTTTGAAAAATCTAAACAGTAGCATCCGGGTGCCAGGTTTATCCAAGTAATGTGCTATTTGAACTAGATGAGTAAATCTTGTGCAATCAATGGCTATCGGGGTTACCTTTCTTTGCAGCGTGATAAGCTGATTGAGTCTTTAAATATCTTTTTATTGAATATGACAGAATGTTAACGCCATACAATCTTTTCGTAGTATTTCGCACAGACACCAACGACATTTTCCCCTACCGGTGCAGTTGAAATATTTCATCGTCTAATTTACCCAAAGGACCACATGAATTTTCTTACAAAATATCTAATCTAACCGGCTGTTAATCAATAACTCTATTGGGCTGTCAATAGCAGTATTTATCTCTTAACTATATGAATGGGAAGTCTGAGTTCCATATACGCCTAGTCACAAGCAGATTTAATGGTATCAAACAATTGTGCATTTCGTACCATTCCCTTTCGTACATTTCAATTCGTACCATAGCATTGGTATTATCAAGATTGGAAAAGTATTTTGCCCCTTTTTTAATTCTTTTTTATAGTGACATCCTTTTGGAGGAGATAGCCAGTAATTTGGTGGAAAAGGGTGGTTTGGTGATCAACAATTATCTGTTGAGTGTGCTGCCCGTAAAGGATGTTGATTGGTATAAATACCAAAAAGGACATAGTTATCGTTTATTGGTTGCATCTAACACTCACTTATTACCAGTTTGACTACCACTTTCACACCTTTACTTATAATAGACTATTATTGGTGACCCATGCTTAAGTCAGCCCGAATAGCTCAGTTGGTAGAGTACTTGACTTCAAACTTCAAGATCACGGGTTTGAGCCCTGGGCTGACCATATCTACTAACAAACTAATTGTCTTTTGGATGAGACCTTAAACCGAGTCCCCGTGTGATGGTGCTATACACCAAGCCCACTAAAGAAGCAGGCAGAGCTTTCAGCAGCTTCGTCCTGTATCCTTGCACTATGCCCCATAATGACTAACCGTCTTCTGGGGGCGTCCCTCATATGGGCATGTGCTATGGTAGCGTCGACAAATAAACGGACATACACATGACCCACGTTGAGGCCTAATGACTGACTCGTGTAGTAAATGTTATCTGCATTCATCATATCTCTTTCTCCAAATTATAGCTTAGTTGAGTTGTAGGTATGGTAGTTCTTGGGTCCAGCTGTGATTTATATTTTATTCTATGAACAAGGGCGATTCCTGAGGATTGATACTGAGGTCTTTTGGATGCAACTTAGTCCTCATATACTTCTTTTTCGGGTGATTTTATTCAGACTGCACATATTATGGAATCATCCATGTGTCCGAGCAGGTAGCGTCCAATTGATTGTACGGAGTATAACTTTGTAACCTTATGTCTGATTGACTTGAAATTTGGCCATTGTATTCATTGCATAATTATGGAGTGCAGTGCATTAGAACCATAACTCTTCTGTTTGTTCAGGGCATGTCTCTGAGAGTATAAAAAGTATGATCATGAAATTTTATGTGTGGATAGATCTCACCAAGGGGAAGTGCAGTGCACAAGAACCATAACTCTATCATACTTATTTTGAGCTATTGCCCTTTGTTGCTTTTCAGACTTGAAATTCATCCAGGGTATATCTCTGAGAGTAATATGTATTATCATGAAACTTAATGTGTGCATTGATCTTGCAATGGGGAAGTGCAGTGCATAAGAACTTCAAATCTATCATTCATTTTTTTTTTGAGTTATTTTCCTTTTTGTTTTGCAGACTTAAAATTTGTCCAGGCATATCTCTGAGAATACAACAGGTATGATCATGAAATTTTATCATAAAGGGGAAGTGCAATGCACTAGAACAATAACTCTACCATACTTATTTTTGAGTTATTGCCCTTTGATGTTTTTTAGAACTGAATTTTGTATGGGGCACATCTCTGAAAGTATAAAAGTTGTGTTCATGAAACTTCATGATCACATTAACATGCAAAAGAACCATAACTCTACCTTGTGAGTCATTGTCCTTTGTTGTTTTTCAGACTTTTTTTTTTCAAATCCCTCCATTAGTTTACAGCAAGAAATCTTGTGACAATTTGGCATCTTGTTGAAAATTATAATCATAAGCATACAATTAAAACGGGCTTGAAAAAAGCGTATAAAGAAATAAAGTCCTAACATTATTACACTATTGCCATTTTCTTCAAGTTTTTCATTCACTGCAAGTAACTTAACAAATAGAATCCAAATAATCAGTGGAAATCTGCAGAATGCAGATAATTTGACCTCTTAAAGCAATAACCAAAAAAGAGTATTTTTAGTTCCGTCAGTTAGAAACAATGAATCAGAAAATCTTTCTACATGGACGGAAAATGAATCCAGGCTAGAGCAATTAACAAATGACAAGTTTTGTGCACAAATTCTACTCTGGGAAAATAGTGCAACATGTGGGCAACCCTCTGGAATTTGTCTCATCAGTCTCTTTGATGTAAGTCATGACCTAGCTTCGATATTGTAGCCCTTTTTCTAATAATCTGTGGTACTCAAAAAATACTACTCTATGGTACCTAAATACTCAATACTGTGATCCCTTACTCTGAGATAAAAAGTATTTCAATGTGGTGTGTGTTCCTGAATTATCATGAAGGAAATATGAGAATAGTTTCCCAAAGCATAAGGCCTAGAGCTTTCTTATTTTGCATACAGAATTAGCTAATGGTACTGTACTTTAAAGTTAAATCTCTAGAATTATTACTCTATGATCAACAAAAGGCCGATGTTTTGGGTTAGATTCCTATATTTTACTATGTGATTTAGTTGTAAATCTGTAAAATATATTCTCCTCCATGTGCTCAAATTTACATGCTCCATGGACATATTATACCTTATTTAAATGCTAAAAAATTTACTGTTGGCTCAAATACATTTAACCCATTAACAGACTGCAAAATTTTACACTGATCCAAATTGAAAGGAGTTGCAGACAATATTTTAAAGTTTATGAAATTCAGATTTTTCTACTTTCTTTGTAGAAAACATTGTGTAAAATGAAGAAATTGCTTGTCATTTTACGCAATGTTTTCACAATTGCTTGTCTTGAGGGGTGTCAAAAAACATCACTGTGTGGGAATGGGTTAATCCTTATGTTGTGGGTTGTCAGATTTTTAGCTCACCTGAGCATGTAGTGCTCAAATGAGCTATTGTGATCCCCTTTTGTCCCGCATCCGTCCGTCGTCTGTCGTGTGTCGTGCGTTGTGCGTAGTCCGTCAACAATTTCTTTAAACGACATCTCCTCCCAAACCACTGGGCCAATTTGAACCAAATTCGGCAGAAATGTTCCTTAGGTGGTCCCCTTCAAAAATAGCTAAAAGAATTGAAATCCATTAAAAACTCTGGTTGCCATGGCAACAAAAGTGAAATTTTAAAATAATCTTTAAAAAAAAAAACTTCTCCTCCTGACCCAGAAGGCATAGAGCCTTGATATTTTGCATGAAGCATCAGTATATTGACCTCTTTCAAAATAGCTAAAATCATGATCCTCGGGTCCCCAGGGGCGGAGCTCTAGGGGGTTTGGGGGTTATATAGAAATAAAGAACGATTTTTTAAATGACATCTCCTCCAAAACCACTGGGCCAATTTGAACCAAATTTGGCAGTTTGACAGAAATGTTGCTTAAGTGGTCCTCTTCAAAAAAAGCTAAAAGAATAGAAATCCGTTAAAAACTCTGGTTGCCATGGCAACAAAAGTGAAATTTTAAAATAATCTTTAAAAATCTTCTCCTCCTGACCCAGAAGGTGTAGAGCCTTGATATTTTACATGAAGCATCAGTATAATGACCTCTTTCATAATAGCTCAAATCATGATCCTCGGGTCCCCATAGGCAGAGCCCGGGGAGGGGGGGGGGTTATATAGAAATAAAGAACGATTTTTTTAAATGACATCTCCTCCCAAACCACTGGGCTGATTTCAACCAAATTTGGCAGAAATGTTGCTTAGGTGGTCCCCCTTAAAATTAGCTAAAAGAATTGAAATCCGTTTAAAAATCTGGTTGCCATGGCAACAAAAGTGAAATTTCAAAATAATTTTTTAGAATCTTCTCCTCCTGACCCAGAAGGCATAGAGCCTTGATATTTTGCATGAAGCATCAGTATATTGATCTCTTACAAAATAGCTAGAATCATGATCGTTGGGTCTACCAGGGCTGAGCCAGGGGCGGGGGGTATAGGCAAGAAGCATCAGTTCACAGACTTCTTTCTGAAATTATAACCCATGGAAAAAGTTTTTTCCTTCTTTCAAATCAGCACTAAAGCCTTGGAATTTTTAATTTAGACTTTTGGATCCCCAGGTTTATAGTCTTTATATGTAATTGTGGCCCACTTGTTTCATAATCCTTACCTTAACATGAAATTAGACTGTTGAAAGGAAAAGAGCCTTTATCTCAGGTGAGCGTCCCAGGGCCAACGGCCCTCTTGTTTTGAGATAGAGGTGGTAGTCTTTAGAAATCTTCCTCTCCCAAGCAAAATTAATTGCCTCAGAGATTCTATAAACTATCACAATAAATCCCAGGGTTATTGTGATCTGGTGTGCAATTTACCCGTAGCACCATCATGGCCATCTTATTTATACTACAGTTACATGAAGAAACGATTGGAACATGGAGATTCAACTGGTTACAGATGAAAAAGATGAGTTTTCTCAAACATGTCACATGTCTGTAGAACTGATGACGAGGCTCAATGCCAACATTCGATCCTGCCTGCAGATATGTGTAGGGTCCGAAAGTTTGCTGTGTGTTGTCTTTCCGAAACACGGACTGGCTGATAATGTCATTAGTTATAGTAAGACTGTGATGAAACCTGGTGGAGGAGATTGTTTTAAAGCCCCTTTGATACAGATAAGTTTTTACCTGTGTTTTTATCATGATTCTACAATAGATGGTTTTCCGTGATTTAATTAAAAGATTGTTAAAAGAGGCATTAACCCTTTACTACAAAATCTCACTTTTTGATGTCCCTCAAGAAAAAGGTTGAAAATGTAGAAATTGCTTGCTACAAACAATCTCTCCATTTTCCACATTGTTTTCTACCAAGAAAGACAGCGATTTGTCATCTGCAATTTCTGATTTTGGAAAGGTCTAATTTTTTGTGTGGGAATAAGTTAAACCCCATTCGAAGAAACAAACAATCTTTAAGTGACAGGTTACTGGCCATGCCTGCTGAATTCCAATATGGTAGTTTGACTGAGGTTATTAACGGCATTTTATTGGTAAAATGTATAGTCTGGGACATTCAGTGAAAAGCAGATCATTTAGGGCAACCTAAATGTCATTACTTCAGATTGAATAAGTTGTAGTTACAATGTTGAACCCATTCCCAAACAATGATGCTTTTTAATGCCAGCAAGAAAAACAATTAGGAAACCATGGTGGAAAATGCAAGCCTGCTAGTGAAACCTTTAAAACATTCAGAAATCTTTCTTTAATGCTTTCATGTGGATTATCGAGAAATAACGGTAGATTATCATTTGATAAACTCACTGCCTATCCAGTGAAATTATCAAAAACTTATGCCCTGCTTTCGTTCATTTCACCCTATCTGACGTTATCTAAGCAGAGCCAAATAAGTGACGTCATCATAAGCGTTGCATAGCAGTCACGTGCAAAATGACGCGGTTTAAGAAAATTTGTCATATAATTTTTGCATTTTGTCTAATTTTTGCATTAAAGAAATAGAACCTTCGCCACTCGTGAAAATAAAGCTTTTGTTGTTCACTCAATGAAATATAAATCGATCTTACACTGATACAAACGATTATTCTCTATTTAATTTTAGAGCAACCCTTTAAAACCTTTACATTTCCCCAGAAAACCTTTTAAACGCCAAAATAGCCTGTAATTCTCATTCAAAACCTTTATATTTACTCTGACTGGTTGCTGTGCTAGCTAAAAGCAAGTGATGGATTTTGTTCTGCATTTTCCTTTCTTTAATGTGTAGTTAAACAGAAAATAGGTAAACACAGTAAATAAAGTATGTATCATATTGCATAACTCAAACAGTATATAACATCAAACTAGTATAACATTTTGCCATCTGGTAATGGGTTAAGTCATCAAACCAATAAAAATGCTTGACATGAATGCAAACGTTCAAAATTCGCAGGCTGGTTGATAACTGTGCCAGGGTCAAACTTTTGATATAAAGTTTGCTTTATTTTCTGTATATTGAACAATTATTGGTCAAATTAGCATTTGAAATCCATCTTCTTGTACAATATCTCAGGGGTTGCATAGGAAGAGCTTAAATCTTGGCTTTTACGACCTTAAAGGATAAAATTAAGGAAAACATAGTCTGAAAAGAAGAAATTGCTTGTTTCTATTAATTTCTGCTTTTCTCACTATGTGGTTTGCCTTAAATGATACTTATTTTTCAGACTGCAAGAACTTTGCTATGCGGTCTGCAATTCCTTTCACATTGGGCTAGCCTAGAACTTTGAAAAAAGGCTTAGGCTTATTCTGAAAAAAAAAAGATAAATAAACTTGCTTTTACTTTTATTACAGTATGAATAACACCTGCAGCATTGATGGCACAAATGGGAAGACAAATCTGGATATCTCTCATACCCAAGGCAATAAACCTAACATCTGTACTACGAATGATAGTCAAATAAAAAATAATAGCTTAAAAATCATTAGGACTGGAAATGCAAAGCTTGTCAGCGTAAGAGTTGTTTTTAAGGATAAATTCAAGTTAAAACATTTTCGAAGTAATTTCAATTTTCTTGAAAAGTTGAAGAATCAGTGTAGAAATTGTTTATGTGGATTAATAATAGGTGATTCTTATACAGTACATCTTAAATACCTGTATCTTGCAGAACTGTATGGCATTTCACATATTTATGTTGAAAAAGTCAGATCTACTAAGAAAGGGTCAGGCCTGTCATGCTTTAGTGTTAACAAAAGTACTGAAATTGATATAATCAAGGTGCACTCTGTAGAATGGTTTGAGCACATGAGATCAAGGACAAATGTTACTAGTCTTGGTGGACTTTCAAATATTACAAAAGAATTGTCGGACTTGATAGAGATGCCAATTTATCACAAAGAAAGGTTTAGTCAGCTAGGTGTTAGACCGCCAAAAGGCATTTTATTACGAGGTCCACCAGGTTGTGGTAAGACGTCTCTTGTCAGACAAGTTGCGTTTTTAACTCAAGCATATCTTATGGTTATCAATGGACCAGAAATTCTGGGATCCCTACCAGGTGAAACTGAGAACAATTTGGAAAATGCCTTTGAAAAAGCCAAATTAATGAGTGAGGAAGGACCATGTATTATATTTATTGATGAGATAGATTCACTATGTCCAAAAAGTTCGCAATCAAGCAAGTTACAACAGAGTAGAGTTACGGGTAAGCTAGTTGGGTTGTTGGATGGACTTAGTGAAGATAAAAGTGTGGTGGTTATTGGAGCAACAAATAGACCAAGTGTTGTGGATCCAACCCTCAGACGACCTGGGAGAATGGATAGAGAGGTAATCAAGGCTTGTATTCACCAATCAATATTGATTTTAGCTCCATTGGTCAAAGGTCACAGAGGCTGTTGTCAGCAAAGTGGCTTTATGAAGACAAGTAACTCACCATACAAATGGTTTACAGTTGTGTCCTTTTCTCATACTTCATTGACAAGTCACTGTAACTGAACATTTCCAGGTTGTCACGTATTTGGTCTATTCATGATGATAATGGTGTTCATAATTGGCATATACACAATGGTACAAAAACATTTAATCTGTTGTGCAGGCAAACATGCCTTAACCCATTCCCAAACAATGTTGCTTTTAAATGCCCCTTATTAGGAAAGCTTTGAAAAATTTTTGGAAAGTGAAGAAATTACTTGTAACAAGCAATTTCTTCCTTATCCACAATGTTTTCTATCCAAAAAGACAAAAAATTTAAAGTTCTGTCAACATGAAATTACTGTCTGCAGCTTCTTTCAATTTGGACGAGTCTAAAATTTTGTTGTGTGGGAATGGGTTAATGTCTCTTTTAAATTCCCTGCATAAGGAAAGCTTTGGAAAACATTGTGGAAAACGAAGAAATTGCTTGTTACAATTTATTTTTACCCCATAAGTCAATTTTTTTTTAAAGATTTCATCAACATAAAATTGTTGTCTGCAATTCTTTGAATTTGGACTGGTCTAAAACTTTGTCATCTTGGAATGGGTTTATAACAAAAATGTTTTATTGGAATTTTTTGAATTGCAGAATGTCTTATTTTTCTGATTAACAAAATTGAGAGAAATAAAACAAAATGGCTATAGAGAGTGTTCATAAAATTATGTTCTAGTTATAAGATTTATTTTCTTTTTCTTGATAAAGGCATTTTTGCCGAAATATTGAAAATAAGAGTGATTTTGTATAGTGATAAAATTGAAAGAAATATGACATAATCTTGAGAGTTGACTATAAGTTACAGCTGATTTTGCACAGTAAGTGCGAGAGTTTTCTTGCTGAAATCTGATGTTTAATGTATTAACAAATCAGACAGATATTGTAGAATTTGAGGAAAGTACATGTAATAATGATTTAGTTAACCCATTCTTACACATTCCCTCTTTTTGACTCTCCACAAGAACTAAGCTTTGTAAAACACTGTGTAAAAGATAAAAAATGCTTGTTGCCAGCAATTTCTTCATTGTACCCATTGTTTTTTACCTCAGAAAGGCAAATAATTCAAAAATCCATCAACTTAGAAATGTCATCTGCAATGCCTTTCAATTTGGACCTGTCAGAGATTTTGTCGTCTGGTAATGGATTAAACAGGTATCCTCCCTATAAATTCTGATTTTGAACTGGGTTTTACGCCGCTTTCAACAATCTTTCAGTTATATTGCGGTGGCTGGAGCACCTAACAATGGTATCCTTGCATTTCTCACACCAGTACTACCATTACATCCTTTCCTAGCCTCCAGCTGCTATCCCACATAGGTCTACGATTATCAACCCATTTGTGAGAGACAAAGAGTCGGAAAGGATGAGTGCTGCAGTCAGGGGTCAAACCGGGGACCTCTAGATTGACAGTCCGACTCGCTACCAACTGCGCTATGACCGCGGCTAATATATTCTGAACATTTTCATATAATTTTTGTCAACCCAATGAAAACAAATCATGTCCAAAATGATTTATCAGATAATTCTGTCATAAAAAGAATTCAAATTTTCAAATGTAGCATCATTTAGGCCTGTTTAAGAGGTAATTTAATTTTGAATTTCAGGTATCAATCAATCCACCAACAATAACACATAGAAGAGAAATTTTGGAGGTCTACCTGAAGAAACTTCCAGTAGCTAGTGACCTTGACCTTGATCTGTTATCTGATGCTACTAATGGTTATGTAGGGGCAGACCTTGCAGCCCTTTGTCAAGAAGCAGCTTATTTATCGATGATGGACCAAGGAAAATTAGTGAGTGGACAAACTTTCTTAACCTGTTACTAGTCAACCAAATTTTAGATTGGTCAAAATTGAAAGAAGTTACAAATGACACTGCAAAGTGTTTTTAATTTGGAAAAAATGTATCGCATAGGATTAAAAAAATGAGAATGAAAGAAACTGATACACGTAGTTGACAATTTCTCCTTTTCCTACAATGTCTTCCAAGCTATTGTCTTTAAGTTTGTCAAAATGGCCAAAGTGTGGTAATAGGTTAACCCTTTCCCCTTTTTTGATTCTTTTGAAATTTTAGACTGGTCCAAATTGAAAGAGGTTGTAGATGACAATGAATATTGGATGCAGTTTCAAATGAAATCAC
Organism: Fragum fragum; assembly: GCA_946902895.1. Classification (NCBI taxonomy): domain Eukaryota; kingdom Metazoa; phylum Mollusca; class Bivalvia; order Cardiida; family Cardiidae; genus Fragum; species Fragum fragum. The sequence continues at coordinate 39,530,128 of OX336370.1, forward strand.
ACTATGTGGTACAAAATATTGTGGAAAAAGGAGAAATTGCTTGTCACAAGCAATTTCTTCTTTTTCCACAATGTTTTCTCAAGAATAAAATCACTGCGACTTAAAACACTGAGTTTGTACAGGAGAGAGGTAACTAATTTGTCAGCGAATCTCAGAGATTCTTCAGTGGATATTTCACTTGAAAATTTCACTGATACATCTATCGAAGACAGAAATTATCAAAATATTGTTTTTTGTGTTTATGTCATTTCTTGTAACATACATTACATATAAACAAAATTTTTGAAAAGCAAATCATGACTATTAACAGTTCACTACAGACATAGGACATTTGAATTATTATTACTGAAAAGCATCTTGTTTTCAGCCCTTAGTACTGGAAAAATTCAATTTGACAGGGGACCTTGTATCAGTCCATAGTTCTTTCCTTTCCTTTACAACCCCTTGTTTTAATGTCCCTGTGATAATTTTATACTTCAGAAAACATTGCCACAATATTTTCTAACTAGTATGTTTGGTTAGTCTTCAAATTGCCTGCATTTCTTAATTGTTCGCTGCAACTTCTTTCAAATTGGAGAAGTCTAAGCTTTGAAAAACGTCAAAGTGTTAAATAGTCTGGCTTGTTTGTTAAGGTGCTCAAATTGTAACTGGGTTAGTTACAGATTCAAGCCCCACTAGAGTAGGTGGGTGGTGTATTTGAGCAGGACACTCACACAGCTCCGGTGCACCTACATGATAAGTCTTGTGTAGTGTATAGAATCCTTTTCCTCTTATATGGTTACATCTGATAACAAGAGTTTGTGTCTTTATTGTGATATTCTGGGAGAAAAAAATCATCTGAACTAGTTTGTTATTAAATAAGAAAACAGAACAATGGTGACAATATTTGTGGTAGAATGATAATACTGAATCCATAGCCAATAGCTACCTGGTACTTAGTAAATCACACATGCTACTTTATTGTAAATTTTAGATCGGTATGAAAGATTTTATGAATGCAATCAAGAAGATTCGTCCATCTCTACAGAGGGGAACGGAGGGTATAATAGACCTGCGTCCAGTCTATTGGTCAGATATTGGAGGTTTGGAGAAAGTGAAGGCTGAGATAAGACAGGTAGGTCTTTTCAGTGATATTCTTGGTAAATATATATTCAGGGAATTGGTGAGGAGATTCAACCAGCCTTACAGAGGGTAATTAGATAGCATCCAGCCTGTTGGTCACTTAGGGGTTCATACTTCAAGTCAATTCCACCCCATAGACCAATAATATTATGGGGTGGAAGGGACTCAAATTACAGACCTCTATGGTTTGTCAGATCTGGATTGGGTAAAAGTCAAGATAACAAAGGCTAGTTCATCATGATGATGGCTTAGTATGACAAGAACAAAAGAGCCTTAGTAGGTATATAACCAAAAAAGTACTTTTCGCTACAGTGTAATGATGTAGCCTAATATTTTTTAAAAAAATTAAGCTCATGTGACTATGTTCATTAATCTTCTATATCAATATTTTATTCTGGTAATTTTTTGCTGTTGCCTTGTTTTGCATGCTTCTAACATGAATCTTTGGTATAAGAGGGATTTCTAATTTTCAATGTTTTTACATGAACTGTTTAATTGAAAGTATTTGATATGGTCCATGCATTGTAGATTTCTTCCTTTGGCAGGGGTCTTACTTTATCTATTACAGGCTGTAGAATGGCCCCTAAAACACCCTGAAGCATTCCAAAGAATGGGACTGACCCCATCTAAAGGTGTTCTTCTGTATGGTCCTCCAGGCTGCTGTAAAACAACGCTTGTCAGAGCCGCTGCTACATCGTGCTGTGCAACATTCTTGTCTATTAGTGGGGCCCAGTTGTACTCGCCATATGTAGGAGACTCTGAAAGACTTTTGACAGAGGTAGTGCCTTAATTATTACTGGTGAAGTAATGAAGTAATTGCTTTTTATACACTGCTGAATGTGGTCGTACATTTGTATCATCTCCATCTGACCTTCCATCTGTTCAGACAATCATCTGTTTGTCCAATTTCTTGTTAACACATCTCCTCCTTTAGGAAAGGAATTTTCAAAGAGTGTTTGTTGTCACCTGACCTTGTGCATATTGTCAGTGTTTTGCCACATAATTTTTGTCTTGGCTAGTTGGCATATATTGTGACTACGATAGTATTGTTAATTGTTTATTTCCAACTATGTTTGCTCCCTGAAAGACATCTATTTAGCTCGGCTGTTTTCGGAGAAAACCCGAGGTATTGCTATAGCCTTGGTGTTGTCATTGTTGTTGTCGTCGTGTGAAACCTTTGACAATTTGTAATATCTCTGGTTCTACTAAAGACATTCACTTGAAACTTGGCACACTTGTTCACTATCAAAAGAGCAACCTATACTATTAAGGGGGATAACTCTAGATGCATTTTGTCTACCATCCAGCACCCAACAGCCGAGCGTAGGCACACATAGGCGGTGCTCTTGTTTTTCTTAAATTTGAAATTGTTAGTTTTTCATTCAATTTTGACCAGTAATGTAATGAGTTGATTCAAGAAATAAAAGCTACCAAGCAGGAGGATAGAAAGATTGCTGTATAGTGAGGTAAAATGACCATTTCATCTATAGGAAATCATCCAACATTGAATAATTCCAATCCTTGTTTAGTTTATACATTATATAGACACTTAGAAAATTATCAAAATTAACCCTCAATATCATCTGTTGGCAACCATAATATTGTAACTAGAGCCTATTCAAGCTGTAATTATGATGTTTTTTGCCAATTATCAATATGTTTTATGATTTTTAGACATTTCAGAAAGCTAGAATGAGTTCACCATCTATCATATTTCTGGACGAAATAGACTCCATTGTTGGGAAACGGTCTGGTTCAGGAAGGAGTGGGGTTCAAGACAGAGTTTTGTCAACACTTTTGAATGAAATGGATGGTGTTGGTATCCGACTCAATGACTCCTATGGGTTGACAGGGAACCAGAAACTTGTAGAAGGTGAATCTGATGCTTCAAAGGTAAAGTTTGAGCTTGTTCTGTTTGGGCTGTCAATTCAACCAATTTCCACATAAATCTGATTTTTAAGGCCCAGAACAAAAATAGTTCGGAAACATTATGGAAAATGAAGAAATTGCTTGTCACTAGAAATTTCCAGGTTTTATACATTGTGTTCTACTCTGAAAGAAAACAATTTTCAAGAATTCATCTACTTGAAGTTGTCAACTGCAACCTATTTCAATTCAGACCAATCCAAGTTTTGTTTTACCATAATTGGTAAAAGTAAAAATTTTACTTGTACATGACTTTTCTTAGAATTTCATAATTACATAAATGTGGACCACATAAAGACTCGCACTGGACAATAAATTTGTAAAGTCTGATCAGCGACTTCACTATGTGCTATGTTCATTTGTTTTCAAGTTACTGTACATGTTGAAGGTCACTGTGTCACAGCAAAACAGAACATCATATAATAGTCATAAATGAAGAGTTACCTAAACTCACTTCACAGAATTATTGTTTAAGGATCAATGAAAACAGATTAATACTCACTTTATTTCCTATAATTTGATATCAAATATACATTGTATTTGAAACGAACAAAAATAAACAAAAAACTAAACAAAATCAAAGCAAAAAAATCAGTTTGAGTAATTCTTATAGAACTTCTTTTTGAGCAAGCATACAAAATTACTCCATACTCAAAATTTTTCATTGAGGTATGAAACACATTTTTCAGCCAACCAGCTTGCAGTAATTTTGACACACCTTAAATTAGAAACAAAGTATAAAACTAAGAAAAAGAAAGAAAAAGAAAAGAAAAAAAATTGGACTTCACCAAATTAAAAGATGTCTTAGAAAACATTGCAAAGTGAAATTGAATTGAAAATTTAAAAAAGAAATTAACATTAATGATATCATTTTCAAGGTAATTATTCAGGAAGGGATCATTTTCATCTATCATTGTTGAGCCTGCTTGCAGTGGGTGAGACATAGTTGTCACTATGGCAAGTCGGTGTATGTGCGTTGGTGCGTTAGTCCGTCTGAATTTATCAAGACAATTACTCCTACATTTATGGATGGATTTCAAAATAACGTGGCACACTTATTCTCAAAAATGAGTAGATGTGCCATTTGAAAGAATTTTTCGGATAGTTCTAATGTCAAGGTCACAGCTCAAGGTCAAACACTAAAATTGTGATTGTCCGGACAATTAATCCTACATTTATGGATGGATTTCAAAATAACTTGGCAGAATTATTCTCCATCATGAGTAGATGTGCCATTTGAAAGGATTTTTGGGATAGTTCTAATGTCAAGAGCATTTCTCCTACAATTATGGATAGATTTCAAAATTAATTGGCAAAGTTGATGGTCAAAACTTTGTGGGCTCGACAGCAATTGTCCATGGACAACCATCTAGTTTAGTTCTCTTCAGTGTGTCCAAATGAAGAACTGTGTTGATCAATTGAATGGGGTTATTCATGTACTTCCTGGTTATGACTAGTACCAGATTGGGGCTCTTAACTCCTTGCCAAAGGACATATCAACATGACAAGTGGTCGGCAAGGACTTGAACCTGCAACCATATATTTCTCTGACATTATTTTTCCCATGTCCTAACCACTGAGCCACACAGGACCCATGAACAGTGCTGAAGAAAGCTTATCACCAGGCTAAATTGACCAATTGCAGCTGTCAATTAAATAACCTGTCAACCAATGAAAACACTCATTTAGACCACAAATGAGTTTTGAACTCTGACATTGGGCTACATTTTTGTTAACCTTTTTTGTTGGGTTGGCGACTTAAACATTGTATCTACAGCTTATTCAAGCTGTGGTTACAACGTATAGGTTGCAAACCAACTATTCTATTTTTCGTTACATGCTTCTGGCAATATAGTTTGCAAAATAGCACCATTTAAAATCGAAGCGGGTCTTCCTGCCAGAGTTTAGGGCATGGCCAAATAAGGAAATGGGCAGAGCCAGCGTTTGGTCAATTGTAAGGAGAGCTATTTACAATATTGTTAGTATAGATTAATTGGTTCTTTGAGTTAAAGGCCAGAATTCTGATATATAAAGTCTGCTGATGCACAAAACTGTGGCTTTGTGTTATTTTCAACTCAGCACAACCGCAACATTCATTTTGAGCATTCAAAGCTGCTCACCCCTCTAAGATTTATTACTTATTATACCCTCATTAAGCTATTATCATTGTGTGAATATATGTCTGATATTGAACTATTTTACATTATCTACTTCTACCTCAAAGGTTTCTACACAACTAGAATCAAAAGAGATGGTTTCCAACAAATCAGTATTGCTTGTGGCAGCTACAAATAGACCAGATTTATTAGACGAGGCCCTAATGAGGCCTGGAAGAATGGATAAAATTATCTATGTTCCTCACCCTGATATACAAGTATGTATAATTGTCTTAAATTGTAAGTTTAGATAAGGTCCTGATAAGACCTGTATTTCAATAAAGTTACTCATATTCCTAACTTACATATAGTACAAATATGTTGATATGTATTTGATTTAAAATTAACATGATACCCCTTTGTTGCATTGATTGATAGACAATTACAACTAGATATACAAGTATGTTAATTGGTATTTGATGGTAAATAATTTTTTAGCTTGCTCGAGACAAATGTCTAGGAAGAGCTATTGTCGCTCCTGTTGGCATTCCACTTGGTTGAAATGTTTTATATCTCTATCATAACAAGTGCTAGGAAGTTTATTATAACAAGTGCTAGGAGGCTTATATTTCACTCATGCCCTCATCAAGTGATACCCCTTCATCTAGGACCAACACCTATGACCTTGAGGCCTTTTGACCATGACTGGTTTAAAACTGTTCCAAATTGAAAAGGGTTGCAGACGCCGATTTAATGTTTATGAAATTTTAGATTTCTCAAGTTTCTGGTTAGAAAACATTGCAGAGTTGCATCCAGGTCGCGCGATTGCGGGATTCCCCCATGTTTTTTAATCACTCCCGCAACCTCACTAATTTGATGGGGGAGTAATCGCGCAACAATATTCTGACTCCCGCAGAATCCATAACCAAAGGGGCGGTATAAAAAAAAAAATGAAAAAAGACTAATGACGATTAACTGTTGACAATATCGTACTGATAAAAATAGCTCCGATCATCGATATTTATAACCATTACGACACATCGTAATTAAACTGGTACCCGAATTAGAATCAATGTGTATAAAATAGTCAGGGAACCCAACAGTGGAGCATGCGCAGAAGAATCCTTCCGTTTCCGGCTAAAGACAATCATGTCAAACTTGACAAAAAGAGTTGATTTAAATCAATCTGAATACCACCATCAGGCACCACCGACTTTTTTATTGGCCTCGATATCGGCGCTTTATCATCGTAATCGACAGACTAGAAGAAAGACCTCGAAAGCCAATCTTGTCAGCTTTTGGGGCGAAAAATAAACGGACTCCTGTTTCATCCAGACGCAAAATTGCAGAAATCGTGGTTGAACAATTATAAGAGTTAGAAACACGAGGAGAAAATGAAATCTGGGATGACTGTTATTTGTCTTGTGATAAACCTCGGGTAAGAATTATCCATTTACTGCCGGATGCACAAATTTCAATACTTGCACACATTTAAACATTTAGTCAGACCAAATTTACTAAGGACAGTGTGCATCAAACCTCCAATATACATGATAAACTTCAGTTAAAGAATAACTTGTGCTATGAGAACTGCTTATTATATGACTAAGACAGATAAAGCCTTCTGAAATGTTGGCTCTACAAGAATAGAGTGGGTTAGACTTGAAGGATTTAAAAGTGGGTGAAAATGTTTCAACGTATACATCAAGAGCTTAGTTTTTTGCCTCAATTTTTCAGTGATATATCTTGAATTGTGGTGAAAACTTATTAGATTCATTATTTACGTCATATCTTTATGAAAGATTTATCAATGAATCAACTTATTGCTTAGGGGTTTTGACCCCCCCCCCCTTTACATTTGTCACTTCCCCATTTCAGTAATTCAGTGGGGGAGCTCCCCCTCTTGGAAGAAATCCTGGATGCAACACTGCATTGTATAAAATGAAATAATTGCTTGCAACAATGTTTTTATTTTACAAAATGATTTGCAAATTATTATTTTTTTTTTTTGGGGGGGGGGGTTCATTCAAAAGCATCACTGGGAATGGGTTTACCAAAAACTTTTAACCAAAAAACAAACCAAAAACCAGGGTGTCGGCATAATGGTTTGGTTAAACCTTGCGTGCAAGTCTCATATCTCACTTTCTAATAATGCTACTGCTCTGAAAGTTTGCACATGTTTTTGTGACAATAATATCAGCCTCTAGACATAGATTCTATACTCTGAAATTCATGTGTGTGGAATTTTTACCTTTTTTAGACTTGGGTCTTGGTTAAACCTTACATGCAACTGTCATGTACCTTTAATAAATCTCTTTCTACTAATGCTATTGCTTTGAAACTTTTGTGACCATCATATTATCTTCTAGGCAAAGATTCATTACTAGAACATTTATCATAGTGGAGTTTTTGCCCTTTTTTAACTTGGAAATTCATGGTTAAAGCTTGCGTGCAACTGCCATATACCTTTAATTACTCTTTCTACCAATGCTTTTGCTTTGAAACTTTACTCATGTTTTTGTGACAATAACATCAGCCTCTAAATATAGATTCATTACTCTTGACATTCATTTTAGTGCAATTTTTACCCTCTTTGGACTTGGAAATTCTTGATTTAACCTTGTGTGCAACTGTCATATATCATTAATATTCGTCTCTCTACCAATGCTATTGCTTTGAAAGTTTTCACATGTTTTTGTGACAATAATATCAGCTTCTAAGTATAGATTCATAAACCTGACATACATTTTAGTGCAATTTTTACCCTCTTTGGACTTAGAAATTCTTGATTAAACTATACATGCAACTGTCAAATTTCTTTAATAACTCTCCTTCTACCAATGCTATTGCTTTTAAAGTTTGCACATGTTTATGTGACAATAATATCAGCCTCTTAATATAGATTCATAAATCTGACATTTCTTTTAGTGCAGTTTTTACCCTTTTGGGACTTAGTAATTCTTGGTTAAACCATTCATGCTACTGTCATATATCTTTAATAACTCTCTTTTACCAATGCTATTGCTTTGAAAATTTGCACATTTTTGTGTGACAATGATATCAGCCTCTTAATATAGATTCATTACTCTAACATTCATTTTAGTGCAATTACTACCCTTTTTGGACTTAAAAATTCTGGTTAAACCTTGCTACAACTGACATTTATCTTTAAGAACTCTCTTTGTACTAATGCTATTGCTTTGAAATTTTGCACCTACCTATCAGACCTATCAGCCCATTATATCATCTTCTTGGCAAAGATACATTACTATTACATTTATTTTAGTGGAGTTGTAAACATTTCAGACTAAGAGATTCTTGGTTAAACCTTGGGTTCAACTATCATTTATCTTTAATAAGTCTCTTTCTACCAATTCTATTGCTTTGAGACTTTGCACATGTATTTGTGACAATAATATCGGCTTCTACATAAAGATTCATTACTCTGTTTTTCATTTTAGTGCAATTTTTAACCTTTTCAGACTTAGAAATAATTGTTTAAACCTTACTTTCTTTAAAAATATCTTTAATAACTCTATTTCTATTAAGGCTATTGGTTTGAAATTTCAACTTCCATAAATCTGTAATAACTCTCTTTCTACTAATGCTATTGGTTTTAAATTTTGCACATACTTTTGAGACCATCATATCATCTTCTAGGCAAAGATTCATTACTATCAAAATTATTTTAGTGGAGTTGTAACCCTTTTCAGACTTAAACATTCTTGGTTAAACCTTGCATGCAACTGTCATATAGCTTTAATAACTCTCTTTCTACCAAACTTTGCACATGTTTTTATGACAATAATATCAGCCTGTAGACACATTTTTATTACTTTGACATTCATTTTAGTGGAATTCTAACCCTCTTTGGACTAAGAAATCTTTGGTTAAACCTCACATGCAAGGTATCTTTAATTACTCTCTTTCTACTCATGTTATTGCTTTGAATCCTTGCACATGCTTTTGTGACCATCATATCATCTTCTAGGCCAAGATTCATAACCATTACATTTATTTTAGTGGAATTTTAAACCTTTTGTAGATAAAAATTCTTGTTTGAATCAAAATTTTAATTGAATTTTTTTTCTCTATTACTACTTAGGTATTATGCCTAATGTCAACATTAAATTGCTGTTACTATCCAGCACTCAGAATAGTCGAGCGTTGCTGTCCTCTGACAGCTCTTGTTTATTGACAGCAGTCATCTGACAATTGTTGGATATGAAATTTTAAGCTTAACCTATTCCCACACAACAAAATTTTAGTCTGATCCAAATTGAGAGAAGCTGCAGACGACAATGTCAAGTCGATGGAATTTTAGATTTTTTCGTATTTTTGGATAGAAAACATCGTGGATAATGAAGAAATTGCTTGTATCAAGCAATTTTTCCATTTTCAACAATGTTTTCCAAAGCTTATATCTTGAGAGGCGTAAAAAGGAGGGATTGTGTGGGAATGGGTCAAAGCATTTTCAATATAACCAAACAGTAGAGTGACCATTTTTGATCCTGATTTGCCCTTGGTTTTTTTAGCTTAGGGTCAATACTTTTCACACCTCCCAGAGAGCTGATGTGTCACATCTTGATACAATGTGTTTTTTAGGCTAGAAGAGAGATTTTGAGGGTTTACACCAAAAATATGGGTGTAGGTGAGAATGATCTTGATATTATGACAGAGAAAACCAAGTGGTATACAGGAGCTGATTTAGAAAATTTATGTAAAGAGGTATTGTATATCTATTGTATATCTAAAGTGTTTTTCCTTCACATGAAGTGTGAGATATGTAAGATATAACAGTGTTGCAAGTTTTTCAAAAAATCGTAAAATACAGGTATTGTTGTAAAAAATTGCCATGCGTCCTTGCATTGCTATTTTAATATTTCTCTTCTAAAACTTGAGAATTCAACCATATTTTACAGGAATGAACCTTAAGCATCTTCTCTCAGAAAACTTCTTAAACTGTTGATCATACTGAAAACATGCATATTATGGAAAGGCAAGTCAGCAAAAAAAGGTACTTTATGGTCAATAACCCTAAACTACCTTGTTTTAGTAGGAGTGTTACTTTGGAAGACCTCTCTGATTTCTTTAAGAAAATTTAATTAATTGAAAAAATGGTTGTACAGGATGGGTTTATCAGTGCCTAACGGAACATGTTATGAAATGTTTAGAAAATTTTTTATTCTGGATTACTAATTTGAGTTAAAGTGGTAATCTACAGAGCAGGTTTCTTATGTGCAATATGCAAAAATTTTAACACAGACTGTAGAAGGTTTTGATGGGCTGAGTTGTTTTGAAACTTTCTAGACACATTTAGGGTATCAAAGATGAGTAAAGTCTAGGTTTCAGCTTTTAATCTATTTTTTCAGGCTGCATTGTGTTCCCTTACAGAAAATATGGACAATAGTGAAATTGAACTAAAACATTTTATCAAAGCTATTGGCTCAGTGAAACCATCACTAAATGATGAACTAATACAACAATATTCACAGGTTAAAACATCTGTCAGGTGACAAATAAATAACTATGAAAAGTATTATCTTTACGTTTTCTTTTAGCATTTGTATACATAAGCCTTTTATATGTGCAAATGCTGGAAAGCTAGTCCCGCTAACTGACTCCAGCAGGAAGTTTCATTTTGATACAAAACAGCATTATATTACAAAATTTACAGCTTGAACTGTGGATCAAAAAAGTAAAATTGTTGATTATCAACCAAAATGTTGTAACTACAGTTTTGCGGCAATTGGTCAATTGTTGGTTTGAATCCCAAGTAAAATCATGTTGGTATGCTCTTCACAAAGATCTTTCAAGGTATTAAGTACTTTTATTTATTCATTACAAAACAGCAAAACTTTTAGTTGAAGTCAGATTTTAGTTGATGGAGTTTTAAAAATCTTTGTAGTTTAGGGAAGAAAAAATTGTAACGAGCAATTTCTTCATTTACCACAATGTTCTGAGAGCCTTTTCTCTTGAGGAGCATAAAAAAGGGGGACTGTGTGGGAATGGGTGCAAGACTTTACCAAAGATTGTTGCTTAAAATCTTTTTGCATAGGTTCAAATTTATTCTAAAGATCATACTGATGAAAATGTTTTTAACAATTTTTTTGTTCAACTGTGTGTTTGAGAAACTTTATGCAAGTCAGATCATAAATGTAGATGCAATTCTCCTTTCTACTGTTGGAACATCTGCACTAGCATTTATATTCATTATGAAAGGTCTTTGTTTTTTATCTCCAACAGAAGAGTTATGACGTTGACCCATTTATAAAAAAACAAAAACAATAAAACATGGAACATCATACATAACATATACACTCATCAGATGATTGGAATGACATCAAATACTTATACCCTATAAAGTTAAGCTTGACTTACATAAAAAGTTTTAAACCCAAAAATTAACCTTGCTTATGAATCCTGAATGCTTGTACCTAGGGCCTTCGTACTTCATATATACACATGTACACTCATCATATGATAGGGTTTCACTAGAAACAAAGTACCTTTACTCTTTGACCTTGACCTTTGACCAACTTTTCAAAAATTAAAACCTTGCTGATATGATCAGTTTCTTTCCACCAAGGGCTTTTAATTTTTTGTATGCAATCATCAGGTGAAAACTTTTTTTCCTGACCTTGACCTTTGACCTCCTATGAAAAACTGCAATCTTGCATATACTTGTTGATTCCTTTCACCTAGGCCAATCAAATTTGGAATATGTACTTAGTTAGTAGACTTCCACTTGGTATTGATTACTTTGATCTTCAATCTGACCTTTGACATACTGAATTATCAGAGCTTTTATTTTCAAACTCCGTAAGCCTTCACCACATAACAAAATTTTAGACTGGTATAAATTGAAAGCACTTGCAGACAACGTTTCAAAGTTTTTGAAATTTTAATTTTTTTCACTTTTCTGGGTAGAAAACATTGTGTAAAATAAAGAAATTGCTTGTGACGAGAAATTTCTTCATTTACACAATGTTTTCCCAATTATTTTTCTTGATGTGCGTCAAAAAATGTCATTTAGTGGGAATGGGTTAAGCATAAAATGATTGTATTTCCCATACAACTCCAACAGGTCACATATTCACTACAGAACTTCATCGGGTTTCACCAATTGATCATAATCTTTGGCCTTATAAAAAGAAGTTGCCCGATGTCAGGCGACTGGTGTCACCGTGTGTCAGCAGTGGGTGCATCAGTCATCGATTTCTTTTAACATCTTCGACTCCTGAACCAGAAAGCCAATCTTAATGAAACTTTGTAGGGATTTTCCTTGTGGAAAGCTCTTCCAAAATTGTTCAAATAATTGAAATCCACCCTTAATTCTGGTTGCCATGGCAACAATTGGGGGAAAAAAGAAGAGCTTTGATATTTGGTATGCAGCACCTCCTAAGGGACCTCTTTCAATTTTGTTCAAATGATGCCCCTCAAGTCATACTTGGGCTCTACCAGGGCCACCCCATTTTAAAATGAAACAAAGAAGGAAAACTTTATGAATCTTCTCTGAAAAATGAAGACTTAGACCTTAGCTATTCCCGGAGGCATCCCATTTTACATAGAAACATAGAAGGAAAACCTTAAAAATCTTCTTCTCTGAAACTAGAAGACTAAGAGCTTTGATATTTTGCATGCAGCACATCTTAGGGGACCTCTATCAAGTTTGTTCAAATGATGGCCCTTGGGTCATATTTGGGCTCTGCTCGGCCACACCCCATTTTACATAAAAACAAAGAAGGAAAACTTTAAAAATTTTCTTCTCTGAAACCAGAAAGCCTAGAGTATTGATATTTGGTATCTAGAAACTTCAAGTCAATCTGTACAGATTTTGTTTATGCAATACCTTTCTGGTTAAATTGGGGCTCTGCCCAAAGCACTCAATTGCAAGATACAAACAATCAAGAGGGCTAGAATGGCCCTTATCACTCACCTGTCCAATTTATGATGAAAAAAACCAACTTGAAAGAACACCCTGCCCTGCCACAGCCATATTTTGGGGTCAATCAAAATTTCACAAACAACATTTGAGAAGGGGCAGTTTTTGACTTTGAAAGCTTTAAACATCTTCTACTCAGTGACCACTAGCCTGATTTCAACCAAACTAGCATGAATAATCCTTTGGTCACCCTTCTTAAAAGTTGTTTGCAGAATTTTGATTGACCCCCCAAATATGGGCGAGGTAGTTTTTTACTTTGAAACCGTTTTGCCAATTTCAACCAAACATGGAATGAATGTTCCTTCGGTGACCCTTTCCAAAAGTTGTTCATGAAATTTTGATTGACCCCCAAATATGGGTGTGGCAGGGCGGGGCAGTTTTTGACTATTAAATCTTTAAACATCTTCTCAGTAACCATTTGGCCAATTTCAACCAAACTTGACATGAATGTTCCTTGGGTGCTCCTTTCAAAAGTTAGTTCCGAATTTTTGATTGATCCTCAAATTAGGGCATGGCAGGGCAGTTTTTTACTTTGAAATCTTTAGTCATCTTCTCCTCAGTTACCACTGGGCTGATTTCAACCAAACCTGGCAGGAATGTTCCTTGGGTGACCCTTCTCAAAACTTGTTTGTGGAATTTTGATTGACCCCTAAATGTGGGCATGGCAGGGTGGTTTGTGTCTTTTAAATCTTTAAGCATCTTCTCTTCAGTAATCATTGTGCCAATTCCAACTAAACCCTTATTAGAAGTTGTTTGTGAAATTTTGATTGACCCCAAAATATGGGTGTGGCAAGTTGGGGCAAATTTAGAATTTTAATTCCACTGGATGTTCCTTGGGTGACCCTCCTCAAAAATTGTTTGCAAAATTTTGATTGCCCCCCAAATATGGATGTGGCAGGGTGGAGCTTAATTTGACTTTGAAATTCATACACCTCTTCTCCTCAGTAACTACTGGGCCAATTTCAACCAAATTTGGCATGAATCTTCCTAGGGTGTCCCTCCTTAGAACTTGTTTGTGAAATTTTGATTGATCCCAAAATATGGGCATGGCAGAGCAGGAATTATTTTGATTTTGAAATCTATAAACATCTCCTCCCAAACCAATGGACCAATTTCAATTAAACTTGGCATGAATCTTACTGACAATGGCCAATTGGGCTATTACTGTGCTGTTGTGTCTGTGAGTACATCAGGGCTGCCACCATAGCCAAGTTAGGAATGCGTCAGACACCCAATCTTCAATCATGGGGTGTCCAGGGTTCCAACGCTACTGGGAAAACGGGAAAAAGTCGGGAAGTCACGAAACTCTTTCTCGGTGGGGAAAAAGTCTTGGTTTTGTGATATCTTAAAAAAAACAGCAAAACTAGTGAAAAGACAAATCAATGTGATGAAAGCCACAGGACCCAAATAAAGTATGTGCTCCAAACAGTTGACAAGTATCCCCCCATTAGTAGATTTTATCACAGTGTAAATTACATGGGGATGCTTTATTATGTCACAATGTCTGCTGAGAAAGAGAAATTGGTATTTGTTTCACCAAAAAATAGAAGCATGATACTTAATTTTCTGCTAGGATGGGAAGTACTTAAAACAAATATTTAGGATAAAATCCAAACCAACATCTTAGTGTACCAGTAACCGGACATGAATTGAATTTGGATATGAAAGTAATAAATGGCCTCCAATTCAATTCAATGACAATGTGAACTTTGGGTAAATAGAAATCCAAATATATTATCATTAACATGATAAGGACAATCTACACGTCTAGAAGCAATCAAATTTATCCATTGTTTTATATGATTGTAGTTTTGTTGACAGAGTTCAGGGTTTTTGTTTGACATCAATAAAATGGGGTCTTAGGATCTCAACGATCAGTGTCATAATAATCCTTGCTTAAACTATGTAATTTTGTCTATTGCATAGCAGTGTAAGTGTTTGTTGTACTGTATGGGTACTGTTGTTCCTCCACTAGAGGGAGCATCCACATTTTCATAAGAATATAAAATGCATGATTTAATTAGCTTTTGATAAAAACTTTTGAGGTAATTAGGGTTTTTAGCTCACCTGAGCACAAAGTGCTCAAGTGAGCTATTGTGATCACCTTTTGTCAGGCGTCCGTCTATTGTTCATCGTCCGTCAACAATTTCTTTAAACCAAATCTCCTCTCAAACTACTGGGCCAATTTGAACCAAATTTGGCAGAAATGTTCCTTAGGTGGTTCCCTTTAAAAATTGCTAAAGGAATTGAAATCAAATAAAAACTCTGGTTGCCATGGCACCAAAAAGTAAATTTTAAAATAATCTTTAAGAATCTTCTCCTGACCCAGAAGGTTTAGAGCCTTGATATT
This sequence comes from Fragum fragum, assembly GCA_946902895.1. Classification (NCBI taxonomy): domain Eukaryota; kingdom Metazoa; phylum Mollusca; class Bivalvia; order Cardiida; family Cardiidae; genus Fragum; species Fragum fragum. The sequence continues at coordinate 39,545,567 of OX336370.1, forward strand.
TTGCATGAAGCATCAGTATATTGACTTCTTTCAAAATAGCAAAAAATCATTATTCTTGGGTTCCCAGGGGTGGATCCCCAGGGGGTTTGGGTTTATATAGAATAAAGAAAAATTTTTAAACAACATTGCCTCCCAAACCAAATTTGGCAGAAATTTTCCTTAGGTGGTCCACTTTGAAAATAGCTAAAAGAATTGATATCCATTAAAAACTCTGGTTGCCATGGCAACAAAAGTGAAATTTTAGATAATCTTTAAAAAGCCTTGTTATTTTGCATGAAGCATCTGTATATTGACCTCTTACAAAAAAGCTAAAATCAGTATTCTTGTGTCCCCATGGGCAGAGCCCCAGGGTGTTCGGGTTTATATGAAAATAAAGAACAATTTTTAGCTCTACTGGCCGAAGGCCAGTAGAGCTATAGCGATGGCTTTTTCCCGTCCGGCATCCGTCCGTCCGTCGTCCGAAGGCCACTAGAGCTATAGCGATGGCTTTTTCCCGTCCGGCATCCGTCCGTCCGTCGTCCGTCCGTTCAACTTTTCCTTGTTTACGCGATAAATGCCACAGTTTTCATCGGATTCTCTTCAAACTTTCACAGAATGATTGTACCATCATAAGGATTGTTCCTTTCGAAATTGGGTCAGATCCGTCAAGAAACACGGGAAAAGGGGCCTAATTAAAACTTAATTAAAAAATCTTCGTTTACGCGATAAAGTCCACAGTTTTCATTGGATTCTCTTCAAACTTTCACAGATCGATTGAACCAACATAAGGATCGTTCCTTTCGAAAATTGGTATGATCCGTCAAGAAACACGGGAAAAGGGGCCTTATGAAAATTTAATTAAAAATTCAATTAAAAATCCTCGTTTACGCAATAAAGTCCACAGTTTTCATCAGATTCACTTCAAACTTTCTCAGAATGATTGTACCATCATAAGGATCGTTCCTTTCGAAAATGGGTCAGATCCGTCAAGAAACACGGGAAAAGGGGCTTTATGAAAATTTAATTAAAAAATCCTTGTTTACGCGATAGAGTCCACAGTTCTCATCAGATTGTATTCAAACTTTCACAGAATGATTGTACAAACATAAGGATCGTTCCTTTCGAAAATGGGTATGATCCGTCAAGAAACACAGGAAAAGGGGCCTTATGAAAATTCTTTAAAAATTCAATTAAAAATCCTCGTTTACGCGATAGAGTCCACAGTTTTCATTGGATTCTCTTCAAACTTTCACAGAATGATTGTACCAACATAAGGATCGTTCCTTTCGAAAATGGGTATGATCCTTCAAGAAATATGGGAAAAGGGGCCAAATGAAAATTTAATTAAAATTCAATTAAAAATCCTTGTTTACGCGTTAGAGTCCACAGTTTTCATTGGATTCTCTTCAAACTTTCACAGAATGATTGTACCAACATAAGGATCGTTCCTTTTGAAATATGGTATGATCTGTCAAGAAACATGGGAAAAGGGGCCTTATGAAAATTCAATTAAAAACTCAATTAAAAAATCCTCGTTTACACGATAGAGTCCACAGTTTTCATCGGATTCTCTTCGAACTTTCTCAGAATGATTGTACAAGCATAAGGATCGTTCCTTTCGAAAATGGGTCTGATCTGTCCTGAAACAGAGGAAAAGGGGCCTTTATTAAAATTCAATAAAAAAAATTCTTGTTAACACTCTGGAGTCCACAGTTTTCATCAGATTGTATTTAAACTTTCACAGAATGATTGTACCATCATAAGGATTGTTCTTTGGAAATTTGGTCAGATCCATCTGGAAACACCGGAAAAGGGGCCTTATGAAAATTTAATCGTAAATTCTTTTAAGAAATACTCTTTAACACTCTGTAGTCAATAGTTTTCATCGGATTCCCTTCAAACTTTCACAGAATGATTGTACAATCATAAGGATTATTCCTTTTGAAATTTGGTATGATCCTTCAAGAAACACAGGAAAAACGGGCCTTATGAAATGTTTAATAAAAAATTCTCATTAATAATCTAGAGCCAACAATTTACAACGGATTCTCTTCAAACTTTCACAGAATGATTGTACCATCATAAGGATTGTACCTTTTGGAAACGGATATGATTCCTCAAGAAACATAGGAAAAGGGGCCTTATTAAAATTTAATTCAAAGATCTTTGTTAACACTCTAGAGTCCACAGTTTTCATCTGATTGACTTCAAACTTATACAGAATGATTGTACCATCATAAGAATTGTTCCTTTCAAAATTTGGTATAATCAGTCAAGGACCACGGGAAAAGGGGCCCGATTAAAACTGGATTGAAAAAGTCCTCGTAAACACAATAGAGTCCATAGTTTTCAACAAATTCTCTTCAAACATTCCCAGAATGATTATTACATTATGTGGATTGTTCCTTTCGGAAGTAGGTTTGATCCATCAAGTTTCATGGGAAAAGGGGCCCCATGAAAATTTAATAAAAAAAATCTTAGTTAACACATAATGGCCCTAGATTTCACCTGATTGACTTCAAACTTTCACATAATGATTGTACCATCATAAGGATCGTTCCTTTCAAATTGGGTCTGATCCATTGAGAAACATAGGAAAAGGGGCCTTGGGAAAATTCAATTAAAAAAATCTTAATTAATGCTTGTAAGTCCACAGGTGAGATGGGGTTGTCTTTATACTCAAACAGAATAATCATACTTTTGTAAGAAGAGTTCCCTTTGGAATTGGTTCAGATCCATCAAGTAACATGGGAAAAGGGGCTATATGAAAATTCAATTAATAAAACCCTGTTAACACAATAAAGCCCACAGCTTTGATCAGATTTTGTTGAAACTTTCACAGAATGATTGGAAGGTCATAACTATCATTCTTTTCATAACAGGGTTTGAACTGTCAAGAAGCACAGGAAAAGGGGCCTTATGAAAATTTCATTTATAAATCCTTGTTACAAAGTCCAGAGCTTTCATCGGATTTTCTTCAAACATTCACAGAATAATTGTACAATAATAATGATTGTTGATGTTTGCATTAGACCTGATCCGTCAAGTATCACAGGAAAAGGAGCATTATGAAATTTAATTTTAAAATCATTGTACCACAATAAAGTCAACAGTTTTCATCAGATTCTGTTAAAACTTTCATAGAATGATTATTCCATCATGAGGATTCTTTCTTTTCAAATTAGGCATGATCTGTCTAGTATCATGGGAAAAGGGGCCTTTAGAGAATTTTATCTATAATCCTTGTAACCAAGTCCAGAGCTTTCATTGGACTTTATTCAAACCTTCAGAATCATTGTACAAAACGATTGTTGAGGCTGACATGAGACCTGATCCTTCAAGTATCACAGGAAAAGGAGCCTTATGAAAATTTTATTTTAAAAATTTGACACCAAGATAAAGTCTGCAGTTTTCATCAGATTCTGTTCAAACTTTCACAGAATGTTTGTACCATCATAAGGATTGTTTCTTTCCAAATTGGGCCTGATCTGTCTAGTATCATAGGAAAAGGGGCTGTATGAAAAATTATTACCAAATCCTCATAAACACAACAATGCCCTCAGTTACCAAATCCTCATAAACACAACAATGCTCTCAGTCTTTATCAGAATCTCTTCAAACTTTAATAGAATGATTGTACCATCATTTGGATTGTTCCTTTGTAAATTAGGTCTGATTGGTTAAGTGACACAAGAAAAGGGACCTTATAAAAATTTTATTACAAAACATCATTATTACAATAAAGTCCTCAGTCTTTATCATTTTCTTCAAACTATCAATGGGATTGTTCCTTTGTACATTGGGTCTGATTTGTTAAGTTTCACGGGAAAAGGGGCCTTATGAAAATTTAGTTACAAAAATTCTTGACACAATTCAGTCCACTGTTTTCATTGATTCTCTATAACTTTTAAAGAATGATTCTACCTTCATTAGAATTTTTCCTTTTGAAATTTGGTTTGTTCTGTAAATTATCATGAGAAAAGGGGCCCTATGAATATTTCACTATAATTCATTAACACAATAAATTCCACAGATTAAACAGATTGATTGTACCATCATTCCAATTGTTGATTTTGACAGTGGATCTGACTATAGCAAGGGTCACATAAAAAGGGGCCTTATGAAAAACTCTCTTCAATATTCTGGTTAACACAATGATGTCCCTTGATTTCACCGGATTCACTTCAAAATTTCACAGAATGATTGTACAAATACTTAGATGGTTCTTTTCAGAACTGGGTACAATCCATCAAGTATCATGTAAAAAGGGGACATATGATTTTTTTTTTAAATATTCTAGTAAACATAATGAATTCCCAATATTTCATCGGATTCACTTTTAACTTTCATAGAATGATAAAACCAACAGTAAAATATCACGGGAAAAGGGGCCTTATGAGAACTTGAATTTAATATCTTTGTTAACACAATAAAGTCAACAGTTTTATTTGATTCTCTTCAAAGATGCATGGAATAATTGTGGCATTCGAAACACAGGAAAAGGGGCCTCACAGATTATCATCCAAAACATTCTTGTGTATGTGATGAAGATCACAATCATTATCAAGTTGTCTTTTAAATTTCACAGGACAATTGTCTGGTTGTAAGGAAAGTTCCTTTTGGAATGAAATTGATCCATCAGAAAACACAGGAAAAGGGGCCTTATTGATTTTCATTCAAAACAATCCTGTTTATGTGATTAAGTCCACAATTATTGTCAGATTCTGATGAAATATTCACAGAATGATTGTAGGGTCATAAGGTAACTTTCTTTTGGAAATGGAGTTGATCCGTCATGAAACATGGGAAAAGGGGCCTTGAGGATTGTTGCTTAAAATGATAAAGGGGATAAAGCCCCTTTTTTTTTCTTTATGCATTCTTCTTTGAGCAATTAACTTCCTTAAATATCAGATTTCTTTAACGGAAAACTTGATAACCAGTAGAGCGTCTCAGGCCCTCATGGGCCTCTTGTTTAACAACATCTCCTCCAAAACTGGGTCAATTTGAACAAAATTTGGCAGAAATATTCCTTAGGTGGTCCCCTTTGAAAATCGCTAAAAGAAATATCCTTTAAAAACTCTGGTTGCCATGGCAACAGAGTGAAATTTTAGAATTATCTTTAAAAATCTTCTCTTTACCCAGAAGGTGTAAGGCCGTGATATTTTTCATGAAGCATCAGTAAATTGACCTCTTTCTGGGGTTATATAGAAATAGAGAATGATTTTTAAACAACATCATCTTCCAAACCACTGGGCCAATATGAACCAAATTTGGCAAAAAAAAATTCCTACGGTGGTCCCCTTTGAAAATAGCTAAGAGAATTAAAATCCTTTAAAAACTCTGGTTTGCATGGCACAAAAGTGAAATTTTAAAATAATCTTTAAAAAACTTCTCCTGACCCAGAAGGCCTAGAGCCTTGATATTTTTCGTGAAACATCAGTATATTGACCTCTTTTAAAATAGCTAGAATAATTATTCTCGGGTCCCCAGGGGGGTCAGGTTTATATAGAAATAAAGAATGATTTTTTAACACATCTCCCCCCTAAACCACTGGGTCAATTTGAACCAAATTTGGCAGAAATGTTCCAGTAGAATTGAAATCTGGTAAAAATTCTGGTTGCCATGGCAACAGAGGTGAAATTTTAAAATAATCTTTAAAAATCTTCTCCTCCTGACCCAGAAGGCGTAGAGCCTTGATATTTTGCATGAAGCATCAGTATATTAACCACTTACAAAATAGCTAAATTTCGGGAAGGGGGTGAGAAGGGCATGAAAATTCTTTTCCTTCTTTCAAATTTGCCCTAAAGCCTTGGAATTTGTTATGTAGACTTTTGGTTTCCTAGGTACATAGTCCATATATGTCATTATGTCTCGCTTGTATCATTATCCTAACCCTAACATGAAATTAGACTGTTGAACGAAAAAGAGCCTTTATCTCAGGTGAGAGCCCCAGGGCTAACAGCTCTCTTGTTTGTTTATTGAAATTTAGAAAATATCCTGCAAACAGTCTGGAAAAAGTCTTGAATTTTGCAAGCAGAAAATTGTGGGAACCCTGGGTGTTGAATCTCGGTGGCAGCACATATCCTTTACCACATTTTGTCTCCCCAATAGGTAGATGATCTTAAACCTAAATGGGATGGCAACTGGAGGCTAGGAAAGGATGTAATGGTAATACTGGTGCAAGAAATACCAGGAATCAGTTGTATAACTGAAAAATTGTCAAAAACTTTTTAGTCAACTTTCATTGCCATTTTGCACCAGCATTGTGACAAGTACCTTTTGTCTCCCACCATTGGGCAAAATTTAAGTGGTATGTGCAGGTGAGATGGGCAAATAGTGAGAAACAACAACTGATATCAAGTGTTTAGCAAACAGGACAACTTTATAATTACTTTCTTTTTGTCAAGCCTACTTGTAGTGAGCAAGACAAACTTGTCACTATGACAAGTCCGTGTATGTGCCTTAGTCCATATTTGTGAGGACCATTTTTGGTTGCTAAAATTAAAATGTCACAATCTCAATTGTGAGCAGATGTGCCATTTGAAAGAAATTTTCAGATAACCTCAATGTGACAGCTCAAGGTCAAACATGCCTGTGTTCTTTAAGTTTTTTTTTTTCAATCATCATATATTAGTCAGGTGAGTGATTTTAGGGCCATTCTGGCCCTCTTGTTTTGGAAATGAAGATTGAAATAAATAATTCTGGCCCTTTTGGTTTGGAAATTAAGGTTTTGGAAAGAATAAACTCTTTGAATAAGCTCTTTCCACAGTTTCAACAGTTTGAATAAGATGTTATACTGAAATCATATCAAACTGCTGTTTGGAATTTCTGGAATACCGGTACTCCTGCTATGGCAGACAGCACAGACGAAGATCAGAATGGGTGATTATGTTGGTAGATGCCTTCACTGTCTTTTTGTCATTTCATTCAGTAGGACCAGAGCTAAAGCCTTTCTGAAGATTTTTTCTGCAAGGTATAGTTCACTTCTTTGTATGCATTATGGCAATCATCCTAGCCATAATCTGTTTTTTGTGATGCTTTATCTAAGAACATGACTAGCAACCAAGTGTCAAGATGGGCCTATGGACTTGTACACTCACAAGTCTGCCCCAACTCAAGACAGGTTACAACATAAACTAGAATGGTTGTACAATGTGACCTTGCCCTTCCTTTATTTTTAGCTCACCTGAGCACCTAGTGCTCAAGTGAGCTATTGTGATCCCCTTTTGTCCGGCGTCCGGCGTGCGTCGTCCGTCAACAATTTCTTTAAACGACATCTCCTCCTAAACCACTGGGCCAATTTAAACCAAATTTGGCAGAAATGTTCCTTAGGTGGTCCCCTTCAAAAATAGCTAAAAGAATTGAAATCCATTAAAAACTCTGGTTGCTATGGCAACAAAAGTGAAATTTTAAAATAATTTTTAAAAATCTTCTCCTCCTGACCCAGAAGGCATCGAGCCTTGATATTTTGCATGAAGCATCAGTATATTGACCTCTTTCAAAATAGCTAAAATCATGATCCTCGGGTCCCCAGGGGCGGAGCCCCAGGGGGGTTGGGTTTATATAGAAATAAAGAACAACTTTTTAAATGACATCTCCTCTCAAACCACTGGGCCAATTTGAACCAAATTTGGCAGAAAAGTTGCTTAGGTGGTCCCCTTCAAAAATACCTTAAAGAAATGAAATCTGTTAAAAACTCTGGTTGCCATGGCAACAAAAGTGAAATTTTAAAATAATCTTTAAAAATCTTCTCCTCCTGACCCAGAAGGAATTGAGCCTTGATATTTTGCATGAAGCACCAGTGTATTGACCTCTTTCAAAATAGCTAAAATCATGATCCTCGTGTCCCCAGGGGCAGAGCCCCAGGGGGACGGGGTTTATATAGAAATAAAGAACGATTTTTTAAATGACATCTCCTTTCAAACCACTGGGCCAATTTGAACCAAATTTGGCAGAAAAGTTGCTTAGGTTGTCCCCTTCAAAAATAGCTAAAAGAATTGAAATCCATTAAAAACTCTGGTTGCCATGGCAACAAAAGTGAAATTTTAAAATAATTTTTAAAAATCTTCTCCTCCTGACCCAGAAGGCGTAGAGCCTTGATATTTTGCATGAAGCATCAGTATGTATATTGACCTCTTTCAAAATAGCTAAAATCATGATCCTAGGGTTCCCAGGGGAGGAGCCCGGGGGGGGGGGGTTATATAGAAATAAAGAACGATTTTTTAAATGACATCTCCTCCAAATTCACAAGGCCATAAGTTTCATAATCCTAACCTTAACATGAAATTAGACTGTTGAAAGAAAAAGAGCCTTTATCTCAGGTGAGCGCCCCAGGGCCAATGGCCCTCTTGTTTTAATGGTGCATCTACTCTTGATAGAGAATTATCATTATTGTGCACAGCACAAGTCTGCCCTAATTCAAAACAGGTTACAACATAAACTAGAATGGTTGTACAATGTGACCTTGCCCTTCCTTATTTTTTTTAATGGTGCATCTACTCTTGATAGAGAATAATCATTATTGTGCACATTTATATCAAAATCTCTCTAGAAATGTAGAAGCTATTGAAAGAAGTTGCAGATGACAATTTCTAAATAATTGAATTTTAAAAATCTTAGTCTTTTGAGGTCGAAAGCATTGTGGATAATGAATAAATTCTTAATTTCCTTTATTTTTTCTTAAGCTTTTTATTCTAGTGGTATCAGAAAGCTTTATTGCATGTTATACCTACCAGAAAAATTGTACATCTACCCACAATAGAAAATAATTGTGCCGAGTAATTTCTGAATCTGTTCACAATTGTACCAAAGTGTCAGTATGGCAACTTTGTCAGGGTAACCACAAATGGGCTCGACAAAAATGCTTCCCTTTGCTCTGCACTTTCCCAATCTTCAAAAAAACACAAAATATGTGTATAACACAAAACTTCATATGTTTTAACAATTTATTTCTTAATAAATAACAATCTTTCACATAGCTTTATCAGAATCCAGTTTAAAAAGGTTTTATGAAATAAACAAAATCATAGAATGAATGATTTGATTGGCCGATTTATTCCTTGATTGACGGCAACGATTGGTCAATTAAACAAGGTAGGGTGATAGTTATTGTCAACTGCACTTTTCCTTTATACTATCTTTCCAACCTTGATTTAATTGCAATATCATTGCTATTATATATACTCTTGGTATAGTTCAGTCAAATCAGAAAACTTCAACAGAGTAAATAACTCTATATTTAAGGTACAGTTATTGTTCTTGCGCAGAGCAACAAGCACAACTTGGAGTCTTTCAGAGTTGAGATGTCAAAGTTATGCTCCGAACAAAAAACTTGACACAGCCCGTTGGCTGTGGGTGATCCCATAATACATCTCATCTTAGATAGACATACAAAAATAAGTGCCCAGTTCTGTGTCTCTTTCCCACATCTTTTTTATTAATCACCATTATAGTACCCATGAAAAGGAAGGCTTAGGAAAACATTCGAATATTCGTTTTAACCAGATGTCCGATGTAGGTTATACCCGATCATGCTTCTGTCTAATGGTAAAAGATTTTTATATGCTATATGTACATAACTATATAACTATAATAATCAGTGGATATTCTTTTCTAAAGTGCTTTACTCAATTACGTTGGTCAATTGAAATGAGAAGAGACTAAAACGATGTCGATGTTCTAGTGTGTGACAACGCGTCATCAGTTGTCAATTAGGACAAGAGTTGCAAACTGTTATAATTATTGATTTTCCCAAAGCCTTCTTGGCAAGTGTACACTGGAATATAATAACAATATAAATAATCCTGATATTTGATATAATTTCCCTTATTCTTAAAATGTATATAAAAAGAGAAATTGAACAAAAATGCTTTTTTTGTGAAAAAATAACATATATTCAAATTTGAAAATCAGATTCAAATATTAGTGGTAAAAACGAATATTCGTTCAAATCCCTAGTTATCTTGTGAAAGCTCTCAGAAAACTCCATGAAGAATGTGGTTGTCACTGTACTCGACATGGCACTGAAAGACAGAAAATTTTACATGAAATTGCTACATGATGTATGTGTTATACACAAATGCCCTGCCAATAGCCAGTATTCTGAAATAAGTCCCTTATAGATGACCTTAACTTCAGTACCACCAGAAAGGTCTTACCATAGTTATACCCATGGGATCTACAAAGGACCTATCCCTTGCTATAGAAAAAAGATGGGCAATCTCAAAGATTAGAAAGTAAGTATCAACCAAAGCTTTTGTGATCCAGAATACAGAAAACATATGTTTAAAAAAGACAGTAACAGTGTTTGAAGAGTTATAGTTTTGCTTTAAGTTTATATCATGCAGATGGACGGACATTGGTAAAACAATATGCCCAGAATCAGAACAATGCCAGGGCAGACCAGGGTTTTACTTTGAGATATTTGGCATATTTATGTTCTTCAAAAGAAACTCTGAGTCACTAAATATCTACAGAGCACAAAGTCGAGACACTAGTCAGTCTGAAACAAGTGTTATCTTGCACACAGCCGTTAATATGATTTACTGGTAATCATGTTATCAAGTTATGTTGATGATAATAAGAGCCTACTTGTACTTCAGTCCTGTATTATAACCTGTCAAGAATAATCTACATGAGCAATGACTCCTTTTTGGTGGTGAATTAGCCTTTATTATGCTGAATAAAATCTAATTCCGCAAAACACTTTGAATGCCTGAAAGGACAGGAAGCCCTTATCCCAGGCTGATAAATTCAATTTCTTCACTGTTGCTTCAAAGTGACAAGCAGGCGGTGTAGACTTAGATCAGACTGCACTTATGTCAGACTGATCTTTGTCTATACCACCTGCTAAGAAAAATGGTATTCCAGGTTTAGTATTACAAGGGTTAAGAGTGACATGAAATAACTAGAGGCGCTTGAGCACCTGATTTGCTCCACCGGCCTGAATTTACTAATCATTCCTGAGAAATTTGGTTGAAACCATCCTGCAGATTGTAGCTTTTCACAGTTTACCAAAAATGGAAATAAGCCCAACCCATTAAAGCAATGTTAACAGCCAATCAATTCCTTTTTAGAAATCTAATAAGGGGTCACCAAAGGATCATTCTAAAGAATTTTTGTTGAAATGGTTTCTTAGATGATGATTTTCAAAGCTTTCACCATACATGGAAATAATTCCCCGCCAATAAGAGCCATATTTTCAATCCTATCAAAATTCTTTGAAGGAATTAAATAAAAGGTCACCAAAGGATCAATCCAGTGAAATTTGGTTGAAATCCAACCGTTGGTATTTGAGAAGAAGATTTTCAAAGTTTTCACCATATATGAAAATAGCCCCACCCTTTAAAGCCATGTTTTTCAGTCCTATCAAAATTCTTTGAAGGAATTGAATAAAAGGTCACCAAAGGATCAATCCAGTGAAATTTGGTTGAAATCCAACCGTTGGTATTTGAGAAGATTTTCAAAGTCTTCACCATATAGGAAAATAGCCATGTTTTTCATCCGATCAAAAATCTTTGAAGAAATCTGTTAAAGGGTCACCCAAGGATCATTCCTTTAAAATTTGGTTGAAATCCATCAATTGGTTCTTCTGAGAAGAAGATTTTTTAAGCTTTCACCATATATGGAAATTAGCCCCGCCCATGAAAGCCGTGCTTTATATCCGATCAAAATTCTTTGAAGGAATCTGATAAAGTGTCACCCAGGGATCATTTCTGTGAAATTTGGTTGAATTCTGTTCAGTACTTTCTGAGGAGATGATTTTTAAAGTAACAGTTTACAGACGCACGACAGTCACAATGCAATGACAATAGCTCGCTGGCTTTCAGCCAGTGGAGCTAAAAATCAATTAGTGTCTAAGAAAACTTTATAGACAATAATTAGCTCTCATTACCTGTTTTCAAGATACTCTTCTCTGTTTCCTCTTCCTGTTGTTGTTGTTCTACATTGTTCACCTCCTTTACAGCCAGATATGATTTGATTTGTTCAGCTTTCGTCATCCATTTGTCAGCATGTTCTCTCAACAAGTCTTTTCTTCTACCCTTGGGTTCCGCTACACAAAGGATCAACCCATTATCAGAACACAAAATTTCAGACTGGTTTGAATTATAAGGAAATTTTACGTTATTCCAATATAATTAAAAGAACTTTGTCTCACAGTGTAAAAAACATTTTGACAATGAAGAAAATGTTTGATACAAGAAATTTCATCATTATTCACAATGTTTTTCTAGTTTTTTTTCTTGGGGGACATGAAAAAGCAGGAATGGGTGTAAATGGGCTAAAAATTCACTCACACTTACTATTATAATGGAAAGATAGATAATAAGTTGTTTCAAGGTCATTAATCAGTGATAATACAAGTAATGGATACAAAGGCTCCAGATTGAGGAAGTAATTTCGGTCTTAAATTCATTATCCATTCAACCTTTTTTATGAGGACAATTTCGTTGAGTACCCATATGTTGTCAAAATAATTTCAATGGGTATCCACAACAAAGGATTTTGGTAAGACACTAGAATAACTATTACTACAGCGAATAAATATTCCCATCCCTATATTCTGTGTAACAGGGGCAATAACTCTGCTATATCCATCAAGGGAGAATAACTCTACAATAATCAGTCATTGCAATGTGGGTCATTTTTCTCCAACCAATTGGCAAATAATAAGTAGAGTGCCTGAGAAGTAAAAGCAGCTGGTGGCTTGGAAAGAATGTGGTTGTTCTAGTGTGAGAAATGAAAGGAAGCTATGGCTAGGTACATCCCTGCCCAAATATTACTGCAATAAATGTTGAAAGTGGTGATAAACCCTATGCAATCAATGTTTATGACACTTTACTTACATTTTAAATACTGTATTGCTGTACCAAGTGCTAGTTCATAATGTTTCATGGCATTTTCATAATCTTCTTGGTCCTCCTAGGAAACAAAAGTGTGTGTTTAACTATTTCAACACAATGGTCCTTTTATGTCCCTCATGAAAATAACTTTGGAAAACATTGATAGAAATGAAGAACTTGCATATTATAAGCAATTTCTTCATTAACCCCAATATTTTCTACCCTAAATGTCAAACATTTTAGAGTTCCATTATCTTTAAATTGTCTTCTGCGACTTCTTCCAATTTGGATTGGTCTATAATTTTGTCATCTAGTAATGGGTAATTGTAAAATGTGAACATGTCTGGCTAAAAGGGACAATCTCTGAACTGTGACCAATATCAACCTGGTCAGACTTGAGTACACTGGCTGGTAAGGATGAAAACTAAGAACATAAATTCTACCTTGCTACATTACATTAACTATAATAAACACCAACTCTGACAGAACTAAACTAATCTGATACCTCTTAATAGTTTTTGCTTTACAGAAATAAAAAAAAAAGATAATGTTACATTATTTATTCCCATTCCCACTCAATGACACTTTTTGACACCCCTCAAGAAAAAGAATTGGGAAAACATTGTGTAAAATGAAGAAATTGCTTGTGACAAGCAATTTCTTCATTGTCCACAATATTTTCTACCCAGAAAGTTGAAAAAATCCAATATTTCATAACTTTATATTGTTGTCTGACACTTCTTTCAATTTTGATCAGTCTCAAATTTTGCCGTCTGGTAATGGGTTAACAAAATGTGTTGAATTTAACCTAATATTTGTAACAACCAATTTCTCTAAATAGTTTAATTTTGTTTTACCTATCAAGCTTTGCTTATTCATATAGTGTGATCACGTTTTTAGGTTCATACCTCAATGAAAACAAAATATTGTCTTCGTTTTTTAAATGTTTTCTACCCATATGGTAATTGATTTTCAATTAAACACACTTTGCATTGTTGTCTGTAGTTCACCCAAGTCATCTTTTTGTATAGTCTATAATATCGTCTGGCATAGGGTTGAAATTTTTTAAATTCATTCAGCCCATTTTAGACAGAGAGCTATTCAAGAGTCACTGTGTCATCAAAATTGGGTACAGGAAGGGTTTGTTGTAACGAAGTAATTTGATCTTTCTTACCTCAATCACAGCTGCCTGAACAACCTTGATTGCTGCTTGCATCTCATCTGTCCCTTTATAAAGGTCAACTAGAATGAGAAATAATGAGCTCAATTACAAAATGATGGCGTCAATAAATTAGTTGATTCATTAATTCTTATGTAAAACTATTTGTCAAGATGTCAATTTTAATCTTGTAGAGACATTAAGGTTGCCAAGCAACAATTTTGACCTTCAAAATCTAGTATCACATGCTGGGATCTGTTATCTGTGGTCTCTCAAACTGTTTGCTTGGCATACTAACAGAATTTTAGACTGTTCCAAATTGAAAGAAATTGCAGACAACATTTCAAAGTGCCATAAAACTGGAAAATAAGTGCAAAACCAGAATTGTCACAAAACAGACTAACAACACCCCCCTCCCCAGCGCTTTGTCACTTGTAGAACAGTTTACCTTTGACCTTCATTACCCAAAACAATATGGCATCTCTTTTGGTCTTGAACAGCAGGTATATAAAGTTTCAGGATCCTAGGTCAAAGCACTTATGAGTAAGGGCAAGGAAATGGCTTTCAATCCAAGTACATTTGTGTCCTTGACGTTTGACCTATGTGACCCAAAAACATCTCCTTGGGTCATGAACAACATGTGTATAAAGTTTCAATGCTTTCAAAAACAATACTCTTTCAGGGTGTCAAAAAGCAGATTTTTGTGGTAATTGGTCAACCGTTTCCTGTTTAACCGTTGTTTTTTACATCCCTATGATTTTACAATTGAGAAAACATTATAGAAAAACTTGTAACAAGCACTTTCTTCTTATTCCACAATATTTTGCTACCCTACTGAATGGTTACTTTTCAAAATAAATCCACTTCAAGTTTTTCAAAACCTTTGAATTTGGATAGGTAAAAAATTTTGGAAAACAGGAAATGGGGATATTAATATGGAGAGCAAAACAAAATCTTCGCATTTTAATTGTTCGTGTATTAAAGTCACCAAGAGATAAGAAGTAAATTGTCAGTTAAAATAAAACTGTCGCAATTAAAATCACGGCATCGGTCAATTACGACAGTTTGTCTCTGATCTGCTTGACATAAATCATCGCATAATATTGCCCGCAAATCTAAAGTAAATGCGGTGGCCTACCTGTGCGAAAAAATCCTATTTTTTAAAAAATTATATCCGTAATGTTTGGAGAGTATTCAGACAGTCGATTAAACCATGTAAACTTTCGGCATAATGACAAGGGTAAAAATTCGGTCACAAAGAATTCTCACGGTGTACGCGTCTGGCACGTGCCAACTCCGGAAACTCTCCCAAATATAGCTGAACATCTGGCGGCGGCGCCTTTGATCACCTTTCCTCCCTCGTAGTAAAATAAACTGTACCCGAAAAACCTTTACTTTATATTTGTCAAACGAGACTTGTTACGTGTGTTTGATTGAAGAGTATGAGATTACATTTTCGGATTATTAAAACACGCCCGGTAATCTCGGGCTCCATCTCTTTTTGGAGAACAGTGCAAAATGGAGACAATGATACTTCCGATATGGAGCCAAGGACCGGAACTGAACAGAAAAGGTAAATAAAACAGTGCACCTCGCGTACAATTTGATCTCCTATTAACCTATCATACATTTTCCCAAAACGTCCAGAGTTTCATACCACATAGAAATGATTATATTATCCGTTGGCGGTGATAGATTTCAAAAATAATTCCGTTTATGAATAGAAACTTGAATCAAAGTTTGGACATCGGACCCGATCAAACACGAAAATGCGTGTTGAAATCGTTCAAATCCATGTAATCAACAGTTCTGAAAGATTTAAGCGGCAACGCCTGTGAAATGAATGATAACGTGTTGATATACAATAATGTTACGACAAAGAACTGCGTTTTTCCTACCCCTTTTGCGGGTTTTCTTAGATGAGAAGGAGACCAGGATGCGGTGCGGGAGACAAGATTCGGAGGGAGAGGCGATGCATATAAAAGAATACAGTGAATGATTTTCTAGGATTGTAACTTTATGTATATTACAGGACACTTTTTCTTTCCCTTTTAAACAGTAAATGTGTCTCTCAGAACTCATAGAACAGCCATATTTATATCTGGTCTATATTTTTCTCCTTTCTCCAAACTGACTTACCGGGCCACAATGGTGAATATAAAGTGAGAGCGTAATATTTTTTGTAAATCTATTATAACGAAACATTATCAAAGAAAAACAAATAGCTAGTTTGAGAATTCAGGTCATCGCAAAATTTGAAAAATATGCTAGGTTCTTAGAAATATGTATAGCGGAAGGAGTTCAGATCTGCAATAAACGGGCGTTCTGTGCCTTATACGTTGTAAAAGCTCTATAACAACAAAACCGGTGGTTTATTAGAATTTTCACACTTCTTTAAAAAAGGGTGGGTGTTAATTACAGGCTACAGATGTTAAGGCAGAAAAAATGGGGGGGGGGGCGAAGATTTACTTCGACTGCAAAGAGCAGGTGGTTCATGACTAGAATGAATTTACAGTATACATAGTATACAGTTAGTAACATTATGAAATTGACATTTACATCGATCAAAACCAAAAATTGTCAATTCCACGGTGTTTTAACTTAAGCAGTGAAGTTTTTTTACCTTTTGACATAATCTAGGATACAGCGCCTTCTAAATATAAAGAAAAAAAACTTTAAGCAAATCAATTATCTAAGCATGAACCATCACAAAAGGGGACATTTGGTTTAGAACAGTTACATTCGCCCTCTACTGAATTCATTGTGGCATTGATTTGTTTGGGATTGGGGTTTATTACAGGTTATAAGTTTTTCGAAAATCATACAAAAATGGTCGGCTTTGACGTCCGAAGAGGGGCTGGGGTTACATAAGAGTATGGGGTTCTATTTGAAGTTTTACAGTACATTTATATATGCATCGCCTCTCCCTCTGAATCTTGTCTCCCTCACCGCATCCTGGCCTCCTTCTCATCTGAGAAAATCCGCAAAAGGAGTAGGAAAAACGCAGTTCTTTGTGGTAACATTATTGTATATCAACACGTTATCATTCATTTCACAGTCATTGCCACTTAAATCTTTCAGAACTGTTGATTACATGGATTTCAGCGATTTCAACACGCATTTTCGTGTTTGATCGGGTCCGATGTCCAAACTTTGATTCAAGTTTCTATTCATAAACGGAATTATTTTTGAAATCTATTACCGCCAACGGATAATATAATCATTTCTATGTGGTATGAAACTCTGGAAGTTTTGGGAAAATGTATGATAGGTTAATAGGAGATCAAATTGTACGCGAGGTGCACTGTTTTATTTACCTTTTCTGTTCAGTTCCGGTCCTTGGCTCCATATCGGAAGTATCATTGTCTCCATTTTGCACTGTTCTCCAAAAAGAGATGGAGCCCGAGATTACCGGGCGTGTAAAAGAAGCGTGGAACAAAAACGGTAATTTATTTTAATCAACCAATACTATATATCCCCATTCGGATGAGTAGTTAATAATTTTGTGACAAATTAACAATTAAATTTCTCGCATTTTCCGTATTTAGTGAAAACGTCGTAGCTACGACTTACTCTTTTCAAATCATATCATTGCATTTTTTTTCTTGATTTAATACGGCCGATGACAATACCCTCGATGAGCTCCGGATACGAGGTAAGTGTAGTAAAATCGAAAGTAGGTTCAGGTCAATTTGACTTATTTTATAGGGTCGCGCATGTTAATCGTAGCAATCCTTTCAGAACAGGTCCTGTCGGGAAAAGAAAATTAAGAAATCAGAGAGAGAAACCAAGCGTGATATTTTAATTGCATCACCTTCACGGTTCGTAGCTTAAGAATATCGAGGTGCGTGCCTATTCTCGGTCAGTGCCTATTCTCGGTCACTGTAATAAACAATATACACCTGTTGACACTTAACCCTGACAGTTTGGAGATACTGATCGCCAAATTGCCGATTTGTTAACCTGATATCTTATGTTCGTAAATTCGGTGTCCGAATTTATAGATAAATTCCAGAGATCATTTGTCCGAAATTAGAGGCACAAAATTAATTATTTCATGAAATAATTAATGATGTCCGAATTCTTGGAGTGTCCGAATATATGGACAAATTACGGTAATTAACAAACAGTAGAAACTTTGCCTTACAATAAAGATTGCTGTGTAAAAGCTTAGAGCCTATTCCCAGTCATATAAATGGTCACGAGCTATATGGTATTTAAATGTAACAAAATTCATATACTTTCTTCAGTCCCCAAATTATTTATATAAGTGTAATAAGTGGAACAAGAGCCATGTCGGACATGGCCATCCCCCGCCTAAAAAGCTTGATAGTAAACTGAAGCCAGTTAGATTTAGGCACTGCATTTCTTCTCAATTAGTTCGATAATAGCTATTATACTTTCAGAGATATGCTCAGGACAAATCTAAGACTTTAAAAACAACAAAGGGCAATAACTCCAAAATTATGCAAGCAAGAGTTGTGGTTCTTGTGCACTGCAATTCTCCACAACGAGATCTATCCATCTACGAAGTTTAAAGTTAACAGCTATTATACTTTCAGAGATATGCCCCAGACAAAATCTTAGTCTTTAAGACAACAAAGTGCAATAACTCCAAAATAATACAAGCAAGAGTTGTGGTTCTTGTGCACTGCACTTCTCCTCAACAAGTTCTAATCACCTATGTAGTTTCAAGTTATTAGCTATTATACTTTCAGAGATATGCTCAGGACAAATCTAAGACTTTAAAACAACAAAGGGCAATAACTCCAAAATTATGCAAGCAATAGTTGTGGTTCTTGTGCACTGCTCTTCTCCACAACAAGATCTATCCATCCATGAAGTTCAAGTTAATAGCTAATATACTTTCAGAGATATGCCCCGGACAAAATCCTAGACTTTAAAACAACAAAGGGCAATAACTCCAAAATAATGCAAGCAAGAGTTGTGGTTCTTGTGCACTGCACTTCTCCTCAACAAGTTCTAATCACCTATGTAGTTTCAAGTAAATAGCTATTATACTTTCAGAGATATGCCCCGGACAAATTCTTAGCCTGTAAAACAACAAAGGGCAAATACTCCAAAATTATGCAAGCAAGAGTTGTGGCTCTTGTGCACTGCACTTCTCCTTAATGGCAACTATCCATCTATGAAGTTTCAAGTCAATAGCTATTATACTTTCAGACATATGCCCCGGACAAAATCTTAGTCTTTAAAACAACAAAGGGCAATAACTCCAACATGCAAGCAAGAGTTGTGGTTCTTGTGCACTGCACTTCTCCTCAATGAGATCTATCCACCTATTAAGTTTCAAGTTGATAGCAATTTTACTTTCAGAGATATGCTCCGGACAAGTTTAGTGATCGAAGGACGGAATGATGGACGGAGACCATTACTATATCCCCTTCTCCGAAACAGCGGGGGATAATAAGCTGATATTATTACTAAAATATTTGATTTCCCTTGGCACTAGAAGAGAAGGCACACTGAATTTGTTTAAACATAGGCATTTTAATACACAACTTCATTGAATTTGGACCAGTCTAAAATTGTGTCATCTGAAAATGGGTGAAAAATCATACAAGACTTACATAATTCATCCTGGGTATTTTGTGATGTTGTGCGCTGTAATGTACTATTGTGACTAGCTTTGGCTGGTTTGAGCATTTGTTTTAACTCTTCAGCTCTGTCCATATATTCTTTTGCCTAGAAATAAGAATCAAGAATAAATTTTGATATAATTCAATAAGGATGTAAAGTAAACCAAATACACATCACCAGCAAGGGTCCTGTCAAGCATGACAGAACAATTTATGTTTCTCTTCAGGTTTGATCTTATGATAGTAAAACACAGATCAGTGGCCATTTTGAACCTAAATGTATTGAGCAGTCATATCACAAATGCACCTTGTAACTTTTCCTTCAAAAGAACATAAGACTGGTCTGACTTGAAAGAGTTTTTGGAAAACAATTCTATTTGCATTGATATTGAATGATAGGTGCAAAATCAGGTAGAAAACATGGAGATAAAAGGAGAAACTGCTAATCACAATCGCTTTCTTCTTTTCTTACTATGCTTTCTTTGACATATCAAAATGTGAGATGTTTACCCATATCCACACAGTCCTTAATTTTGAATAGTATAGTCACTATGAAAGGTTATCTTTGAATCAATCTAATGTTTTCATAGCAATCTTTCTTTGTCACATGGAAATGCAGAATTGTGTGGTAATGGGATAAATCGGTAATAAAATGTATTGCCTCTTTTAGTCACTGGTAACATGAGTCTATATAATCATGGTTCTGAAGAGTAGTTAAGTATTACTGGATCTTCAAATCATGTGACCTTAAAAAAATAATTACCAGATGACAAAATTTTGGACTATTCCAAATTCAAAGATGTTGCAGACGACAAATTTCAGTTAAATGAAATTTTTTCTCTTTTTTTATTTTACTTTTGGGGTAGAAACATTGTTTTTAATGAAGAAATTGCTTTTAACCCATTCCCACTCAGTGACGCTTTTAGAGGCCCCCAAGAAAAACAGCTTTGGAAAACATTGTGGAAAATGAAGAAATTGCTTGTGACAAGCAATTTCTTCATTTTCGACCATGTTTTCTACCCAGAAAGTTGAAAAATCCAAAATTCAATAAACTATAAATTGTCGTCTGCAACTTCTTTCAATTTGGCGTCTGGTAATGGATTAATAAGAAATTTCCTCATTCTTCACAAAGTTTCCAAAAACTTTTTACTTGGCTGTATCAAAAAGGGTAAATGTGTGGGAATTCGTCAAGTCAGGTTAATTAGGATTCTTTGCTGTATAAGGTGAAATAAAATATGAGTTGGATCTATTTCATTTTTTCATTATTATTGTGTCTTTGACCTTTGAAAGTTGAAATGATTTCATCTCAAATGAAATAATTGTATACACAATTGTATACTTAAGTATACACAATACAGATGATATAAGAAAGAAATTGTTTGTATTACTTACTCTTTTCCTGAGAATTTCCTTTTTATTTGCATTTCTTTCATCTGAAAAAAAATTAGTTCACACACTTATGTATTCTTACTTCAAAGTTGTTGAAAAATAATTTAGTTTCTTTTCATAAGCTATTGTCTAAAGCTTTCCTACACTTTTACACAAATAATTAACTTTAAAACTTATGTTGATTTGTTGTTCATGTGTTTGTGCAAATCTCTTAAACCTTTCGTGGACAAACCTGGGATTTTACGTGGCCGTAATTTTATACTCCAGAAAACATTTTGGTAAAAGAAGAAATTGCTTGTGACAAGCAATTTCTTCTTTTACCACAATATTTTCTACCACATAGGATGGTTTGATTTAAAACTGCATCCAATTTTCATTGTCGTCTGCAACCTCCTTCAATTTGGACCAGTCTAGAATTTCAAAAAAACAGGAAAGGGTTAATATTAAAATATTCACTGGAAATTTGGCACAAGGGTTCACTATCACAAGAGTAATCAATAATATATAGGGGGGATAACCCTAGAAAGATTTTTGTAGGAATTAAATCCCTTTTTCACTTTCCATCATCTACAGCTTAGTATGGGCTTCCACATGCTGTACTATTTTTTTTCAAGTTGAAATATGGACTAGTTTGTAATAGTTTAAATTGAATCAGCCACTTCCAAGGAAACACAAAAAACACAATTACAGAGCACCAATGTAATCTACAATAATTTCTATCCTGTAAACTTACTTTGAAAAAGATTTTTGTAATACCAAACACAATGTCCCTCATACAGGATATAAGAAGGAAAACATTGTGGAAAAGAAGACAAAACAATTGTAACTGCACCTTCTTTTACCAGGGCTCTCACTAGGATTTTGAAAGTAGGATTCCAGGAATCCAATTTAGGAAAAAGTTGGATTCCAAGCAGAAAAAGTTGGATTCCAGCCTGATTTGGCAGGATTTTAATACTGAATGCAATTTTCACGAAATCCTTTTTTTACAGCACTTTCTTAGTTGAAAATAGTGTGGAAAAAGGAAATTAATTTTGGTTTTAAGAATTATCATATTTTCTAGCCCATAGTATGTTGTTTACATGTCTGATCATGTTCATTTGATCATCAGCAAATTCTCTTAATTAGGATTATTTGTAAATCTAATTAGGAAGTAAAGAATTAATGTCAAAATAGAGCAAATGATAGAATTATCCAACATGTGTAATTTTCTTTTCTTTTTTTTCTAAGCACACATTGTAATTAAGTTAACCCTTGTCACACTAAAAATGTAATATTCCTCCTTTAGCAAGAAGTAAAGACAAAGGTGTGCAGTCTGACCTTAGACTATACCACCTAATTTTCATTCTTAAATTTAACCATTTTAAAGAATGTATTTTCAAAATAAATACTTACTCAGAATCAGTCAATCCCTCCTTTTACCACTTTGATTTTGTTGAAATTTTGCACTGATCTTTATTCAGCTTGATAAGGATTATTTTTTGTTGAAATTTGGACAAAGTAATGGCATATATTGACAGTCAAATTGATGATTTTTTAAACTAAAAAATGACAGTAAATTTATGATTCATGCCCAGCTTTAGATTTCTAAGAGCCCCAAAAGTTTATCTAATAATTTTCATTTTCAATTGAATTGCCTGTTTTACCCACGAAAACCCATGACAATTTAATTTTGCAATATAAGTTGACTTCTTTACTATGTTTTGGCTATTTTTTCACTAAACTGATCAATAATAACTTGATTTCAGTGAGATAAGAGTGCTAGTAAAATAATTTTACCCAAGTTTCACAGGTTTCTAACACCTGTCACCTACGATCGTCGATGCATGACCGGTCACCGCAAAGTGTTAATTGTCAATTAAGCTGGGTGTTATCAATGATTGTGGTGAATGCTAGGATAATCAACTAACATTTTCCAATAATCTACCTACTATTTTAATGACCCTTGAACAATGAAAGTTGATTTTACAGTGTCACTTTGACATAACGACCGACGTCGGACGCATGTCATTGAAAAAATTGTCGTCCGTCGGAATCCTTTGATAGGATTTTTTGTCGTCCCTTGCGGAAAGTTGTCGTCTCAGACGACAGT
Source organism: Fragum fragum (assembly GCA_946902895.1). NCBI lineage: Eukaryota > Metazoa > Mollusca > Bivalvia > Cardiida > Cardiidae > Fragum > Fragum fragum. Next base: position 39,568,625 of record OX336370.1, read on the forward strand.
ACTGTCGTTTCCGAGAGCCCTGTTTACTTTAAACCAGTCTCAAATTCAGTCTTTTTGAATGGGTTTTCCGATATCCTCTCAATTCTCGTTTTAACAATTAGACTAGAAATGTATCACAGACATATTTTTTTGCCCAAAATGAGTGTTTGTTTGAATAAGGTTTAACGTCACTTTTAACTGAATTTCAGTCTTATTGCGGTGGCTGGAGCGCCTAATTATAAACTTCTGGTATTTCTCATATCAGTACTACAACTGGTACTTTTCTAGCCTCCAGCAGCTCATACATCATAGGTTTTCGATTATCCACCAAATGCCGGGTAGGATCAAACCCTGGACCTCATGATTGAGAGTCCCACTCGCTACATACTGGGCTATGACTGCAGTCTCCAAAGTATGTTATGTTTTTTTATTTTTTGATGATCAATTGTGACCTGTAGGGCATAATAAAACCAACGTTTCATATGGCTCGTACTCAAGCAGAAACAAGAGGACCATGATGGTCCTAACTCGCTCATCCTAGGCATTTGCAAATTACAGCACTTTTTTTATTTAAAAAGACACAACTTGAGCAAAATAAATAAAACAAATATAAAATTTTGGGTTTTGTACAAAACAATCAAGTGCTTTACAATAAAAATGAATGCCTTTGGCTTTATAGTAAATCCATTACCAAACTATCCCAGAATTTGTCACCCTCAGGGAAAATAGGTTTTAAAAAAGCATTGTGAGAAGGGGAGTGACTAGCATTTTCTCCATTTTTCACAGTGTTTCCTACCCGAAATTCTTTGTATTTAGATTTCAATCAAACTCTCATTACTGTCTGCAACTTCAATGGGTGTAATTTTAGCAACCTTGGTAGTGAACAATCTGGATGTACTATAAATAAAATATGAATGCATTACAACTTAGAAATTAGGAGAGGACGATATTTGAACATGCTCTTATTGAGCGTTTTCATAACTTTAGATGCCTTGGGAAGGGCCATGTTTGTTTTGTTTGAATGGGGTTCAACAATCTTTCAGTTATATCACGACGGCTGGAGCACCTAACAATGGAATCCTGGTATTTCTCACACCAGTACTACCATTACATCCTTTCCTAGCCTCCAGCTGCTATCCCACATAGGTCTTCGATTATCGTCCCATTGGTGAGAGACAAATAGTCGGAAAGGATAAGTGCCGCCGTCGGTAATCGAACCCGCCATGTTTGTCCAAAGGATATAAAAATGGTAGATAACAATAATGTTATCCTATGTTTTTAATGTAAATGCTCTAGAACCTATATTTAAGAAGAAGAATTCTTTCAATGCGATTTACGCAGAGACATTTTTTATCCTAAGAGCATATTTTCCTGTTACATAGTACAAAATTATTTAGTCATGCTACATACCAAATATGTATGCCCATCACCTTATATTTCAGAAGGAGAAGACTTGAAGTTGCTCTAATTGGTTGTTTTCCAAAATTTTGGACCTCTGGGGCAGTGCCATGTTTCATCCCAGGGCTAAGATTTTAGCTAACATGGTAGAGAACCATCTGGTTATGCTACATACCAAATATAGATGCCTTAGATTTTGTAGATTGGGAGGAAAAGACTGTTGAACATGGACTAATTGAGCACTTTCACGAACTTTGGACACCCATGGAAGGGGTGTTTAACCTACAGGCATAATTCAATCAAAATTGATAGATAACAGCCAGGCTATGTTACACTCAAAATATAAATGCCCTCCCCCTTTAAATGAAGATTTTTTTTAACATACTCAAATTTTGCGTTTTTCCCAATTTTGGACCCCTAGTGCAGGGCCGTATTTTTACCCTAGGAGGACAACTTTTAGTGATATAGTACAAAACCATCTAGTAATGCTACACACCAAATATGAATATCCTAGACCTTACACTTTAAGAGGAGAAGTCGTTTGAAATTGCTCTAATTAAGCATTTTTTCAAACTTCGGACCTCAGGGGCGGGACCATTTTTGACCCCAGAGATTAAATGTTTAAAACTTGGTAGGCAACCATATGATTAAGCACTATATAAAATATAAATGCCTTTGGCCTTGTAGTCTATGAAAAAACCAACAAAGATTTACTAAAGATTCCCATTTACATACGCCAAGGTTACAAGAGTTTTTCACAGAATGAAATTCTTTTAACAACTTTTGAAGGGCTCACCCAAGGAAAATCCTTGCAAAGTTTCAAGATTGGCCTACTAGTTTAAAAGGAGAAGATTTTCAATGGTTTTTAAAGATAAACTAAAGATTCCCATTTTCAAATGCCGCGGCAACCAGAGCTTTTGACAGAATTAAATTCTTTTAACAACTTTTGTAGAACTTCACACAAGGAACATCCCTGCAAAGTTTCAACTTGATTGGCCTACTGGTTTAGGAGGAGAAGATTTTTAAAGAAATTGTGGGCGTACGGACAGACGGACGAAACTGATCACAATAGCTCACCTTGCACTTTGTGCTCAGGTGAGCTAAAATGTAAGTTCAGTTTTATCTCATAACCTTCAACTTCAATCAAGGACAAACCCAATTTGCTCTTCTACCATTCATGGTGGACTTCTTAAAATATTATGGATAATGAAGATGATTCTTTATTGTCTACAATGTTTCAAGATTTTATTGCAACATTCTGTTAAATTAAAAGAGGGCTGTAGGCCCTGTGGCGCTCACCTGAGATAAAGGCTCTTTTTCTTTCAACAATCTATTTTCATGTTAAGGTTAGGATTATGAAACAAGTAGGCCATACTTTATACATACATAGACTATGTGCCTGGGGATTATAAAGTCTAAATTACAAATTCAAAGGCTTTAGGGCAAATGTGAAAGAAGGAGAAAACTTTTTCCTCCCTTTGATTCCATGAGTTAAAATTCCAGAAATAAGTAAGAAGTCAGTGAGCTGATGCTTCATCATTTAACCCTGGGCACCGCCCCTTTGGGACCCGAGGACAATGATATTAGCTTTTTTGAAAGAGGTCAATTTACTGACGCTTCATGCAAAATATCAAGGATCTATGCCTTCTGGGTCAGGAGAAGATTTTAAAAGATTATTTTAAATTTTCACTTTTGTTGCCATGACAACCAGAGTTTTAAACAGATTTCAATTCTTTTAGGTATTTTTAAAGGGGACCACCTCAGGAACATTTCTGTCAAATTTGGTTCAAAGCGGCCCAGTGATTTGGGAGGAGATGTGGTTTAAAAATCTTTCTTTATTCCCTTTAAACCCCATTCCCCTTGTGCTCTGCCCCTGGGGACCTGAAGTTCTTGGTTTTAGCTATTTGGAAAGAGGTCAATATATTGATGCTTCATGCAAAGTATCAAGGTTCTACGCCTTCTGGGTCAGGAGGAGAAGATTTATTATTTTACAATTTCACTTTTGTTGCCATAGCAACCAGAGTTTTTAACAGATTTCAATTCTTTGAGCTGTTTTTAGAGAGGGCCCAATGTTTGGGGAGGAGATGTCGTTTATAGAAATTGTAGACTTACAATGCACAACAGATGGACGTCTGACAAAAGGTGATCACAATAACTCACTTGAGCACTTTGTGCTCAGGTGAGCTAATAATATTTGAACCTACAACTTAAAATTAAAACTTATGTAAATACAAAGTTAATGATTGCTATCACATTACAGTATGAACAGATGAAGTATAAATGCATAATGACAAATCAATGTTCTCGGTGCACTAACAATGAGTATGACAAAGGTGCATTGTTACCAGCACCAAAATAAATCACTGTAAACAAGAAAACTGTGAGTCAAAACTCACCTGCTAGATGCACTACTAAGAAAACTACAGTTAAAATGAAATTCTCCCTGAATGGAACATATTAATATAGGCACCATGTAGGATACTTAGATGAGCCTCCGCGTACAGTTTCAAGTCAAGACAAACAGACAAATTTCTGAATAAATATTCCATCAATTGGATGAAAAATATGGCCTGTAGAGTAAAAACAAGGCTTTTCTCAGATTTGACCTAGTTTTTTCCCAAATGACCCAAATTTGAACATGGTTGAGATATTTTTAAAATAGATATTCTGACCAAATATCAAACCAATTAGGCCAAAAATGTGGCCCCTCCGGTGTAAAGGTATTCCTAGGATTTAGCCTTGTGAACTAGTTTTTAATCCTATGTCAATCAGAGTCTAACTTGCCCAAAATATCATCGGCACAAACATTCTGGCAAAATATCAATTCAATTGAGCCAAAAATAGGGTATCCAGAGTAAAAACAAGATATTTCTAAGATTTGACCTAGTGACCTAGTTTTTGACCACATGTGACCCAAATCTGAACTTTACTAACATTCTGACCATATATCGATTCAATTAAGCCAAAAATGGGACATCTTGAGTTCTTGAAATTATTATAAGATTTGACCAAGTGACCTACTTTTTACAACATCAGACAAAAATTTGAATTTGGCTGAAATATCTTTGAAAAACATTCTGAGCCTAAAATGTGGCCTCTAAAGTGCACACAAGATTATTCCTAGTATTTGACCTAGTGACCTAGTTTTTTACCAAACATAACCCAATATCAAACTTGACCTAGATATTATGCAGACAAATATTCTGATAAAATATCAATTAATTTGAGCCAAAACTATGGCCTCTGGAGTGTACTGAAGGTAATCCTAAGATTTAATCTAGTGACATAATTTTTAACCCCATGAGACCCAAATTTGAACTTGGCTGAGATTACATGTAAACAAACCTTCTGACCAAATATCATTTTATTTGAGCCTAAAATGTAGCCAACAGAGTGCGCATGGGATTATTTCTAGGATTTGACCTAGTGACCTAGTTTTTGACTCCATGAGATCCAAATTTGAACTTAGCTGAGATAAATGAAAACAAACATTCTAACCAAATATCTTTTGATTTGAGGCAAAAATATGAACTCTGGAGAGCACACAAGGATTTTCTAGGATTTGACCTAGTGACCTAGGTTTTGACCCCACATAAACCATGTCCTAGATATTATGCAGACAAAGATTCTGACCAAATATCAAGACATTTGAGCCATAGATATGCTCTGAAGTGTACTGAAGTTATTTCTAAGATTTAATCTAGTGACCTAATTTTTGACCCCATGTGACCCAATATTGAACTGAGATAACATGGAAACAAATGTTCCAAGAAAATATCAACAAAATATCATTTGATTTGAGGCAAAAATATGACCTCATGTTTCATGGAGACAAACATTCTGACCAAGTTTCAAGACATTTGAGCAAAAATTGTGGCCTCTAGAGTGCCCACAAGATGTTGACACACAACAGACGATGGACAACAGACGAAGCTAGATCACAATAGCTGACCATGACCACTTTGTGGTCAGGTGAGCTAAAAAAGTGACAAAAAATACATCTATACCATGCAATGTCTAAAAATTAACTAAGTCCTAAAACAGGAAGTAGAAAATGTGAAGACCTAAATATTGTAAATGCCATAGAGGATCCTTAGTTGAACATACATACAAAATTTCAGATCGACCCTATCAAAAGTTTTTGAGAAAATGTGATGAAAATAAACCACTATATCAGGCAATATCCAAAAATAAACTAATTTGTTAAACAGGAAATACATAACTTGAAGACAAAAATTCAGTAGATAAAATGCAGACTTAAATTTCATAAGCACAATGGAGGACCCTATGCTGAACATCAACATCAAGTTTCACGTTGATGTTATTCATGATTGCTGAGAAAAATGCAACTAGAGTATACTAATATACAAGGCAATGTCCATAAGTAAACTAAATTGTAAAATAAGAAGTAGATAACTAGGAGACCTAAATTAGGTAGACTCAACGTAGGACACCTAGCTGAACCTCCAGATGAAGTTTCAAGTTGATGCCATCAATAATTGCTAAGAAAAAAAAGACAAAAATATACCACTATACAAGGCAATGTCAAAAATAAAGAAAGTTGTAAATCAGGATTTACATGTAGTTAACTTGAAACCCCAAATTCGGTAATCGCCATGTGGGAGCCTTACAAGTTTCAAGTCTATGCAAGTAACAGATGCTGAAAACAACTTTAAATTTAGGAAAGCGCGATGTAGGAGCCTAGCTGAACCTTGAAACAAGATTTCAAGACCTTGCTATGAATATTTGCTGAAAAAAATGTGACAAAAAATATTGGTTACATATGGACAGACAAAGGACTGTAGGGCTGACAATGGTAAACAAATATACTTCCTCCTCTTCGAAGGGGGGGTATAATAAGTCAAAAAGGAGAAAACACCAAATATGGACAACACCAACTAAGAGACGTTTACAGTAGTCTTTGGAAATGGGTTGATATATATAGTGATACAAACATTTAATGGCTGGTAAGAAATATTCAGCTGCTTCACAATATAATTTAACAGCACCAGGAAAATCTCCTTTATTGTCTAATTCTACGGCTTCTTTTACTAATTTGGTCTGAAATTAGAAGACAAATGGTAAAACTAACTACAGTTTGTCACTGATTAAACCCATTCCAAAATGACAAAATTTTAGACCGGTCCAAATTGAAAGAAGTTGTAGAAGACAAATTTAGTTGATGAAATTTTAGAATTTTTTTACCATTAGGGTAGAAAACATTGTTGATAATGAAAAATTGCTTGTGACAAGCAATTTCCTCATTATCCACAATGTTCCAAAGTTTGTTTTTTTTCTTGAGAGATATAAGAAAGAGGGATTTTGTTTGAATAATTCAATAACAAAATCAACATTTTTATAGCAATAAGGCACTCATTCCCAAATCATTCATTATGTGATGAATGTATGAATAGTTTCAGTCAATGTACTGTTGAAGCAAAATCACAGGAGGAATCAACTCCTAAGTAAAGTGAACCCCTAACATTTTTGCTGGGGGTATATTAAATGAAGTATATATGAATTTTGGTAAGAATAATTAAGTAAGTTAAATGGTCCTTCAGAGTAAACACTTACATTGCATTATTTTCTAAATAAACCTTTTAACACTAAACAGTTTCATTCATTTTGCACTAACTTTACAATAGATAGATAGATAGATTTATAGATAGATTTATTCAACAAATGAAAACGTATGCATAGTACAAGAATTGATAGTTACACATCAAATGATACAGTTCATATTAAGTAATGATCATGGAAGGAGACTTGACTCATTCTCATATAATCCTGCTTTATCTATGCCCCTTCAGAAAATAGTTCAAGCAATTTCTACATTTTCCGTATAATTTTTCTACCTGGAATGACATACTTGAAATTCTATCAACTGGAAATTTATGTCTGCAACTTCTTTAAACTTGAACAAGTCTGAAACTTAATTGTTTGGTAAATATTTGTTTTGTTTATGAAATAATGATTAAGATAGATTGTTATACTTTCAATAATACATACACATGGATGGAAGTTTTGATGTATGTGTGTATATAAAACTTGAAGGCGGAGACAAATAACAAACTATATCTATATACAGTATGATCTTTTACAGTGCTACCTACCAATGTAGGAATATTCTTTGATCAGCAAGATGTAAAATTATTTTTTGAAGAGAGTGTTGAAATGTTCTAGTGATCTATTAAACTAATTACCAAACAACAAAATTTTAGAATTGTCCAAGTTCAAAGAGGTTGAAGATGACAATTTGAAGTTGATAATATTTTAAATATCTTTCATTTTTGGGGAAGAAAACATGGTGAATAATGTAGAAATTGGATGTAACAAGCAACCTCTACATTATCAACAATGTTTTCTAAGGCTTTCTTCTTGAGGGGTGTAAAAAGACGAGATTATGTGGGAATGGAATAACAGACTTTGAGTGAAAATATTTTATGTTGTCATGCTAATCAAGCTTAATATCTTCAATAAGAATGCTTAAGATTCTCATTTAGTGGATAGAAAATCTCATTCTATATCTTAAAAATCTTTATAAGAATCTCGCTTTAAAAAAGGCATCCCTGATCAAAAGTTAAAATCCGGTCTTACTGCTTTTGGTAAACATTCTTTGGATGGCATATGTTCCAGATCTAAAAAGGGATGTACAAAAAATTCCTCAAATTGTATACGTTCATCAGGATTTCTTTTCAAAAGACGTAAAACAAGGTCACGACAACTGTCTGATACTTCTACACCATAGGGAAGCTGAAAACAAAAAAATAAGAAAATTGAATAACGTGAACCAAAAATATAACATCCTAAAAAAATGGCCAATGAGGCCTCGCGTCATCAAAGTATATGAGGTAAGTTTTCTTTAGTATACATTTTAGTACCAAATACATAGTCCATCATATGCATAAATCTGATATGTTTCATCCACTACCTGTTTCATGATCATTTTTTTCACCAAACATTCCTAAAATTTGCAGACGGCATTAGTTTTTTTTTAAATAGAAACAATATACAAAATTCAATGTTTCTGCCCTACAAATACCCTGAAATGCGTCATACACTCAACGGCAACATATGAAAATAAAGCTTATCATTCATATTTTTATCACACAATTAGAGAACCTAGTAAATCTTCTATTTTAGGGTAAAGAGGAATCTTGTATATAATCTGTTTAAGTGTCACCCAATCATCATTCCTGTATAGTTTGGTTGAATTCCCGCAAGTTCTTTCTCAGTAGAAGTTTTTAGTGAAAAAGTTGATGCATGGACACAAGACAGACACATGACAATAGCCCTTTAGCATTTTGCTACATAGAGATAAAAACCTGTGTACATTCATTTCTAGTCTAATGTTTAAAAACTCTAATTTAAAATGTCAAAATTACAGAAATGGACACTTACTTCAACTGGTTTAGGGTCCCAGATTTTTTCTTGTAATTCTTTAAATGATTTAGATGCATATGGAGCTCTACCAAATAAACATTCTAGAAATAAAGATGGATAAATAAGGTTTTTTCTACAAACTATTCACACATTTTTAAATAAAAAACTTCATTGGAAATATTTGTAATTAAGTGAATCTTTATGACACATCGTTTAACTCATACCCACACAATCCCACTTGTTACTACAATGTAGAACATTCTTCATTATCCACCGTGCTTTCTACCTTAGTCATCTGTGGCTTCTTTGAATTAGGACCAGTTTAATATTTCATCATTAGGTAATGGGTTCAACACATTTCTAATTCATATAAAGTTGAAAAAATCTCAATTTCATAAACTTAACATTGTCATCTGCAACTCCTTTAAATTTCAACTAGTCTAAATTTTTATTGTCTAGTAAAATTATCTAGTAGGGTGTACATGTATTTTTTATCCATATATCCAGAACCAGTATGTTTACTTCAACAAGTTCGAAAAGTTTCCCTCTGATTGATTCCCCTTAACAACATAACTTGTTAATTAAAAAATTATTAACAAGAAAAATATTGAACAAGGTGTCTTTTACCAATGAATGCACCTGTAATAATCAAAATGTGTTCTTGAAATTTGATTATGACTAACAGATGACCTTGACTTTTATTATACATGACATGGTTTAACATAACGAGGGTTAGTTGCCTAACCCATTACCAGATATCAAAATTTTAGACAAGTCCGAATTGAAAGGAATTGCGGACGACAATTCAACGTTTATGAGATTTCAGATTTTTTTCAATTTTCTAGGTAGAAAACATTGTGGAAAATGAAGAAATGCTTGCTGCAAGCAATTTCTTCATTTTCCACAATGTTTTCCCACAATTTTTCTTGGGGGACGTCAAAAAGCATCATTTTGTGGGAATGGGTTAAACACTATGAACAGTCTTGCATTTCACACTGTTTAAGAAAATTTGCACAATATGACATCCAAATGGAATGGCAATAAAAATCAAAGGGCTGATAGCACTGGATGCACTAGTATTAGGCTAATAATTATTTTGAAAATCATTTCATAAACAACTTTTGGATTAAAAGAGACAAGCAGGCGATGTAGACTAAGATCAGCCTGCACATATGTGCCTGCTGGTCTTTGTCCATACCTCCTACCAAAGCAAGAATATTCTGGGATCAGTATGACAAGTGTTAACTTATCCAAGATTACCAGTTTGCCATCCAAACCACTCAGTCAGACAGGGACCCCAAAAATTGGTAACTTATCCCATGAAGCTCTTATTTTTTAACCTACCATAGAATATAACTCCTATAGACCACAGGTCAACCCTAGCATCATACTGTCCTTTACAGATGATCTCAGGGGCCATGTATAGGGGACTTCCCCTTAATGCATGTAGCTCATCACCTTGATATAAGTGTTTGGCAAAACCAAAATCTGAAATATCAAGATAGACATCAACATATTTTCACATAATCCCCCTTTTTGTCATGCTGTTGAAAAAGAGGTAAGGAAACATTGTGAGGAAAAGACTAATTGCTTTTGACATGCAGTTTCTCATTTGCTAAGTAATTTTTTTATCAATAAAGAAGAAATGAGCAACTATTGTATTAATCAATGAAAATAATGTTGAAAAGCCAAAGATTGCTTAATAGCTAGCATTGATTCTCCATTTCTATAATGTTGTTTGATGTGACACTTATTTTTCAAAATACAAACCCTACAGCTTCTTTCTATTTGGACCAGGTGAGATCTTATCTACCAATCACAACTGTTAATCAAAGAATCAATTGACTAATCAATTCATTCATTTAGACCCAAAGTGCCTTGAACTCTGATATTGGCCAAGATTTATGTGAATCATTTTTGTTGATTTTGCAACTTAAACGTCATAACTACTTCCTATCCAACCAACCATTTAACATTTACCTTCCATGTTACTGACCATAAATTTTGCAAAAAAGCTGTTGAATATCGAAATGTAACATCTTGTTTGAGTCAATGGGTGAGGCAAGTGGAGTCAGTTGGTGTGGCAAAGGAATCAGTAGGTGTGGTGAGGTAGTCAGTTTGGTGTGGCACGAGAGTCAGTGGGATGTGGCCAGTCGAGTTAGTGGGTGTGGCAAGGGAGTCAGTGGGTGTGGCCATTTTGAGTCAGTTGGTGTGACCAGTGGTATCAGTTGGTGTGGCACAGGAATCAGTGGGTGTGGACAGGGAGTCAGTTTGGTGTGGCCAGGGAGATAGTGACCAGCAGAGTCAGTGGGTGTGGCCAGTGGAGTTGGTGGGTGTGACCAGTGGAGTCAGTTGGTGTGGCAAAGGAATCAGTGGATGTGGTGAGGTAGTCAGTTTGGTGTGGCCAGAGAGTAAGTGGGTGTGGCCAGTGGAGTTAGTGGGTGTGGCAAGGGAGTAAGTGGGTGTGGCCATTTGAGTCAGTTTGTGTGACCAGTGGTGTCAGTGGGTGTGTCCAGTGGAGTCAATGGGTGTGTCCAGTGGAGTCAATGAGTGTGGCACAGGAGTCAGTGGGTGTGGCAAGTGACTCTAGTGGGTGTGGCCAGGGAGTCAGTGGTTGTGACCAGTGGAGTCAATGGGTGTGTCCAATGGAGTCAATGGGTGTGGCACAGGAGTCAGTGGGTAAGGCCAGGGAGTCAGTAGGTGTGGCAAGTGAATCTAGTGGGTGTGGCCAGGGAGTCAGTGGGTGTGGCCAGTGGAGTTAGTGGGCACAGGAATCAGTGGGTGTGGACAGGGAGTCAATTTGGTGTGGCCAGGGAGATAGTGACCAGTGGAGTCAATGGGTGCGGCCAGTGAACTTGGTGGGTGTGGCCAGGGAGTCAGTGGTTGTGACCAGTGGAGTCAGTGGGTGTGTCCAGTGGAGTCAATGGTCGTGGCACAGGAGTCAGTGGGTGTGGCCAGGGAGTCAGTAGGTGTGGCAAGTGAAGCTAGTGGGTGTGGCCAGGGAGTCAGTGGGTGTGGCCTGCTGAATCAGTAGTTGTGGCTAGTGGAGTGAGTGAGTGTGGCCTGACGAGTCAGTGGGTTGGCCTGCTATCCATCACTTGTCTGGCAAAGAATGGCTAAACCACATACCTGCTATTTTTAAGGTTGGATCTGCCGCTGATGTACATAAAATATTTTGAGGCTTCAAGTCCATATGTGCTACACTATTGTCTCGTAAAAATTGAATAGCTGAAACTGAATTCAACAAAATATAATGTTAGTTAGAAACATTTATATTAAAACCATATCTACTTTTTAAAACATCTCATGAGCAATTTCTTCTTTTTTCACATTGTTTTTTCCTGCACTGTTTTCTACGTTGGAAAGAGTTAATTCATTCCCACACAATGATGTTTTTGGAAACCCCTTAAGAAAATCAAATGAAGAAACTGCTTGTCACTTTGTTTTCTACCCTCAATGTTGAAAAAATCTAAAATTTCATAAACTTTTAATTATCGTCTGCTTTCCTTTCAATTTGGGCCAGTCTAAAGTTTTGCCATTTGGTAATGGGTTATCATAAATAACTGGGAAATGGTATTAAACTATCAAAATCAAGTAAGTACAGCAGTGACAACAAAAATAAGCTATCACTATTTAAAAACCAAACAACTTGTATCAAGTCAACAAAATTCTGACCTTCAGTTGTGACCATGAACCTACCTACAAACGTTTAAAGGGCACATCTACTAATATAGCATCAAACAGTTGTATAATCAATTACTAGTATGATTGTCTAAGGACTGTTAAGTCTAAGAGGATTTTAAATATAAGCATGATCTAAACACAGGGTAAGTCTTGATGTATATGCGTACCTTATTTGGGCTCAGCCCTGAGTTATTACCCATGTTCATCAAAATTCCCAACCCTGTGTCTACTCACAAATAAATTACTATGTTCAGTAAGAAGTATTTATATGGCCAAGTCATGTTCACCAGTATGCTGAGGCAATTATTCTTACAATTTGAAATTGTGCAGATATACACCACATTCATGGAATGAAGGATACCTAATCAATTTAACCCATTAGTAGACGACAAAATTTTAGGGTGGTCAAATTAAAGAAGTTGTAGACAAAAACTTCCAGTTGAGGAGAATTAGTAGTTCTTTGCCATTTGAGATAGAAAACATTCTGGAAAATGGAAATCTTTTTTTTTTTTTCAAGAAATGTTTTCAAAATCCTTTTTCTTGAGGGTCATAAAAAGGTGGAATTGTGTGGAAATAAGTTAAACGATACAGACCTATATGCCTGAGAAATTTTCTGACTATATGTTCTGGTAGTTTTCTTTTGCTGCGTATAAACCCTGATAGATCTCCTCCACTACAGTACTCCATGATCAGATAAATATAGGTGTCATCCCACTGAAATATCAAAATATATGTAATATAAATAAAGGTGTCATCCCACTGAAATATTATAACATATGTAGTATAAATATAGGTGTCATCCCACAGAAATATTATGACATATGTAGTATAAATATAGGTGTCATCCCAATGAAATATTATAACATGTAGTATAAATATAGGTGTCATCCCATTGAAATTTCATAACATATGTATTATAAATATAGGGATCTTCCCACTGATATATTATAACATATGTAGTATAAATATAGGTGTCATCCCTCTGAAATGTTATAACAAATGTAGTATGGATATATATTTTTCAATTTTCACTGGTGATATAATGCTTTTAAAATGACACCAACGTAAACAACCTGTAGTATAAATGATGTCATTATTGTCATTATTGTCAGCGGTCATAATGATAATAGAATATAACATTTCTTTTTATTACTTCCATAATCAAACTCTTCATTCTAAAAGTGATAAATACATGGCAGTGCCAAATTTGTCTCACTTTAAGAAATGCTAATTGAATGAAGGCTCATTCAGTGGATAATCCTAAATCTACATGGGACAAGCAGCTGAAGGTTCAGGAAGGATATTGTGGTAATACTGGTGTGAGAAATACCAGGAATCAATGGTTAGGAGCTTGAGCCATCCAATGTGACTGAATACTGTTAAAAGTGGCGTTAAAACCCATTCAAACAAACATCTTGAAAATTAGGTATACATGTATGTAGTTAAATAATATATCTATTTTCTTATATATTCAATACATTGATTAACTTTATTAACTTGATTAACCCATTACCAGACAACAAGATCTTACACTAGTCAAGTTCGAAGAAGTTGCAGACGACAATTTCAACTTGATGAAATTTAAATTTCTCTGTTCTAATTGGTAGAAAGCAATGTTTTCATTGTACACAATGTTCTCCTGAACTTTTTTCTTCATTGGGAGTGGGGGAGTGTGAAAAGCATTGTTGAAAGGGTTAATGTACTAAGTTTCAGACAGCAAATGTAGTCATCTTACTACACAATGTATACAATTCAAGCAAATTTTTTACTAAATATTAAATATTTACCTGAAAGTCTTTGAGTTCTACTATGTTGTCATGCTTGAGTTTTTTCAGTAAAGCTATTTCCGTGAGGAGATTCTCTGTTGATACCTTATTTAGACTGCTCTTTAGAACACATTTGACAGCTGCTACATCTCTGTGACCAGTCTGTAACCAAGATATGCAATGTAGGTAATTATATAATATGTTGTTAAAAGTAACCTTGAAAAATAGCATTAATCCTTTCATGTTTTTCAAAATTTTAGACTGGTCAAATTTGAATGGCATTGCAGATGACAATGAAAAGTGAGTGCAACTTGAAACAAATCCATCCTATGTGGTAGAAAATAGTGTGAGAAAAGAGAAAAAATGCTTGTAACAAGCAATTTCTACTTTTTTCACAATATTTTTTGAAGTAAAAAATCACATGGATATAAAAACCAGGGACTGTACAAGAAAGGGTTGTGAGATTTACTGTAGATGTGTTATTTAGACAGCTATTTACAACACACTTGATGGCTGCTAGATCTCTGTACATAAATGATACAGAATCCCCCCTCAACGTGACAGACAGTGCTAAGCTAGCTTTGTGAGATTTTCTGTAGATGCCAAATATTGCCATTTGGCCTTGACCATTGGTAGCCATGAAATTGAAAGCATTGACAAAATCTTAAAAGAAGGAAAACACATAAAATTATGAAAGACAAATCACCTGAAATTCAGTACTATATGGTTGCAGAACAACCTTAAATTTGAAAAATGCATAACACCCAGCTTTGTTATTAACACTAGAGGCGCTTGAGCACTAATCATTCCTAAGAAATTTGGTTGAAAACCATCATCTATTTTGCAAGCAAAAGAATTAAAAGTATTTCACTATATACCACATATTACCATAAGCCTTCCCCATAAAAGTCATATTTTTTAACCGAGCTATATTCTATGAAGTAATCTGACAAGGATTCACCCAAGAATTTTATTTGAGTAATAACATAGATCAAAAGAAAACAAGATTTGTTTGCAAAACACCAAATTTCTTTTTCAAAAATATGATCTTGTTATGTGACCTTGACCTTATCACATGACCTATTTTGCAAGAACAAGAATATGTATAATTTAGATCTATCAATGTGCTAAATATCTTGAAAAGGCTTAAATTGTAAATGTAAAGAGTTTGGGTTAACAGACAGATGGACAACTGTAAAACAATAAAGTGTAAAATATAGGCTCAACCTTACAACCCAGAGTCATTAAAGTAAAACTTGATTACCTTTCTAAGCAATTATTTCTATAATGTTAACATTGTTCTAATTGACTGCAATATGATACGAACTGACTACAATATAGTACAAAATGGACAATGCATGGTAAGTATCAATAAATGGGTTAGTATAAAAAGCTGATTGCCGACCAGCTGACCATTGGGTATAAAATGCTGACAAGTAAATTGCTGACCACTAATTTCAAATATTATGGTACAAAATGTCTATTATAAGATGGCTATGATATGAAAAGTTAGTTTAACGGCACTTCTAGTCAAATAATTGCATTTTAAAGTCCTCCTATACAGATGCGAAAGATTAGGCATGACAAAGATTTTTAAAATAGTGAATGATTCTGATTCAAGTAAAATGAGTATGTGTATTATAATCAGCAATTTATCCTACCAATGAAAATGCCTCCCAGTCTGAAAACCTACGGCAAAAAAGATATGTTCACCAACCATTATAATCAAACGTTTTATAAGCTTGTGAATTAAATAGTTAAACGTTCAAAACAGTTCATAGCGCATTACTGGGACTAAAAACCAGCACACGCGAAAACATATTACAAATTACCTTTCTGTAAGCCTTGTAGACCGTTGCGTAAGTTCCACTGCCTAATTTTTCAGTAAATACAAAGTCCTTCAACTTTGGCGCAATCGTGACGGAATCAGACACACGAGAAGACGTTGGTCTTGCCGAGTTTGGTCTTGCCATGGTTCTTCTACTTTCATTTTAATTTTATGACATCATTGAGTCACTTCCGGGATAAACATTTCGCGACAAATGTCAAATTAGGCAGCACGTGTCTGTGGTACTAAGTGATGAAAATGGATAGATAAGTGTGATTTTTGCTTTGGCTGTCGATCAGGTAAACAAATATACCATGGATTTATTAGTCAGAACTTTTTGCAAGGCATAATTTAACCGGTTGCCATGCTCAGTGAAAGTTGTTTAAAAATGGCGGCTCATTAGTGAAATCTACTCACTTTCACATGATCATTATCTGACTTCTTGTCCCTGTATTGTCTACCTTCTTACAATCTAGTCATGCCGAATTTTTGCAAATTGTAAAAGAGTTTTAAATTTACAAAGATAATTTTTTTTTTTTTTTTTTTATTTTAATTAATTGAACCTTCTTTTTTATTCTGAATGAATGGGTACTGTATAGCTGCGATATCGTAGCCCTCTTTCTGATAACCTGCTGGCGAGGGCTACGACACCCCCCTTCTTCGCTCTTTGTTGCAGTGCCCGGAGTGATTCACTCCGGGCACTTTGGGGCCGATTATTGTAAGTTGTGTGAATAGTACAAACACAAGTTTAACACCAAAATTGACCTTAACCATTTATTTATCCATGCAAATAAATGTAAATCTACAAAAAGTCGGATTTTTTATGCATTTAAGTCTCAATTTGCTGCACCATCGAAAACTCAAAGTTTTTCGGCCATTTTGAATCAAATGTCAGCCATTTTTGCTGTTTGACAGCGAGATCTCTTGAGAGCTCGGGTTTCCCGCCAAAATGACAGCAAATGAGAATTTAGGTCGCCATATTTGGAACACATAGTATTTTTTGAAAACAGGACAGTTCTGATAGAAAAAAAAGAAAAAAGTTGTATGAAAGTAATTCAAGAGTTAACTGAATTTGATAGATAAAATAAAGATATTGAAGATTCAGTACCTTTGAACATAAAATTTTATCAATGGTAGGTAAAAACGGATACTATGATTTTTTACGAGCACCTGTTTTGACAGCATGACAATAGTAAACAACGTGACGTAATAATAGATCACATGACCAACCAAATGTCATGGCCGCCAAACTTAGGAAACATTTTATAATCTCAAAAGAAACCGGTATTAAACGATTGATACAATTGATATTCTTAATATTTTGATAGAATTTGTCCATTATATTAACGTATGTAAGGAATTCATCCATAGAGAGTGGCTTATCACAAAACAAAACAATATTAGACTTTGCAACAAAGCGCAAAGAAGGTGGGAGTCGTAGCTCTCGCCAGCAGATTATCAGAAAGAGGGCTACGATATCGCAGCTAGGGTACTGTATAGATGACATTTGACATTCGATCCAGGGTTTCAATTTTGAGCCTGCCGCCGTCATAGCCCAGTTGGTAGCGCGTCAAACTGTCAATTTAGAGGTCTGGGGTTCGATCCCCGATGGCGGCACTCATCCTTTCCGACTATTTGTCTCTCACCAATGGGTCGATAATCGTAGACCTATGTGGGATAGCAGCTGGAGGCTAGGAAAGGATGTAATGGTAGTACTGGTGTGAGAAATACCAGGATTCCATTGTTAGGTGCTCCAGCTGCCGCGATATAACTGAAAGATTGTTGAAAGCGGCGTAAACCCCATTCAAACAAACAAACAATTTTGAACCTCCAACTAGCCAAACACATTGTTTAACATTTGACATAAGTCACCCCAACATTGTGACGTGTACTTACCTCTTAATTGTAGTTAACCCATGACCAAACAACAAAATTTTAGACTGGTCCAAACTGAATACAATAACTTCAGTTGATGAAATTTTGGAAATATATTTGTCTTTGTTGGTAGGAAAAAAAGTGTATAATGAAAACATTTCTTGTGACAAGCAATATTTTCATTTTCTGCATGTTTTATCAAAGCTTTTTTCTTGAGGGGCATAAAAGAGCAGAATTGTGTGAGAATGGCCGAAAGGATCGTGTAAAAAGAGACAGAATGTTGATGGCTTTGTTTGAAACTGACCTGTTGTTAATCTGATGTGAAAAACCTGGGCTGTAACTTGTTACTCTACTGCAAAAAAAATTGAACAATCAATGTAGTGCTATATTGGTTCTGCATAACTTGTTCTGGCTTATGACACTGAAAATTTTGGGAAAAAATTGCACTTTTACATGTGAACACCCTGCCATGTTTGAAATTATAAGTTTCATTTAGTCAATGAAAAATACTCAATCTTGCACTTATTCACATATCTAAAAATTCAAATAAATTACAGGTAGATAAAGCATGCCACCTGCGGTTGGTAAGAAAACAGTTGTTTGTTACATTTGTGGACGAGAGTTTGGATCCTCTTCCATCACCATTCATGAGCCGCAATGTTTGAAGAAATGGCGACAGGAGAATGACAAACTACCCAAAGGTCAGAGACGCAAGACTCCAACCAGACCTGAAATACTTCCATCTGTTGGAGCTGGTGGAAATGACCTGGAACGTTTTAATGAGGCAGCGTATAAAAGTGCTCAGGGACAGCTGTTACCATGTGAAAATTGTGGGCGGACATTTCAGCCAGATAGATTACCGGTACATCAACGATCATGTAAAGGAGGTATTTGATTTACAAGCTTTTATTAATGTGCCTTGCTGAATAGGTGTTTGACGTTTGCTCCATCTGTCCATCCAAGTCAGTATTTTACTTTAACTGGTTGGTTTGTGTAAATGATCTGATATTCCATTAACATAAACACTGTCGAGATTAATGTTAAAGGTCATACATCAAGGTCAAATGTTACAAAATTATCTTGTCTGACACAGAATTACAAATATGGATTAATTTCAATAACTTAATTCCTCTGCTTGAGACAAAGTTAATTTAATAGTAAATAATCACATGCTTTCAGCAGCACAGCTGCCGTCCTCAATTGTAATCACATGAATGAACATGTTTGTTTACGCAACATCAAGGTAACATTGACGTCACTTAAAATTCATACAACGACCCAGGATAACATCATGATTATCCTGCCCTTCGGGGATTTAACCGATAGTAATACGCTACAGCCAGCCAAGAGTACAATGGTTCACAATAGTAGGAGGCTAAGGAATCACTTGTAACAAGCGAGTCCACAGGAAGCCACCATGATTTCATCAAATTTGTATATAAATGGTACGAAAACAAACTAATTACAACTGAATAAAGATACTACTTAATACATTACTTGTGAGCCATCAAACCTCCGTAACCACAGTCCATTCAGCTATTGTGACAAAGCTCTGCCAATACACCGATAATGCGATCAGTCATACATAAAGAGACGTAAAAGTCGCAACTACAGGTTCAGATCACAGTTTTATCATTTATTGCATATTACTGACCAAACTTTTTTTCCCATATAAGGCTATTTAATGTTGGAGTGGAACTTCCTGTCGAGCTCTGTGGTTACCACCAGCAGTCCGTCAACAGACGGATCATGTCAGTCAATCACAAAAAAAACACCAAGCCCGACAAACTCATCATATATTTAGATCAAAAGTGAACTTTAAACTCCGATATCCACGCCAAACAATCTTGTTTATTTAATGACCCAAACATCGCAACCACTTCCTACATAAGTTGTAGCCACAACCCTTGGACCACCAACCAACCATTTTATTTTGTATGAATTTGTTACTTGCCATAAATTTTGCAAAAAAAAAAAATCAATCTTAATATCTGAGTGATATGCTTCCTATCAACACACTGTGGGCGGGTCCATCGATCGGTAAAATAACCATTCGCGATTGTCGATCAAATCAAACCATTTATTCAGCCCCAACCTGAGATTTCAACTCCGACATTGGCCGCCATGTTTGTTAACCTGTTAAGTAGGTCTCCGTAACCACAGCTTATTCAAGCTGCAGTTAAGACACCTAGGCCACCAAACAACCAATTTACTTTTCATTAATGTTTGCAAAATAATGACGATAAATATCGAAACGGAACTTCCTGTTGAAGTAAGGAGTCAATAGGCGGGGCCAGTGCTTGGTAAATTGACCATAAGTGGATGTCAATCAAGGAATCAACCAATCAAATCATTTATTCAGTCAGAACCTAAGTTTTGAACTCCGATATTCTTAATACATTTGGTTGATTTGGCAACTCAAACATCGCAACCACAGCTTATCCAAGGTGTAGTTACGACGTTTAGGGCGAGAACCAACTATTTTACTATTTTCATTACATCCTACTGACCATAAATTTTGCAAAATAAAGCAGTTTGAAATAGAAGCAGGACTTCCTTTCGGAGTCAGTGGGTGTGACCAAAGGAGTAACTGGAGGGGGCCAGCGATTGGTCAACTGGGTGAATTAGTGACATATGTCCATTTGTTCTATATTTAGGCCTTGTTCTACCAGACCATCTTTCTTAATCAGTCGTAATTCTCTTTGTTGTCTATAGTGTGTGCGTTCTTCCTGTATCCTCTCAAACCCCACAAAATAAAAACCTTAGATGTCATGGTGTTCTTTATTGAAGTGCCTCGGCACCGGTTCATTGTCATTGTCACATCTTATGTTAGACAGGTTGATTTTGGATTCTTGTTTTCAGCATGCACCTTGTTTCACCGATATACACAAGATATCCACATTTGGCACAGTAATTTCAAAATAATATTTCAAAGTTGTTTCAATTGAGACCAAGTTAGAGGTGACATATTAGGCTCAAACCTAAAGATTGGTATAAAATTACTGTGTGGAGCTGAGGAACTCCTACAAATTTCAAAATAATTTGGCTCATATGTTGACCAACATGAATAGAACAGAACTGTTACCTGCTCTTTTTCTGGAACTATTAGATTGCACATTTCTATGAACCTTGTAGCCTACAAAATTTGTGTTTGCAAACAGATCAAAGTAAGGGCTTTTTGCCCTTCTGGGCTTTACTATAAGTGAATGGCCATTCTACCTCGAGATAGATTTTTTTTTCTTTTTTTTTTTTTGAAAAGCAAACCAAGACTTACCTCTACCTGGTAGTATGGTCCTTGTCAACTTCAATATATCTTTTCATCCAAAGAGGAAACTGTTATATCGAGAAAGATAACAAAAAGCATATTTGAGAGTCTACTTTTTCACCTAGAAACTGCAGATGAATGTAGTACTTAACCCATTACCTGTATTCTTGAGGGCATCAAAAGTGGTATTACATGAGAATAGATTAACTGTGCATTATGCTTTTAATTGTAGTCTTTCAAACAGTCTTTAAAATTTATTCAATAAAAGCAACTATTCAAAGAGTTCTTTTTATGGCTTTTTTAACCCATTCCCACCAAAAGCAGCTTTTTTATGCCACTCAAGAAAAAACTTTGTGGACAATGAAGAAATTGCTTTTTACCCTAAAAGGCAAATATTGTTTAAACTTCACTAGCTTGAAATTGTCATCTGCAACATCTTTCATTTTAGACAATTATTAGACTTTGTTGTGTGGGAATGGGTTAAGTGAAAATCTATTTTTGAGAAAATTTGTATCAAAAGGGACTACATAGAAATTCTATATGACAAAGAAAGTGACCTACGAGAAACCCTACCAGATAATAAAATTTGAGACCGGTTACAAAATTAAAGAAATCCCAAACAACAATTTAATTTTCATTGAAATTCCAGAATAAAAACTTATTAGATTAAAAAAAACCTTAGCAAGAAAAGGAAAAATTGTTTGATACTGTAGTCATTATGTTTTATACAGTCCATTTTTTTTGTGCGTTAAATTTTTGGATAGTATGATAAAAGGTTAATTATCTGCACAAGAGTTATCACCCATGATAGCAGAGCCGCCATCATAGCGCAGTCAGTAGCGCATCAGACTCCTAATTTTCAATTATGGGATGTCATGGGTTCGATCCCCGGCGGCCGCACATATTCTTTCCACCATTTGTCTCTCACCAATGGGTGGATAATCGTAAACCTAAGTGGGATAGCAGCTGGAGGCAAGGAAATGATGTAGTGGTAGTACTGGTGTGTGAAATACCAGGAATCCATTGTTCCAGCCGTCGCGATATGACTGAAATACTGTTAAAAGCATTGTTAAACCCCATTCAATCAATCAATTATGTTTTTTTACCTTGTATGTAAGGGCGTTAGATTTTCCAATACTCTTATTTTGAAATACTGTCTGCAGCTTCTTTAATTTTTGACAGCATCACAAGTTTTGGCACACTGGGGAGAAGAGCTATTGAAAACTTGTGGGAAAAGCTGGAATAGCTTGTACCAATACCAAGCAATTTCTCCCTTTTCCACAATTTTTCAAATTTATTTGCCTTTTTTCTTCCAATTGCTGGCCCCGACTATATTGCTCCAACAGGAAGTACCACTTTGATTTTAAACAGCGTGATTTTGCAAAATTTAACATGTAACAAAAAAGTAAAAAGGTTGGTTGGCTACCTAAACATCATTACTACATCTTGTTTAAGTCACAAAACCAACAAAATGATTCACATTAATATCAATGTCAGAGGTTAAGTTCACCTCAGGTCAAAATGAATAATTTGATTGGTCAATTGATTCTTTATTTCAATTTTGTTATGTCTTAATGCATTATGTTTTACAGCAGATAATTTGTTCAAATGAGGTATATCTAATATATTAATGATAAGAAGATATAAAAGTCATGATACTGATGTGATTTTTACTTTTGTTAATGCTAGAAGAAATTTAATCTCACGAACTCATACTCTGGCTTGGAAGGGACAAACAGGTGGTGTAAACTAATAGCAGACTTACAAATGTGCAGGCTGATCTTTGTCATTATCTCCTCAATCAACAGATATATTCTGGGTTCAGCATGACAAGGGTTAATTATGTCAAGTCTCTGACTCATTCTTATGATCGTTCATGTCAATGACTTTGAGATGCGATTTCTGATAATCTGGGGGCTTATCAATTCAACTTGGTAAACAGATGACAAATTTTAGACTGGTCTAAATTAAAGTAAGTTGAATTTGACAATTTAAAGTGCATGAAAATTGAAAACATAGCTGTCACTGATGGGTAAATTGCCCTGAACCTGTGCTTCTCACAAAATTGAAGACGCAACTTGAGATCTTCACAATAAGATTCACTTGTGGTGGACAGGGCTTCAAAATGTCTGCTCATCCTGCACAACTATTTCCTTCTTTTTCTATAAATAGAGGACGAGAGGAATTTGAAAGATTTGAAAATAGAAATGAAGTCTCATACAATTTTACCTCAAATAATGTATCAGAATTTGCTCTCACAAATCATTTTCCATGGGCACTACGATACAGCTATATATCTCAAAACCAATTCAAAATGGAATTACTCATGATGACAATTTTTGTCTGTGTTCACGAGAATGTTTACATAAGGCCCTGTAGTGGCAAAATAGTGACAATATGCAAAGGTCACATGGTGAGGAACATTCTGCGAATATTTCATCCTAATCTGTCAAAAATTGTTGTAGTAGTTGCATTCACATCTTGGTTAAAGTTTTTATATCTCTATTATAACTAATGTTAGGGGGCTTACCAGGAGATAGGCATTTAGTTGAAACAATGACCTTGACCCTGTGACCTTGACTTTTAACCCATTATAAAACTAGATGCGCTTGAGCACCTGATTCTCTCCACTGGCCTGAATTTACTTATCATTCCTGAGAAGTTTGGTTGAAAACCATCCTGCAATTTGCAAGAGTAAGATTTTCAAATTTCACTATATACCATATACGGAGACAAGGTTCATTCTAGTGAAATTTGGTTAAAAGTCATCCAATGGTTTCTGCGAAGACAATTTTCAAAGCTTTCACTATATATGGAAATTAGCCCATCCCATTTAAGGCCCATTTTCTGTTGTATCAAAAATCTTTAAAAAATCTGATATACTGGCAGAGTCACCAGAGGATCAATCCAGTGAAATTTGATTGAAATCCATCAATTAGTTTCTTAGAAGAAGATTTCACCTTATAAGGAAATAAGCTTCGTCCATTTAAGCCATGTTTTTCATTCGAGCTTAATTCTTTAAAGAAATCTGATGAGGAGTCACCCAATGATCATTCCTGGAAAATTTGGTTGTAATTCATCAATTGGTTTCTCAGAAGAAGATTTTTGAAAATTTCACCATATATGGAAATTAGCCTCGCCAATTTAAGCCATGTTTTTCTGTCCTATCAAAAGTCTTTGAAGGAATCCGATAAAGGGTCACCCAATGATCATTGATGTAAAATTTGGTTGAAATCCATCCATTGGTTTCTAAAAAGAAGATTTTTTAAGGTTTGACCATATATGGAAATTAGCCCCCCCCCCCCTTTTAAAGACATGTTTTTCATCCAATCAAAATTCTTTGAAGGAATCTGATAAAGGGTCACCCAAGGAACTTTCCTGTAAATTTTGGTTGAAATCCATCAACCGGTTTCTTATAAGAGGATTTTCAAAGCTTTCACCATATATGGAAATTAGCCCCGCCCATTAAAGCCATGTTTTTCATCTGATCAAAATTCTTTGAAGTAATTGATAAAGGGTCTGTGAAATTTGGTTGAAATCTGTTCAGTACTTTCTGAGGAGAAGTTTTTTAAAGTAATTTTTTATGGACAGGCGCACGGAAGGAGGCACATGCGTATGCAAGACTGACACAATGCCATGACAATAGCTCACTGGCTTTCAGCCAGTGGAGCTTAAAACTTTTTTTCTCTTGGTCATTTTTCAGCCAAGGATGCTCATATTTCACAAATGTTTTAATGAGATGGGCTTTCATTTGAGATAATGACCTGTGATCCTGTGACCCTTACCTTTTACTTGTTATAAAAATTTTAACTTTTCTACCCTGTTCATTTTTCTTTCTATTGCACTCTTACTTCACACATGCACTCATTAGGAGATGGGCTTTCATTGTGAGATATTGACATTGACTCTGTGACATTGACCTTTAGCCTATTATAACTAGAGGCGCTTGAGTGCCTGTATCGCTCCACAGGCCTGAACCTACTGATTCATCAAATTTTTTCATGAATTTAAAATAAAATGAAAATGAATCTAAATCATTGAAATCCTTGAAATAGTTCTACAGAACCATTTCAAACTTTTCATTGTTACTACAAAAGTTAGGTGAAGTTATGTAAAATTCATTATGTAAAATTTTCACTGTATACCATAAATGGACATAACCCACCACCATAATAGCCATGTTTTCAACAAATCAGAACTATTTGAAGGAATCTGACAAACAGTCATTTGGTTATCATTCCCGTGAACATGGTTAAATCCATCAACAGCTTTCTGAGAAATTTACGAAGTTTTCAGTATATACCACATATGGTAATAAGCCCTGCCCATTAAAGCCATGTTTTCATCGGATCAAAATTCTTTGCAGGAATCTGATAAAAGGTCACTCAAGGAATGATCCGGTCAAGTTTGGTTGAAATCCATCCACTGGTTTCTGAGAAGAAGAATTTCAAAGCTTTTACCATATATGGAAATAGCCCCGCCCACTAAAGCCATGTTTTTCATCTGATCAAAATTCTTTGAAGGAATCTGATAGAGGGTCACCCAAGGATCATTTCTGTGAAATTTGGTTGAAATTCATCAACCGGTTTCTGAGAAAAAAAATTCAAAGCTTTCACTATATATGGAAATTAGCTTCGCCCATTAAAGCCATATTTTTTCTCCGATCAAAATTCTTTGAAGGAATCTGATAAAGGTTAACCCAAGGACCATTTCTCTGCAATCTGGCTTAAACCCACCAACTGATTTCTGAGAAGAAGATTTTCAAAGCTTTCACCATATATGGAAATTAGCCCCGCCCATTAAACCTTTCCTGATCAATCCCTGGACTTTATGTCCCTGTGATTTTATGATTTAGAAAACATTGCAGGAAAAGAAGAAATTGCTTGTAACAATAATTCTGCAATAATTTCTTCTTTTTCTGCAATATTTTCTACCCTACTGAATGCTTATTGTTAAAATTATATCCACATTTAATTTTAGTCTGCAAAACCTCTGAATTTGGACAGGACGATTAGAATTCTTTGAAGGAATCTGATAGATAGTCGACCAAGGATCATTTATATGAAATTTGGTTGAAATCTGTTCAGTACTTTCTGATTTTCAAAGTAAAAGTTTACGGACAGGAAGACAGACGGATGGACAGTCACACAAAGGACACAACTGCATGACAATAGCTCTCTGGCTTTCAGCTAGTTGAGCTAAAAAACTCTACCTAACACTAACTTTTTCTATCTTGATCTTTTTATCACCCGCCGTTTCGGCGAAGGGGATAAAGTAATGGTCTCTGTCCGTCATTCCGTCACTAAACTTGTCCGGAGCATATCTCTGAAAGTATAATTGCTATCAACTTGAAAATTAATAGGTCGATAGATCTCAGAAGTGCAGTGCACAAGAACCACAACTCTTGCTTGCATAATTTTGGAGTTATTGCCTTTGTTGTTTTAAAGAATAAGATTTTGTACGGGGCATATCTCTGAAAGTATAATAGCTATTAACTTGAAACTTCATAGGTGGATAGATCTTGTTGAGGAGAAGTGCAGTGTTCAAGAACCACAACTCTTGCTTGCATAATTTTTGAGTTATTGCCCTTTGTTGTTTTAAAGACTTAGATTTTGTCCTGAGCATATCTCTGAAAGTATAATAGCTTTTATCGAACTCATTGAGAAGAAATGCAGTGCACAAGAAGCCTAAATCTAACTGGCTTCAGTTTACTATCAAGCTTTTACGGCGGGGGATGGCCATGTCTGACATGGCTCTTTTTTCATCCTTGGAAACTCGTATTAACTTCATGCATTCTTCAGGAGAAAGGCTTTCATTTGAGACATTTACCTTGACAATGTGAACTAATTTTCCTTTTTAAAAAGTTTAACCCAAAACTTAAATTATCAGGGTTCTCCCCAGAAATTTTTGAAGGCGTAGTGGCAAATGCGCTGTGTGTTTTCTGTTAACATCTTGGTATGACTATACATAATAAAGGTCATTAAAAGTGCTTTTTAGCTTGATTATTGACATCTTGTTGTTTTATTGAGAGTTATTCTTAAATTATATTCTTCAACTTTTTAATTATTATAAGTTGATTTTTCTATTCTGAGGCTTATTTTGATACCAACCAATTGTGACATTACTCAGCTTACTTCAACTCTCTATCCTATTTGTTGGAAAGGGCACTAAATTGTCTCATAAAAAGGATGTGAAAAGGAAAGATAATGAAAGAATATACCCAAAAGTCTCATGAGTAAAAAAAAGTGTCAAGTGCTTGTCTATTAGATAGGATTAGCTTTTTATGCTTGGCCATTTTATCAAGTCTGTCCAAAAATCATATCCTTGAGGACTCTTTAAAAAAGCATGGAGTGTTGGATTGACGAAAAATGCCCTTCATCAGAAAAAAATAGAAAATATTATCAGTAATTTCAAAAGTGTATTTATAAGGTTCCTGTGTGAAATACCTGGTTTCATTTTCAAATTTTGCATCTTAAAGAGCTCCATTAGATTCTCTTTGTAAAATTTGAAATGCTCATTATTTGACCATCCAGAAGCCTTCGACTGTCTGACACTATAACTATTCTTCTAACAGTACTTTCAGCAATTTGATTTCAATAAGTTAATAAAAAATGTATAATATATCAGCAGTGTCCAACCTTATTTCTCAAATTATAACATGAAACTTGATCAAATTTATTAAACAAGTGTCTTTACTCTTCTCTTCTTTAAGTGATTTCAGCACTTTGATCTTCAAAAGAGGATTTAGTTTTCCAAATATTATAGCGTGAATGATCTTTTCCTGATTCTAAATAATTATTAAACCATTACTTTTTATAAAAAGAAATCCCTAATTGGTCTAAGGCATTCTTTTCTTGAAGTACTTTCAGCACTTTGATTTTTATGGGGGTATTATTTCTTTTTGGGTAAAAAACATGAGAGGATGAGATATTATTAGATGATTACTAAAAGTATAATAATTTTTTTCATCAAACTTTTAAAACAAATTTATTGAAAAAATGGGTTGAACAAACAAGAGTACGAATGTTTGAGATAATGCCCTCCATGTTGGATAAAAAATAAATGGACTTATTCCAGAGATACATGTGTGTAGTTTTTAAACTGAATTGAAAACAAGAGCTTAGTATAACTAGGATGGCTTCTATACAAATCTGTCTTTATTTTTTTGGCAAATTCTCGTAAGGAAAAAAGATCGCGAAAAGGGTATGTTTTCAGCGATCAATGTATGAAATAAACTGACCAAATAAATCTTTCATTCAAAAAATTAATTTTTAAACCACTGTGGCTTTAGTTTGATAGTTGTCACATCAAATAACCACATCTTTTACTTTTAACTAGACCAATCTCAGCCGAAGTGACAATTTTCCGGAACCGGGTCGCCATTTTGAATTCATTGTTTACATATTGGTACCTATCATGCTTGGTGACTGATAGCGAGGTACCAGTGGGAAACGCGAGAAAAAATCGATAATCATCAATTAGTAAGAGTGTAAGGGTCTTATCAATAGAGATGTTATGTAATACATGGTATACAACATTATAGATAAAGAGCCTGTCGTGTCCGCGCTTCTGCAACAAACTTTAATGGTTTACTTTACCCTTTCTTCTGCTTGAAATTAAGCCGTATCGGAGACCAAATTTAAGCGTATCGGCGATCTGAAGGCGTATCGGCAAACTCTCTTAATTAATGAAGGCGTATCGGGGCCGATACGCCATAATGGCCTGGGGAGAACCCTGAATTATTATATCTTGGTCACTTTTCATCCTAGAGTGTTTATATTTCACACAATCATATATTCTTAAAGGGATGACCGTTACTCTATGAACACATGCCCTAGACATTTAAACCTGTTTCACAATCCGGGAAGGGCTACCTATGCTGAGTACGGACACCTCTTGTTGAATAGAAAAGTATTGCCATTTTACATAGAAAATCGTAATAAATTCAAACTCTCAGTTTCCATTGACTGTTTACTGATAAAATATCATTCAATTTTTGCAATAAGCTATCACGCCCAATCCAAATCAATAATCAAACAGATCAATGCGTCACTCTGTGTTTGTCCTTTTATATGCTGTCATCCACTTCAATGATTTTCTGATCCTGTTTGCATGAACTCTCATAACTAAATACATTACCCTTTAGGTTCTTATTTCTTATTGCAGAAGCATTTTAACCCTTTTCCACACACAGATGCTTTTTGTCACACCTCAAACAAACCATTTGGGGAAGAAAACATTGTGTAAAATGAAGGAATTGCTTGCAACAATCAATTTCTTCATTTTACATAATGTTTTCACCCAGAGGGTTGAAAAAAAATATAAACTCCTTTGAATTTGGACTAGTCTAAAATTCTGTTGTGACACTCGGAATGGGTTATTAACCCTTGTCATGCTGAGCCCAGAATATTTCTGGTTTAGCAGGAAGTATAGATAAAGATCAGCCTGCACACAAATGCAGACTGATCTTAGTCTACACCTCCTTTTTGACCCCTCAGGCCTAGGATTGTTTATAAATTTTATTTTCAAAATAATTTTTGACTCTCAACCAGTGTTTTCAGCACTTTCAGGCCTTTGGATTTTAATGTAAATTCAGATGATGATTATATTAAGCATGAAAAGGGTTGGACAAAATGTGTTTGTTAACCCATTCCCACACATTGACGCTTTTTGATGACCCTCTGGAAAAGCAAATTGGAAAACATGTATATTGAAGACAGTGCTTACAACAAGTAGTATCTTCATTTTTCACAATGTTTTCTATCTAGAAAGTTAAAAAGTTTTTAAATTTCTTAAATATACTAATGGTATCTGCAACTCCTTTGAATTTTAACTAGTCTATAATGTGTGGCAATGGGTTTTTACAGATAAAATGTGTTTATTTGATAAATATGCCCTTGCAAATTCAATATGAATGAAAATGACCCTGACTTTCGAAATACTTTTTTTTTAATATGAAAAAGTAATAACTCAGTATTATTATCAACCCATTACCACATAATGACACTTTATGATACTCTGAAGAAATATGATCATGGAAATTTCTTCTTTCTCACAATGGGATTTATCTTTTTTTGCACTTTCTTTCCAATTTTAGTGCAATTTGAAATGTCATCTGCAGCTTTTTTTTATTGTGACCAATCTAAGATTTTGTCATCTGTATATGGGTTAAGCATTTAATTGACCTCAAAAATTAATATTTACACTGACAAATGATATTGACCTCCGTTTTTACACATAGAAAGGTCTTTCCATCATCCATTCTAATCTTTTGACTCCTTGAAGAAGACCTATTACCACACAATGGCGCTTTCTGACTCCCTGAAGAAATACAATCATGGAAAACTTTGTGGGAAAATGGAGAAATGCTAGTTACAAGCAAATTTTCCTTCCTTTTCTCACACTTTTTCTACCCTGTTTGAATTATATTTTCCTATTTTAGTAAAATTTGAAATAGCCTCTGCAAATTCTTTCATTTGGATCAATCTAAAATTTTGTCGTCAACTAATGGGTTAAAGAAAGGGTTTTCTTGTTTATTACGGTTGCCTGTATTTACTATCAAGAGACTTCTGTATATTGATATTACTGTTTATTTGAGTTAAATAGCTTTATAAGGTTATGTAGTGCCTTCAATAAAATAGTATATATGTTTATTGGATGTATTACTTGTAAACAGTGACTTCACTAAAATTGTTGTTTACTAGTGAAAATTTAAAATTGGAAGTCTGCAACACCAGTATACAACATGCTGGGATTAAAAGAACTGGGTAGGTACATAATTTGATAATATTTCATATAGGAAATATTTTTGCAGGAAAAGCCAACCAAAAGCTTCAACCTAAATCAAAGAGTAAGAGTAATGATAATGAAGATACAGATAATGAACTCAGACCTAAGACTGCAGTATTAGCCCAGCCTAAACTGGTTAATAAAGATAACTCAGTTGGTCTTGAAAACCAGTCTACCAGGAAAGAGGAGCAGGGTACCACAAGGAGAGGCTCTGGTCAGTCTTCTACTAGTGCAGGAAACCAAACTCCAAATGGTGTAGCCAATCAGAATAAATCTGCAAAAATGACTGTCAAAAAGGCCAAGCCTGTTGGCGGACCAAACTTTGTCCTTTGTTACATTTGTGGTCGAAAATTTGGTGTTGCATCAGTGGCCATTCATGAGCCACAATGTTTAGAAAAATGGAAAATTGAAAATGATCGTCTGCCAAAAGGTCAAAGAAGACCAGTACCTAAGAAGCCAGAAATCCTTAAATCAGGAGGGTCCTATAGTATTGATGACATGAATGAAGCTGCATGGAAAAGTGCTCAGTCCCAGTTGATACCATGTGAAAGATGTGGACGAACTTTTGCCCCTGATCGGCTACCAGTACACCATAGGGCCTGTAAGGGAACTGGGAAAGGGGGCACAAAACTGTCGCCACAGAAAGATGGTGAGCCATCTCCAAACGGACCAGTTACAGGGCCTGGAATTAAAAGAGAAGGAACTTTCACATCCGAGAATCCAAGTCCACCCAAGTCAGTAGCACCACCTGAACCAAAATTTGTCCTCTGTTACATTTGTGGCAGAAAATTTGGCACAAAGTCAATATCTATACATGAGCCCCAATGTCTAGAAAAGTGGAAAATAGAGAATGACAAATTACCAAAATCTCAAAGAAGACCCTTGCCCAAGAAACCAGAAGCTATTGGGGGAGGAGGAAAATATGATATAGATGCCATGAATGAAGCAGCATGGCAGAGTTCTCAGGCTCAGCTTATCCCATGTGAAAATTGTGGGCGGAGATTTGCACCTGATAGGCTGCCTGTACACCAGAGGGCTTGTAAACCTAAAGATGGCTCCGCCCCTAAAACTAGTGGGGGAGGGCCTGGAATGAATTCATCGAGTAGTTTTGGATCAGGGAAGACAGGTATTTGTATTTAGTGTTCTCAAACTGTTTTTATGTATGTACATCTGTGCTAGAGAATTTCTTAACTGGTTAAAATTTAATGAAAGATGAACTATAATTCATGGAATTTGCTCAAAATTAACTCAAGCGCTTGTTTAACCATTTCCTGTTCAATCCCTAGTTTTTACATCCTTGTGATTTTATGATTGAGAAAAGATTGTGAAAAATGATGAAATTGCTTGTAATAAGCAATTTCTCCTTTTTCCCAAATATTTTCTACCCTACTGAATGGTTATTTTTCAAATAAAATCAACTTTCGATTTTTGTCTGTATAACCTTTGAATTTGGACAGGTCTAAACTTTGCAAAATGGGAAAAGGTTAAAGAAATAATGCATTTACAATTGTTTACCACCAATTCTTTAAAATCCAAAAGAGGGTATTTATATACCGGTACAAAATATTCAAATTTTTTTTTACAAATTTGACAATCATAGCACCTAACTGGAAAGTAAATTTTAAAGTCCTGGAGGCACATCAAATATTATTTTTAATTTCACCCCTGAGTTTTCTCATTCAACTTGAAAAACTAGTTTTGCACTGCATTTTACAGAAAATAAATAGAGATGTTTCAATCTATCCATAACCACAAACAGAAGACAAAATTTTAGACTGTTAATTCAAAGGTTTTTGAAGAAAACAATTTTTAGTTTATGAAATTTTAAAAATCCTTGTATTTTCTGGTAGGAAAATTGTAACATGAAATTTTAAAAATCCTTGTATTTTCTGGTAGGAAAAATTGTAACAAGTGATTTATTCATGTTCACAATGTTTTCCAAAGATTTCCCCTTTGGGGTGTAAAAAGCACCAGATTTGTATGGTAATGGGTGTGAACAAGGGAATTGTTTACTTACTGGCTATGATACTGGCACAAATGTCATTATGTATAATAATTGCAGAGCAAATTGGGGTAACCAGAGAAATTGTTCTTACAGCCCTAAGCTTATAAAAATAATATTCCTATCTGTATCTATTTAATCATATGCAAATGCTTTGTACTGATATCTCAGTCTAAACCATTGTGAATGGTTATGGTGTATTTCAGTGTCGGAACAAAAGTAAGGTGCGAAAGGTTGTGTGCAATGAATGAATGTTTTCAAACCAATTCCAAACGATCCCTCCTTTTTATGCCCCTTAAGAAAAAAACTTTGGAAAACATTGTGGAAGATGAAGAAATTACTTATTTCATGTAATATCTTTATTATCAACAATGTTTTCTTTCAAAAAAGACAAAAAAAATGGAAATTCCATCAAATTGATATTGTCTGCAGCTTCTTTCAAGTTGGACCACTCTAAAATTGTGTTGTGTGGGAATGGGTCAAGAGTTTTTCCTGATTGCCAAATTTTACTTGCAGGTGGTTTATCCCAGCCAAAAGAAGGTGCAAAAGGTGGTCCTAGGACAGTTGTCTGTTATATTTGTGGTAGAGAGTTTGGGTCAAAGTCTATCTCCATACATGAGCCTAAGTGTCTGGAAAAATGGAAGTTGGAGAATGCCAAATTACCCAAACATCAGCGACGTCCCGCACCTAAAAAGCCAGATGGGCCAGTGTCCAGGTGAGCTTTAACCTTCTACCATATTAATACCTGATCAGAAAATATCTGCTAGAGGGAGTAGTTTTGATTTCAAATTAAAATCATTCTCCTGAAAAATGAAAAATGCTATTTGCATGCAGAATAAAATCCGTCCTCATGTATATGCAGGCAGATTTTAAAACCATTATCAGATGACAATATTTTAGACCAATCCAAATTTCAAAAAAGTTACAGACAACATTTTTTGATTATTGAAACTTCAAAAAGCTTTTCTTTTTGGGTAGAAACATTATTGATGATGAAGTTTATTGCAACAAGCCATTTCTTTATTTTCAACATTGTTTTCCAAAGTTTTGTTTCATGAGTGGCGTCAAAAAGTGGGATTGTGTGGGAATGGTTTTAAGCATTCTCAGATAATATTATGATGCTTTTATATGACCTTCATCTAAAAAAATGGGAAGCATTGTGGAAAAACATAGGAATAGCTTGTTACAAGCAATTTTTATTCCCCCGCATCAAAAGATCGGAGGCATATTGTTTTACCGTTGTCCGTCTGTCGGTCTGTCTGTCTGCAAAACTTAACCAAAAAACTTAGCATTGCTAATTACTACCAGACTATTCAATACAATGCTCATATTTGGCTAGATGATACATCTCCATAATATGCATCTCCTCATGTCAAGGTCATGTTATAAGGTTAAGGTCACATACCAAGGTCAAGCGCCCAAAACCACTCATGTACGGTGGGGCATTGTGTTTCACAGACACATCTTGTTTATTTTCAATATTGTTTGATACCCTTAAAGGAAAAAAAAGAAAGTTTTAACACCTGAAATTTTCTTTCATCTCTTTCAATTTGGGCTTTTCTAATATTCTGTTGTCTGGTAGGCAGCGAACTATCATCCAGCTCAGAAATATTCAAGGATCTGCCAGGTACTTGAGATTTTAACTACATGTATTCTATCCTTAATTTGAATTGATGGTGATTTTACCCTGTTTTTTTACTCACAGAAAAAGTATAGTTGTAGAAAACACTGTGAGAAAAGAAGAACTTGCATGTTATAAGCAATTTCTTCTATTTTCACTATGCTTTCTTTTCTATTTGCCTTTATTTTTCCATTTTAACACTTTTTGAACTGTAATCTGCAAATACTTTAAATTTGGACTTGTCTAAAATTTTGTCATCTGGTAATGGGTACATGAGTGCTCACAACATGGGGTTTTCTTTTGAAATTTACAATTACAAAATTACACCACCCCTCTTATCTATCCTAAGTGGAAAGTCATAGCACAAAGTTTTTGGAAAGACTTTGGATTGACATGACCTTATATTTGAGGTTTACAGTAAATGATTATTGTAAAGGGTCCTGTTTATTGAGTTCAATACAAAGATTTTAATTTTTAATTGGTTTCTCATTGCTCTAAAACCAGATGTATAAATAGTATTAAGTACCGATGAAATATAAATAAACTTAATGGTGCAATTGTTTCATTTTATACTGTTTGGTTAAGAACTTAGAAGAATAACATTTGAGGATATTTTTATGCTCCTTCACCATTAAGATCACAAGGGAGCATATTGATTTGCTGTTGTTCCTCTGTCCTTTGTCTTTATGTCGAAAACATAATCACAATCAGTTTTCTTTTACTTATAGACTATTGAAGATACAGTGATCATATCTGGTTTGTGGGTAACTTTCATGTATGAACATATGCTTTTGACAAGGTCAAGGTCATCTGACAAGGTCATGGGTGTTAATCTAGGTCTAATCTATAAATAACTTTGTTGTTTCAGGAACATTAGTGCTTCATTAACAAATCTTGTTCAATGATCAATAAATAAGTTTTAGAAAATATAATGATAAACATCATTCTAATTGCTATTGAACCTGAAAACTCGAAACTCGCCACTTGGGAACTTTAAATCACAATTCCTTGACCTTGATATACGACATTGTCTTATTTTACAATAGAGATGCATCACATTCAAGAATTGAAAAGCCCTACGCCTTAGCATTCAAAAACTATGGCCCATTCAACCGAACAGATTGACAGACAGGAGAATTAACCCTTTCCTGTACAACAACTTGTTTTTACGTCCCTGTGATTTTATACTTGAGAAAATATTGTGGAAAAAGAAGAAATTACTTCTAACAAGCAATTTCTTCTTTTTCCACAATATTTTCTACCCTCTTGAATGGTTATTTTTCAAATTAAATCCACTTTTAATTTTCGTCTGCAAAGCCTTTGAATTTGGACAGGTCTAAAATTTTGAAAAACGGGCAAGGGTTAAAACAGGGCCAATAATATTATACATTCATCAGGGGCATAAAAGCCAACTTGATACTTTTATTACTATTTGTTGTATGGTCTGCAAAACTATGCATTGTCAACATTCAGGATTAGCCCTTTCTCTAACAACCGCTTGTATTTCTTATCCTGGGAAACACTTTTTGTACCTAGAAATTTATTTTTTCCAAACTATCTTAACTAATGTATACAATCCTATTAGATACCTTCTTTGTTCATGAAATTCTGTCATTCAAAATGCCCTGTCATAGAAGGCAACTAAAATTAATGACAAACAACAGTTTTGGTGGCTTAGTACAAAACATCATAAGCGGCTTTACAAAGTGTAGACACTTATGATGTTTTTGCACTAAGCTACCAAACTGCTTTCCTTGTAACAGTAGTTTGATAGTTCTTATTTGAAGCTTATATTTTTTTATCTCAATGTATATAAGAATGCAATGAAAACCATTGACCTGTTAAATTCCATGTGATTGAAAAAGGTATATGAATAAACCACTGCAGCCAAACCATCTTCACATCTGCCATTCTATATTGTGACAAATGGCATGTTTAAATAGGAGATAAAATGGTCATTATTTTGTGTTTTATTTCACTCCTCATTAATCACTGTTCTTCTTGTTTATCTTTTTTATCTGACCGGAAGATTTTTTTAGAACTGACAACAGCTGTCAGTAAAACACAAATTAATTATCTTTTTTTATTTTTTAATCTGTAATGGTTAAATGGCCTCACTATTTCAGGGAGGAGATGAATGAAGCAGCCTGGAAGAATGCCCAAGCCCAGTTAATACCCTGTGAAAACTGTGGGCGTACTTTTGCGCCTGACAGACTACCAGTACATCAGAGGGGGTGCAAACCCAAGCCCGGGGCAGCACCAAGTGGAGGGAGTGGGGGATCTGGGGCAGGAAGTGGGGCTGGATCTGCACCAAAGGTATGATAATGTACACTCTTGTTGAATGTTTTGAACAATCTGCAATTATCATGCTTGTTTTGTACATCTGCTTGTTTTCACACATTTGCTGCCCAAGCTTGTCCAAAAGCTTTGTCTACCTTTGTAGTCAAAGAAATTGAATAAATTGAAATGTTAAGTTTTATTAACCTATTACCTCACATTTACAATAATACTTCTTTATATATTCTTGAGGAATATTAACCCTTGTCAGGCTAAACCCGAAATATTCCTGTTTTAGCAGGAGGTATAGACAAAGATTAGCCTGCACATAAGTGCCATCTGATATTAGTCTACACATCCTGTTTATTCTTTTCTAGTTGTTTATGAATTTCATTTCTGTAGAATCATTGACCCCAAACTAGTGTTTCTAATGCTTTTTGTTTTAATAAAATTTGGAAAAGGATTTTATTCAGCATGCCAAGAGTCATCCAATTTCCACACAATGCCGCTTTTTGATTTCCTGAGGAATTAAGATGACAGAAAAAAAATGAGAGAAAATGAGAAATGCTTATGATAAGCAATTTTTCCGTTAGAATTTGTTGTCTGGCAATGGATTAAATGAGTATATATATATTAAAAATCTTACTACTAACCCATTCCTACATAATGACGCTTTTTGGTGCCTCTCAAGAAAAACAATTGAGAAAATATTTTGTACAATGTAGAAATTGCTACAATGATTTCAGCCCAGAAAGTTGGACAAATTTATATCTTCTTTAACTTTGAATTGTCGTCTGCCACTCCTTTCAAGTTGGACTATTCTAAATTTTTGTCATCTGGTAATGGGTAAACCCATTACTATTGTCGAGCCTGCTTGCGGTGAGCAAGACATAGTTGTCACTATGACAAGTTGTTGTATGTGCATTAGTGCATTAGTCCGTCTGTCCAAATTTGACCGAATAATTTCTCCTACATTTATGGATGGATTTCATAACTTGGCACAATTATTCTCCATCATGAGTAGATGTGCCATTTGAAAGAATTTTTTGGACAGTTCCAATGCCAAGGTCACAGCTCAAGGTCAAACACTAAAATTGTGATTGTCAAGAAAAACATTTCTCCTACAATTATGGATGGATTTCAAAATAAATTGGCACAATCATTCTCCATCATAAATAGATGTGCCATTTGAAAGAATTTTTGGATAGTTTCAAGTTCGAGGTCAAAGCTCAAGGTCAATCACTAAAATTGATGGTCAAGGTCAAGTTGATGGTCAAAACTTTGCAGGCTCAACAGCAGTTGTCCTGGGACAACCATCTAGTTTCATATTACTTTTAATAAAACTCTTATTATTATCTTCCGTAAATGTCATCTCCCTTTTACAAAATTAAGATCAGCATTCTAATACATTTTCATATCAATATCTGTCTGAAATAATTTCCTCTTGTAATGAAAGCTATTCATCGGGTCAAGTGTTTTAATCTTCTACAGGCCCCTGTGATCCGGCGCCCACCAACCATGGTTTGTTACATTTGTGGCCGTGAATTCGGCTCTAAGTCCATCTCGATCCATGAACCTCAATGTTTGGAAAAATGGAAAATTGAAAATAACAGGTTACCCCCGCAACAGAGACGACCTGAACCTAAGAAACCTGAAGTTAGAAGTATTGGAGGTGAGCTCCTTTTTTTCCAAAAACACATATCAGAACATTGATTCACTGTTTGAATTAACCCTTGTCATGCTGAAACTCAATATTCCTGTTGTGGCAGACGGTATTTACAAAGATCTATCTGCACATACATCCAGTCTGATCTACATCTACACCACCTGTTTGTCCTGTGATCGGACCAGTGTTGTTGATATTGAATTGCTAAAAAATATTGACCAATGCTTGTTGCCTTCATTGCTTCTAGCTCTTTGATTTTAATGCAATAACCTGTTAAACAAGACATTTTCCTGTTACTGCAAACTATTTGATTTCAATATGTCATAATATGATTTCGAGATACATGTAATGGTATGTCTCATGAACCCATTCCCACACAATGGAGCTTTTTGACGCCCTCAAGATAAAAACAAGAGGACCATGATGGTCCTAGATCGCTCACCTGAACTGTCTGCTGTTAAAAAAATGCAACTAGAGACAATTTAATATAATCAGTTTCATGATGATTGAGGCAAAACTGTGACTTCTATATTGTAAACAAAGAAATTGTCATTATGGCCACCATTCCTGAGTTATCCTATAGAACCCTTTTTCTGTGTTTTCGGAAAGATCCTTCTAATAATCAATAGGGTTCATCTGTATGACCTGATAATTATTCTGATTAAGTTTCATGAAGATTAAGCCAAAATTGTGGCCTCTAGAGTGTAAACAAAGAAATTGTTTTTAAGGCCCCTTTTCCTGTCTTTTCCAATAGAACCCTCCCATAATCAATAGGGTTCATCCTCATGACCTAACAACTATTCTGACAAAGTTTCATGAAGATTGGGTTCAAAACTAGCACCTCTAGAGAGCAAACACTTCAATTGTTGATGATGCACGACAGACATTCAATGATCACAAAAGCTCACCATGAGCTCTTTGTGCTAAGGTGAGCTAAAAAGCTCTAGAAATGAAGAAACTGCTTGTTACAATCAATTTCTTCTTTCCACAATGTTTTCTACCCCAAAAGACTAAGATTTTTAAAACTATAAATTGCGGTTGTTAACTGTGTTTAATTTGAGCCAGTACAAAAATGAGTGGTGTGGGAGTTCCCACTCAAAGACGCTTTTAGATGCCCCAAGAAAAAAACCTTTGGGATAACATTGTGGAAAATGAAGAAATTGCTCACTACAAGCGATTTCTTCATTTTTATGCCCCCACATCGATAGATTGGAGGCATATTGTTTTACCCGTCTCCGTCCGTCTGTCTGTCTGTCTGTCCGTCTGCAAAACTTAGCCTGCCAACTAAACATTTTCCTATAACTTCAACCCTGATTAAGTTACAATGCTAATATTTGGTTTGTAGATAGGTCTCAACAAGGCTCAACTGGGGAAGGTCATTTCTTCAAGGCCAAGTTTAAAATTTTAACCCTTTTCCCTAAAACAAAGAAAAAAAACAATAAAAATCACCTGTTTCTAAAGAATTCCTGTTTTGGGGGCATGGTGTTTCACAAACACATCTTGTTAAGATTGTTTTCTACCCAAAAAGTTGAAAAAATCTAAAATTTCATACACTTATAATTGTCATCTGTAACTTCTTTCAATTTGCTGTCTTGTAATGGGTTAACCGTTATCTGCTAAGGTTAGTGTCATCTACCAAGGAATAACGTCTGAAAATTTGCTGTAAAACAATAAACAACACAATTCAACTGTTGTAAGACCTTGAGGATTAACATTAAGGAAAATATGATGGGAAAAGGAGAATTTTATTGATACAAGAAATGTCTCCCGTTCTCACAATCTTTTCTACCCTAAATGATCCTTGTTTGTCTCTTTACAAGCACTGTAAAATATTGTCCACAGATCCTTTGAATTTCAACAAGTCTTTTTGTTGTATGGCTATGCATGAAAGGGAAAAACACCTTAACCACCTAACTCTTTTATCTTTAGCTAAAGGTTCCTACGATGTAGATGCAATGAACGAGGCTGCATACCAATCAGCCATGTCAAACCTGGTTCCTTGCGAGAACTGTGGACGCACCTTCAATCCTGACAGGCTCCCAGTTCATCAGAGAAGTTGTAAGCCTAAACCTAAGCCAGAGGACTGATTACATTACAGCCTGAAGGAGCTGAAAGTAACCAAGGAAGGATCCTTTCACATTAACCCTTGTCATGCTGAACCCGGAATATTATGGTTTTGGCAGGAGCTGTAGACCAAGATCAGCCCGCACTTAAGTGCAGTCTGATCTTAGTCTACACCTCCTACTAGTACTTTCTCTGTCAGAGTTGTGTATGAAGTTGATTTCTAAAAGAAATATTGATTTTTGAACAAGTTCTATCAGCGCTTTCAGCCCTTTGATTTTACAGCAATTCAGTAAGGTAATTTATACAGCATGACAAGGGTTAAATTTGTCATGGAAGTCTACCTGGACTGCAATGTTCACCATGACTTAAAATCTTCAGTCTCTAAGATGAATCCTGAAACTAATGGACAAGCCTCACTCAACAAGCAATAGAATTTCAATACAAAAGGAGTAAAAGACAGACACTTTATTGTAACTCATTCCTACTTACCATGCTTTCTTTAAGGCCAAGAAAACATTGTTTGAAAAGAAATTGCTTGTTAAAAAAATTGTTACCTATTCTCTCACTGTTTGACAAAATGTGATGGTTATTTTTCAAATTACAACCTTTATGAAATGTGAACTGCAACAACTTGCAAGTTGGACCAGTGCTAAATTTAGCCATCTGGTATAGGTTAATTGACTGATTGCTTGCCCTGCCCACCAACTCCAATAGGAAGTTCCACTTTGATATTAAACAGAGTTATTTTGCAAATTTTAGGGCAAGTTACAAATGCTACAAATAAGTAAAATGTTTGGCTGGCAACCCAAACGTCATAATTACAGCTTGATTAAGCTGTAGTTATGATGTTTAAGTTGCAAAACCAACAAAAATACTCCATATAAATGTTGGACATTGTTTGAGTTCACAGTTCACTTTCGGACTAAATGAATGTTTTGATTAGTTGATTGGTTCTTTGATTGACAGCCGTGACCAGTCAATTGTTTGTTGACCTTAACAAGTGAAAATGTTTACTATAGTCTTTGCAAATGAAAACTTACAGATGCTTCCCTTGGCTGGAGAATGGAAAATATAATCACCAAAAGGTCCATGATTCTTACAAAATTGTACATGTAATAAAAGTTATCTGATTGCACTTTTGATATCAAACATACCAAGTTTCAAGAAAATGTCTAAAGTAATTCAACAGATTAAGGATTTTGTGAAACAGTGTTGTAAATGCCTATATGAATATATGCAGTTATGACTGTGTTGCTTCAAGCCCTTGAGATATGAACAGAATAAAAATTTGTCATGTCCAGGACACCTCAATCTAAGACTGGACTTTTTGTTAAACAGCGGAGCTCAAAAAGGTTCAGAATGTAAAATTCTCTTCAGCCTTAGAATAACAACATTGTTGAGAACATAAAGCTTACATAACACAATATTAGTTAATGATGCAAATGTAGTGCTTAAACTGAGCTTGCCAAAAGAAAGCTTTGCTTATTTTTATAAAGGAACTTGTCAAAACATATCTAGCTTTACATATACATAACATGCAGATATTATGTATTTATTCTGGAAGATTTCTTCTTGTTTTCATATTTTTATCATTCAATTGATTGAATGGGGTTTAACGCCGCTTTTAACAGTATTTCAGTCATATCGCGGCGGCTGGAGCACCTAACAATGGATTCCTGGTATTTCTCACACCAGTACTACCACTACATCCTTTCCTAGCCTCCAGCTGCTATCCCACTTAGGTTTACGATTATCAACCCATTGTTGAGA
Organism: Fragum fragum; assembly: GCA_946902895.1. NCBI lineage: Eukaryota > Metazoa > Mollusca > Bivalvia > Cardiida > Cardiidae > Fragum > Fragum fragum. The sequence continues at coordinate 39,610,992 of OX336370.1, forward strand.
GACAATTGTCGGAAAGAATATTTGCTGCCGCCAGGGATCGAACCCATGACACCTATGATTGAAGATTAGGAGTCTGGCGCGCTACCGACTGCGCTATGACGGCGGCCTTTATAATTCAAGACAGGAGTTTAGGAAATCAACAAGAATAAAAACTTGCAACTTCCTCATTTTGCACATTGCTTTTCTATCTAGATATAAAGATTTAAAACTTTGTCATCTTCAAATTTGTCATCTGCAACTTTTTTGAATTCACACAAGTTTAAAATTGTATTGACTGGTTGCAGGTTAAGTAAACCAGTAATACATGCTATATGAACATGCTTGTTTACATCAGTAAGCAGACTGGATTTTGTCCACGCCAAATGAAACAACGGAGAAGTAACTGTTTGGACTATTTCAGTAAAAATACTGATTTTGTTTAACATTTATTTTTTATATCCTCTTACTCTGTCTCATGTTAAAATACAAGTCAATTTTTTTATGCCCTGCATTGAAAGATCAAGGGCATAATATGTTTCCATTATGTCCATCTGTACACAACATAACCTCAAGACTTGGCATTATACTCTTCGAAGAACAAAAGAAATAATCTTTAGAGGACCATTGTGAGAAAAGGAGCAATTGCTTGTTACAAGCAATTTCCCTTTTCTCATATTGTCTTCTAACAATTTTTACAATTATTATCACATTTGAATGCAATTTCATTTGTTGTCTGCAATTTCTTTCAATTTGACCCGTGTTGAAAATTCTTGTCTTGTAATGGGTCAAGATACAATGCTATTATTATGCATGAAGATACCTCTCATGAATAGGAATCTTTTAATGTCAAGGTCATCTTGTTAAAATACAAGTCAAACTTATCAAGGTCATACTTTGAGCGTTCACGATTACAAAGGCATTAGTGTTTCACAAAAGGGTATTTGTCTTAAGCTATTTTGTGATAAAGCTTATAGCTTTCCATTTTTAAAGATTTTTTACTTTTTTGTTCATTCATTTTTACAAATTATACACAATTTTATTTTCAAATAATTGAAGTAAAAGATAATTTCACCAACCAGTATGAAGGTGTCTTGGTTTTACCTGTCCCAACAGTGACTTTGTTCATCTTATCTGAATAAAATCATTTACAAGAATGCATGTAAATCAAAGGGCTGAAAGTGCTCAAAGACCTGATGGAGGGACAGTATTTATTTTTGAAAATTTAATAAACAATTCTGATTTGAAATGTTTTAGTCCACAAATATTATCAAATTTGTTTAAATTTTTATAAGATATTTGTATGGTCACAAGGGATTTTCCGCATTATGTGGGAATTGGTTACACCAAAGGCCTGAAACTGCTGGGAGACCTGATTGTGGGACAGTATTTATTTTTAGAAATTTCATAAACAACTCTGATTTGAAAGATTAAACAGGTAGTGTAGACAGGTCCGTGTACTTGCATGTTGATTGTGTTCTATGCTTCCTTTTATTATTTCACCATTATAGGTTGATTTTACTAATAAGGCAGTAATGGGTGCCGTTTAACTTGTTATAAGTAGTTTCTACTGTTTATGCCTCCCCCAATGAAAGGGTGGAAGGGTAGACAGATTCCTTTGTCATAATTATGTGTATGTTGCATTTGCATTCAAGCTCAGATATTATCATTTAGAAATGATTTTTCGATATAACTTGTAAAATTTATTGTATCTTGGCAAGTACTAGTGTCATGCGAGAAGCTTGTTTGGATAAAACAAAGTCATTGCTGAAGGTGTTGAACATTTTTCCTATATTCATGGATTTAAAAAAACTTGCAAAATTAGTTCCCCTTAACTCATTCCCACACAGTGACGCTTTTAAAGCCCCTCAATATGAAAACTTTAGAAAACATTGAGGAAAATGAAGAAATTGCTTGTAACAAGCAATTTCTTCATTATCCACAATGATTTCTACCCCAAAAGACAAAGAGTCTAAAGATTCCATCACATTAAAATTGTCGTCTGCAACTTCTTTGAATTTGGACTGGTCTAAAATTTTATCATGTGGGAAAGGGTTAATTAGTCCCAGTGTCAAGCAAAAAGTTGTTTTTCTTTTATATCTCCATGGTCAAGGTTAAAAGAGTCAAAACTGACCTTTTAAGGAGTATATATTCTACATTAATTTTGTGAATGGGTTTCAAAATAACTGATTGTTCCCAGGGTTATGTCCATACTCTTTTTAGGTCACCTGACCGAATGGTCATGGTGACCTATTGCAATCATCGTTTGTCCGTCGTCGTGTGTCGTCCGTTAACTTTTAAACATTTTCATCTTCTTCTCAAGAACTACTGGGCGGATTTCAACCAAACTTTTTAGAAAGCATCATTGGGGGATGCCAATTCAAGTTTGTGAAAATAGGGGTTCTGGGGGCCATAGGGGCCCCAAACGGGGGCAAAAAGGGGTAGTTTTTGGTTCTTCTTTAAAAATCTTCTTCTAATATACCGTTAATGCCAGAGCTTAAATATTCTGTGTGCATGACAACTAGGATAGGTATATTATAAATTGTGAAATTCATGCCCCTGGGGTCATGTATGGGGCCACACCCAGAGGTCAAAGTTCATCATGTTAAGAAATTCACATTTTCATCTTCTTCTGATGAAGTACAAAGCCAATTTCAAACAAACTTGGTGAAAAGCATCATTTGGTAATGGTTATTCGGATTTGTGAAAACTAAAAGGCTGGGGGGTCAGGCGACTCTAAAATGGGGACCAAAAGGGGGTAACTTTTGGTAACTTTTAAATATTTCATCTTCTTCTCAAGAACTACTTGGGGGATTTCAACCAAACTTGGTAGAAAGCATCATTGGGGGATGCCAATTCAAGTTTGTGAAAATAGGGGTTCTGGGGGTCAAAGGGGCCCAAATAGGGAGCAAAAAGGGGTAATTTTTGGTACTTCTTTAAAAAATCTTCTAATAAACCGTTAATGCCATAGCTTAAATATTCTGTGTGCATGACAACTAGGACAGGTATATTATAAATTGTGAAATTCATGTGCCTTGGGTCATGTATGGGGCCACACCCAGAGGTCAAAGTTCATCATGTTAAAAAATTCACATTTCATCTTCTTCTGATGAAGTACTAAGCCAATTTCAAAGTAACTTGGTGAAAAGCATCATTGGGTACTGATTATACAGATTTGTGAAAATTAAAAGGCTGGAGGTCAGGGGGGCCTAAAATGGGGACCAAAAGGGGGTCATTTTTAGTAACTTAACATTTTCATCTTCTTCTCAAGAACTACTGAGGGGATTTCAACCAAACTTGGTCGGAAGCATCATTTGGGGATGCCAATTCCAGTTTGTGAAAAGAGGTTGGGGGGGGGGGCTTGGGGTAAAAGGGGCCCCAGTCGGGGGCAGAAAGGGGTAAATTTTTGTACTTCTTAAAAAATCTTTTTCTAATAAACCCTAAATCACTTGTCTTGATGCTCTTTTACTCAGGTGACTGTTAAGGCCCACTAGGCCTCTTGTTTCAATTTGAGAATTAGTCATAAACTAGAGGTTCTGTAGTACCTGTTTCACCACTTGCCTGAATTTACGGACAATAAGTTTTTCAAAACTGGCACCAATACCTTATTTGGAAAAAAGCCCTGCCCATGAAAACCATGTTTTCAAATTGTTAAAATTTCTTCAAGTCATCTGGCTAAGGGCCATCAAAGAGCCATTCCATTAAAATTTGGAAGAATACCATAGTTTATGAGATTTTCAAAGTTTTCACAATACAATTGGTCCTGTCTTTTACAGTGATTACTTTCTTTTGATCAAAATTTATGGAAGGAATCTGGTACCAAAGCATCATACCTGTGAAATTTGGTTGAAATCAAGAAAAATAGTTTTCAGAAAAAGATTTTCAAAGCTTCAACTCAACTCAATCCTATATGGAAACTAGCCCCTCCCATAAATGTCATATTTTCATGTGATCAGAAGGTATTGAAGGAATAAGGCAAACGGCTACCCAAGGATCATTCCTGTGAATTGTGTTTGAAACCAAGTACAATTCCTGTTGAATTCAATTCAATTCCATAAATTAGTTTCTGAGGAGAATATTTTCAAAGTTACTAAATTTTACAATATACAGATATTAGACTTACTGACAAAAGCCATATTTTTTTTTATCTTAACACTTTTTGAAGTTATCTTATAAATGGTCACCCAAGGTTTGTTTCAGTGAAATTAGCTTGAAAGTGTATTCACAATTTTTAGAAGATTTGCACATTTTTACTTGACTGTATATGGAAATAAGGCCCATTGATAAAGGACACATTTTTCTATCTATCAAAATTATTTGAAGTAATCCAATAAAGCATTACCTGTGAAATTTTGTTGAAATTCATTCAGTTGTTTCTGGCAAGAAGATTTTAATGAAAAGAGTTCATGGCTTTACAAACTTTTTCAGCAAGTATGAGAAAGATTAAGCCAAAATTGTAACCTGTAGAGTGGTAACTGAATTGTTGACTAATTATATTCAAGTATCACAAAAACTCACCATGAACATGTTGTGCTCTGTTGAGCTAATAATCTTTTTGCTTTTAGGTTAGAAAACATTGTGGACCATGAAAAAGTGTCTACTTTCCCCCCATTAAATGGTGAAAGGGTTTCTTGAGGGTTGAGAAAAATAGGGTTAAGTGAGCTCAACTGTACTATCACTGGCAACTGGGACATAGGGACATCTTGTTGGAAAAGGCTAAATCTGTCTTTTTACAGGTCTGTTCTTGATATTATATGTAATTGACCTCTGCTTGATCTCATTTCTTTATCAAGTATTTGTTTTAACCCTTTCCTGTTTTATGAAATATTAGACTGGTCCAATTTGAAAGAGGTTGCAGACAACAATGAAATACACATGCAATTTGAAATCTGACCATCCTATGAGGTAGAAAATATTGTGGGAAAAGGAGAAATTGCTTGTTACAAGCAATTTCTCCTTTTTCCACAATGTTTTCTCAAGTATAAAATCACAGTGACATAAAATCCCGTGGTTTGTCCAGGAAAGGGTTAAGGAACATCAGAGAGGTCCCTGACAGGTCACTAGTTCCTCTTTTCCTCACATTTTTCCTGTCCCATAAAATGCTTGTAATTCAAATTACCAGGACTTCGAATTTCTTGTTCCCAACCTCTGGCTCAATACCACTTTGTGAGACGTTATAGAAGGAAAGCTGTGTCAAACACTAAGGAATTGCTTGTGATGAGCAGTTTCTCCTTTTCTAACAATATTTTATACCCTTATTGGCACCTGATTTTCTGTTAACTATACTGCGCTATCTTTCAATTTGGACAAGTCTAAATTTTGTTGTCTTGTAATGACTAGTTTCAGATTAGCATCATCATCTAGAAAAAGATTAACTAAACAGTTCTAAGTTAACCCCAGTAACTTCTACTCAGTGCAAAATCTTTTTGATTGTATGAAGTTTCATGTCTCTCTTGATGCTCTTTAAAAAATTCATTTATTCTTCTTCTCCACAGTATTGCAAGCACTAGGCTTGTACTTTGAAACGCTGTAGCCCATTTCTAGTAAACAAGATTCCATGCTGATTCAAATGCAAATGAATCGCAGAGGACAATAAATTGCAAAATAACTAATTTTGATAGAAACATTGTGAGAAAAGGAGATTTTTTTGTAAAAAGCACATTATTTCCACAGCCCTTTTTCTACAGCTTACCCAGTTACCACAAAATCCTGCATTTTTACACACTGAAGGAATAAAGTGCTAGAAAGTATTGTTAGAAAAGAAGAAATCACTTGTCACAATGTTTTCTACCTCATGCTGCCCTTATTTTTAGCTATTGTCTTGGCGTTGTGTCCGTCGTGTGTCTGTCTGTGCGTGCATCCATGCATGCGTCCACTGTAAACTTTCACTTTAAAAATCTTCTCCTCAGAAAGTACTGAACAGAAATCAACCAAATTTCACAGAAATGATTCTAGAGTGATGCTTTAACAGATTCCTTAAAAGATTTTTAATCCGATGAAGAACATGGCTTTAATGGGCAGGGCTAATTCATTATATGGTGAAACCTTAAAAAATCTTCTTCTCAGAAACCAGATGATAGATTTCAACCAAATTTTACAGGAATGATCATTGGGAATTAATTAATTAATATTTACCCCTTTATCAAGTTCCTTCAAAGAATTTTGATCAGATGAAAAACATGCCTTTAATGGGCGGGGCTAATTTCCATATATGGTGAAACCTTTGAAAATCTTCTTCTCAGTAACCGATGGATGGATTTCAACCAAATTTAACAGGAATGATCATTTGGTGACCCTTTATCAGATTCCTTGCAAGAATTTTGATCGGGTGAAAAATATTGCTTTAATGGGCAGGGCTAATTTCCATATATGGTGAAACCTTTAGAAATCTTCTTCTCAGAAACCAGATGATGGATTTCAACCAAATTTTACAGGAATGATCAATAGGTGACCCTTTATCAGATTTCTTCAAAGAATTTTGCTTGGATGAAAAACATGGCTTTAATGGGCGGGATTAATTTCCACATATGGTGAAATATTAAAATCTTCCCAGAAACAAGAGGATTGATTTCAACTTAATTTTACTGGAATGATTGTCTGGTGACTATTTTTCAGATTTCATTAATTTAAATTCTGACACATTGAAAATATGGCATTTATTGTTGTGGCTTATGTCCATATATGGTATCCAGAGAACTTTTAAATTGCAATTCTTGAATGGCAGATTTTTAACAATTGTCTTAGTTGGGTTAACTGTTAAAGGGTTAAAAGTTTACAGTGAGTTTCTGAGACTTGTAGGTTTTTGTGTATGTATACATGAATGGACTTATTAACACCAAATTTTCAAGGAGACTGTGGTAACTCAGATTACACCAGTTGGTTATTTACAGTTAACTGGATTGCACAGACACTTTGCAGTTCTAAAAATAGATCAAGGAGGTGCAAGGATGTTAGAGTGGTAGAAAGTAGGGTTCTTATTGGTTACTGCTCTTGGATATAGAAGATAAAATCTTATTACATTGTATTATCAAGGGAAATGTGGATTATATATTTTAACCCATTACCAGACAACACAATATTAGACTGGTTCAGATTTAAAGCAATTGCAGGTAACAATTTCTCAGGTAAAAATTGTTTCAATGAAGAATATCTTTGCCTTTCAGAATAAAAAACATTGTGGACAATGAAGAAATTGCTAGTAACAAGTTGAAATTGACCCTTTAACCAATTACATCACAGAAAAATCCAAGACTGATTCAAAGTTGCTGGAATTCATAAAATCTTTACCCTGTAGGGTAGAAAACATAATGGACATTAAAGAAATAGCTTGTTACAGGAAATTTCTTCATTGTTCACATTGTTTTCCAAAGCTTTTTTACTTGAGATGCGTAAAAAGTGGGATTGAGTGGGAATGCAAATGCAGATACTTGTACTTAATTTGACATGCTGACTTTCATGTTCCTCAACATTTCAATCAAACCTGACATTGGAACAAATTATGGATTTAAAGCTTATAGCTTAGCCCATTCCCACACAGTGACACTTTTTGACACCCCTTCAGAAAAACAACAAATGTGTAAAATGAAGCAATTTCCTCATTCTCCACAATGTTTTTTACAGGAAAGTTGAAAAATAAACTTTAAAGTATCATCTACAACTCCTTTCAATTTCGGCCAGTCTAAAATTTTACCAACTGGTAATAGGTTAAAAACTCTAAAATCAAGGATGGTAACTCTAAATTCATTTTCATTGGGATTTTGTGACTTTTTCATCTGAGGTTTATTACTAACCTCGCACCTTTAAAACGTTACAGCACAGGTTCAGGCATCTGCATACAAAATAAGTTATTAGAAAACCAAAAGATAGTTATTGCAATAGTACTCTCATATTTACAGTTCAAACAACTGAATCAACTCAACACTTAACATTAAACCCATTCCCACACAATAAAATTTTAGACCAGTGAATACAATTTGGTTTATATTGAATTCCAAAAATCATTATTTATCTAACAAGTGCAATCAGGCCTGTGGAGCGATACACTGTGGAGCGATACAGGCGCTCAAGCGCCTCTAGTTTCATCTAAACCTACTTTGTTTAGTTATCTGCAACCTCTTTCAAATATCACTGGTCTAAATTATTTTTGATTGGGAAAGGGTTAACTAAATGCAGAATCATGTAGTAATTGTTAGGGTCAAACCATATCTGACCTTTGTGAAAGGTGTGTGTGTATCAAGGTAAAGAAGTACATTACGCAAGTCTGTTATAGAAAGTTTTAATAAGCCTTTAAGATTCAAAATAGCTCATAAATAGGGTTAAAAACATAGTGGACAAAGAAGAGAACCTTGGGTTATCAGCAGCACTTTCTCCTTTATCCTCAAGGTTTTGTCAGTTTTACTCTCTATGTCAAAACTTACTTGTGTTCAAGTCTGTATATATATGGGTAGACAACTCAATACCATCATTTGCTTTCACTCAGAAATGTAATACTTAGGAACATTGTGTAAAATGAAGAAATTGCTTGAATTCTCTTTTTTGTTCCCAAAACAAATATTTACCAATCAATTTATTTTCACAATGGCCTGTTGTCTATACATATAATTTCTTGAATCCATTAACAGACAATGAAAGTTCAGACCAGCCCAAATACAAAGAAGTGGTAGTCATGTGGGTAGAATTATAATGTCCCTGTCCCTATATTTCTGGGGTAGATGAAAATGTATTTAAAGAAGTAATGACCTGTTTCGAGCAATTAATTCATTTTCCTTATTAATTTTCATAGCTTTTTTCTTGAGGGTCATAAAACAGTTGTATTGTGTAGGAATTATTTAAATGTAGACCGGTTTAAAATGTTGCCTATTTAGCCATTAATAATCAAGTCAACAGAGTAACATCAGTCAATACCATTCTGGACTTAAACTCTCCTTGATATCAAGACGTTTGTCTCTTCTATTCTTTGTAATAATAGCAGCTTCCCCACTCTTTCGTATTCTCCGGGCTTTTAACTTTTCATCTATCTTCCTCTGTTGACATTTCACTTTTTCCCGAATTACTCTAGGATCGATTGATGATGTCGAGGTACAAGTTGACGACAAACTATCTGAACTTCTAGGTCGAGTTTTTTGTATGTGTCTGTTTACATGTGTCATACTTTCTTCATTACGAAATGGTCTAATACCTCTGTTAACCTCACCAAGATCAGCTAAATCATCTTCATCTACATTGTCGCTATCAGAACTCACTCTATCATCCTTTTTTGTTAAACTAGTTCTAACCAACTCATTTGTTTCACTAACACTTTGTGAACCACTTTCAAGATCTTTGTCTATATTTCTTAAAGTAGACTCCTCAAGAGAATCTGTATTAGTTTCAATGTCATCACTACTGACCATTCTACTGTTACTGGCCATGTTCAATAACTTTCCTGATTGTACAGGTTCTTCAACATTGTCTGAAGAAAGCTCATCAGTTTCATCTGTTTTCATCCCTCCTATCTTAGTCCGGGTTATATTTCCGCTTATTTCACCAACATCATCATCAGTTTCTTGTGGGTTACCATTAATATCTTTGTCAACACTACCAAGTCTGTCTGATGCTCCTTTATTCTCATCGACCTCACTAGGACTGTCATCTTCATCATCTGTCTCAGATCCACTGTCACTCTCATCCTCGTCAGCGATATTCAATCTTGGATTATCTGGTCCACCGAGTATGTTTAATTCTCCAGCTGCCTCATCAAACTTGGTTGCCATGTCTTTTGTAAAACCACTGGCTGCCACTTCTACATCAAGATCATCAGACCTCCTGTAAAAGTTTCATACATGATTATCAAATTTGAAAGAAATAGTACATGGTGATTCTCCCATTCCTGAAATTAATTTTCTTCTTAGATATTTTGAGTGTCTTTCATGACTTCTATCAAAAGATTATAGTGATGTTTCCCCAGAACAGGTCCAAGCTTGTGACCTCAGAATTAGCAGGCAAGATTGGTATAGTTTATGCAATATTTTGTAAGTCTTTTACAAGATAATAAGACATTATAGGATATATCTGAATTTCAGTTTATGTCCCAAGTAGAACATGAAATTTAAATTCTTGAAGCAATCAATATATTTAAACTACATATTCCTTGTCTATATATTTAGAAACAGAATAATTCACAACAAGGTTTACTTTACCTTATATCAGAAAACTTTGGGTATAATTCACTTTCATAACCAAATCTTTTTGAGAAAAAATCTCGGATACACTGCACATCTCTGTCAAAGTACCTATAAGAATACAGAAATTGGAGCTATATTCACCCTTGTTTTCTATAGGAAACAGTCGTCACAAATATCCTTGTTTTAAATATGTTTAGAATCATTTTGTTGTTGACGTTATCTAAATGCTTAACCCATTACTTTGCAATCCATTTTTTTTATGTGCCTACAAAAAACAAGAGGGTCATTGGCCCTGAGGTGCCCCCTGAGATAAAAGCTCTTTTTCTTAAAACAGTCTAACTTTATGTTAAGGTTAGGATTATGATACAAGTGGGCCATACTTTATACATATATAAAGTAAATGGGGATCCCAAAGTCTTAATGACAAATTCCAAGGCTGTAGGACTAATTTGAAAGGGGGAAAATACTTTTTCCACCCTCTGGATCCATGGGTTATAATACCAGGAATAATAAAAAAGTCAATGGACTGATGCTTCATGCAAAATATCATGGCCTTATGCCTTCTGGGTCAGGTGGAGAAGATTTCTAAAGTTTATTTTAAAATTTGGCATTTGATGCCAAGGCATCAAAAGTTTAAGAAGGATTTCAATTCTTTTAGCTAATCTTAAAGGGGACCACCTAAGGAATAATTCTGCCAAATTTGGTTCAAATTGGCCCAATGGTTTGGGAGGAGATCTCGTTTAAAAATCGTTCTTTATTCGTAAAAAACTCATTTCCATGGGGCTCAGCCCCTGGGGACCTGAGGTGTATAGTGTAAACTATTTTGAAAGAGGTCAATATACTGATGTTTCATGCAAATATTAAGGCTCTATGCCTTCTTGGTCAGGAGATGATTTTTCAAGACTATTTAAAAATTTCAATTTTGTTGCCATGGCGACCCGAGTTTTTAACTGAATTCAATTCTTTTAGCTATTTTTAAACGGGACCACCTAAGGAACATTTCTGCCAAATTTGGTTCAAATTGGCCCAATGGTTCTGGAGGAGATGTTGTTTAAAGAAATTGATGATGGACAACACACGCCGGCCGGATGCCGGACAAAAGGTGACCACAATAGCTCAAATGAGCACTTCGTGCTCAGATGAGCTAAAAAGCTTTAGAGTGGAAGGTTAATGCTGGGAAAAGAACCTGTTAGGTAATTTTCCTCGAGATAATCTGATTTCAAAATCATTTAGCAAAGAAAATGTTATTAAGGCTTTCTCTCTTACTCGACTTGGCTATTAATTTGTTGGTCTTCTAGAAAATTTCAAGTCAGATCAAAAGTAACAGTAAACCAAATTATAGTCAATGGATATAATACTATAAAGTGCCTCATTATAGAAAAGAAATTTCAGTTGTAATGAACAAAACAAGCTGTCTTTAGAAAATATTATAAACAATTGCCAGCAAAGCTTAAAATCCTAACTTCTAAAAAGGGAATAATTCTACTTAACCCATTCCAACACAACTTTTTCATTGTTCTCTACATCCTCTTTCAATTTGGACCATTCTAAAATTTCTAGGAAAGGGTTGATTTAATTTAGGAAAAAATTCTAAAGAGAAAATCTTCAGTTTCTTTTATCGAAGGCATTTCAACAAAATAAGGAACAACTTGGTAGGCTTAGATGCTTTAGTAGGTCACCTACGTTCTTCTATTCTCTTCATGCTTTATTGCCTATTAATAATTTTTTTGTACCTACCATTCAGCATTTTCATGGCAGATGGAAATCATTTGTGGAAAATCGATCATAGTAACCCTCTCATTCTCATCAATCATCAAATTAAACTCATTAAAATCTCCATGCACCAACCCACAGTTCCCAAGCTTCACAATCAAATCCATACACTCATCATATATCTTTGCTGCGTCTCCAACTTCTGTCACTTGACACCTGAGCATGGTAAAGTAAACAATTTATATTTTGTTCCCATTTCTCTATTACCTTCATTTCCCTCATAGTGCAATGAAACTATCCCATACAAATTACAGAAAAGAAAGTAAAAGTCTATGGAAAGTGAAATTTACCTCATTTTCATTTTTAGATTACTTTATGCAAAAGGGATCATACCAACATTCTCTCATCTAATAACTTGATCTATACATCTATCTCTATAAATGTTATATGACAAGACCATTTTTGGGTGAAAAGTTTAAATACTTCTCTAATTCTCATTACCTTTCACATTCAAATCTGCATTAAGACACCATTATTTTGAAGCAGCTTAAATAGTTGCATATGAAAGGTAGTTTCTTCACACAAGTCTTGACTTACTCAATATGATATTGAGACCCAAACAATTGGAATGTAAGGTGACTTTGTAGTAAGCAATTTTATATGTTTTCCCACTTTAATCATTCCTCTAACATCTTTGTCTATATAATTTCCTAAATCAATTCTCCATGCAGTTTTTCTAAACCAAGAAGGCCATTGGCCCTAAAGCACTCACCTGAGTCAACGACTGCGTAAGTAATCAAAGCAACAAGGTGCCAAATTGTCACAAGATACGCCCGTAACACTGCTTAATATTAACTAGGGGTTTGAATAGAACTGATGTTATTTTAAATGAATATTTTTTGTCAAACAAAGTATGAAAAACAACAAAGGGCAATAACTCAAAATATATGCTAGGTAGAGTTATGGTTCTTGAAGACTGCACTCCTACCTTGTGAGCTCTATCCATCCATGAAGTTTCATGATTCTAGCTATTATACTTTTAGAGATATACTCCGGACAAGATTCAAGTATGAAAAACAACAAAGGGCAATAACTCAAAAAATAAGCCAGGTAGAGTTATGGTTCTTGTGCACTGCACTCCCCCTTGGTGAGATCTATACACCCATGAAGTTTCTTGATCCTAGCTATAATACTTTTAGAGATATACTCCGGACAAGATTCAAGTATGAAAAACAACAAAGGGCAATAACTCAAAAGATAGGCCAGGTAGAGTTATGGTTCTTGTGCACTGCACTCCCCCTTGGTGAGATCTATACACACATGAAATTTCATGATTCTAGCTATAATACTTTTAGAGATATACTCCAGACAAGATTCAAGTATGAAAAACAACAAAGGGCAATAACTCAAAATATACACTAGGTAGAGTTATGGTTCTTGTACACTGCACTCCCTCTTGGTGAGATCTATCCATCCAATAAATTTCATGATTCTAGCTATTATACTTTTAGAGATATACTCCGGACAAGATTCAAGTATGAAAATCAACAAAGGGCAATAACTCAAAAAATAGGCCAGGTAGAGTTATGGTTCTTGTGCACTGCACTCCCCCTTCATAAGATCTATACACCCATGAAGTTTCATAATCCTAGCTATTATACTTTTAGAGATATAATCTGGACAAGATTCAATTATGAAATACAACAAAGGGCAATAACTCAAAAAATAGGCACGGTAGAGTTATGGTTCTTGAAGACTGCACTTCTACCTTGTGAGCTCTATCCATCCATGAAGTTTCATGATTCTAGCTATTATACTTTTAGAGATATACTCCGGACAAGATTCAAGTATGAAAAACAACAAAGGGCAATAACTCAAAAAATAAGCCAGGTAGAGTTATGGTTCTTGTGCACTGCACTCCCCCTTGGTGAGATCTATACACCCATGAAGTTTCTTGATCCTAGCTATAATACTTTTAGAGATATACTCCGGACAAGATTCAAGTATGAAAAACAACAAAGGGCAATAACTCAAAAAATAGGCCAGGTAGAGTTATGGTTCTTGTGCACTGCACTCCCCCTTGGTGAGATCTATACACACATAAAGTTTCATGATCCTGGCTATAATACTTTTAGAGATATACTCCGGACAAGATTCAAGTATGAAAAACAAGAAAGGGCAATAACTCAAAAAATAGGCCAGGTAGAGTTATGGTTCTTGTGCACTGCACTCCCCCTTGGTGAGATCTATACACACATAAAGTTTCATGATCCTAGCTATAATACGTTTAGAGATATACTCTGGACAAGATTCAAGTATGAAAAACAACAAAGGGCAATAACTCAAAAAATAGGCCAGGTTGAGTTATGGTTCTTGTGCACTGCACTCCTTATTGATGAGAAGAATATAACTGCCAAGTTTAAAGTCAATCGGACTTACGGTGACAGAGTTATGCTCCGGACAAAGAAGTGGACACCGCCCGGACGCCCGGACACCCGGACGCCCGGACATCACGGGTGATCCCATAATACGTCCCGTCTTCGACGGGCGTATAAAAAGTGACCTAATTTCAGCCCAAAATCATCTGTTAGTAAAATTTTGTACAAGATATTAAAAGCGAAGTCTCCGGTTTTATACGAGAAAAGTAACATGTATGTTGCAAAGAAGGTTTTTGCAAGATTTGGGTTAATGAACTAGATATTGAAGTAAAACCATATATCAAACCCTGGCTTAGATATTGAGATAAACATATTGACCTGACATGAAGACATTCAAGCCAAATACATGTATCTGGTTTCTAGAGAGCACACTGTGATATTGATGTTTTACCTAGTGACCTAGTTTTTTACCCCATGTGACCAAGTTGTATAAATTTTGCTAAGACTTCATGGACACAAACCTTCTTAACAAATATCAAGACATTTGAGCCAAAATATGTCCTGTTGAGTGCACACAAGGTTATACTAAGATTTTACCTAGTGACCTAGTTTGACCCCACACATGAACTGATATCAAACTTGACAAAGATATCATGCAGACTACAATTCTGACCATATTTCAAGACATTTGAGCCAAAAAAATGGCCTCTAGAGTGTACACAAGGTTTTTCTAAGATTTGACCTTGTGACCTAGATTTTGTCCCACTACCCAATTTCAAACTCATCCAAAATATCATGTTGACAAAAATTTCAGACCAAATATCGAGACATTTGAGCAAAAAATGTGACCTGTACACTGGACACAAGACTTCTCTAAGATTTACCTATTTTTTGAAATCGAATGTCCTAATTTATATTTCGTGTATATCATGTAGACAGACATTCTGACCAAATTTCAAGATAGCTTAAATTTAACCTCTAGAGTGTACTCTAGGTTTCCTAAGATCTGACCTTGTGACCTAGTTTTTATCCAATGTGACCTTATACCGAACTCATCCAAGATATCATTTAGACAAACAATCTGTCTAAGTTTCAAGACAAATGAATAAAAAATGTGATCTCTAGAGTGTGTTCAAGCAAAAAGTTGACAACAGACGCTGGACGACAGACACAGCCAGATCAAAATAGCACAGGCTTACCAATACCTGGTCAGGTATGCTAAAATTTTGTTTTAAGTCGCTTTATTCATTTTGGTACATCTTTTCATATTTAGGCAGCAAGTTAGTTTTCATAGAGATATGTTGCAAAACACCAATCCAGAAAAGCAACAGTTAAGTGTTAAATCAGATTATCAAGAAAAAAAAAAATATGTTGTTGACAAAAATATGGTCACAGATTTGGCTGTATTTTGATGCAATCAACCCATTCTACCACAATGTCAATTTTTGACGCCCCTTGGTTTATACTATTTTATTTTAGTTCAATTGCGACGAAAGTTTTAAGCTTATAAAGTCACTTTCGAAACTCACAACCCAGGTGGTTTCATGTCCCTGAAAGAGAGGCAGTGGCTAAACCCACTGCTACCCAAATTTACAGCTGGGTAGACTAAGGCTGGCTACTAAGTGTCTTGCCCATGAACACACCCAGTTGACGGTGGGGCTTGACCCACAACCTTCAGATTACGAGTCAAGCACCTATACCACTGAGTCATCGAGGCAGTTTTGACGCCCTTTAATGCCTCCAGAGAAAAATTATTATGAAAACTTTGTGTGAAATGAAGAAATTTTAGCAACACACAATTTCTTCATCTTTCACAATGTTTTCTTCCCAGAAAGTTGAAAAATCTGAATTTCATACACACATACTTTTAATTGTTGTCTACAACTCTTTGCATTTGAACCACTCTAAGATTTCGCTGTTTGGAAATGGGTTAACTCAAAAAGAACCTACATATGTTTGACTTACATAGGATAACCACTGAGTAGTTCCATTACAACTGCATGTCTATTGAAGTCTTTAGGTTGTGGAACTGGGAAATCTCTCTCATATAGGGCCTGAAAAAATATGGAAAATCAGTGTGGATGAATTCAGTAACTGACCTACTGACCTACAACATAGCAGTTTGACTGGGGAAATCAATGTTTTTGAACAAGGTGGTCAGGAACATAACATAATGGCTGGTTGGCAATTTAAACATCCTAACTACAGCTTGAATAAGCTATAGCACCAAACCAACAAAATTACTTTACACATACGTGAAAGTTCAAATTTCACTACCTTTCTCAATGTTTTTACTAGCCATTGACTAATAACAACAACTTGTTAATTGACCAGTAAAATCAAAATCATTTATCAATTTCCACAAAATCTCTAAGTTGTATGCCCCTGGAGAGAAGTTCTGAGGAAAAAATTGAGAGAGAAAAAAGTCTCTTCTAATTAGCTTGAAACAGCTTGAACAAGTACTTAGGACATCACCAAATCAACAATATTTCTCGATATTAAACATCAATGTTTATTTTTTGTAAGTGAAAAATGTAAAGAAAACATATAATGTCATTTTTACCACTAGGTCGTCAACTTCTTTCAATTCTGAGCATTCTAGAATATGTTGTCTGGTAATGGGGTAGTAACGATACATTAGTGCAATACCCACTCCACTCCCATTGAGTAGTTAATTGCAGATACAAAACAACATTAATTAAAAGACAAGAGGACCATAATGGTCCTATTTCTCTCCCCTGAGTATGATGGTTAATGGCTTTATGATATATAGAAAATAGCAAAGCTCTATGTCCAATTATTTTTGAGAAGAAGGTGTTTAAGGTTTTTCATCTTTAATCCTAGGTATATTGATGATCCCTCCATGTAGCTATACATTCCAGGTTATGGTAATCCTTTGAGGTATTTTGTTAGGGGGGCAATAGACATTGATACATATCAAAGCTTTAGGCCTTGTGGTTTAGGAGAAGATTTTAAAAGATTTCCTTCTTTATTTCTATGTAAAATCAGGGATTGCACAGAAAAGGGCCAAATTTCAGAGTATGGCTATTCTTTGAAATATTTTTGTATAGGGTAAATAGATTATACTTCATACCAGTTATCAAAGATCTAGGCCCTATGGTTTGGGAGAAGATTTTTTTAAGATTTTTAACTCAGTTGCCATGGCAACCAAAGTTCTTCATGGATTTTAATTCTTTGGAGTATTTTAAGGGAACATGACCTAAGGATCATTTTTGTGATCTTTGGATGAAATTACTTGGTAAGTTTAGGAGGAGAAGATATTTAAGTTATTGTGAACAGGCGGACAGACAGATGGACAGACGCTGGACGATGACCAATTACAAAAGCTCACCCAGAGCACTTCGTGCTCAGGTGAGCTAAAAAATAGATATTTGTGGCCAGGGGAATACAGCTAATTGTTGTTAGATTTTTTACACTCCTAAAATAAATGGCTTTGGGAAACATTGTGTAAAATGCAGAAATTGATTGTTTCATGCAATTTCTATCTTATCCACAATTTTTTTGCCCCAAAAGACAAAGATTTTTTAATTACATCAACCTTAATATGTTGTCTGCCACTTCAATGAATTTAGACCAGTCCAAAATTTTGTTATCTGGCAATGGGTTGATCAATTAGCATGGCGGTTCTGAACTGAATAAACAAAAGGGTCAAAATGGCCCTAAATCACTCACCTGAGAATGATTTCTCCAAGTTTGATAAGGCCAGCCCTGCAATGCCCACATTTTTTTTTTATTAATCACAATTTCATGATGAAGTTTTGAAAAGGGTCACCTAAGGAACACTCCAGCCAAGTGTGGTTGAAATTAGCCCTGTGGTTATAGAAGATAAAATTTTTAGAAAACTGTTGACGACTCATAATGCAGGACACAAAACGGACGAATGATGATCACAAAAGCTCACCTTGAGCATGTTGTGCTCAGGGGAGTTAAAAATTTGATTTCAATCTTCTTTCTAAATGGACAGCAGCTACATGGCAATGTCTTACCTTCATGAAAGCGAATTCCTTTGTAGCAGCGAGTCTAGAGAGATATAGCCAGGATGTACTAGCCCTATGTTTGTGGTAGTCTCTCTTGTTCTTTAACTGTCTGAATGACGTTCTGCCTAATCTGGTAAATAAGCAAGTAAATAAGCAAGTACAACGGATCTTTGGTCCACCTGAGCTGATGTTTATTAACAGGAAATAAAATGTTGTGATGACTCAATTCAGATACAGTGCATTCACCATATAATGAGATGACCGGGACATAGCATGGTACCTCGGTATAACCACCTACTATTTTTGAGTAACAATTTCATCAGAACAAACCAAATGCATACAAACCAAAGATTGCACTTGTTTTAAGAAATATTGTCTGTTTAGATTTTTTTCCTTTCTAGTTCAATTAAAACAAAACTCATTTGTCAATAATTCCATGTCTGATTGAGTGTGAACAACCTTGAACAAGGTGCCAAACTGTCACAAGATACGCCCATCACACTGCTTAATATTAGCTGGGGTTTGAATAGAACTGAGATTATTTTGAATGAATATTTTTTGTCAAACAAAGTATGAAAAACAACAAAGGACAATAACTCAAAATATACACTAAGTAGAGTTATGGTTCTTGTACACTGCACTCCCACTTGATGAGCTCTATCCATCCATGAAATTTCATGATTCTAGCTAGTATACTTTTAGAGATATACTCCGGACAAGATTCAAGTATGAAAAAACAACAAAGGGCAATAACTCAAAAAATAGGCTAGGTAGAGTTATGGTTCTTGTACACTGCACTCTCACTTGGTGAGCTCTATCCATCCATGAAATTTCATGATTCTAGCTATTATACTTTTAGAGGTATACTCCGGACAAGATTCAAGTATGAAAAACAACAAAGGGCAATAACTCAAAAAATAGGCTAGGTAGAGTTATGGTTCTTGTACACTGCACTCCCAGTTGGTGAGCTCTATCCATCTATGAAATTTCATGATTCTAGCTATTATACTTTTAGAGATATACTCTGGACAAGATTTAAGTTTGAAAAAGAACAAAGGGCAATAACTCAAAAAATAGGCCTGGTAGAGTTATGGTTCTTGTGCACTGCACTCCCCCTTGGTGAGATCTATACACCCATGAAGTTTCATTATCCTAGCTATTATACTTTTAGAGATAAACTCCGGACAAGATTCAAGTATGAAAAACAACAAAGGGCAATAACTCAAAAAATAGGCCAGGTAGAGTTATGGTTCTTGTCCACTGCACTCCCCCTTGGTGAGATCTATACGCCAATGAAATTTCATGATTCTAGCTATTATACTTTTAGAGATATACTCAGGACAAGATTCAAGTATGAAAGAAACAAAGGACAATAACTCAAAAAAAAGGCCAGGTAGAGCTATGGTTCTTGTCCACTGCACTCCCCCTTGGTGAGCTCTATACATCCATGAAATTTCATGATTTTAGCTATTATACTTTTAGAGATATACTCTGGACAAGATTCAAGTATGAAAAACAACAAAGGGCAATAACTCAAAAAATAGGCTAGGTAGAGTTATGGTTCTTGTGCACTGCACTCCCCCTTGGTGAGCTCTATACACCCATGAAATTTCATGATTTTAGCTATTATACTTTAAGAGATATACTCTGGACAAGATTCAAGTATGAAAAACAACAAAGGGCAATAACTCAAAAAATAGGACAGGTAGAGTTATGGTTCTTGTGCACTGCACTCCCCCTTGATAAGATCTATACACCTATGAAATTTCATGATTCTAGCTATTATACTTTTAGAGATATACTCCGGACAAGATTCAAGTATGAAAAACAACAAAGGGCAATAACTCAAAAAATAGGCCAGGTAGAGTTATGGTTCTTGTGCACTGCACTCCCCCTTGGTGAGATCTATACACCCATAAAATTTAATATTTTTAGCTATTATACTTTTAGAGATATACTCCGGACAAGATTCAAGTATGAAAAACAACAAAGGGCAATAACTCAAAAAAAAAGGCCAGGTAGAGTTATGGTTCTTGTGCACTGCACTCCCCCTTGGTGAGATCTATACACCCATGAAGTTTCATGATCCTAGCTATAATACTTTTAGACATATACTCGGGACAAGATTCAAGTATGAAAAACAAGAAAGGGCAATACCTCAAAAAATAGGCCAGGTAGAGTTATGGTTCTTATGCACTGCACTCCCCCTTGGTGAGATCTATACACCCATGAAGTTTCATTATCCTTGCTATTATACTTTTAGAGATATACTCCGGACAAGATTCAAGTATGAAAAACAAGAAAGGGCAATAACTCAAAAAATAGGCCAGGTAGAGTTATGGTTCTTGTGCACTGCACTCCCCCTTGGTGAGATCTATACACACATGAAGTTTCATGATCCTAGCTATAATACTTTTAGAGATATACTCCGGACAAGATTCAAGTATGAAAAACAACAAAGGGCAATAATTAAAAAAATAGGCCAGGTAGAGTTATGGTTATTGCGCACTGCACTCCGTATTGATAAGAACAATATAAGTGCCAAGTTTAAAGTCAATCGGACTTAGGATGACAGAGTTATGCTCCGGACAAAGAAGTGGACACCGCCCGGAAGCCCGGACGCCCGGACACCACGGGTGATCCCATAATACGTCCCGTCTTCGATGGGTGTATAAAAATACAACACTTGACAATAAGCAGCATATGCTTCTTTGTAAATAATTTTAACTTTTTTAATCCATTACCACACAACAAAATATACATTGGTCCAAATTGAATAATTTGCAG
This sequence comes from Fragum fragum, assembly GCA_946902895.1. NCBI lineage: Eukaryota > Metazoa > Mollusca > Bivalvia > Cardiida > Cardiidae > Fragum > Fragum fragum. The sequence continues at coordinate 39,632,007 of OX336370.1, forward strand.
ACAACAATTTCAAGTTAGAAAAAATTGAAAAATCTTTGTCTCTAAGGGTAGAAAACTTTGTGGACAATGAAGAAATTATGTTTTACAATCACAATTTTCATTGTTTAATATTTTTTTCCTAGCTTTTTTTCGTGATGGTCGTGAAAAAGCAGAATTGAGTTGAAATAGTTAATGCTTATGAAAAAATCTTAACGTTTTAAGATCTATTAAAGTGATTGATTGAACATCACTTTCAATAGCATTTCAGTTATATTGTTGTGACTGTTGTGACCAATCATCTGTTACAACATTTACCTATTACTACTTTTTGACACCCCACACGATAGAATTTTGGGCCAGTCCAAATTCAAAGAAGTTGGTAAAAGCAATTTTAAGTTGATAAAATCTTCAAAATCTTTGTCTTTTAGTCTGGAAAACACTGTGGAGAATGAAGAAATTGCTTGCTTGTATCAAGCAATTTCTTCATTCTCCACAATGTTTTCCAAAACTTTCATATTGAGGGGCGTTTAAAAGCGTCATTGTGCGGAATGGGTTAAAGGTTCATGAAAACAATGCAAAAGATGTAGAAATTGATTGTAGAAGCAACTCTTGTACTTTCTGCATTGTTTTCTACATAGAAAAACAGAAATATTTGAATATCTATCCACCTAAAATTATTGTATGCAACTTCTTTCATTTTGGTCTAGTGAAAAATTTTGTAATCTAGTACATGTGTGTATTGAGTTCATAATATATTGCAAAACTTTTATTAAATAAAAAGTATTTGAACTCATTGCTTCGCCCAAACACCAACATAGTGTTCAAAGGCAATTCGAGCCACTAGGTAAAAGGATTCTACTTTCAGACAGAGACATCTAATCTTGAATAAATTAAAGTGGAGCATACTCTAGCAAGACTGGCTCTATTACATGCAGATTTTACCTGTGAAGTTTCAAACACCATTGTTGCTCATCTTCATCTGCCACAATGTATACATCTGAAAGAACAAAAACATCATTTCTTACAATACTTTTCAAAGTTTTTTTTTCAGAATATCACCAAAAAAAAAAACACATTCTTAACCCATTCCCACACAACAAAATTTTAGACTGGTCCAAATTGAAAGAAGCTGCAGACGACAATTTCAAGCTGGTGTAATTTTTTTTGTCTTTTCGGGTAGAAAACATTGTGGAAAATGAAGAAATTGCTTGTAACAAGCAATTTCTTCATTTTCCAATATGTTTTCAAAATCTTTTTTTCTTTTGGGGTGTTTAAAATTGTCACTGAGTGGGAATGGGTTAAGATAGTAAGAGCATTGAGATGCCAACCCTTAGCAGCAGATGAGGAAACTAGAGGCGCTTGAGCGCCTGTATTGCTCCACAGGCATGAATGTACTGATTAAGCAAATTTTTTCATAACTTTAAAATAAACTAAATATAATGAAAATAAATCTGATCATTGAAATCTTTGAAATAGTTCTAGAGAAGCATTTCAAACTTTTCATTGTTTTTACAAAAGTCAAATCAAAATAAGGAAAATTCATTATGTAAAATTTCACTGTTTACCATATATGGACATAACCCACCACCATATAGCCATGTTTTTCAACCAATCAAACTTATTTGAAGGAACATGACAAACAGTCATCTGGCTATCATTCCCTTGAAATTTGGTTGAAATCCATCAACAAGTTTCTGAGAAATTTACAAAGTTTTCAGTATATACCATATATGGAAATTATCCCTGCCCATTAAAGCCGTATTTTTCATCCGATCAAAATTCTTTTTCATAATCAGATAAAAGATCACCCAAGGATTGATCCAGTAAAATTTGGTTGGAATCTATCCAATGGTTTCTGAGAAGAAGTATTTCAAAGCTTTTACCATGTACAGATGCAAGGTCACCCAAGGATTGATCAAGTTTCGCGTATTCATACAATGTGATTAGGTTTTACGGTTCATATCTCCATGAAAACAAAAAATATTCTCTTCATCTCTTAAAAGAAAATGTTGTGTAAATTTAAGAAATTGCTTGTTATAATCAATTTCTTCTTTTCATACAATGTTTTCCCAAATGATTTTCTTGAAGGGCATCCAAAAGCTTCACTGTGTGGAAATGAGTTAAAGATTCTGTTAAAGTTTCAATGAGAGTCCTACAAACCTGATTCTTTTCCCACACCAATCTGATTCCCAACTGACTGAACCACATTCCTACTGGTCAAGGTCTTCAAGGCAAGATAATCATATCCACCATTGGTCAGTCTATACCCTGGAACTGAACAAAAATCAAAATAAATTAATACATTATTTGAAAAATTAAATATTAGTTGTCTCCATCAAGTAATTGGCAATGTTAAGTTTTTTGGTTAAGTTTTGCAGACAGACCAACTGAATGAAAGGACAGACAGACAGACGGACTAACCGACAACGGTAAAACAATATGCCCCCGATTTTTGGTTGTTGGGGCATAAAAACATTGTCATAAATTTGACTTAATGACCTTGTTTTAACTCTGAGTGACCACATTCCAATCTTGTTCAATATAAATTTTAAGAAATTTGATTTTCTTACTAATTTTCAGAAATTTGAAGAAAAGTGGTATCAGAGAGCCCACAAAGCTTTCCTAAGATTTCACCTAATTTACCTAGTTTTTATCTCAAGGTAACTCAATTTTGAATTTGACAAAAAAAATCATCCATACAAACCTCTGGAGTGCCCAAAGGGTTTTCCCAAGATATGACCTATTGACCTAGTTTTTGACTCGAAGTGACCAAATTAGGACCTTGTCAAAGATTTCATAAAACAAACATTTCAACCAATTATCAAAATGGGTGAGCTAAAATTGAAGCCTTCTAGAATATTAACAAGGTGTTTCTAAATTTGAACTGGTGACCTAGTTTTTAACCAATTGACCATATTTCAAACTTATCCAAAATTTTATAAAGATAAAAATTCTGACATATTTTCAGGATGATTGAGCAAAGATTGAAGCCACTAGTGAAATAACAAGGTTTTTCAAAGATTCAACCTTGTTTTTGATCAAGAGTGACATAATTTTGAATTTGTCTGAGATTTTATCAAGACTCAATTTCAGAATAATTGAGGCTTTTCTGAAAGGTTTTTTCTAAGATATGACCTGATGACCTACTTTTATAACCGTCTGGCAAATTTTCAGGATGATTGAGCAAAGATTTTAGCTACAAGAGCATTAGGAAGGATTTCTATTATTTGACCTAGTGACCTTGTTTTTGACTCTAAGTACCCAGTTTTGAGCCTGACTAAGATTTTATCAACACAAACATTCTGCCCAATTTTCAAGATGATAGCTTCTAGAGTATCAACAAGCTGTAGTTACAATATTTAGGTTGTCAACTTACATTTTTATCTTTTATCTTAACATGCTATGCGCCATAAATTTTGCAAAATAACACCATATAACCCATTCCCACACAGTGACACTTTTGGAGGCCCTCAAGAAAAATAGTTGGGAAAACATGGTGTAAAATTGTAAGCAATTTCTTCATTTTACACCATGTTTTCTGCCCATAAATTTGAAAAAGAGGACCATGATGGTCCTAGATGGCTCACCTGAACTGTCTGCTGTTAAAAAAATGCAATTAGAGACAAATAACTATAATCAGTTTCATGATAGAGGCAAAACTGTGACTTCTATATTGTAAAAAAAGAAATTGTCATTATGGCCCCTTTTTCTGTGTTATCCTATAGAACCTTCCAATAATCTTTAAGGTTCATCTTTATGACCTTACAAGTATCCTGACCAAGTAACATGACTATTGAGCCAAAATGATGACCTCTAGAGCATTAACAAAGAAATTGTCATTAAGGCCCCTTTTCCTGTGTTTTCCAAAAGTACCTTCCTATAATCAATAGGATTCATCCTTGCGACCAAACAATTATTCTTGCAAATTTCATGAAGATTGAGCCAAAATTGTGGTCTCTAGAGGGTAAACAAAGAAATTGTCTTTAAGGCCCCTTTTCCTGTGTTTTCCAAAAGAACCCTCCCATAATTAATAGGCTTCATCCTCATGACCTAATAGTTATTCTGCCCTAGTTTCATGAATATTGAGCCTAAATTGTGGCCTCTAGACTTTAAACAAAGAAATTGTCATTAAGGCCCCTTTTCCTGTGTTTACAAATAGAACCTTTCCATAATCAATAGGGTTAATCCTTAAGACATAACAATTATTCTGACCAAGCTTCATGAAAATTGAGCCAAAATTGTGGCCTCTAGAGTGTAAACAAAGAAATAATCATTAAGGCCCCTTTTCCTGTGTTTTTCCATAGAATCCTCCAATAATCAATAAGGTTCATCTTCATGACCAAACAATTATTCTGACCAAGTTTCATATAGATTGAGCCAAAATTGTGGCCTCTAGAGGGTAAACAAAGAAATTGTCATTAAGGCCCCTTTTCCAGTGTTTTCGGAAAGGCCCTTCTAATAATCAATAGGCTTCATCTCTATGACCTAATAATTATTATAGCAAAGTTTCATGAAGATTGAGCCAAGATTTAGGCCTCTAGAGTGTAAACAAAGAAATAATCATAAAGGCCCCTTTTCCTGTGTTTTCCAATAGAATCCTCCAATAATCGATAGGGTTCATCCTCATGACCTAACAATTATTCTGACCAAGTTTCATGAAGATTGGGTCAAAACTGTGGCCTCTAGAGTGTAAACACTTTAATTGTTGACGCCGCACGACGGACAGCAGACATTCAACGATCACAAAAGCTCACCATGAGCACGTTGTGCTCAGGTGAGTTTAAAATCTAGAATTTTATAAACTTTAAATTGTTGTCTGCAAGTCCCTTCAATTTGGACCAGTCGAAAAGTTTGCCACCTGATAATAGGTTAATATTGAAGTGGAACTTCCTGTTGGAACTCAGTGGTTAGGCTAAGCAATCTGTTTACTTTTTTCTTTTATTTTCAGATAAAAAAAAAAGCAATACAACAAAGTTTGCAAGAGAAATGTTTGCCTATTATGTTTCTATCAATATGGTTTTCAAAACTACTTCTTCAGATAGCATTTTTCTTCCAATTCAGTGACATTTTATGATGCAAAACATCTAGGAAAAGGGAGAAATTTACTGTAGAAACATTGATTTCTACTGTTAAATGCCTTTAAATTGACACCCAGTTTCATTTGGTGACTGCAATTCTTCATGACTGTTATCAGAATAATGATATTTATAACCTGCACAATTTCACAAACAATGCATTGCATCCAAAACATTCTACTATAATTTAAGTACATTACATATTTTCTCATATCTTGCTCTATATTCATTGCAAAAATATCTAGCTTTTCTCTTAACTATCAACCTAACAAACCACTTGAATTATTTGGCTGTCTCTCATTTTCATACCTGATTTTCCTCTATGTTCATAACACACCAATTTGTGTTTACTGAGCTCCCTCAACACTTTATGACAGCCTCCTGCATGTAAATGAGCAATGGACGCTATCAGTGGAGCTGGAACTATCTCATGATTCTTCATTCCCATTTCAACCTTTAAAGTAAATATATATCAAGTCAAATAAATTGACAAATAGGAAGATTACTAGATTCGACATAATATTCCAGACTGTATGTGTGAGAGGATATTAAAGACTTTTGACACTTCCAAATATCATTTTATAGATGACTGATAAGAAAGAATCATTCTTCTTTGTGGCTTCTATCTACAGGAACAGTTAATCATTTTCTTAAACAAGAGGGCCGTTGGCCCTGGGGCGCTCACCTGAGATAAAGGCTCTTTTTCTTTCAACAGTCTAATTTCATGTTAAGGTTAGGATTATGAAACAAGTGGGCCACAATTACATATAAAGACTATGAACCTGGGAATCCAAAAGTCCAAATTACAAATTCCAAGGCTTTAGTGCCGATTTGAAAGATGGAAAAAACTTTTTCCATGGGTTATAATTTCAGAAATAAGAATGAAGTCTGTGAACTTATGCTTCATGCCTATACACCCCCCCCCCCCTGGGTCTGCCCCTGGAGACCCGAGGATCATGATTTTAGCTATTTTGTAAGAGGTCAATATACTGATGCTTCATGCAAAATATCAAGGCTGTACGCCTTCTGGGTCAGGCGGAGAAGATTCTTAAAGATTATTTTGAAATTTCAATTTTGTTCCCATGGCAATCAGAGTTTTTAACGGATTTCAATTCTTTTAGCTAATTTTAAGGGGGACCACCTAAGAAACATTTCTGCAAAATTTGGTTCAAATTGGCCCTGTGATTTGGGAGGAGATGTCATTTAAAGAATTGTTCTTTATTTCTATGTAAACCCACACCCCCTGGGGCTCAGCCCCTGGGGACCCGAGGATCATGATTTTAGCTATTTTGAAAGAGGTCAATATACTGATGCTTCATGCAAAATATCAAGGCTCTACGCCTTCTGGGTCAGAAGGAGAAGATTTTTAGAGATTATTTTAAAATTTCACTTTTGTTGCCATGGCAACCAGTGTTTTTAACGGATTTCAATTCTTTTAGCTATTTTTGAAGGGAACCACCTAAGCAACATTTCTGCCAAATTTGGTTCAAATTGGCCCAGTGGTTTGAGAAGAGATGTCATTTAAAAAATCGTTCTTTATTTTTATATAAACCCCACCCCCCTGGGGCTCCGCCCCTTGGGACCCAAGGATCATGATTTTAGCTATTTTGTAAGAGGTCAATATACTGATGCTTCATGCAAAATATCAAGGCTCTACACCTTCTGGGTCAGGAGGAGAAGATTTTTAAAGATTATTTTAAAATTTCACTTTTGTTGCCATGGCAACCAGAGTTTTTAACGGATTTCAATTCTTTTAGCTATTTTGAAGGGGACCACCTAAGGAACATTTCTGCCAATTTGGTTCAAATTGGCCCAGTGGTTTAGGAGGAGATGTGGTTTAAAGAAATTGTTGACGGACGACGCACGACGGACGCCAGACAAAAGACGATCACAATAGCTCACTTGAGCACTACGTGCTCAGGTGAGCTAAAAAGCCACATGCATTAACCTAGTTTTACAATGTATTTTATGAATACATGACTGTGTGCAGCCCTTCTTCACATCATGAAAAACAGAATCTTCACTGATTCAGGCTTATATTACCTGTTCTGTTGTTGAAACAAATTCACTCAAATTGACTCATTATCAAAATATTCATCAAAGAGTTTAAACATTATAGATCTGAATACATTCACGCTGCCTCATAAAAACAATAGTAAATCTGAAGTTTATTTGTCAAAAAAAGAACTGTCAAATGCCTGTTCCAGCAAAAGATAAGAAATTTAATAACTATACAAAGTGATAAGATTAATTTGATTTAGAACTTGTGGATGTTTCTTTCTTACAATACCTCAATTATGGTATATGAATCTGTGTATTATCAAAGAAGAATTTTTATCATCCTGCTATAAAGCACACCCTGAGACAAGCTTGTGACATTACTTAGTAATTCCATTACCAGACGACAAAACTTTATACTGATACAAATATGATGCTGACAGTAGATTATAGTAGATGAAATTTTGGATTTTTCTTACATTTAGGGTAGAAAATATCGTTGATAAAGAAAAAAGTGCTTGCAACAAGCAATTTCTTCATTTTCTGCAATGTTTTCCACAACATAAAAGCAATAATTACTGAAACACATAAGTATTTTATCATTGTACTTTCATCCATAGTAGTTTGACAAAACATTGTCATTGTAACACCACAGTACCATAATCTGCCTTAATTGCCATCCGATATGAACTTTTGGTGCAAGGGTAGTACTTTATTGGAAAATCAACATGGTAACCTTGGAATTTTTTTCTCACCAACAATTTCACCAAGTTTGCTTTTTTTATAGCCACTTAACTTTAATTTTCGCATTTGGCAACAACAGTGATCACCAGCAAAGGCCCCCTTACCCCAATACTTGCACTCCTGTGATACTTTCCAAATCATCTACAGCCAAGCAAAAAAAGTTGCAGGAAATATTGTTAAAAACTGTAGACAGTTACATTTTTTGTACACTTTTCCTCAACCAAACTGTTCAGTGTAAGTTTTCATTCAAGTAATTTTTTGCAAAATTACAGGTTATTAACCAATAACTTGCATCAGGTTCTTAGGAAAGTAGAATATTTTGCAAGTAGGATCTTGTTTCTTCCGACGTATTAATATGTTTAGGAATATAATAATTTACAAACACTATTTCGCCAAGAAAATAAACAAAATACTGAAGAGGGTACGATCGAATTTGGGTACGTTGCTGTAACGGGAATAAGAGATGAAATTGTAGGTTTTTTTATAGATAGCAACAGAATATATTACCGCCGTTAAAACACGGAAGTCTTCTTTATTCATATATCGAAGGATGGTGACGTCCAGCTTCCCCATTCTGTGACAGTTCGTCAATGACAGACACGTGCGTAATATTTATTGAGCAACATCCACTAATTTCCAACTACATGGTGTGGGGCAAATTCTCTGGTTGGGAATAAGCCCCACCTCTATTAGAACGTTAATCTTACGGCATCTATTGCCACCTATCAGTGAGTAGGCCTACTGGAACCATATTTTTACACATTTTATATGGGAAAGCGTGTAATTGAAAAAATACCATAACATTGATAAAGAATGTCAGATTTGAAAAATTCGCAGGAATTAGATCTACACATTACCATACAATTTTTTTTTTAGATTTGTCCAAATTCAAAGAAACTGCAGAAAGAAATTATTAGCTGATGTCATTTTTAAACCCTTTGTCTTTTGTGGAAAAATCATTTTGGGTTATGAAAATATTAATTGGAACAAGCAATTTCTTCATTATCTACCATGTTTTCCAAAGCAATTTTCTTCAAGGGCTTCAAAAAGCAGGATAGTGTGGAAATGGCTTTAACCTTTCCTGTTTTGCTAAATTTTAGACCAGCAAAATCTAAAGCTTTTGCAGACTTGGATTTAATTTGAAAACTAGAACTGTTGCCTGTAAGGGCTGACGAACATCCCCACTGCCGCCTCTTTTTAAATGACGCCAAATTGTAATCATTGAAATGTTAGCAAATCATGATTTATCAAGTGGACAATTTTTTTTACAGATTTTGCGTCAATGAGGGGCAATGATTGTGTAAAAAAAATAGAAATTTTGTTTAACTTTGCAGATGGAAATTATGGATTTCGTGCAACGTATAACATGGCGTTTATGTTCTGGAATAAACATGTGAACCACTTTTATTTTTCTAATCAACCTGTTCAGGAGTTATGATTTATTATCTATTTATTGTATATGAGAAAGTAAATCAAAGGGGCATAACTCATGAAACAGTTGATTAATCATTATGAAAATTGCAGGTGCACAAGTTCCCATTGCAAGGAAAATTTCAGTAAAGTTTCAGCAAAATTGGTCTGGAAATGTGGGAGGAGATGAGGACACAAAATCATGTCCATGGATGGATGCACTGACAGACAGACAGACAGAGGGACAGACTGAGAGACAGACAGACAACCTGATTCCAGTATAGCCCCCCATAATTTAGTACATATGAAGCACTTTTATTTCTTAATCTGTCAACCTATTCAGGAGTTATGATTTATTCTCTATTTTAATGTATATAAGAAAACAAATCAAAGGGGCATAACTCCTGAAATAGTCGATTAATCGTTATGAAAATTGCAGGTGCACGAGTTCCCATTCCAAGGAGGATTTCGGTAAGGATACAGCAAAATTGGTCTGGAAATAATGGAGGAGATGAAGAAACAAAATTATGTCCACAGATGAACAGACAGATGGACAGACTGACATACAGACAGACAACCTGATTCCAGTATACCCCCCCACCCCCCACCCCATAGCTTTGTACATGTGAACCACTTTTATCTTTTTAATCTGTCAACCTGTTCAGGAGTTATGATTTATTCTCTATATATTTTATATAAGAAAATAAATCAAAGGGGCATAACTCCTGAACCAGTTGATTAATCATAATGAAAATTGCAGGTGCTTAAGTTCCCATTGCAAGGAAGATTTTGTTAAGTTTCAAAAATTGGTCTGGAAATGTGGGAGGAGATGAGGACACAAAATTATGTCCATGGATGAACGGACAAACGGACAGACGGACAACCTCATTCCAGTATAACCCCCCATTACTTCGTTGTGGGGGGTATAATAACCATTCAGTAGCGTAGAAAATATTGTGGAAAAGGAAGAAATATTTGCTCAATTATAAATTCACAGGGACGTAAACCAGGTATTGAAGGTTCAAGTGAAAGAAAATAGGAAATAATGAGTCATTGATTATCTAAAATGATATCTACTTAATCCTGCTTTTTAACGCCAAACAGGGACAAAAACTTTGAAAACTTTGTGGAAAATTAAGAAATTGATTTTCTCCCTCAAAAGATCTTTTTATTTCACAAACTTGAAATTGTCGTCTGCAACTTCTTCCAATTTGAACCAGACTAAAATTTTGTCTTTAGGTGATTGGTGCACCCTTTATCAGCAGACATAATTTTAGACTGGTTAAATTACAATTTAGATTGGTCGATTGAAGACAAAGAAGTTGCAAATGACAATACATGTATTTAGTTGATTAGTTGATGAAATTTCAAAATCTTTGTTGTTGGGGAAGAAAACTCTCATTTTTTCCTTGTCCATGAATGTTTGTCAACGTAAGACATTACTGGATGGTAAAAATGGAATAAACCTTTTTTGCCTATATCAATCAAAACACAGTTCTTGATACAACTCCATGCATTGTTCAACACAGGGTTAACACTCGGACACACAATTGGCACAAAGTTTGTCCTAATAAAAATTATAAGAGATCATTTTCAAAATTTGACAAAATTAATCATGATTGCCAATCAGGAAGTTGATAGATCAATCAAATCACTAATTTCTACAAGAGCCACAATCTTATTCCTTGTCCAACATTTTCTACTGTAACATGACTTGAAACATGGTTTTCATAGGCAACCAAATTAGTCACAATATGAAATTTTGGCAAATTTACTTTGTGTTTTAATCTCAGTAACCAACAAAGCAACCGTGTCTGATATCTCAGACAAACAGCCTTGTTGTGTACAGTTTTAACCCTTCCTGTTCTTCAAAATTTTAGACCAGTCCAAATTCAAAGGTGTTGCAGACGACAATTTAAAATGGATTTATTTAAAGAATAACCATTCAGTAGGGTAGAAAATATTGTGGAAAAAGAAGAAATTGCTTGCTACAAGCAATTTCTTCTTTTTCTACATTTTTTTCTCGATCATAAAATTACAGAATAGAGCTGTTCAGTATCAAAGTGGAACTTCCTCTCGGAGCTCAGTGGGTGTGGCCAGCAATCTTCCAATTAACCTTGACAGAATGAGCACAAACAAAAAGGAAAGATCATGTTAAATGTAAAGACCCTAGCTATCACTTACATTCATAAGTTATTCTTGATCTTTAAGTTCTAATTCTACATGTATTTGACCTTGAAAGATGGCATTTAGCTTGACTGATGACCTTGAACTTGCAACAAAGAGAAAGGTTTTACCACAAGGAATAGGATGATGTGAAATCTGGAGGCTCTACCATTTTCCACCAAAAGTTTGTCTTTTGCCTAGATTTGATTGTAAAAATGACCTTGATGATGATCTTGAACTGTAACCAACAAACAGGTTCTAGCACAGGGTATCTGAACATTAAAAATGAAGGCCTTGTCACTTACCGGTAATATTAATTTCCAAAAGGAAGTTACCTTATGACCCTACAATCATCCTTTGAAATTTTCATCAGAACCCGACAATAATTGTGGACTTAATCACATAAACAGGATTGTTTTGAATGAAAATCAATAAGGCCCCTTTTCCTGTGTTTTCTGATGGATCAATTTCATTCCAAAAGGAACTTTCCTGACACCCCTACAATTGTCCTGTGAAATTTAAAGACAATCTGATAATGATTGTGAACAATCTGATAATGATTGTGAACTTCATAACATACACAAGAATGTTTTGAATGATAATCTGTAAGGCCCCCTTTCCTGTGTTTCCAATGCCACAATTATTCCATGCATCTTTGAAGAGAATCTGATGAAACTGTTGACTTTATTGTGTTAACAAAGATATCAAAATCAAGTTCTCATAAGGCCCCTTTTCCCATGATATTTTACTGTCGGTTTCATCATTCTGTGAAAGTTTAAAGTGAATCCTATGAAATGTGCCGACTTTAAAAAAAACATCATATGGCCCATTTTTACATGATACTTGATTGATTGTACCAAGTTCTGAAAAGAACCATTTAAGAGGTTGTACAATCATTTTGTGAAATTTTGACGTGGATCCGGTGAAATAAAGGGACATCATTGTGTTAACTAGAATATTTAAGAAAGTTTTTCATAAGGCCCCTTTTTATGTGACACTTGCCATAATCAGATCCACTGTCAAAATCAACAATTGTAATGATGGTAAATTCAATCTGTGTTATTATCTGTGGAATTTATTGTGTTAATGACTTTATAGTGAAATTTTCATAGGGCCCCTTTTCCCATGATACTTTACAGAACAAACCAATTTTCAAAAGGAACCATTCTAATGAAGATACAATCATTCTTGAAAAGTTAAAGAGAATCAATGAAAAAAAGTGGACTGAATTGAGTCAAGAATTTTTTGTAATGAAATTTTTATTAAGCCCCTTTTCTTGTGAAACTTAACAAATCAGACCCAATGTACAAAGGAACAATCCTAATGATAGATAGTTAGAAGAAAATGATAAAGACTGAGGACTTTATTGTGATAATGATGTTTTTGTAATAAAATTTTCATAAGGCCCCTTTAATCTTGTGTCACTTAACCAGTCAGACCCAATTTACAAAGGAACTATCCAAATGATGGTACAATTATTCTATTAAAGTTTGAAGAGATTCTGATTCTGAACCAATCATTCTTGTGAGACAGCACTCATAGTCATTATTGATTCATGGATTGAAGCCATTAACAGTAAAAAGGTTGTGCTGTCTTTCTTGACTTGACAAAGGCATCTGGAGTACTACAAGGCTCTGTCCAGGGTCCTATCCTTTTTCTCTTGTATATAAATGACCTGCCATTACATCTCAACACTTCTTCTACAGATTTATTTGTAGATGATACAACGTTAAGTGTAACAGGACTGTCAGGCTTTGAAGTTTGTCGTTTACTCCAAAATATTCTCAATGTAATAGAAGACTGATGTAATAAGAATGCAATGTTGCCTAACCCATATAAAACAAAGGCAATGATAATCTCATCAACAAAATCAAATATAATACTTTACCATTATTTCTTAGTAACCAAAAAATAGAATTATCTGATGTAGAAAAGCTACTTGGTGTTCAAGTAGACCATCCCCTTTCACGGCAAAACCAAGTAGAAAATGTGCTTAAAAAATGTAACTCTTTATTGTTCTTCTTTTAAGAATCAGAAGTTATCTTAATCTTCATACAAGTAAATTGTTTTATAATGCATATATCTTACTACATATTGACTACTGTTGTGTTATTTGGGGAAACTGAAATTCGAAACTACTGGATAAAATTTATAAATTCCAAAAGAGAGCTGCAAGAATAATTCTTGATAAAAGTCCTGATATGCCTAGTAAAGATTTATTCAAGGAGCTGGATTTGCTCACTATTCATGACCGCATTGTTTTTAAAAAATCAGTTATCCTTTACAAAGCATAAATAGGTAAACTTCCTCACTATATTTCTTGCCTCTTTAAACAAACAACTAATAAAAATTTAAGATCAAATTGAAAGTCAACTCTCATGAAACCTAAGCCAAGGATAGCATTTTTTAGGAAATCAATTGCATTTTCAGGCCGAATTTGGAATCAAATAACCATGGATATAAAAAATTCTGACAATGTCAATAAGTTTAAGACAGCTTTCTTGAATTGGTTGTACTCTGGTGGGAAAATGAATTAAATATGTTTACTATTTCTTGATTTAAACATTATTTGACTGTAATTGCTTTATTCTATACTTTAATTATTTATATATAAAGAGTGGTCATTATGTACATAGCTTCTGTAGAGAAAATGTTTCTCTTGGTTTTCACTGTAAATTTTGCTCAACAATCTTAACGGTTTAAATTTTTAGACTGGTCCAGATTGATGATGGTTGACATTCAATTCAAGATATGACATTGAGTAGAACAACATCTACAGAAGAAATTTGCTTACTATTACTAGAAATCATATTATCTGAAGTTTATCTTCAACCATGGAGTCGTTAAAGCAAGTAATTGATTGCAAAAAAGGTTTATATCCCAAAAGGTAGCATTGACCAACAAAAAGCATAAATGGTTGTGCTATAAACATTTTTAACCTGTTATATAATTCTTGCTTAAATATTCTCATTCTCTCCATAATTATTTACTCCACTTGTGTAAATGTAATATATTTCATGTCTTTTCTTGTTGTTATTTGTATATTCATGTATTGGATTTAGTAAATACTTGTAGAGGCCCACAGGAAAGACTGGGTTATCCCAGCTGTGCAGCCTCATTAAATAAAGTCTTTATTATCATTATTATTATTATCATAAAGACTGAGGACATTCTTGTGTTAATGAGGATTTGGTAATAATTTTTCAGACCCTTTTCCTATGATACTAGACAGATCAGGCCCAATTTGGAAAGAAACAATCCTAAAGATGGTACAAACATTCTGTGAAAGTTTGAACAGAATCCGATGAAAACTGCAGACTTTATCTTGGTGTAAAGGTTTTAAAATAAAGTTTTCATAAGGCTCCTTTTCCTGTGATACTTGAAGGATCAGGTCTCATATCAGCATCAACAATCGTGATTATTCTACAATGATTCTGTAAAGGTTTGAAGAAAATCCAATGAAAGCTCTGGACTTGGATACAAGGATTATAGATGAAATTATCAAAATGCCCATTTTCCCATGATACTAGACAGATCACGCCTAATTTGAAAAGAAATAATCCTCATGATTCTGTGAAAGTTTAAACAAAATCTGATGAAAACTGTTGACTTTATTGTGTTACAAGGATTTAAAAATTAAATTTCATAATGCTCCTTTTTCTGTGATATTTGACGGATCAGGTCTAATGTCAACATCAACAATCATTATTATTGTACAATTATTCTGTGAATGTTTGAAGAAAATCTGATGAAAGCTCTGGACTTGGTAACAAGGATTTATAAATGAAATTTTCATAAGGCCCTTTTTCCTGTGTTTCTTGACAGTTCAAACCCTGTTATGAAAAGAATTATCATTATGACCTAACAATCATTCTGTGAACGTTTCAACAAAATCTGATCAAGCAGTGGGCTTCATTGTGTTTACAGGGATTTTTAATTTAATTTTCATATAGCCCTTTTTCCCATGTTACTTGATGGATCTGAAGGAATTCCAAAGGGAACTATACTTACAAAAGTATAATTATTCTCTTTGCTCATAAAGAGAACCCCATGAAATCTGTTGACTTTAAAGCATTAATCAAGATTTTTTAATTGAATTTTCCTAAAGTCCCTTTTCCTATGTTTCTCCATGGATCAGACCCAATTTGAAAGGACCAATCCTTATGATGGTACAATAGTTCTGTGAAAGTTTGAAGTCGATCAGGTGAAAATTAGGGCCATGATGCGTTAACTAAGATTTTTTTATTAAATTTTCATAGGGCCTCTTTTCCCATGAAACTTGATGGATCAAACCCACTTCCAAAGGAACAATCCATTTAATGTAATAATCATTCTGTGAATGTTTGAAGGGAGTTTGTTGAAAACTGTGGACTCTATTGTGTTTAAGGGGATTTTTTTAATCAAATTTTCATAAGGCCCTTTTTTCCCATGGTCCTTAACTGACATATCCAATTTTGAAAGGAACAATCCTTATGATGGTACAATCATTCTGTGAAAGTTTGAAGAGAATCCAATGAAAACTTTGGACTCTAGAGTGTTAACAAATATCTTTTAAATTACTAAAATGAATATCAGAGTTACAAATCTTTGCCTTAGGAGTTGAATTATAGCCACATAGTCATGTGCAAAGTTTCCAAGAAAGGGCTTGAGTAGTTACAAAAATACAACATCATACATGGATTTGCACATAATTCTTTGTCTGAAAGGGGCAAATCCACTAAAATAATTGTAAGAGTAATGAAACTACCCCAAGACAGTACAATTATGACCCTCAAAGTTTCAAAACAAATGATTCCTTTAAGGTTACTGTGCATACAAAATTTAAAAGCTCTAGGCCAAGTGATAACTTAACTTAATATTACAGTAATAATTCTAGGTATTTTGATAGAGTACCAAAATTTGAAAGCTCTAGGCCTTATGCTATGAATAGAAAAAATTATTTAACCCTTATTTAAAATCCAGGAACCCAGAACATAGGTGAATCTTAGAGAAATACCATAAGGTAATTCTGCATACAAAATTTGAAAACTCTAGGCAATGGTTTGGATAGAGAAGATTTTTAAAGTTTTCCTTCCTTCTTTTTAAGATACGGCAACCCACAATATAGGGCTTGTGTTGATGCATAGGTATTTAGGTAGAGTACCTTTAGATGAGACAGCATGCAAAATATGAAAGCTCTAGGCCTTTTGGTTTGGCAGAAGATTTTAAAAAATCCTTTCTTTACTTTATATAAAATCTTGAAACCCATAACATAGGGTTTATGTTGATTCCAGAGTAATAATAAGTATTCATGACCAAATAAATACCCAATTACCCAATAACCCATGACCTGATAATGACAAGGCACCTCCTTTGCTTGAGGGCAACATTTGTTTAATGTTTAAAAGGTCCTAGGTTAAATGGCTTCTAAAAGTATGGAGAAGGATTTTAAACAAAGAGACCTTTACCTACCTTACCAAAAAGTCAAGGGCAACATTTGTACAATGTTTAAAAGGTCCTAACCAAGTTAAATGGCTTCTGAGAGCATGAAAAAGGTTTTTAAACAAAGTGACCTTGACATACCAGACCCCAAAACAACAGGGTGTATCCTAATATCAAGGAAGGCACTTGTGTAAAGTTACAGGTTCCTACATCAAACATTTTTTTTAATTAAAGTATGGATACAACCAGTCTATGGGTGGACAACAAGATGATCGAATAAACAGACATGGTAAAACCAATAAACCTCTGTCTACGTTGTATGTGCAAAATGTTAACTGAAGATTGCAGGTTAAATGTTAGACAGAGACTAACAGACTGGCACAAAGGAAAGAGTATGAAATCCATCTTATCAAACTGATTGATTGAATGGGGATTAACGCTACTTATAACAGTATTTCAGTCATATCACGGCCGCTGGAGCATCTAACAACAGATTCCTGGTATTTCTCACACCAGTACTACCACTACATTCTTTCCTAGCCTCCAGTTGCTATCCCACTAAGGTTTACAATTATCCACCAATTGATGGGAGACAAATGTTGGAAAGAATATGTGCCGCCGCCAGGGATTGAACCCATGACATCCCATGATTGAAGATTAGGAGTTTGACGCGCTACCGACTGCCCTATGACGGCGGCCAATCTTATCAAAGCTGGGGAATTAAAACTTTAAGTATGAAAAAATAATTTTAAAATTCATCATTTTAATTCTCCTAATATAAAATGAAGATTGATCATTTTTGGTGCTTTTTACACAACAATACAGTCATTAAGGTCCTAAACTATAACCAGTAAACTTTGAACAAATTTCATAAAACAAAGTGCTTTTGAATGCAGATGCCACAGTTATAAAAGCACCAAATGCAGTTATCAATGCTCGGCTGTTTGAAAGCTTGATAGTGGGTAAATTTCCGAGTTGAAAAAGGGACATAATTTGTTTTAAAAAATACAATTAAAATGATTCCCCTTGTTGGTATAATTGCTCTTTTGATAGTGAATATATAATTTGAGTTTCAAGTGAATGTGTTCAGTAATAACAGAGATATAACAAAATGTCAAAATTTTCAGACGACATGGACACAGACGCAACCCAGGCCATAGCAATACCTCACTTTTTTCCTATCAACGTTTGCTTTCCTCTTAGCTTAACTATTACAGTAAAATTCCCCTTATTAGGAAACCTTTATCAGAAAAGACATGGGGAAATGCCATGGGAAAATAAGAAATTGCTTGTTACATACAGTTTCTGTTTTTTCTAGAATATTTTTATAAGATGCTAGATTTTCAATGATTTAACAAATTACCACACAACCCAAACTTTTTACTTTCAAACAGATTTGTTTGTATGGGCTAACTGCTACGTTTAACAGTCTTTCGCTTCATTTTCTGTTCAGCAAAAATTTTCATCGCCAGCTTGTGACCTCTTCTGAATTAATTGAAATAGGGGTCACAGTAAACAACTTTAACAAAGATTTCAGGATTCCTTCTGTGAGAAATTTTCTTTTAAAAAGCATCATATAGCTTTTAATCCTTTCCTGTACAAACAATATTTTCTACCACACAGGATGGTTAAATTTCAAATTTCATCCAATTTTCATTGTCGTCTGCAACCTCTTTTAATTGGGACCACACTAAAATTTGAAAAAAGGAAAGGGTTAACAAAAGCACTAAAGACACAGATCAACATGTGCATCTACAAAGTCTGATCAGTGTTCGCTTAGTAGATACTGACGCACAGATTCTTTATTCAAAATATGTTGTGCTGAAGTCAAGAATACGCTGTTTCTTCTCTTTACACACATATGACGATGATGGAAAAATCATTAGCCCAGGCTTAAAGGTCATCTGATTAGGATCTGATCAACAGATTGCCTGCCCACTGTCCTCCAAAAAGGCAGGGCACCTGAGATATCAATCAAGAGTAGTTTGCAAAATGTATGGTTCGGAACCTAAGACATAAATCAAATCATTGGCAGGCACAATTAACACTGTTTAACCCTCTCCTGTTCATTCCATGGTTTATAATTGAGAAATCATTTTAGAAAAAGAAGAAATTGCTTGTAACAAGCATTTTCTTCTTTTTCTACAATATTTTCTACCCTACTAAATGGCTATTTTTCAAAATAAATCTACAGTAAATTTTCGTCTGCAAAACCTTTGAATTTGGATAGGTCTAAAATTTGCCAAATAGGAAAGGGTTAAGTTGGCAAACCAACAAAATTGTTTGACATAAACATTCTCTTCAGATCTAAATGAATGATTTGATTGGTCAATTGTGTATTTGATTGACAGTGGCAATCCTTCAAATTAGTCACTAGAACTCAATCCAAATCAATATCACTGTCGACACACATCATGATAGGGTTCTATCGTCCTTAAATCTCGCCATGTTGGTGGAAGTCCATTTAAATTGTGTCTGTTACATTTCTTACATGGAGCTGAGAATAAAGTTTTGTACCCTTGAAACCAATGCTGAAATAGAGAAACATAAATAGTACAAGAAAAAATTTCAGACAAGGAGTTTACGTATTTCGATCATTAGGCTTTGAGTGTTTCACAGTGAATCTAAATTAGAAAATGTCAAGGTCCTTAACTAATTAATCAATCAGGGCTGTAAATCAAAGAATCAATTGACCAATCAAATAATTCATTTACACCAGAAGTGAACCTTGAATTTCAACATTGACTCACATTTATGTGAAGCATTTTCTTAAACATTGTAACTACGTCTTTTTCAAGCAATAGTTACCACAATCAATTTTACATATATGTTACATGGTTCTAGCTATATACCTTGCAAAATAATGCTCTTTGATATTGTAGTAGAACTTCCTGTTGGAGTCAGTGGACAGAGCCAGTGATCCATCAATTACCACACAATTCTAAATTTTGATGCACTGAAGAAAACTAACTATGGAAAACATTGTGAGGAAAGGAGAGATTACCTATAACAAACAAGTACTTCTTTACTCATGGTGTGTTCTTGTCTATTTTTTACTTTATTTTTTCATTCACTATAAGTTTCCTTTCACTTTGAAATTCTTTTAACTCAGAGTGGTCTGAAAGTTTGTTTTCTGGAAAGGGCAGAGTCTTATAATGTTAGGATTTGAATTAAATAAAAAACATTAATAGCCTCTCTCTTTACTTAACCAGTCAAACAATCGCTGGCCCCGCCCACTTACTCTGGCAGGAAGTCCCGCTTCGATTTTTTACGGCATTATTTAGCAAAATGTGTGGCTGGTAGCATGTAACAAATAAGAATGATTGGTTGGCTACCTTGATATCAAAACTACAGCTTGAATAGTTACAACGTTTAAGTCGGCAAACCAAAAATAAAGGTAAACAAAATGGCTGCGAATGAGTTGATAAGCCCAGGTCCGGGCTGAATAATTATTTGATTGGTCGGTTGATTCCTTAATTGACGGCCGCGATTGGTCATACCACACAAATCCAACTTTTTACTCCCTCAAGGAATAATATTTCAGAAAAAAATATGATAAAAGTCTTCCAGGCACAACATACAGCATGTCTAGCCTACCTTACGCTGTGATCTTGACCTTGGAAGCTATTTGAAAATTATTTTCAAATGGCACACCTACTTATAATGGAGAATAAGTGGGCCAAATTACTTTGAAATGCTTTTATCTTGAGCCATATCCTTGACTTTGGAACTATCTGAAATTTTGCTTCAAATGGCACATATACTCATAACAGAGAACAATAGTGCCAAGTCATTTGAAATCCATTCTTCAATGTAGGAGGAACAGACTGATGCACTAACTATTTGCTCTTCAGAATGAATTAATGTCCGAATCTTGCTCAGTTCAACTCGCATTATGCTGGTTCATTGTCAGTGACAAATAAAATGAAGTAATGATATGTTTGTTTCCATATAATAAGCCTACTGCAATGACAAATCATACACAAAACAAGAACAAAAGTTTATGGTGAGGAGACCCAACAGACAAGTTCTTTCTCGAAATATAACTTTACTTTTAGAGTAAACGTCTGTTTATTTCCTCAATTCTGTGTAAACTATATTATCACATGTCCGTGACAAAATCATTATGTTGTAATTGTCAGTGTTCAAAAAAGGCTGATGAAAATAAATTAGGATGTTTAGTCACGACTGATGATATGATCAACTAGACAAAACACTACTGAACACCTTTGAACAGGTCTGCTTTAC
The DNA here is from genome assembly GCA_946902895.1 of Fragum fragum. NCBI lineage: Eukaryota > Metazoa > Mollusca > Bivalvia > Cardiida > Cardiidae > Fragum > Fragum fragum. The sequence goes on from OX336370.1 coordinate 39,653,048, forward strand.
TCAGATAGAGAGATTGAGATCATCTACCTTGGTTTGACAATCAAAAATATGTCTCTAGATGTTTAATAGCTTGAGTGGTTGATTATTAGTTGAATTGTTAAAAAAATCAGAGCTGATTGAAAAAGCAATCATGTGAAGGTATAGTTTGGTGGAAAGGAATTCAATAACTAGAGTTCTTCTCCAACACCTTGATCTCAACAGTATCACTGCAGTACTACCCAAATTATGGTCATAAGAAAATTAAGGTAAGATCAAGAAGAGATCAAATTGATCGTTTGGAGATAGCATTACCAAATAGAAGTTTGGATGATCAGCCTAACATTAACCCTTCCTGTACAATCCCCGATTTTTACGTCTCTGTGATATCATACTTGAGAAAAGATTGTGGAAAAAGAAGAAATTGCTTGTAACAAGCAATTTCTTCTTTTTTCACAATATTTTCTATAATTTTGAACTGTTACTTTTTGAATAGTACTAACCTTATAATGTCATTGCTACCCCTTAGAATTAGGGGCAGGTCTAAAATTTTGAAGACCAGTAAAGGGTTAAGTTGTGTGAAGAGCTGACATCACAGATGAGTTTTCATAAGTCATATGTGATCTTGGGTATGTTCCAACAGTTTGGGTAATATATAAGTCTAGATTGTAAGTTTATCAGATGGGCTGTGTGAATCAATGTTGAAGTAAATATTAACAGAGGTGGAAATGGTGCTTTGAGTCTCACCTACAGGCCCAATACATCCCAGAAAAGCTTTGGAAAAAATTGTGGACAATCAATTTCTTCATTATCCACAATGTTTTCTACCTCAAAAGACAAAAAAATTGAATTTAATGATCATAAGATTGTCATCGGCAACACCTTTGAATTTGGACCACATTTGTCATCTGGACATGGGTTAACCCATTATCAGGCAATGACAGTTCCTTCCCAACAAAAACATTCAGGAAATTATTGTGGAAAATGAAGAAATTCCTTGCAACAAGCAATTTCTTCATTTTCCATTATGTTTTCTACCTAGGTAGCTATAAAACATTTCATAGCATTTAAATTGTCATCTGCAACTCCTTTAAATTTGGACCAGTCTAACAGTTTGCTGTCTGGTAATGGGTTGTTTCAAAAAATATTCTGTAGTGATTGTAAACCTAAGATTTACATATAGTTTGGGCAGAGATCAATAGCTTATTACAAGCAATTTTCCCTTTCCCCAAAATGTTTTTTCATAAAATCTTTAGGGGCATCTAATGAAGAGATTATGTTTTAATGAGCTTTCTAGGTTAACCCTTTCCTGTTTTTGAAATTTTAGACTGGTCCAAAGTGAACGAGGTTGCAGATGAAATTTGGATGCAATTTGAACCGAAACCATCCTATGTGGTAGAAAACATTGTGGGAGAAGGAGAAATTGCTTGTTACAAGCAATTTCTTCTTTTTCCACAATGTTTTCACAAGTACAAAATCACAGTAGCGTAAAATCCCGGGTTTGTCCAGGAAAGGGTTAACAGAGCATACAATAGCCCTTTAACCATATGACTTATTGATAGTATCATTTTTTGTCTGAGTGACTACCTCATTCAAACAAACAAAGGCAAACTAGGAAGTTGTCCAGCAATAACATGTTGAGCCCTCCTAATATTTGACCTTAAGCTGTGACCTTGGCCCTTGACTGGTGGTATCAGAAATTTTGTTTTAAATGGCACATCTACTAAAGATGGAGAACAATTGTGCCACATAGATAAAGAAGTTCTTTTGGGACGAATTCAGATTGACTGACATACTAAAACACTAATTCAAATACAATGACAGGTCATAATGACAACTATGTTTCACTTATCGCAAATGGGGTTGACAAAAACCCAACTTTAATTCCTAGTAAAGAAAAATAAAAGTTGTGCATGCATGCCAAAAATAAATGCGCACACATATATATTTTAAGAGTCCATATTCAACAGACCCAAGTGTGATTAAACCTGGTTGATGGGTAAGGCCCCTGAGTCAGTAATCACAAATTTACTAGTCTAGTTCAAAATTTCACAACAAGGACTCTTATCGGACCAGGTTTAATCACATTTCTGCTTTGAAATTCATAAAGAGGGCTCTGATTGGCTGAAACACATCCAATCAGACATCTTGTTATGGATCATCTAATGGGACTTGAAAATTCCGATTTGGACTTTGGTCAAGTTTTAAAGGAATTCTTCTGTACTTACTAAAAATGAGTTCAATGAGAGATCAGAATTGACAGGAGAGTAGAAATGTAATGTAGCAGCTGTAGCACTTTCTGTGACCTGAAATATACATTGATAAAGGAGCTAAAGTGTTAGCCACTTATCCTTTTAACCCATTACCAGATGACAAAATATTAGACAAGCCCAAATTCAAAGCAGTTACAGACAACAGATTTTTTCTAGGTGAAATATTAAAAATCTTAGTCTTTTGGCTTAGAAAACATTGTTGATAATGATGAAATTGCTTTTAACAAGCAATTTCTTCATTTTCCACAATGTTTTCATAAGCTTTTTTGTGTCATTAAGTGGGAATGGGTTAAATATGCGAATATTCTAGGCAAATCATACAAGACTGCAGAAGACTTACAACAATATGTGACTAAATTTGTTAATAACCAGATGACAAAGTTTTACTTAGGACCTATTTCAAAGATGTTGCAGATGACAATTTTAAGTTTATGAAATTCAATTTTTTCTGTCATTATAGAATTGAAATACATTTGAGAAATGAAACTATATCCCTCTATGGAGTATGATGGCTCAAGGCTTCTGGACATATACAAAATATCAAAGTTCTATGCCTAAAATTATTTTGGAGAAATTTTTTAAAGATTTTCTCTTTTTATCCCAGGTATATTGAAGGTCCCAAAGTTAGAGCTAATTTTGAAAGTAGTGTAATTTATTAAAGTATTTTGATAGAGGGGTAATAGATGATAACTTTTTACTAAATATAAAAACTCTAGGCATTATGGTTTGGGAGAGGAAGATTTTCAAAGATTTATTTCTTTATTCCTATGTAATAGGTATTCCTACGGTAATTCTCTGAAGTATTTTCAAAGAGGGTCAATAGGTATTGATACAAACCTAATATTAAAGCTCAGGGCTGATGGTTTTGGAGAAGAAGATTTTCAAAGATTTTCTTCTATATTCCTGGATCGCACAGAAACGGGCCAATTTTCAGAGTACGGAATTTTTTTTGATATTGGAAGAGAGTCAATTGGTGAAAATGTTTACCAAATAGCAAAGCTCCATGCCTTATGGTTCGGGAGGAGAAGATTTTTGAAGTTTTTTTACCACCGTGCAATCAAAGCTCATCATGGATTTCAATTATTTGAAGTAATTTGAAAGAGCATGACCTAAGGATCTTTTCTGTGAAATTGGTTTAAAGTCCAAGGGTAGTTAATGAGAAGAAGATTTGTTTGTAATTTTGACCAGAAAAACAGATGGATGGAAACTGCACAATGCTTAATTAAAATGGCTCACCTAAAGCACTTCTTGCCAAGGTGAGCTAAAAATTGCTTCTATAGAAAGTGGGACTGTATGGCAATGAGTTTAGTTACAACACAAAGGTCACAACAGAAAAATTACTGTCTAATTTGAGAAGTCAACCCCTAGACTATATATTAAATCCCCAGTAGACTTATTATCCCCCGCCGTTTCCGCGAAGGGGATATAGAAATGGTCTCCGTCTGTCATTCCTTCATTCAGTCACTAAGCTTGTCCGGAGCATATCTCCTAAAATATAAATGCTATTAACTTAAAAATTCATAGGTGGATAGATCTCATTGAGGAGAAGTGCAGTGCACAAGAACCACAACTCTTGATTGCATAATCTTGGAGTTATTGCCATTTTTTGTTTTAAAGGCTAAGTTTTGTCCGGAGCATATCTCAAAAGTATAATAGCTATTAACTTGAAACTTCATAGGTGGAAAGATCTCTTTGAGGAGAAGTACAGTGCACAAGACCCACAGCTCTTGTTTGCATAATTTTGGAGTTATTGCCCTTTGTTGTTTAAGACTAAGATTTTGTCCAGAGCATATCTCTGAAAGTATAATAGCTATTATCGAACTCATTGAGAACCAATGCAGTGCACAAGAAGCCTAAATCTAACTGGCTTCAGTTTACTTTCAAGCTTTTACGGCGGAGGATGGCCATGTCTGACATGGCTCTTGTCTTATCATTATTTTACTTACCTTCTGAAATACTTGATACTTTGACTTTGCCCACAAATCAAGCTGAAAGCAGATGAATAGGGAATATCATGTTACAATAGCAATACAACATCTTATATTTGCTATGAGCTGCAGAGGAACATTTTGATATTTTCATAGTAATCAGTATTGTTGACAAAATGGAAGATGTTTTAGACAAAATTCACCTTTGGCAAAAATTACCCTATAAGGAGGCAAACATAGTAGGAAATTAAGAAATGCTTTCAAAGAAATTTCTATTTTTCACAACAATATTCTATTTGATATTGATTGGGAGTTAAGAGCCAAGAAATTATGTAATAATGAGATAAATAATTATCAGATGACAAATTTTTAGACAGCATTGGAAGAAGTGGCCAGTAACATTGCAATTGGTTCTTGAATTGATAAAAGAGTAAAACCTAGGGTACAATTTATTTTTGAGAAAAATATAATTTTTTCTTTTTTTAATACCTTTTTCTGAAAATGAATCTTGCTTTAACCCATTGCCACACAATTAAATTTTAGACCAGTCCAATTTCAAAGAAGTTGCAGACAACAATTTAAAGTTGATGAAATCTTTAATATCTTTGTCTTTTGCGGTAGAAAACATTGTGACAAGCAATTTTTTCATTTTCAACAATGTTTTCCAAAGCTTTTATATCGAGAGCGTCTCTATGTTGGAAAGGGTTAAAGAAATTCTCACAATAGATCTTGTATATTTACCTTAGATTCATCAGGATTTTCTTCATTAAATCCTCTTACATTCACCCACTCTATGATAAACCCTCTCAAAGCCACTTGTGCTTTTAAAATCCTGCGTAAACTAATCTGGAACATAAAATATTCTTCTGCCATCAATCACATTTTCTTTATTACTTGTTGCACAGAAAAGAAGTGTATTGGGTATATTGGTTATGTAAGTCTTCTACCTAAAACTAAATTCACATAAAAATTGAAGACATTGACACTTCAGCCATTCCTATTTTCTTCAGCTGATTAGTGTTAAACAGCCTTAGACCAACTGCAGTGATAGTAGCAACAAATATCTATTTTGCAGTCACATTAAACTGACAGCCAGATGCCTTATTTCTTGGCCAGTATTGAAGCAGTACTGGTATGATCAAAGAATTGACAAATAATCATAACTTGCTGTCTATTGATTGAGGAGATATTGATGACTAGTTGCAGATATCCTGTTGATGTACAGTGTATAATGTATTTGTATAAATACTTATACAAATTTAGTATACATGTACCTTGTTTGCTTCTTCAGAAACAAAAAATGAGTAACTACAGCTGGGCCACTCTTAGCCTCTACAGATTTCTGGTGACCCGGCTGTCACTTATTTCAAACCAATAGTTTTTCCTTACATCCATTAACTCCCTTATACTTATGTACTATTCTATGTATTTGATCTGATATTGGCGCAATTTAATCACACTTATATTAAAATAAAACAAGAGCACCACCTATGAGTGCCTACGCTCGGCTGTTAGGTGCTGGATAGTGGACAAAATGTGTCTAGAGTTATCCCCCTTGATAGTCAAGGTTGGTCTTTTGATAGTGAACAAGTGTGCAAAGTTTCAAGTGAATACCTTTAGTAGAATCAGAGATATCACAAAATGTCAAAGTTTTCGCACCCCAACGACAACGACGACACCAAGGCTATAGCAATACCTCGGGTTTTCTCCAAAATCAGCCGAGCTAAAAAAAACAGACAGGTTGATCCTCTCTCACAATGTCTAATTTTATTTTGATATATACCCAATATTGTCCTCTGAAAATAAAGATTATGATATGTCATGTTAAATGTTTACAAATAATCCCGAATATCTTATGTAAGTGGAAAGTTTAGAATAGGGTCAAATTATGTCTACTGTGTGAGCTAAATCAGCCTGAGCCCACCAATGATCAACAGCAGTTAGTTGCCAATGCTATACTAATTTCTTTACAATCAAAAGAAAAGACGCCAACCAGTCAGTAGGTTTTATCTTGGAGGTAAAGTTCATCCATGCCTTTGATCTTTAAAATTAGCTGTATATACATGTATATATATGGATAATTGTTTCGATTATTGGTTTACATAAATCTCACTTTCTAGCCTTTAATTGTTTGATAATTGTTCACGGACATGCATGTATGATAAATTATATATCAGAAAGAAAAGTTAAGTTTTCTAAGATTCTAAAAGTACCATTAGATAAAATACCCTTTCTTTCTTGGGTTAGTCAAAAATGAAAGTAGATAAAAAAGAAGACTGGGCCACACATAAAACTAAGCTGCATTATAAGTAGACATATCCATCTCACTATATCTGTTTAAGTGCATAGACACTAGATTGCCTTATAAAAGAGGATGACAATTTCAAAAGATGCCTATATCTGAATAGCACATATGATGTGGCTGTAATGGCAACTGCAGTAATGTATTACCTTTATATAAATGACTTACCTGTATAATTGCATGACTCCCCATCGGACGTGTTATTTCAATATTCATGTCAGGTGATTTCTGATTTATTCTGGCAAAGAATGCTTCCACAGCACTGAATAAGAAAATTCACAATTATTTTCTAACATAAGCGATCACTCGCTAATCAATATATTAGATAAGTGGATCATTGTCGAAGACTAATCCATATATTCAAAATATCGCCATCGCCAAAGCTTTTCTGGCCTTCACGCAGTAAAGCTTAACCCATTCCTACACAATGACCCCCCTACATCTACAATGTTTTCTATCCAGAAAGTTGAAAAATTCCAAATTTTCATAAACTTTAAATTGTCGTCTGCAACTTCTTTAAATTTGGACCAGTCTAAAAATTTGCCGTCTGGTAATGGGTTAAAAAAGATTGAGTATGAACCAAGTTTTTAATCAAAATATATTGCATACAAATGATTTTCTCTAAAACAGTCTCAAACAGGCAAAATCTTGGCTTTATATCTTAAGTATCTTATATCTTAATACACTGGTGTAATAACTATGCAAATAAATTCAGTTTTTCATGACTACTCATTCAATATCCTCTGTTTATGAATTATGCTATGGTGATATCAAATTATAATTTAAGAGATGAAGAGAATATTTTTTTTTCATGGAGGTATGAACCGAAAAAACTAATCACACTATAAGAATACACAAAGTGGATTAATGCACAAGTTTGATTAGGTTTTTTCGGTTCAACAAAATATTCTCTTCATTTCTTATAATTTAATAGCATCATGCAAAAGAGCAAAAACGTAACACATTTTGATACTTTTTGTATGGAACTATTTTGTGTGTACTCAAAATTTTGTTCATGGAGGTATGAATATACTTCTTTTTTTACCAATCAGAACGCCCGTTTTTGATAAAAGAAACTAAAAATCAGTTATATAAGAATGATAAGAATATTTATAGCTTCCAATGAGATATGAAACTTAAAACAAGATCACACTTATGATCACAAGTATATGATTCTGTTTCAATGGTTCTTATAGTGTCATTAGTTTTTCTACATCATACTTCAATGAAAAGAAAAAAAAGTATTCTCTTCATCCCTCAAGTACCTTGGTGGTATGGCATGACCAGTCGGTGAAAGTCGTCTTATTCTCTTGTTCTGTATATTACCAATATGCTGAACCCGCTTCAACTTCACATGTTGATCCAGAATATTAGCAGCAAAGCCAGCCATCTCTGATACCTACAGAACATAATATAGTAGATTTCACTTGATTGCAATTCTAATGATAAGTCATTTGTTGTTGAACTGCAACAGGCTTTGTGTACAAACATTGACTAAAAGAACAAATAGTTCCTTTTAACCCTTTCCTGTTTTGCAAAATTTTAGACTTGTCCAAAGTTTTTGCAGACTAAAATCTAAAGTGGACTAAATTTGAAAAATAACTATTCTTTAACGTAGAAAATATTATAGAAAAAGAAGAAATTGCTTCAATTTCTTCTTTATCTACATTTTTTCTCAATCATAAATTCACAGGGACATAAAAACCAGGGATTGAACAGGACAGAGTTAATACAATACCTAACTAGAAAATTTTAGACTGGTGCAAATTTAAATAAATTGCAGACAACAATTTAAAGCAGATAAAACTTTGAGAATCCCTGTCTTTCAGCAAAGAAAAAGTTACTGGAATTATGATTTTCCTATCCCACATGTTTTCGAAAGAGTTATTCTTGAGGGAAGGATAAAATAGTGGGATTGTAAGGGAATGGATTAATTGCAAACCCCTGTTAATGAACAGATTGCTTGCTCTGCCCACTGTCTACGCGGACTCTGACAGGAAGTTCAACTTCAATATCAAATTTTGTTGTTTTAAATATTCATGGTCAGTAAAATGTAACCAAAAGGAAAAATAGTTGGTTTGGCTACCTAAATGTCATAACTACTGCTTCAATAAGCTGTAGTTATGATGTTTAAGTCATCAAAAAAACAAAAATACTCCACATAAAAGTGGGGTAATGTCAGAGTTTAAAATTTACTTCTGGTTTACATGAATTATTTGATTGGTTGGTTGATTCTTTGATTGATAGCTGCAATTGGTCAACATTAACACTAGATGTGCTTTAGAGCCTGTTTTGATGCACTAGCCTGTATCTGCTGATTAATCTAACAATTAAAGACGCACAATAAGTAGAAACTTACTTGCAACAAGTTCATGTCAGAAAAGTTACTTCCCTTGTACTAGATAATATGCTACAATGTCTCAGTCCAGCAGAATTTATAATTTCAACAATTAGACAAATTAGCCCTGGTATCGTTTTTGCCGTTGGGGTGCGAAAACTTTGACACTTTTATACTGATTAGCATGACAGAAGATGTACTTAAAAATATACATTTGTGTTTCTAAATTTTTCTTAAATCTTGTGACACCCCCACCCATATTTTCATCATTTTTTTGTAGGGCACATTATGATCCAACTATCAGCATTTTTTATGAAAATCAGAATGTTTGGTGAAGATAAAACATTCACTGTCTGGTCTGGCATATCAAAATAATCGTTTCAAAAGATAAGGTCTATGTTTCACTACCCTTGGAAATATATATATATATAATGGAAAACATTTTGTTTCAATCAATAATGTTTTCTAATTTTTTTCCAATTTTCATACTCTTAAAATACCGTATCCTTTAACCCATTCCTACACCTTCCTTTTTTATTGCCTTGAAGAAAAGGGCTTGGAAAAATTGTAAAAAATGAAGAAATTACTTGCAACAAGCTATTTCTTATTGCCCACAATGTTTTTACCATAAGAGACAAGGAATTTAAATTTCACCGACATAAAACTTCTTTAAATTCAGACAAGTGCACAATTTTGTTGTCTGGTAATGAGTTAACACATCTATTTATTTCAATCAAAACACCATTTTGTTATTTGGCAGATAATATACGACTGACAAACAATACAATTTTAGACTAGTCAAATACGTAAGAAGTTGTAAATCATGAATCAAATTTTGGTAACTCTGCAATAAGAAGTGTGTAAGGAAGGTAAGAAAACATTGCTGCATATCACCAGCATTTTCTTCTTTTCTAACATTGTTTTCTGGCATATTATTTCTTAACACATATGTACACAGTCCCACTTTTTGTGCCCCTGAATATTTATATTAACCCATTCCCACACAATAAAATTTTAGACTGGTTCAAACTCTAAGATGTTGTAGATAATAATTTGTAGTTTATGAAATTCTTTGTCTTTATGAGGTAGATACTTTTGTGGATAATGAAGAAATTACTTGTCACAAGCAATTTCTTCATTTTCCACAATGTTTTCCAAAGAAAACACAGGATTAAGTTGGAATAGATTAATGAAAATATTGTGCAAAACAAACATTTTTTTGTTATCACAATTTTTTCTACCCATAGCGGCCCTTACTTTTCAATCAAAACAATTTGAAATGTTGTCTGTAACTTCTTTCATTCAGGCTCAGTCCAGAATTTCAATGTGTGATAAAGGGTTGACTGTATCAAAATACCAAATTGTGTGGTAAAATCTAGGATATCCAACCTTATTAGACCATTTATAAGCCTCTAGAATCTGTGAATAGATGGGTAGTTTATCAATGGCAGGATCAATACTCAAATAGATACTGTTGGGCTGCGTACTTGGTGGAGACTGTAACATGGCACTTGTCTTCTCAAGGTCACTGAAACAAACACATTCAACATTAATACAGATGTATTGCAGAAACCAGTGCACCTAACCATGGCTTCTAATCATATCTCACACTTGTGCAACAACAACATTGAATCAATTAGTCATCTCTGAAAGGCAAACAACTTATCATTTACCAATATTGGTGAGAGATGAATGGTAGCATTCTACAACTTTCAAATGCCTAAACACTTTGAATACTTGTTTCAGATGAATGAAAATTCAAACTGATAACACTGATTTTAGCCATGCAGAATTGAAATTAACATACTTGAAATAAATCTAGAACCTTACTAAGCATAACATAAGTACATGTACATACAATGTATGACATTACCTTATAACACAAGATTGATATACACAGAGCTACAGATAGAGAGCGTAATTCGTATTTTAGACTTGAATAGTTCACCAATACTACCATAAACCAAGATGATTCAAATGAGTATCCACAACACAGGGTTTTCTTGGGAAATAAGGATTTTCTATTGCTGTTACCCCTTCTTATCTAGACCTCTGTATACATGGTAAGTTTAGTATGTTGCTACTGATTCCTTATTAACAATATCATTGCATGTGAATGTCTGACACTCAGCTGTGGATGCTCAATAATTAGCATAAAAGATAAGTTAATAATGGGGCATTTCAGAAATAAAAAGACACATTAATAGTTATCACCTCTGAATGGTATAAGAGGTTATAAGCAGGCTTTCCAATTTGCTTGATTTAAAAGGAGCTGCTAGGTATTTGCTTTCAACAAAATAAGCATCTTCAATCTTGTCAAAAGGGGCACTCAACTTTCAATTTTTGCAAATCGCCTATGGGCCTATTAGATTCTGGTCTGGAAACAGGTGGCATTAACAAATATGTGATTCAATTTTGACTTCTGGTATTGTCAAATCTCCATTATCAAAACATCTCTTTTGAAGAATTTCTAACAGAAATTATTGATAGATTAATGGACCAATATTTAAATCAAAGACCTGAAAGATATATATCTAGAGGCACTTCAGTGCTTATTTTCTTCAACAGGCTTGAACTTACTGATTAACCAAGTCAACACCAATCCAGCTTTTTTCATGATCCTTAAGAAAAAACTTATGGGAAATTGTGGGGAAAAAAAGCTTAAAGCAAGCCATTTGTTGATTGTCCTTAATGTCTTCTACCCTAAATGACAAATATTTTTCAACTTTATAATTTTTCACAAGCTCAAAATTGTCATAATTTAATGGGTTAGCATGAACTAACATCTTTCTTTCAATTTGGACCAATCTAAATTATGTCATCAGGTATAGGTCTTAAGTATAATGATAAATCTTTCTTTCAAAACAAATGAAGACACTCTTATGCAAAAAGTATTCAGTCAAGAAAAGGTAAAAGGGAAGCAACTGATATGCAACATAATTAACCAAGTCAGCAGAATTTATTACTGGTACTTCCCATTTAGTCCAAAATTTTCAACTAATCAAAATCTTTTCAAAAAAATCTAATCAAAGGCCATGCAAAAAATAAACATGAGCATCCACGTAAAATTTCAATGATATCAATTGGTTACACTCTAAGGATACAACCATAATTGATTTCACTTTATTCCATATATGGAAAGAAGCCCCCCTTTAAAGCCATGTATGTTACATAATCATTTTTGTAAACAATTCTGTCAAGGATCATTTCTGTGAAATTTGGTAATAGTCTAGTTAGTAGTTTCGGGTAATAATCTAGTCAGTAGTTTCTGAAAGTTTCAAAGTTTCAACTATACACCATATATCAATATTCATCTGATCAAAATTCTTTGAATGAATCTGATAAAGTGTCACACACTGGTCATTCTTGTGAAATTTGGTTGAATTCCTGCCTGTAGTTTCTGAGAAGATTTTTAAGGAAAAGGTTTACGGATGAATGGAAGGATGGATACACACACGATGGACACAATGCTATGACAATAACCTAGTACTGACCTTCAGCCAGTAGAGCTAAAAACCATTTCATCAGATAAAAATATCTTTTTTATTTGTAGCTATTACAAGTTTCCATAAATGCACAATATTTTTTTTTAATTGGAAGTAACGCTGCTTTTAACAATTTTTCAGTCATATCGCACGGGTTGGAGCACCTAACAATGGACTCCAGGTATTTCTCTCACCAGTACTACCACTATATCCTCTCCTAGCCTCCAGCTACAATCCCATTGGTGAGAGACAAATGTTGTAGAGAATATGAACCACCGCCAGGTATGGAACCTATAACTTGAGGTGAAGAGGATACAACCATGTAGAACTAGTAGTCTAGGAAGCAAACTGACTACAATCAATACTGATCTAGGTCGTTTAAGTCTACCTTCATAATCAGGGCTTAGCTTGAATATCAGAGACCAGTTGAAAAATAACACCAGAGCCAAGCCCATATAGAGTTTAAGAGCTCAGCCTTTATGACATCTTACAAGGCACTCTATTTCTTAAGGAAGATGAAAAGACGCCCAAGAAGTATCTAGAATCAAATGTGTCCCATCACAAGATTATGGAAAACATACCCAAAATCATTGTTTACAGCCAATAGTGTCTCTTGGAATTGGTTCAGAATTTGTTTCTCATTTCCATTACCCACACCCTGACCTTCGGCAAGGGTGTGAAACACGTGCCCAACACTGGCACGTAATTTCTGCGTAAACTTAATCGCTTGGGCCAGAGATTCTGCTTGATTTGAGTCTCCCATCGCCGGTTTACTTTGATGCGACTGCATTTGGCATCTTTGTGCTGTACAAATATAAACAACAACATCATGATGTAAAAGGGGAGGGGGCAAAAAGGTTGCTACTGAAAAGAGACAATATAATTAAAATATGATAAGTATAATAAACCGATTAAAATCATGAATATTTACTGAAAAAGGGGGGTAAAAGAGCATTTTTTTTATATATATTTTACATGATACAAGCAATTGGTAAAATAACAACAACAATAGTAACATTTTTCTCAGCAAATTTCAACCGAGATGGACTATAAATAGGGTTTCCATCGAGTATTGAAAATGCCTAGAGGACGTGCAAAAGCCCTAGGTAAGTGAGCTTTATCTTAAGCTTCAATACACACATCTTTGGACTTGCGTCCTTTCGAACTCAAATAAGTTCGTACCCCATAAATTGCGTTTTGGGAACTAATAGAATTTGGGGTCATACTAAAACAAGCCCTACAGAGATTTATAGCCCTACAGACGCCCTATGGAATTTGTACACGCCCTACGAGTATATGAGCGATAATGGTGTATAATTTTTAGTTGATATGATTGAAATTAACATGTATCTTTATATTTCCAAATATTTTCTGTGAATTTATCTTATCTATGATGATTTTGATGTTTACAATTGCCGAAACCTAACCGGAAGTAACTTAAGGAAACTTTCGACCGTTTAATGAGATACCCCTCAAATCTACAGTCCAATTTCTATTGAAATATTTATCCCCCGTAGTTAGAAAAGGAATCGGTTCGTTGTATTAAAATTTTTCAGATTTATCTTCAGGTTTAAAACGTTTTTCGAGTCGAAATTGTAAAGACAAGGGAGGCAACTAAATTTAGCAAAGGCTAGAAGCCTATAGGATTTAGTTACCAAACTACAAAATTGGAAAGATGTTGCCTTGCCGAAGATAATTTAAAGCTTGTTCAAATTTCAAGTGCCTGATAATATAGACATTGTGAGAAAAGTAGAAATGATTTGTTACAATAAATTTCCCCTTTTCTCGCATTTTTTTTCAAATGTAAACCCCTTTAAATTGTTTTAAAACTAGTCCACTATTATTCCCCTTATAAAGCAGTGGCTGTCGCACTATAAGAAAAGTATTAACTATGTCGCGTACCGATCACACAAATATTTTAGCATTAAAGTCCGAGTTAAATCATATTGAATTGTTTAGGAAGACTACAATTAATTTCTGTCTTTTAAGAATAAACAATTAAACGATAGGGCGTTTTGTCAATTACTTCCGGTCAAATTATGTGATATTATTAACATCAATATCATCAGAAATACGTAAAATTTACAGAATTCTTTTTGAAGTAAGAAGAAAAATGTTATTTCAAATCCTATTAACTAACATTGATTCACTGTTATAGCTCCTAAACTCGTAGGGCGTGTACAATTTCCATAGGGCGTCTGTAGGGCTATAAATCTCTGTAGGGCTTGTTTTAGTGTGACCGGGCTAGGCTACCGTAGAATTTGACCGGTTTTGACCGTATATTTTTTCATATATTAGCAATTTGGGCTCATTTTGGAACTCTTGTTTTAAGTTTGCAAGACCATCCATCTATCTATCTATCCATTCCATCTCTCCCTCAATCCCATCGATCAATCCATCCTGCCTAACTCCCCTTTCGGGTATTACTAGCAGGTGATACACTCACAATCCAGATATTTTCACGTCCCTGAAAGAGAGGCAGTGGCTGAATCCCACTGCTACCAACTTTTACAGCTGGGTAGACTGGGGCTGGCTATTAAGTGTCTTGCCCTTGAACACACAACGGTGACATTGGGGTCGAACCCTTGACCTTCAGATCACGAGTCAAGCACCTATACCACTCAGCCATTGAGGCAGTCAAGAATAATAAGTAATGGTTTGCCCATTATCAGAAAACAACTTTTACCCTGGTCCAAATTGAAAGAAGATGCAAATGATAATGTCAATTTGATGAAATTTAGTTTACTTTTCTCTTAATATATTCCCACACAATCACAATATTTGAGGCCCATCAAGAAAACACAGTGGAAAGGAAGAAATTAAGCAGTTTCTTCGTGATCCTCAATGTTTTCTATCCAAAAAGACACACACACAAAAAAATATGCCTATCAATCAAATTCATTCAAATTGAAATTGCCATCAGCAGCTTCTCTAAATTACACATTTATCATATTTTACTGATTGTTTTTTATACGCCCGTCAAAGACGGGACGTATTATGGGATCACCCGTGGTGTCCGGGCGTCCGGGCGGTGTCCACTTCTTTGTCCGGAGCATAACTCTGTCACCGTAAGTCCGATTGACTTTAAACTTGGCAGTTATATATTTCTCATCAATACCGAGTGCAGTGCGCAATAACCATAACTCTACCTGGCCTATTTTTTGAGTTATTGCCCTTTGTTGTTTTTCATACTTGAATCTTGTCCGGAGTAAATCTCTAAAAGTATTATAGCTAGGATCATGAAACTTAACGGGTGTATAGATCTCACCAAGGGGGAGTGCAGTGCACATGAACCATAACTCTACCTAGCCTATTTTTTGAGTTATTGCCCTTTGTTGTTTTTCATACTTGAATCTTGTCCTGAGTATATTTCTAAAAGTATAATAGCTATAATCATGAAATTTCATGGATGGATAGAGCTCAACAAGTAGGAGTGCAGTGTACAAGAACGGTAAATCTACCTAGCCAATTTTTTTAGTTATTGCCCTTTGTTGTTTTTCATACTTGAATCTTGTCCGGAGTATATCTCTAAAAGTATTATAGCTAGGATCATGAAACTTCAATGGTGTATAGAGCTCACCAAGGGGGAGTGCAGTGCACAAGAACCATAACTCTACCTAGCCTATTTTTTGAGTTATTGCCCTTTGTTGTTTTTCATACTTGAATCTTGTCCCGAGTATATTTCTAAAGGTATAATAGCTAGAACCATGAAATTTCAATGATGGATAGAGCTCACCAATTGGAGTGAAGTGTACAAGAACCATAACTCTACCTGGCCTATTTTTTGAGTTATTGCCCTTTGTTGTTTTTCATACTTGAATCTTGTCAGGAGTATATCTCTAAAAGTATTATAGCTAGGATCTTGAAATTACATGGATGGATAGAGCTCACCAAGTGGGAGTGCAATGTACAAGAACCATAATTTCACCTAGCCTATTTTTTGAGTTATTGCCCTTTGTTGTTTTTCATACTTGAATCTTGTCCGGAGTATATCTCTAAAAGTATAATAGCTAGAATCATGAAATATAATGGATGGATAGAGCTCACCAAGTGGGAGTGCAGTGTACAAGAACCATAACTCTACCTAGCCTATTTTTTGAGTTATTGCCCTTTGTTGTTTTTCATACTTGAATCTTGTCAGGAGTATATCTCTAAAATTATAATAGCTAGAACCATTAAATTTTATGGATGGATAGAGCTCACCAGGTTGGAGTGCAGTGTACAAGAACCATAACTCTTTCTATCGTATATTTTGAGTTATTGCCCTTTGTTGTTTTTCATACTTGAATCTTGTCCGGAGTATATCTCTGAAAGAATTTTAGCTAGGATCATGAAACTTCATGGGTGTATAGATCTCACCAAGGGGGAGTGCAGTGCACATGAACCATAAATCTACCTGGCCTATTTTTTTAGTTATTGCCCTTTGTTGTTTTTCATACTTGAATCTTGTCCATAGTATATCACTAAAAGTATAATAGCTAGAATCATGAAATATAATGGATGGATAGAGCTCACCAAGTGGGAGTGCAGTGTACAAGAACCATAACTCTACCTAGCCTATTTTTGAGTTATTGCCCTTTGTTGTTTTTCATACTTGAATCTTGTCTGGAGTATATCTCTAAAAGTATAATAGCTAGAACCATGAAATTACATGGATGGATAAAGCTCACCAAGTGGGAGTGCAGTGTACAAGAACCATAACTCTACCTAGCGTGTATTTTGAGTTATTGCCCTTTGTTGTTTTTCATACTTTGTTTGACAAAAAAATTAATTCAAAATAACCTCAGTTCTATTTAAACCCCCAGTTAATATTAAGCAGTGTGACGGGCGTATCTTGTGACAATTTGGCACCTTGTTGTCACTTGTTCGTAGTCACTAGTTAATTTCAAAATCAAGTAACTTTTTTATTGTGTTTTAATTTTTAGACCAAGGAGATGGGTTTAATCAACCAAATGCACCATCTAAAAGAAGAAAGAAGTCAAGGGTGTGTATCTAATTTGTATTAACTTTTTTTTTAAAAAAAACATTATCCCACAACCCAGGCTGCATTTTGACATACTTGAGAAAAACACCATGGGGAGGGAGAAATTCACAATATCTTCTACCCAACATGTCACTTAATTTTCAATTTGATCCATTCCCACAAAATCTTGCATCCTTATGCAACTTTGAAAAAATGAAGAACTTGCTTAACCCATTCCCACACAATGAGGCGTCCCTTAAGAAAAACAGTTGGAAAAACATTGTGAAAAATGAAGAAATTGCTTGTACCAAGCAAATTCTTCATTTTCCATAATTTTTTCTAGCCAGAAAGCCATAAATTTTAAATTTTTGCTGGCAACTTCTTTCAATTTGGAACTATCAAAAGTGTGCCATGTGGTAATCTTGATAATAAGTGGATTCGACATTTACCAGAATGCTTTCTTCCCCTAAATATGATTTTTAAGATTTCATCAACTGATTGTTGACTGCAACTTCTTTCAATAAAAACCAGTCTGTTTTTTTTTGTCTGATAATGGGCTAAGAGAATTCTAAATGTCCTCTTAAACCTTTTTCAAGTTGGTCTGAGTCTAAACATAGTCATCTGGTAATATGTTGAAAAGGTATATAGCTCTCTAATAGATATATATTTTAAAGCTTTGTATAATCTGTATGTAGTGGGGTGATCTGTTCCATAATTAGATTTAAACCGACAATGGATTTGGAAGTGGCCTGGTAGCTCAATTGGTAGAGCACTCGCCCTGTAAGCGAGGGGTCCAGGGTTCGAATCCCGGTCTGGCTGCTACTTTTTCCTCCTCTGGTTACATTGGCGCCCAACGTAAATAACCCGCAGTTATCATATGCTCGATGCTGGGGGGATTTGTAACTGAGATTCGGGACGAATTCTTAGTTGCAGGGGGAGAGTGTAGTGGGGTGATCTGTTCCATAATTAGATTTAAACCGACAATGGATTTGGAAGTGGCCTGGTAGCTCAATTGGTAGAGCACTCGCCCTGTAAGCGAGGGGTCCAGGGTTCGAATCCCGGTCTGGCTGCTACTTTTTCCTCCTCTGGTTACATTGGCGCCCAACGTAAATAACCCGCAGTTATCATATGCTCGATGCTGGGGGGATTTGTAACTGAGATTCGGGACGAATTCTTAGTTGCAGGGGGAGAGTGTAGTGGGGTGATCTGTTCCATAAATAGATTTAAACCAACATTGGGTTTGGACGTGGCCTGGTAGCTCAATTGGAAGTGCACTCGCCCTGTAAGCGAGGGGTCCAGGGTTCAAATCCCGGTCGGGCTGCTACATTTTTTTCCTATGGTTACATAGTATATAAATGTATTTTTTTCATACAGGCAAGTCCCGCAACACCAGATATGATCCCACCACAGATGCAAGCAGGAAATCCAAACTACGGTCAGATGATGGGACCAAGTCCATTTGATGATCCAAGGGGTTTCCCTCCTAATTCCATGCCATATTCTCCCAACAGTATGTCAAATTGTGGACCATATCCAAATCCAATGGGGTCAATGGGTCCAACTTGTCCTCCTGGGACTGGAAGAGGAGGACCAATGCCTGGGACCCAGGGGCCCTACTCATATCAAGGAGGACCAGGAGGAATGAATCATCGAATGCCTACACCTGGACAGGTACCCTCATCATATGGAAGCAATGGAAAAATTTATCCAGAATCAGCCTCTATGGTATTCAACCCATCGAATCCAAACGCACCACCAATCTATCCATGTGGGATTTGTCATAAAGAGGTCCATGATAATGATCAGGCAATTCTGTGTGAGAGTGGTTGCAATTTTTGGTACCATCGACCATGTACAGGGCTCACAGAAATAGCATTTGTCATGTTGACACAAGAAGTTTATGCAGAGTGGGCATGTGATCAATGTCTCAGTAGCAAAAACATTCCACTTGTTAAAATGAAATCCTAACTACTCATCTGAAGATAATTGCATGTTTTAATAATGATTAACTCTTTCAAAATACCAGAACCTTCCATAAAAAATGGGAGTTGTTTTCTCTTTTTTGAAGAATTTCTGACCACACCCAACAACCTCCGACAAGGTAGTTTGACTGAGAAATCAAATGACTTTAGTTTGTAAAATATATGGTTAGGAGCATATAACAAAGAGTAAATGGGTGGTGGCTGCAAACCTAAATAGGGCAATAAGCTTTCAATTAAAATATTTAATAAGCTTTAACCCATTCCAACTCAATCCCTCTTTTTTACGCCCTTCAAGAGAAAAGCTTTGGAAAACATTGTGGAAAATGAAGAAATTGCTTGTATCAAGCAATTTCTTCATTATCAACATTGTTTTCTATCTAAAAAGGTGAAAAAATTTGAAATTCCATCAACTTGAAATTGTCGTCTGTATCTTCTTTCAATTTGGACCAGTCTAAAATTTTGTCAAGTGGGAATGGGTTAATTAAATTCTTTAAATCTCCAAATCAACAAAGATGCTTCTGGTAAATTTTAGAGTTTAAAATTCAGTACCTGTCTAAATGGATGATTTGATTGATTAATTGATTCTTTGATTGACATTGGTGTTCTGGAAGCTGACAAATTCCTGCTGTCAATCAAACAATAGATTGACCAATCAAATTATTCGTTTAGACCAGACCTGAAGTTTGAACTGCAACATTTATGTTTAACGTTTTTGTTGGTTTGCTGACTTAAATCATTCAAGCTGTTGTTAAGACGTTTAGGTTACCAACCAACCATTTTACTTTTCTGTTATAAGTTATTGATCATATATTTTGAAAAATAATGCCATTTAAACCTTTACTTTACGATTCCTGATTTTTATGTCCCTGTGATATTACACCTGAGAAAATCTTGTGGGAACATGTAAAGAATACATTCCATTATAGTCTGCATGTCTTTAGAAAAATGTTTTTACTAGAAGATTGTTACAGATTCTTATTGAATTATGGTTGACTTGTTTAATTTTTACAAGAAATTGTGTCTATGTATTGAAATCTTTTGGTAATGGTTGTTTAACCAATTTCCACATAATGACGCTTTTAAACGCCCCTCAATATGAAAGCTTTGGAAAACATTGTGGAGAAGGAAGAAATTGCTTGTACCAAGCAATTTCTTCATTTCCCACAATGTTTTCCACCCTTAAAGACAAAGATATTAAAAATTTCATCAACTTAAAATTGTTGTCTGCAACCTCTTTGAATTTAGACTGGTCCAAAATTTTATCATGCGGGAATGGGCTAACTCATTACCAAATTCCAAAGAAGTTGCAGATGCCAATTTAAAGTGGATGGAATTTTGAAAAACCTTTGTCTTTCAAAAAAGGAAACATATTGGGAAATGAAGAAACTGTTTGTAACAAGTAATTTCTTCATTTACAGCAATGTTTTCCAAAGCTTTTTTCTTAACCCATTACAAGATGGCAAAATTATGGATTGGTCCATGTTGAAAGAAGTTGCAGATGACAATCTTAAGTTGGTGAAATTTTGGATTTTTTCAACATTTTGGTTTGAAAAACTTGGTTCAAGTAATTTCTTCATTTTCACCTTTCCCAATTCTTTTTCTCGAGGGATGTCTTAAAACATCTTTGTGTGGTAATTGGTAAATGGCTGTAAAAAATCAGGATTGTGTATGAATGGGTTAACCCATTCCCACTCAGAGACGCCTCAAGGAAAAAAGCTTTGGAAAACATTTTGGAAATTGAAGAAATTGCTTGTATCAAGCAATTTCTTCATTTTCCACAATATTTTCTATCTGGAAAGATGAAAAAAAAAGATTCCATCAACTTGAAATTGTCGTCTGCAGCTTCTTTCAGTTTGGACCAGTCTAAAATTTTGTTGTTTGGGAAAGGGTATAGCTTCAATAATTTTCTTTCTGTTTCATATTTGATGTTTACTGTGTGTTAAGTGAAATTGAAATTGTTTGGGAATGGAAGAAATAGATCTTGCAGATTGATTTCATGATGGGACCAATTCGAATGATAGAACACAAAATACTTACTTTATTTTTACACCTATTTGCTCATATTCTTATAGAATTCCAATTTTTAGCTCAAATCAGCTCGAAGAGCTTGATAAGAGCTACTGTGATCATTCATTGTCCATCATCAATCTATCTTTCAAAATTTTTTGAAAATCTCTTCTAAAAGCAGTCAGCTAGACAAGTCCTGCAGAAGTAAATTCCTTAAAAAAACAACCTGGTTGCCATGGCAGCAGAAAGGTTCTCACTATTTTGTTTGCCAATAAAAGAGGCATCCTCTGTATTCCTCTGACAAAGCATAAGGCCTTTAGGTTTTATATTGTTCATGTGGCATCAAATGGCAGTCCTCTACATATGTTGAAATAATGCCCTTTATTGGCTGCACCTGTGCACTCCCTTTTTAGTAGAAATATAGGAGGAACAATTAAGGCAATAGATTTGATACTTTGACTGTGGCATTAAATTTTGGTCCCTTTTAAAATCTATTAAATCAATGGTCATGGTTCCCAATTGGGCTCTGCCTTGGAACACCCCAATTATGAAATATCTATAGAAATCTTCTGCTTCCAAATAAGACTTAGAGGTTTGGTATTTTGCTTGTGGCACTATCTGGTCGCATTCTGTGTGAAAGTTATGCTGTCAGTTTTAATTAGAATGAACTGAAACTTGCAACAATGAATCTCTATGATGTCCAGTTGAGACAAAGCAATATAGCTTTATTGCAGTGTTTTTTTTTTCAGTGACAAGCCCCTTTGAGTATATATGCATTGCTCTACAAAGGTCTTGTTTTCATACAGACAAGGAAGAAAATCTTTGAAATCTTTTCATGACAAACCATTAGACATAGAGGCTTGATAAATTGCATGTAGCATAATCTGGTTGTTATCTACTATAACTAATACACCTGGGATCACATTAAAATTCCACCTGAGCACATACTATATATTACATAGAAACAAAGAAGGAAATATTTGAAATTTTGCATGTAAAAAAAATCACCAATGTGATGCCCTTGGTTCCCAATAACTCTTTCCCCTCCACCATACTCACTTGAAAGGCTTCATGCTATACATGTTGTCACCTTTTGACCGTCGGCATTATTTAAGAATTATTTTCTGAGGTCCTTTGAGGCCTCCAAAAGGTATAACCTATTTTATTTTGGTCATTAATTCAGTTTAAGAGATGAAAAACCAGGTGAGCAATATTGGACCATCATGGTCCTTTTGTTTATTTGTTAATGATGAATATGCTGAATGTATTAATATTTTTTCTGTGTATATATGTCCCCCCCCCCCCAAATAGCTTAATTCGACTGACAAAATTTGTGTAACTGGTTGAAATACATGCCTGGTTCAAGAATTTTTTTCTCAAGTGTGTGTGCATGTGTGGGGGGGAGAACCAAAAATAAACTCATATTATAATATTTGTATGTTAGTTTGCTAAATGTCATAACTACAGCTGGAACTAAATTGTAGTTAAAACATTTTGGTTGCTCAACAGGATATTTTGATTTCAAGATTTTCAAGCTATGTTTTTGCTAAAATTCCAGGAGGTCTGGACCCCCGTATCTGTGCATGAAATATTGTCAAGAGTTCAACACTGTGGAGAAAGACATCTACATGTCAACTTCTAGTATTATCCATTAAGGTTTCTAAATTGCTATCCAACCCATAACCATAAAATCCAACAGTGTGAGGCAATGAAAAAAAGTACCTGTGCAAAACATTCTGAAAAGAGGTGAAATTGCTTCCAACAATTTTTTCTACACAAAAAGAAAAATATTTTCAAAATTTGATAAACTGACAATTATTGTCTGGGAACTTTTCAGACATCATGTTGTTAATAAAAGTATTCCTACAAAACTGGGAACTTTTCAATTATCATATTGTTAGTAAAAATGTTACTTTGAAACTGAGAACATTGCAGGCATCATATTGTTAATGAAAATATTCCTTTGAACTGAGAACCTTGCAGATATCATATTTTTAATAAAAATGTTACTATGAAACTGGGAACATTGCAGACATCATATTGTTAATGCTAATCATACAGTGATGCTTTTTGACGCTCCTCAAGAAACAATTGGGAAAACATTGTGTAAAATGAAAAAGTGCTTGCAACAAGCGATTTCTCCATTGCCACAGTGTTTTCTACCCAGAGAGTTGACAAAGTCTAACATTTTATAAACTTTGAATCGTAGTCTGCAACTTCTTTCAGTTTGGACCAAGATACAATTTTTCTTGAGTGGTGATAGGTTAAAAGAAGTAATCAAATTTATTGTCACAAAAAATGTGAAATATCATATTTTAGCAGTGAATAATATTGAGAGATGTTGATTCATATTTGTCTTTGACAAGAGCTCATTCTTCTAAAAAATGTTCTTCTTATTTCAAACTACCATGGTTATGCTAATAGCAGTTAAAGTCAGCTGGCAACATACATGTATTTGTTATATAAGGAACATTTTGCTTTCATAACTTAATTTATCACCCACAAAGTAGAGGGGGATATACTGGAATTGCCATAGCTGTTGTCTGTCTGTCCATTTGATGGTAGACAGAGTTTGACCCTAGCTTCTCTCCTACAGTAATTCAAGCACTGCTCTAAATTTTTTAAAATGGTGTTTTTGTATGTATAAAGGTGTGCGCATGAAATTTTTATGACCATACTATTATTGGTTGCCAAATTATATCCCTTTTAACCAGTCCCTTTTCACTGGATTATTGTTTCATAGAGCAGCTACAGTATTGTATGTACCGAACTCAATTTAACACACAATGTTGCTGTTATTAGAAAGTTGCACACCTACAATTTTTAGCTCACCTGAGCACAAAGTGCCAGGTGAGCTATTGTGATCGGTCGTTGTCCGTCCGTCTGTCCGTCCATCCACAATTTCTTTAAAAATCTTCTCCTCGTAAACCAGTAGGCCAATCAAGCTGAAACTTTGCAGGGATGTTCCTTGGGTTAAGTTCTTCAAAAGTTGTTAAAAGATTTTAATTCCATCAAAAACTCTGGTTGCCGTGGCATTTTAAAATGGGAATCTTTAGTAATTCTTTAAATATCTTTAAAAATCTTCTCCTCCTAAACCAGTAGGCCAATCAAGCTGAAACTTTGCAGGGATGTTTATTGGGTTAAGCTCTTCAAAACTTGTTAAAAGAATATAATTTCGTCAAAAATTCTGGTTGCCGCGGCATATGAAAATGGGAATCTTAAGTAATTCTTTAAATATCTTTAAAAATCTTCTCTTCCTTAACCAGTAGGCAAATGTAGCTGAAACTTTGCAGGGATGTTCATTGGGTTAAGTTCTTCAAAAGTTGTTAAAAGAATTTAATTTCGTCAAAAACTCTGGTTGCCGCGGCATTTGAAAATGGGAATCTTTAGTAATTCTTTAAATATCTTTAAAAATCTTCTCCTCCTAAACCAGGAGGCCAAACAAGCTGAAACTTTACAGGGATCTTCATTGGGTGAAGCTCTTTAAAAGTTGTTAAAAGAATTTAATTCCGTCAAAAACTCTTGTAACCACGGCATATGAAAATTGGAAATTTTAGTAAATCTTTGATGTTGTTTTTTTCATAGACTATAAGGCTAAAGGCCTTTATATTTTGTTAAGAGCTTAATCATATGGTTCTCTACCAAGTTTTTAAATATTTAATCTCTGGGGTCAAAAATGGCCCCGCCCCTGAGGTCCGAAGTTTGGAAAAATTCTTAATTAGAGCAATTTCAAAAGGCTTCTCCTCTTAAACTATAAGGTCTAGGATATTCATATTTGGTATGTAGCATAACTAGATGGTTTTGTACTATATCACAAAAAGTTTTCATCCAAGGGTCAAAAACGGCCCTGACTAGAGGTCCAAAAATTCGGAAAAATGCAAAATTTGAGTATGTTGAAAAAAATTCTTCATTTTAAGACAGAGGGCATTTATATTTTGAGTGTAGCATAGCCTGGTTGTTATCTATCAATTTTGATTAAATTATGCCTGTAGGTTAAAAAACACCCCTTCCCTGGGTGTCCAAAGTTCGTAAAAATGCTCAATTAGACCATGTTCAACAGTCTTTTCCTCCCAATCTACAAAGTCTAAGGCATTCATATTTGATTTATAGCATAACCAGATGGTTCTCTACTATGTTAGCTAAAATCTTAGCCCTGGGATAAAACATGGCACTGCCCCAGAGGTCCAAATTTTGGAAAATACCCAATTAGAGCAAAAGTCTTCTCCTTCTGAAATATAAGATGAAGGGCATTCATATTTGGTATGTAGCATGACTAAATGATTTTGTACTATATTACAGGAAAATATGCTCTTAGGATAAAAAATGTCTCTGCTCCTGGGATTGAAAATTGCATAAATTGCATTGAAAGGATTCTTCTTAAATAGAAATGGTGAAATTGCTTGCTTTCTCACAATGCTTTTTTTAAACCTTTTTCCCTGAGGGTGTCAAATTCTGGGATAGTTTGGTAATCGATTAAACTATGAAGCCAAAGGCATTCATTTTCATTTTAAAGCATTACTGGATTGTTTTGTACAAAGCCCAAAATCTTATATTTGTTTTATTTATTTTGCTCAAGTTGTGTCTTTTTTATACAAAAAATACTGTAATTTGCAGATGCCTCAGGTGAGCGATTTAGGACCATCATGGTCCTCTTGTCATGACAATACTGTCACTGTTGAGGATTTATCTCCCCTGTATACATTTCATTGAATTCCCTGGAACAATACTCCTATTGTTCTGCTTGAAGTCATCATATCCTGCAGCAAAACTCTTATAGATTTGCATGTACTGAAATCAAATTTAAACACCTAAATAATATCATTGATTCCATAATTCCCCCCCCCTCCATTGAACTGTACTGAAACATTGTTGTTCAGAGCATAACTACAGCAGTATGGTAGGTGCTGCTATGAAGTGTTCACATAAAAATTGTGTACAAATCTAATTGTGCATGGGCAGTTTTAATGATCTGACTATAATCAGTTATTATTATCTTGCCTTGGACAGGTTTTTATACCCCCCACAACGAAGTTATGGGGGGGGTATACTGGAATCAGGTTGTCCGTCCGTCTGTCCGTCCGTCTGTCCGTCCGTCTGTCCGTCCGACCGTCTGTCCGTGGACATAATTTTGTGTCCTCTTCTCCTCCCTCATTTTTTGACCAATTTTGCTGAAATTTTATCAGGTTGTTTCCTATCATATGAAGTTGTGCACCTGCAATTTTCATCTTGATCCAGTCGTTAGTTTCAGAGTTATGCCATTTTGAACTTTTTAATGGGGGGGGGGGAGTAATTTTGTGTCCTCTTTTCCTCCCACATTTTTTGACCAATTTTGCTGAAATTTTATCAGGTTGTTTCCTATCATATGAAGTTGTGCACCTGCAATTTTCATCTTGATCCAGTCGTTAGTTTCAGAGTTATGCCATTTTGAACTTTTTAATGGGGGGGGGGGGAGTAGTCAAAATTTAAAATTTCAAAACTCAGTAACCATAAGGGGAGTTACCAAATTTGTTAAGTAACATCATCTTGTTGACCTTTACAAAATATCAAACGGTTTATTTCCTGAGGTCAAATTTGACCCCGCCCCCCGGGGGTCAAAATTTAACATAGGCTCATATTGACTTTACGTGGATATAATTTTGTGTCATCATCTCCTAACACAGTTTTCTTTAACATAGGCTCATATTGACCAACCTTTCCTAATCAGTCAACTCTAGCAACAAACACAAAACCAGAAAGAGGTGGAGGGTTGGCAATGTTCATCCACCTTGACATGCATGTGATTAAACAGCTTCAAATTCCACTCCTTCATAGAAAAGCCTTTTTAGCGGTGTGGGGGTATTCTCGTCAGCCCTTGAGGGCGACAGCTCTAGTTGTTACAAGTCCTGGTGGTAGGTATAATCATGTTTAGATTTCATTTACTTAGACTTTAACATACTATCACACACCCGTTGAGGAAATGTGGTAGAATCATATTGTTTTCATGTTCAATTACTATCACTTTTTAAAATTTACAATAGCTATTATTACTTTGAAAAAATCTCTTTTTTACTTTGCCTCTTTACAGCATTATTATATTCGTTTTAGTGTATTTCTTTCCCCCTTTTCTTTAGATATATGAAGTTTTATACCCCTGCATTTATGATATGAATTTCACTATTTTCTTTAAAATATGGTTTTATCCTTGTTTGTTATATAAAAAAATAAATGTCAATGTCTTATTAGCGTTTGAAAACAGTGTGAAAAAGAAGTAGATATATGAAACATTTGCCCTTATTTACCAACTAGTCAATGAATATTTCATCTTTATATTCAAAACGAGGGATCTGATTGGCCGAGACATATGCTTTATTAGCCATTTCCTACGTAATCGTAGCTTTTTATGCATTTCAAGAAATAAGCTCTCGAAATATTGTGGAAAACAAAGATATGCTTTTCACAAGCAATTTCTTCATTATCTAAATGTTTTCAATCCTAAAAGACAAAGCAGTTTAAACAATTGTCAACTAAAATTATCTTTAAATTTGGAGCAGTCTGAAATTTTGACATCTGGGAAAGGGTCTTAAATTATTACTTATTTTTTCAATCTCCTCAAATGCTAAATGATTATATTTTACATTCAACTCCAACAGCCTCTCACTGCGCATTGAGTGGAGTGACCTTGACATTTGACCTATTATATGTTTTTTTTTAGATACCAAATATCTTATGCGACCATATTCTCTGCAGACCTTCATCAGGTTAGCAGATTTCACTTAGTGACCTTGACATCTGAAAAAAGATGCTCATATTTCAAATTAAGAGATGAAGATAATATTGTTTGTTTTCATGGAGGTATGATTCAAAGAAACTATTCAAACTGTTTGATTTTTAGCAAAAGAAGCAAGTATTTTACAAATCTTGATACTTTTTTGTATGGAACTATTTTTTGCGGAAACATACAAAATAGCTGCGTGCTCAAAATTTTGTTCATTGAGTTATGAATAATTTTTTGGCTAATCAGAACGCTTGTTTTTGATAAACAAAACTAACTATTAGATTATATACTTGATAAATTTCTTGACCCCATCTCGCGAAATTTCATAAGGTAACTTACTTTTACTGAGTGACCATGACTTTAATTTTTCCTAATGAATTTAGCATTTTTAGTTCGGCTGTTTTCAGAGAAAACCGGAGGTATTGTGATCACCTTGGCGTTGTGCGCGTTGGCGTTGGCATGACAAACTTAAACCTGTGTCATGTCTCTGTTGTTATTGAAGATATCCTCATGAAACTTGGCATGTGTATTGACCATCACAAGAGCTATCTGGACTAAAACATTTTTGTAAGAGTTATGCCCCTTTTTTTACTTAGAATTTTTGCATCATCCAACACCTGCAGCCGTGTATTGGCACCCGTGGGTGGTGCTCTTGTTGTTTGACAGGCAGTCATAGGGCGTCTTATGTTGTCCATAGGCAACTCTTGTTCAAATATTTTAGTTACCCATCACCATAAAAGAAACCATCTGGCAATTCTGAAATTCAATTATTTGAAAAATAGATTGAATCAAGTACAAATCAATTGGAGTTAGTATTTTGAAAATGAATATATGAAGAGGTTGAATTACATAATTACAATAAGTTAATCTGGAAAATTTACCATAAGCCCTATGGATCTGACTAAGGTCAATATTTCAACTTTTTCTGGGTCATAATTTTGTTACAGCCCATTGTTCTTGATGGTTCTTTTCTTGTGCTAGGTGATGTATTTGTTGGACTTAATAATGAAACTTCTTAATTGGCATATTTTTCTTATGTAATGGCAATCAAATGTTCTATTTTTTTGTAATAGTAGCATTTAAGAATATGATGTAATTTGTTTCTGTGCTTTTAGAATAAATGTTTAGATAGATATCTGTGGCTCTGTTTTTCACTCTTGGATATAATTATTTATTTGTCAATACCAGGACAATTTGTTTAACTGAGAAGTGAAATACGCAATCTATTTTTAGCTCCAATGGCAAAAAGCTTAGCAGGCTATTGTCATGCCGCTGTATCTGTTATGCGGTCAATAGTGTCTGAATCTGTCTGTAACTTTTTTAGCTCACCTGAGCACGAAGTGCTCTGGGGGAGCTATTGTGATCGGTCGTCGGCCGTCTGTCCGTTCACAATTACAAAAAAAAATCTTCTCCTCCTAAACTTACCATGGAATTTCAACAAAACTTCACAGAAATGATCCTTAGGTCATGCTCTTTAAAAAAAACTTCAAAGAATTAAAATCCATGAAGAACTCTGGTTGCCATGGCAATAGACTGAAAAAACTTCAAAAATCTTCTCCTCCCTAGCGGTAAGGCCTAGAGCTTAGATATTTGGTACAAATCATCATCTATTGACCCTCTACCATCATACTTCAAAGATTTACCATATTATGAAAATTAGCCCTTTTCTGGGCGATCCCTGATTTTACATAGAAATAAAGAAGGAAATCTTTAAAAAATCTTCTTCTCCCAAACCATAAGGCCTAGAGCTTTGATATTTGGTATACATCATCTATTGACCCTCTACCAAAATACTTCAAAGAATTACTGTATTCTGAAAATTAGCCCTTTTCTTTGTGATCCCTGATTTTACATAGAATAAAAGAAGGAAATCTTTAAAAATCTTCTTCTTCCAAATCATAAGGCCTAGAGCTTTGATATGTGGTACAAATCATCATCTATTGACCCTCTACAATAAAACTTCAAAGAATTGCCTTATTCTGAAAATTAGCCCATTTCTTTGTGATCCCTGATTTTACATAGAAATAAAGAAGGAAATCTTTAAAAAATCTTCTTTTCCAAAACCATTAGGCCTAGAGCTTTGATATTTGGTCCAAATCATCATCTATTGACCCTCTACCAAAATACTTCAAAGAATTATGATTAGCCCTTTTCTTTGTGATCCCTTATTTTACATAGAAATAAATAAATTTTTTTAAAATCTTCTTCTCCCAAACCAAAAGGCCTAGAGCTTGATATTTGGTACAAATCATCATCTATTGACCCTCTACCAAAATACTTCAAAGAATTACGGTATTCTGAAAATTAGCCCTGTTCTGGGCAATCCCTGTTTTCACATAGAATAAAAGGAGGAAATCTTAAAAAAATCTTCTTCTCCCAAATCATTAGGCCTAGAGCTTTAATATTTGGTACAAATCATCATCTATTGTTCCTCTACCAAAATACTTCAAAGAATTACTGTATTCTGAAAATTAGCCCTTTTCTGGGCAATCCCTGATTTTACATAGAATAAAAGAAGGAAAACTTTTTCAATCTTCTTCTCCAAAACCATAAGGTTTAATTCTAATATAGTGAAAAATTTAAAAGTCTTCACCCAAACAGGAGGGCTAAGAGCCTTGATATTTGGTATACAGCATCTGGTGGATCTCTATTAAGGTTGTATAAATTATGGCTCAAGGGTCAAAATTAGCCCTTCCCAGACGTCGCGAGTTTAACATAGGCTAACATATATTGAAATCTGAAAATATTCTCCCAATTAGAAAGGCCTAGAGCTTTGATATTTGACAGGTACCATCATCTGGTGGATTTCTTAGCTCACCTGAGCACTAAGTGGTCTGGATGAGCTATTGTGATTGGTCATCTTCTAGCATCTGTCCATCCCTCTATCCTTTCATCTGTTCACATTTACAAAAAATTGTTCTCCTCCTACACTAACCATGGAATTTCAACTAAACTTCACAGAAATGATCCTTAGGTCATGTTCTTTCAAAATACTTCAAAGAATTGAAATCAATGAAAAACTTTTGACACTCTACCAAAATGCTTCAAAGAATTGCCTTACCTTGAAATTAAGCCCATTTAACATCACCTGAGCACAAAGTGCTCTAGGGGAGCTATTGTCATCGGTCATTGTCCGGAATCCATCCGTCCATCCGTTCACAATTACAAAAAAATCTTCTCCTCCTAAACTCACCATGAAATTTCATTCAAACTTCACAGAAATGATCCCTAGATCATGCTCTTTCAAAATACTTCAAAGAATTGAAATCCATGAAGAACTCTGGATGCCATGGCAACGGAGTGAAAAAACTAAAATAAATCTTCTCTTCCCAAGCAGTAAGGCCTAGAGCTTTGATATTTGGTGCAAATCATCTATTGACCTGCTACCAAAATATTTCAAAGAATTATTGTATTCTGAAAATTAGCCCTTTTCTGTGTGATCCCTGATTTTACATAGAAATAAAGAAGGAAATCTTTATAAATCTTCGCCTCCTAAATCATAAGGCCTAGAGCTTTGGTATTTTGTATAAATTGTCATCTATTGACCCTCTACCAAAATACTTCAAAGAATTACTGTATTCTAAAAATTAGCCCTTTTCTGTGCAATCCCTGATTTTACATAGAAATAAAGAAGTTAATCTTAAAAATCTTCTTCTCCCAAACCATAAGGCCTAGAGCTTTGATATTTGTTATACATCATCATCTTTGACCCTCTACCAAAATACTTCAAAGAATTACTGTATTCTGAAAATTAGCCCTTTTCTGCGTGATCCCTGATTTTACATAGATTTAAAGAAGGAAAACTTAAAAAATCTTCCTCTCCTAAATCATAAGGCTTTAGCTAGAACTTTAATATTTTGTATAAATCATCATCTTTTGACTCTCTACCAAAAAACTTCAAAGAATTACTGTATTCTCATAATTAGCCCCATTTATGTGCAATCCTTGATTTTACGTATAAATAAAGAAGGAAAACTCCAAAAATCTTTTTCTCCCAAACCATAAGGCCTTGTCAGCTTTGAAATTTGGTACAAATCATCATCTGTTGACCCTCTACCAAAATACTTCTAAGAATTCTGATAATTAACCTCTTTCTTTGCCATTCCTGATTTTACATAGAATAAAAGAAGGAAAACTTTTTCAATCTTCTTCTCCAAAACCATAAGGCCTAGAGCTTTGAAATTTGGTACAAATCATCATCTATTGATCCTCTACCAAAATACTTCAAAGAATTATCATACTCTGAAAGTTAGCCCTTTTCTGTGCGATTCCTGATTTTACAAAGGAATAAAGAAGGAAATCTTTTAAAATCTTCTTCTCCCAAACCATAAAGCCTAGAGCTTTGATATTTGGTCCATATCATCAGCCATTGACCCTCTACCAAAAAACTTTAAAAAATAGCCCTTTTCTGTGTAATCCCTTATTTTAGTTAGGAATAAATAATGATATCTTTGAAAACCTTGTCCTACACCATTAGGCCTAGAGCTTTTATACTTTGTATGTATTGATGTCTATACATGTACTTCAAAGCTTACCATATTCAGGAAATTAGTGCTATATGGTGGGATCATCAATATACCTATGATTAAAAGAGAAATCCTTAAACATCTTCTCCAAAATAATTGGACAGAGGGCTTTGCTTTTTTGTTTATATCATAAAGCCATGAACCATCATACTCAGGGAAGCAATTTAGGATCATCATGGTCCTCTTGTCTTTAACATCTTCTTCTCAAAAAGTACTACACAGATTTCAACCAAATTTCACAGGAATTTTCACATTCCTTTAAAGAATTTTGATCAGAAAAAAAATGGCTGTTAATGGCGGGACTAATTTTCTTATGATATTCAGTGAAAACTGTGGGCATGGCTAGTTTCCATATATGCATGTGTATAGCAAATGAGATGATACGAGAATCTGATGATTGTTTTCAAACAAATTTCGTGCCAACATCATAGTGCAGTGGGTAGCGCATCAGACTCATAATCTTCAATCATAGGATGTCATGGGTTTGATCCCCAGCTGCGGCACATATTCTTTCTGACATTTGTCTCTCACCAATGGCAGGATAATCATAAACCTAAGTGGGATAGCAGCTGGAGGCAAGGAAAAGATGTACTGGTAGTACTGGTGTGAGAAATACCAGGAACCCATTGTTAAGTGCTCCAGCCGCCGCGATATGACTGAAATACTGTTAAAAGCAGCGTTAAATCCCATTCAATCAATCAACTAAGTTTTACAGAAATCATCCTTGAGTGACCTTTAATCAGATTCATTAAAAGAGGTTTTGAGTTAAAAAAAAGTTCTCCTATGGGCAGGGCTGATTTTCATGGTACATAGTGAAATCTTTGTCTGAAAATCTTTTCTCCTAAACAGGCTGCTGGATATAAATGAAACTTTACAGAGGATATCCTTTGCTCATTATTCACTCTTATATTTCCTGTAAATCATTTTAATAGGTTAAAAAAACATGGTGGGGCTAAATTCTATGTACGGTATGTAGTGAAAACTTTGACAATCTTCTTAATAAACACCAGCTGATAAACTTCAACTGAATTTTGGTAGCTTTTTATTTGGTCGCCTGACTGATGGTCATGGCGACCTATTCGATTGTGTTTTTTGCATTGTCGTGCGTTAACTTTTTACATTTTTAACTTCTTTTTAAGAACCCTTGAACAGTTTTCAACCAAACTTGGTAGGAAGCATCCCCATGAGAAGGCACTTCAAATTTGTTTATATCACTGAGTTATCTCCCCTGGGGCCCCATAAGGGACAAAAAAGGGTACATCTTTAAAAATCTTCTTGAACCCACTGTTGAATTGATTTCATATATGGTATTTAGAGTCTTTAGGCCAAGGACTATAAAGAGGGGACGGCAAAGTTGGTGGGGCATAAGCTTATATATTGACAACTTTGAATTTTTTTTCTACCAAACAAAAAGACTTACAGCTCTTATACTTTGTATGTGGCATCATCTGGTGGACCTCTATCAAGATTGGGTAATTTAGGTCCCAGGGTCTGAATTAATCCGTTCCCAGACGTCAAAAGTTTAACATAGGCTTATATAGTGAAAAACTTTAAATATCCTCTTCTCAGAAACAGAAAAGCCTAGAGCTTTGATATTTGATATACAACATCATCTGGTGGACCTCTAACAAGATTATATATATCATGGCCCCAGGGTAGGAATTAGCCCATCTCTGTACGAAACAATTTTTACATAATTCTAATATAGTGAAAAATTTAAAAGTCTTCACCCAAACAGGAGGGCTAAGAGCCTTGATATTTGGTATACAGCATCTGGTGGATCTCTATTAAGGTTGTATAAATTATGGCTCAAGGGTCAAAATTAGCCCTTCCCAGACGTCGCGAGTTTAACATAGGCTAACATATATTGAAATCTGAAAATATTCTCCCAATTAGAAAGGCCTAGAGCTTTGATATTTGACAGGTACCATCATCTGGTGGATTTCTTAGCTCACCTGAGCACTAAGTGGTCTGGATGAGCTATTGTGATTGGTCATCTTCTAGCATCTGTCCATCCCTCTATCCTTTCATCTGTTCACATTTACAAAAAATTGTTCTCCTCCTACACTAACCATGGAATTTCAACTAAACTTCACAGAAATGATCCTTAGGTCATGTTCTTTCAAAATACTTCAAAGAATTGAAATCAATGAAAAACTTTTGACACTCTACCAAAATGCTTCAAAGAATTGCCTTACCTTGAAATTAAGCCCATTTAACATCACCTGAGCACAAAGTGCTCTAGGGGAGCTATTGTCATCGGTCATTGTCCGGAATCCATCCGTCCATCCGTTCACAATTACAAAAAAATCTTCTCCTCCTAAACTCACCATGAAATTTCATTCAAACTTCACAGAAATGATCCCTAGATCATGCTCTTTCAAAATACTTCAAAGAATTGAAATCCATGAAGAACTCTGGATGCCATGGCAACGGAGTGAAAAAACTAAAATAAATCTTCTCTTCCCAAGCAGTAAGGCCTAGAGCTTTGATATTTGGTGCAAATCATCTATTGACCTGCTACCAAAATATTTCAAAGAATTATTGTATTCTGAAAATTAGCCCTTTTCTGTGTGATCCCTGATTTTACATAGAAATAAAGAAGGAAATCTTTATAAATCTTCGCCTCCTAAATCATAAGGCCTAGAGCTTTGGTATTTTGTATAAATTGTCATCTATTGACCCTCTACCAAAATACTTCAAAGAATTACTGTATTCTAAAAATTAGCCCTTTTCTGTGCAATCCCTGATTTTACATAGAAATAAAGAAGTTAATCTTAAAAATCTTCTTCTCCCAAACCATAAGGCCTAGAGCTTTGATATTTGTTATACATCATCATCTTTGACCCTCTACCAAAATACTTCAAAGAATTACTGTATTCTGAAAATTAGCCCTTTTCTGCGTGATCCCTGATTTTACATAGATTTAAAGAAGGAAAACTTAAAAAATCTTCCTCTCCTAAATCATAAGGCCTTAGCTAGAACTTTAATATTTTGTATAAATCATCATCTTTTGACTCTCTACCAAAAAACTTCAAAGAATTACTGTATTCTCATAATTAGCCCCATTTATGTGCAATCCTTGATTTTACGTATAAATAAAGAAGGAAAACTCCAAAAATCTTTTTCTCCCAAACCATAAGGCCTTGTCAGCTTTGAAATTTGGTACAAATCATCATCTGTTGACCCTCTACCAAAATACTTCTAAGAATTCTGATAATTAACCTCTTTCTTTGCCATTCCTGATTTTACATAGAATAAAAGAAGGAAAACTTTTTCAATCTTCTTCTCCAAAACCATAAGGCCTAGAGCTTTGAAATTTGGTACAAATCATCATCTATTGATCCTCTACCAAAATACTTCAAAGAATTATCATACTCTGAAAGTTAGCCCTTTTCTGTGCGATTCCTGATTTTACAAAGGAATAAAGAAGGAAATCTTTTAAAATCTTCTTCTCCCAAACCATAAAGCCTAGAGCTTTGATATTTGGTCCATATCATCAGCCATTGACCCTCTACCAAAAAACTTTAAAAAATAGCCCTTTTCTGTGTAATCCCTTATTTTAGTTAGGAATAAATAATGATATCTTTGAAAACCTTGTCCTACACCATTAGGCCTAGAGCTTTTATACTTTGTATGTATTGATGTCTATACATGTACTTCAAAGCTTACCATATTCAGGAAATTAGTGCTATATGGTGGGATCATCAATATACCTATGATTAAAAGAGAAATCCTTAAACATCTTCTCCAAAATAATTGGACAGAGGGCTTTGCTTTTTTGTTTATATCATAAAGCCATGAACCATCATACTCAGGGAAGCAATTTAGGATCATCATGGTCCTCTTGTCTTTAACATCTTCTTCTCAAAAAGTACTACACAGATTTCAACCAAATTTCACAGGAATTTTCACATTCCTTTAAAGAATTTTGATCAGAAAAAAAATGGCTGTTAATGGCGGGACTAATTTTCTTATGATATTCAGTGAAAACTGTGGGCATGGCTAGTTTCCATATATGCATGTGTATAGCAAATGAGATGATACGAGAATCTGATGATTGTTTTCAAACAAATTTCGTGCCAACATCATAGTGCAGTGGGTAGCGCATCAGACTCATAATCTTCAATCATAGGATGTCATGGGTTTGATCCCCAGCTGCGGCACATATTCTTTCTGACATTTGTCTCTCACCAATGGCAGGATAATCATAAACCTAAGTGGGATAGCAGCTGGAGGCAAGGAAAAGATGTACTGGTAGTACTGGTGTGAGAAATACCAGGAACCCATTGTTAAGTGCTCCAGCCGCCGCGATATGACTGAAATACTGTTAAAAGCAGCGTTAAATCCCATTCAATCAATCAACTAAGTTTTACAGAAATCATCCTTGAGTGACCTTTAATCAGATTCATTAAAAGAGGTTTTGAGTTAAAAAAAAAGTTCTCCTATGGGCAGGGCTGATTTTCATGGTACATAGTGAAATCTTTGTCTGAAAATCTTTTCTCCTAAACAGGCTGCTGGATATAAATGAAACTTTACAGAGGATATCCTTTGCTCATTATTCACTCTTATATTTCCTGTAAATCATTTTAATAGGTTAAAAAAACATGGTGGGGCTAAATTCTATGTACGGTATGTAGTGAAAACTTTGACAATCTTCTTAATAAACACCAGCTGATAAACTTCAACTGAATTTTGGTAGCTTTTTATTTGGTCGCCTGACTGATGGTCATGGCGACCTATTCGATTGTGTTTTTTGCATTGTCGTGCGTTAACTTTTTACATTTTTAACTTCTTTTTAAGAACCCTTGAACAGTTTTCAACCAAACTTGGTAGGAAGCATCCCCATGAGAAGGCACTTCAAATTTGTTTATATCACTGAGTTATCTCCCCTGGGGCCCCATAAGGGACAAAAAAGGGTACATCTTTAAAAATCTTCTTGAACCCACTGTTGAATTGATTTCATATATGGTATTTAGAGTCTTTAGGCCAAGGACTATAAAGAGGGGACGGCAAAGTTGGTGGGGCATAAGCTTATATATTGACAACTTTGAATTTTTTTTCTACCAAACAAAAAGACCTACAGCTCTTATACTTTGTATGTGGCATCATCTGGTGGACCTCTATCAAGATTGGGTAATTTAGGTCCCAGGGTCTGAATTAATCCGTTCCCAGACGTCAAAAGTTTAACATAGGCTTATATAGTGAAAAACTTTAAATATCCTCTTCTCAGAAACAGAAAAGCCTAGAGCTTTGATATTTGATTTACATCATCATCTGGTGGACCTCTAACAAGATTATATATATCATGGCCCCAGGGTAGGAATTAGCCCATCTCTGTACGAAACAATTTTTACATAATTCTAATATAGTGAAAAATTTAAAAGTCTTCACCCAAACAGGAGGGCTAAGAGCCTTGATATTTGGTATACAGCATCTGGTGGATCTCTATTAAGGTTGTATAAATTATGGCTCAAGGGTCAAAATTAGCCCTTCCCAGACGTCGCGAGTTTAACATAGGCTAACATATATTGAAATCTGAAAATATTCTCCCAATTAGAAAGGCCTAGAGCTTTGATATTTGACAGGTACCATCATCTGGTGGATTTCTTAGCTCACCTGAGCACTAAGTGGTCTGGATGAGCTATTGTGATTGGTCATCTTCTAGCATCTGTCCATCCCTCTATCCTTTCATCTGTTCACATTTACAAAAAATTGTTCTCCTCCTACACTAACCATGGAATTTCAACTAAACTTCACAGAAATGATCCTTAGGTCATGTTCTTTCAAAATACTTCAAAGAATTGAAATCAATGAAAAACTTTTGACACTCTACCAAAATGCTTCAAAGAATTG
Organism: Fragum fragum; assembly: GCA_946902895.1. Lineage (NCBI taxonomy): Eukaryota > Metazoa > Mollusca > Bivalvia > Cardiida > Cardiidae > Fragum > Fragum fragum. The sequence goes on from OX336370.1 coordinate 39,691,438, forward strand.
CCTTACCTTGAAATTAAGCCCATTTAACATCACCTGAGCACAAAGTGCTCTAGGGGAGCTATTGTCATCGGTCATTGTCCGGAATCCATCCGTCCATCCGTTCACAATTACAAAAAAATCTTCTCCTCCTAAACTCACCATGAAATTTCATTCAAACTTCACAGAAATGATCCCTAGATCATGCTCTTTCAAAATACTTCAAAGAATTGAAATCCATGAAGAACTCTGGATGCCATGGCAACGGAGTGAAAAAACTAAAATAAATCTTCTCTTCCCAAGCAGTAAGGCCTAGAGCTTTGATATTTGGTGCAAATCATCTATTGACCTGCTACCAAAATATTTCAAAGAATTATTGTATTCTGAAAATTAGCCCTTTTCTGTGTGATCCCTGATTTTACATAGAAATAAAGAAGGAAATCTTTATAAATCTTCGCCTCCTAAATCATAAGGCCTAGAGCTTTGGTATTTTGTATAAATTGTCATCTATTGACCCTCTACCAAAATACTTCAAAGAATTACTGTATTCTAAAAATTAGCCCTTTTCTGTGCAATCCCTGATTTTACATAGAAATAAAGAAGTTAATCTTAAAAATCTTCTTCTCCCAAACCATAAGGCCTAGAGCTTTGATATTTGTTATACATCATCATCTTTGACCCTCTACCAAAATACTTCAAAGAATTACTGTATTCTGAAAATTAGCCCTTTTCTGCGTGATCCCTGATTTTACATAGATTTAAAGAAGGAAAACTTAAAAAATCTTCCTCTCCTAAATCATAAGGCCTTAGCTAGAACTTTAATATTTTGTATAAATCATCATCTTTTGACTCTCTACCAAAAAACTTCAAAGAATTACTGTATTCTCATAATTAGCCCCATTTATGTGCAATCCTTGATTTTACGTATAAATAAAGAAGGAAAACTCCAAAAATCTTTTTCTCCCAAACCATAAGGCCTTGTCAGCTTTGAAATTTGGTACAAATCATCATCTGTTGACCCTCTACCAAAATACTTCTAAGAATTCTGATAATTAACCTCTTTCTTTGCCATTCCTGATTTTACATAGAAATAAAGAAGGAAAACTTCAAAATCTTCTTCTCCCAAACCATGAGGCCTAGAGTTTTGATATTTTGTATAAATCATCATCTTTTGACCCTTAACCAAAATACTTCAAAGAATTACTGTATTCTGAAAATTAGCCCTTTTCTGTGCGATTCCTGATTTTACATAGATTTAAAGAAGGAAATCTGTAAAAATCTTCTCCCAAACCATAAAGCCGAGAGCTTTGATATTTTGTGTGTAATTATACATATTTACCCTGTACTAAAATACTTCATAGAATTACTGTATTCTGAAATAAGACCTTTCTGTACAATCCCAGAAAGGAATAAAGAAGGATATCGTAGAAAATGTTCTCCTTCTAAACCATTAGGCCTAGAGCTTTGATATTTGGTATGTTTTAATGACTATTGACCCTCCACTTTATTTCAAAGAATTACAGTTTGAATTGGGTTTTATGCCGCTTTCAACAATCTTTCAGTTATATCATGGCGGCTGGAGCACCTAACAATGGAATCCTGTACTACCATTACATCCTTTCCTAGCCTCCAGCTGCTATCCCACATAGGTCTACGATTATCGACCCATTGGTGAGAGACAAATAGTCGGAAAGGGTGAGTGCCGCCAAGAGTTACAGTACTCTTGAAATTAGCTCAACATGGTTGGGTTTTCACTATACCTAGGATTAAAGGAGAAAATCTTTAAAAAAAAAAATCTTCTTCTCCAAAATGATTAGGTGTAGGGCTTTGATATTTTGAATATTTTATCATAAAGCCTTGAGCAATCATACTCAGGAGACCGACATAGGACCATCATGGTCCTCTTGTTTTGTGTGATCCCTTATCTTACACAGGAACAAGGAAGGAATTCTTGAAAAATCTTCTCCTCCCAAACCATAAGGCCTAGCTTTGATATCTATTGACCCTCTACCTAAATACTTTAAAGAATTACCGTACTCTGAAAATTAGCTCTTTTCTGTGTGATCCCTGATTGTACATAGAGTAATAGAATGAAATTTTAAAAAAATCTTCTTCCCCCAAACCATAAGGGCTAGAGTTTTAATATTTTGTATGCATCAATGTCTATTGACCCTTTACCAAAATACTTCAAAAATTACCATACTCTGAAATTTAGCCCTTTTCTGTGTGATCCTTGATTTTACAATGGAATAAAGAAGGATTCTTGAAAAATCATCTCCTCACAAACCTTAAGGCCTAGAGCTTTGATAGTTGGTATAAATAATCATCTATTTACACTCTACCAAATACTTCAAAGAATTACAGTAATCTGAAAAATAGCCTGTTTCTGTGTGATCCCTGATTTTATACATATGAATAAAGAAGGAAAACCTCTGAAAACCTTCTTCTCCCAAACCATAATGCCTAGAGCTTTGATATTTTGTGTGTGCCAATACCTAATGACCCTTTACCAAAATATATAGAATTAAGATATTATGAAAATAAGCCCTTTTCTGTGCTATCCAAGAATTTAGAAAGGAATAAAGAAGGATATATATGAAAATCTTCTCTGTCTAAACCATCAGGCCTAGAGCTTTGATACAGATGGCCCTGCATTAATGCTTGTAACATGACCTTCAGTTGTGACCTTGAAAATTAGATAAAACTCTATGCTTCACACTAATGCTTTTCATGGGGAACAACTGTACAAAGTTACATGGGGAACAACTGTACAAAGTTATTTGTAATCCATCAAGTAATATCTAAGGTATGCTCTGGACAAGAATTGGACACACACACACATCATCATCACTCTCACCTGGACAGAGATAATTATATGCCCATAGCCATTACATGGCTTGGGCATAAACAAGTTATTGTGATCAGTCGTGTCTGGCCATCCGTCTGTCTACCCATTCATTCGCAATTACGAAGAAATGTTCTCCTACTAACCCATTACCAGACGACAAAATTTTAGACTGGTCCAAATTCAAAGGAGTAGCAGACAACATTTTTAATTTGATGAAATTTTAGATTTTTTCAACTTTCTGGGTAGAAAACATTGTGAAAAATGAAGAAATTGCTTGTAACAAGCAATTTCTTCATTTTTCCACAATGTTTTCTCAAGCTTTATTTCTTTGGGGCATCTAAAAGCGTCACTGTGTGGGAATGGGTGAAAACAGCTCTTGAACAGATTTTCATGAAATTTTTATATAGGTAAACCATCTGCTTTTCCAATACATGGTTATTATTGTAATTTTCACGACAAGACTTTGTATTCTTTCTTCACACTAATTGAAAATTTACTTAAAATTCAATTTAGTGTGATTAATTCCCAGTGCCCTACTTTGAAATGTCGGAATTTGTCAGATGAGGTTGTTTCTCTTTGCATTATATCAACAACACCAGAATTGCTAATGGAAGCTAATGACATAATTGATATTTCATGGAACGTACAGATAAGGCAGTTTTCCATGCAATTGACAGAAAACGCATTAAGCTGATGAATTCCGTTTCATTTGGGGTTGTACTTGGCTGACTTTTTTTGGCATCTGGTAACGCCTAATTATTGTGCTTCTTTTATTTCTTATTTTTAAGATATGATCAGTCATGGTCATCACAGAGAAGATGATTCAAATATACACCCACCTTCTGCAGCATATAATAAAGAGTGATATATCAAAATTTTATGAAAATGAATTTTTTAATAATCTTGACGAAAACAGGAAAATGTTTTTTTTTTTCAGAGTTTAAAATTAGCAAAGTTACAAGGCATTATGCCCCCTTTTAGCATAAGATAGCTTCATTGAGTTAAAAATGAAGTAAACAAGAGGACCATGAAGGTCCTAAATCACTTACTTGAGTCATCTGCAAGTTAAAGTATTTTTTGGTATGAACAATTTTGAAACCATTTCTCACCCCATGGGTATAATTTTTTAAAAGGTAGTACAAAACTGTCTGGTAATGGTAAATAAAAAATATGAATGCCCTAGGCCTCATAGTTTAGGAGAAAACTTTTAAACTTGCTTTTGTTGAGCATTTTTCCAAAGTATGAACCTCTTAGGCAATGCTATCTTAGCCCCAGGGGGGATAATTCAAAGAAAATTAGTAGATAATAATCAACATTACAAATTAAATGTACTATGCCTTATAGTTAAGAAGAATGAATTTTTCTAACTTGCTCATATTCAGCAATTTTTCCAATTTTGGATCACTGGAATAGATCTATTTAGGGCTCATTGAAGCACCTGTATCACTTAACAGACCTGAATGTACTGATTGAGCAAAGAATGTTTTCAGAAATTCAATATAAACTGAATCATCTTAGCCGTCTGTCACAAATAAATCTGGTCATCGAAATATTCAAATAGTTCTAGAAAAGCATTTAAAACTTTAAGTCAGATGGAAAGGTATTATCAAAATTTTCACTGTATACCATAATATATGAACATAAGCCACAACAATAAAAGCCATGTTTTTCAACAAATGAAAATTATATAAAGGAATCTGACAAAGAGTCACCTAAGGACCAATCCTTCAAAATCTGGTTTCACCATAGACCATATATGGAAATAAGATCCTCTTATTTAAGATATGACTTTCATCTGATCAAAATTCTTTAGAATAATCAGATAAAATTGTACCAAAGGATCATTCCTGTAAAATTTGATTGAAATCAGTTGACTAGTTTCTGAGGAAAAGATTTTTAAAGCTTTCACCATATATGGAAATTAGCCCCACCAGTTAAAGCCATCTTTTCATCAATTTTTTTTAAGGAATCTGATAAAGGGTAACCCAAAAAATTATTCCAGTTAAATTTTGTAGAAATCTATTTACATCTTTCTGAGAAGATTATCAAAATTTTCACTGTATATGGAATCAGCACTGCCCATAAAGCTGTATTTTTCATCTAATCAAAATTCTTTGGAGGAATCTGATAAAGGGTCACCAAAGGGTCTTTTCTTTGAAATTCGATTGCATTCTGCTCAGTACTTTCTGAGGAGAAAATCTTCAAAGCTTTCACCGTATATGGAATTAGCCCTAACCATTAAAGCCATGTTTTTCAGCAGTTCAAAATTCTTTGAAGGAATCTGATAAAGTGTCAACCAAGGATCATTCCTAAAAAATTGGTTAGTTAAAATCCATCAACTGGTTTCTGAGACGATTTTTAGAACGTTTACCGTATTTGGAAATATGCCTCGCCCATTTAAGCCATGTTTTTATCCGATAAAAATTCCTTGAAGGAATCTAATAAAGGGTCACCCAAGGATCATTTCTCTGAAATTTAACCCTAACCCTATCTTCATGATTTAATGTGAAGTTTCATCCAATTTGAATCAAGGGTTTTTGGGAAATCACTCTGGACAGATGGAATGACGGTGACTATATGCTTGACCTTCCAGAGCAGAAAAATACATGTATATTGAGGTATATGTATTTAAAAACCTTATCTTATGTACCAAAAAATTGTTGTTTTAATCTGACATCATCAAATGAGAATCCAAGGGATGCAAAAGTTAGGGCCAAATGGATCCTTGCTAAATACCTTGGGAGTTCCTTTATTAAACACTGACTTAGTTTTAACCTATGCTTTATGCTTTTCATAGAAATATTGAACTCACAGCATGAAACAGTGTAACTTTAAAGTTCTGGGATCAAGTGTAAGTAATGTACTTAACACAGTCTTCACTTTCTCAAGCTGAGCCCCAGATGGTCCTATTAGACTCCTGTGTCCATCAAAACCATAAAGTCAGGCTTGTGGAGCAACACAGGCTCTCATGTGCCTCTAGTCCATCATATTCACAGAAGGGAGGAGCTATAATCAGTTAGAGAGCTTTTACAAGAGAAAATATGGTAAATATCTACATGAGGAGTAAAAGGAGTAGGATAAACAACTAACAAGGTGTGATTTTGATTTTTTATGTGCAATAATGACTGTTTTTACTGTTTATATCAACAAAAACACAGGATCTAGATCAATTAAAAACAAGATGTGTTATTGAAACAATAACGCCCTAGAACAGCCAGATTCAGAGAATGTGACCTTGTCATCAGAGTAACTGAGTACCATAACCCTTTCCTGTTTTTCAAAATGTTAGACTTGTCCAATTTCAAAGGATTTACAAACAAAATTAAAGTGGGTTTAATTTGAAAATTAACCATTCAGTAGGGTAGAAAATATTGTGGAAAAAGAAGAAATTGCTGTTACAAGCAATTTCTTCTTTTTCTTCAATATTTTTTCAATTAGAAAAGCACAGCAGCGTAGAAACCAGAGATTGACCAGGAAAGGATTAACATCAAATATTATCAGTGGGTGAGCAAAATATGATAACCTAATCTCTTTTCAAGCTGTAGTTATAACAATTTGGTCACACATCAATGTTATAAGCCTTCTACTATATTGATATTGGTTGAAGAAAAGGCAAAATATTACCCGATTACCAAACAATCCCACGATAATTTTCATTTTCACTGTAGTAAAAGGCATCAAAAACATTGTTAGAAAGGAGAAATTGCTTATAACAAGCAAATTTTTCTTTTCTCACATTTTTTTTCTACCCTTTACAGCATACATTTGCAATTTCGGGCACAAATTGAAATGTCAACTACAACATCTTTCTATTTGTACAAGTCTAATTATTTATCATCAGGTAACAGCTTAAGGTCCAGGTGTAGTTTTTGACAGAAACACCAACAGTGAAGCAATATATGCTCCATGCAGAGGCATAAAACATTTTAATAAATATATTTTGAGGTTGGCACTTTACAAATACAATTCTAATCACATTTGTAACAGACAACAATAAAATTCAAATAAATCAACCTGATTGTAACACACTCCCATGAAGTAAAAACTCTATAAACTGTTTTGAAAGGTAAATGCAAAACTGTTGCAAGTGCTTGACCCATTGGTAGCTCACAACACTTTTGAGTTGTCCAATTTGACAAAAGTTGCGAATGATGTATTTCGATTGAAAAACAAACTTGCCATTATATTTACTGCAGAACAAAATGTGAGAAAAGGATAATCGGCTTAAGAAAATGCTTCTTTACAAACCAATCTTCATTGGTGTCAAACCCGAGGTGTTGTGATACAATGGTCAAAACAGCACATCCCTACAATAGTTTTACATAAACCCTCAGACTGTCGCATAAATCCCTCAGACTGTTGCATAAATCCTGCAGACTGTTACATAAACCCCCGAGACTGTTCGTTAACGCCTCAGACTGTTGCATAAACCCCTCAGACAGTTGCATAAACCCCTCAGAAAGTTTCATAAACCCTGCAGACTGTTACATACACCCCGCAGACTGTTGCATAAACCCCACAGACTGTTTCATAAACCCCTCAGACTGTTAACTTCCATGACTCTCTTAGGAATAACAAGGTTTAGATCAGTCAAAATCAAAGTAAGTGATAGTATTTGGTTTTAAGATACTTTCAACAACCTTTCAATTATAACTAGACAGCAGGTAATCTTAATTTGGCACTCTAATATTTCTTATTCAATTTTCTCTTTTTTTTTCATATCAAAGTCTGAATTTGAGATGTAATACTGTGTTACCATGAAAGAGTAAAGCTTGTGTTCATTGAAAACTTTCAACAATACATGTACCTATAAACCCAATCACAATCTTCAAAAAGGGTTTTCTTTATGTGGAAAAGACAAGAAAATTTTATGCTTCAAACTGAACCCATTTACAAAATTAATGAAATTTTAAAACTGTCAATGTGCATACATATTGTATAACACATATTGTATAACATACATAGAGATAATCTGAATAAGCCTCTTGTTGAACTTAATTAACTTGTATATGAATGGACAGAGTTTTTATAATGATTTACAATATGTAACTGTAAATTTTTGTAAAAATATTCAACTGAAGTTTTTAGAGTTTTGATCTTTCCTTAATGAATCATGACAATTTTTTGAATTTAAGAAAGAGATAAGATTCAGTCAGAGCTGGTATTTTACATGACAGCGCATCACAGCAAATTGACCATCATACATTTACAATTTTCATTTCGATTGATTGTATGAAGTTAAATACATGTACCACTTTCAACAGTATTTTAGTTATATAGCCATAGATGGTGCATCTAACCATAGTTTCCCGTCCTTTCTCACACAGACTACTTATCATTCCCCCATAGGGGAGAGACAAATGATGCAAGTCATTATGACATTTGTCAAATGTCTGAAAGAATGTTGGTCAAGCCAGGGTTCAAAGTTATGACCCCAGGGTTGCAAAACAGTATGTTACCAATTGAGCTAATTAGGCTCATCTGCATGATTTTAACCAAAAAATGGCAAAATTTACAAACATTCAAGATATGAGCAATTTACGTCTGCTCAAACAAGTCATTTAATTACAGTTACAAGAATTCAGATCAAGCTATTTCCATGCAAAGGCTAGATTTTGAACATTTGATTTAAAGAACGTTTCAAAAATGTGATCTTTCATTGTTATGCCCTGGCAAACATTCTTGGCAAATTTTATTAAGATTGAGCCCAAATTGTTACCCCAATAGTGTTAACAGTGAATTTGACAATAAGATCTCTTTTCATGTGTTTTCTAACAGAACAGTCCCATGTGTAGCTCGACCTTGTGACCTCTCAAATATTCTGACCAAGTTTTGATAAAAGTGAGACAAAATGGTGGCCCCTAAAGCGAAATAAAAAAATTGTCTATAACATCCCCTTTCCAGTGACTTCACATTAACCGTTCGTATTTTCAATAGCATCACCATTCTTATGATATTATTCTTACCAAGTTTCATGGAGATTGAAGCAAAATTGTTTCCCCTAGAGTGTAAACAAACAAATTGTCATCAAGGGGCCTTTTACTATATTTTTGATGAACAGAACAAGGCCTGTGGATTATAAACGCTACCTGATGACACATGGTGGACAAAAGATATTCAAAACAACAGGCCCATGAGGGCCTGAGACGCTTTACTGGTTATCAAGTTTTCCGTTTCGGAGATTATATTTAAGGAAGAATGCATAAAAAAGTTGACTTTATCCCCTTTATCATTTTGAGCAACAATCCTTAAGACCCTTTTTCCAGTGTTTCATGACAGGTCCACTTCATTTCCAAGGGAAAGTTTCCATATGACCCTACAATCATGTGAATTTTTCAACAGAATCCAATAATTATTGTGGAGTTTATTAATCATTGTGGAGTTTATTACGTAAACAGGATTGTTTTGAGCGCAAATCTATAAGGCCCCTTTTTCTGTGTTTTCTTATGGATCTATTTCATTTTCAATACAATGGTACAATCATTCTGAAAAAGTTTGAAGAAACTTTGATGGAACTTGTGGACTCTAGAGTGTTTAACGAGGATTTTTTCATTAAATTTTCAAAAGGCCCCTTTTCCTTGATGGATCATACCCAATTTCAAAAGGAACAATCCTGATAGTATAATCATTCTGTGAAAGTTTGAAGATAATCCGATGAAAACTGTGGAGTGTTAATGAGGATTTTTTAATTGAATTAAAATAAGGCCCCTTTTCCGGTGTTTATTGACAGATCTGCCCCCAATTTCAAAAGGAAAAGTCCTTATGATGGTATAATCATTTTTAGAAAGTTTTAAGGGAATCCGATGAAAACTGTGGACTCTAGAGTGTTAACAAGGAAAAGCTAACAGATGACGAATGGACGCACAGACATGTGACAGGAAAAAGCCATTGCTATAGCTCTATTGGCCTTTGGCCAGTAGAGCTAAAAACACAAAAACTCATCATGAGCATGTTGTGCTCAGTGAGTTAACAACTGTTATTCAACCCTTTCATGTTTAATACCTGGTTTTCACGTCTGCATGATTTTATAATTGAGAAAACAATGTAGAAAAAGAAGAAATTGCTTGTAACAAGCATTTTTTTCTTTTTTCACAACATTTTCTACCCTACTAAATGGTTATTTTCAAAACTAAATCCACTTGCTTTAAACTTTTGTCAGCAAAATCTTTGAATTTGGACAGGTATAAAATTTGCCAACCAGGAAAGGGTTAAAATGAATTTGTTTAAATGATATGGCAGTTTGTTAAAATGAGAATGCTTAAATACATAGCAGGCATAAAGCCTTGTTTTTTTCTAAATGAGGTAAAAATGCAAATGCATGAAGAACAAACATTTACAGCTGATAAAAGATACATTAAAATGTGGTTTTGATACTTTTGCTGGTTCATTGAAAGAAGTCAATATCTGTATTTAGATGTATGAAATTAACTGTTAGGAGAAGAAACAAATGGAATGCAAATTATATTATAGGATCATAGTTTTCCTTGACTTACTGTCTTTTGATAATAATTAAGAATAAGATTCATCAAAACATTGTTGGAAAAATATATTTTTGCTTTTTGTTGCACTTATTCTTCATTCCACATTATTTTACTTGGTAATGGGTTAACATATAAAAAGTAATAAAACATATCACAGATATTATCACAGTCAGTTTTTCAAGGACAAAAAAAAATTCTTTTCAGTCATTTGAATCAAATTTTCCTCCTGAATTAAAACTTTCAACTTTAAAGGCTACATTGACAGAGAATTTTTTGTTTAAGAAATCGACTTGGCAAAGATTCTATCCAATGAATATTTCTTGATTTAATTTGCCACTGATTTGTGGTCATGTATCTCTAGACAATCATAAAAATGATTGTTTAAGAAAATGTTTGTGAAATCAGAGGTTAGATTTGTAAAATGCTTAAAAATAAACATGTTCATTCCAAACATTTGAATGAAACTAAAATTAAATAGTGTTAATATTGAAGGGGTTAAGATACCACTAGATAGGGATCTCTTATCAGAAGAAATATAGTAATTTTTGCACAATGTTAAGTCACTCTTTGTATACAATACACTTGGAAGGATATTAACTCTTGACACACAACCCAGCATTTTAACACCCTGAAGGTAAAATATAAAAAAATTGTGACAAGCAATTTTTCCTTCTCCTTCAATATTTTCTACCCTATATAACACCTAATTTTCAAATTCACACACTTTATTGTGTTCAATTTCTTTGAATTGGAATCGACCAATCTGAAGTTTTTTTCCTTCTGCCATGTTGACCAGACCTCATTACCAGACCACACAATTTTTGACTGGTCCAAGTTGAAAGGAGGTGCAGAACGTAATTCAAAGTTTATGAAATATTAAGATTTTTCACATTTCTTAGTAGAAAACATTGTGGAAAATGAAGATATTGATTATTACAAGCAATATCTTTATTTTACACAATGCAATGTTTTCTTGATTGTGTTTCTTAAGAAACATCAAAAAGAGTTACTGTGTAGGAATGGGTTAACCCATTACCAGACAACACGATTTTCGACTTGTCCGAATTGAAAGGAGTTGCAGACAACAATTTTAAAGTTATGTGTTTTTTTTCAATTTTCAAGGTAGAAAACATTGTGTTAAATGAAGAAATTGCTTGTTACAAGCAATTTATTAATTTTACACAATGCTATCCTAATTCTTTATCTTTAAAAGTGTCAAAAGCGTCATTGTGTGGTAATGGGATTCATCATTTCTATATCCGCTGATGCTCTCTTGATGATGAAAATGTGAAGTTATTACTTTGGGACAGTCAAATGTGATCACCTAGCTTTGAGCTAATTGTTATTACCATTCACTATCACGTTGAAGAAAACATTGCTAAAGTCTCTAATTCACTACTAATCTACAATAAATTCAAAATTAATACTGTTACTTATACATGACAAGTCTCTGAATATTGGTGGCCAAGCTTTCTGAGATGATGACATTCTTTTGTTTGGGCATAATACTGTAAAAAGTTTACACAAAACACCCACAGTAATCAGTGAGCCTAATTATTCCATTCCTACACAGTGACGCTTTTGGACACCCCTCAATAAATACAATTAGAAAAACATTGTGTAAAATGGAGAAATTGCTTGTCACAAGCAATTTCTTCATTTTACAAAATGTTTTCCATCCAAAAAGTTTAAATTGTTGCCTGCAGCCCCTTTCAATTTGGACCAGTCTAAAATTTTGCTGTCTGGTAATGGGTTCAGCAGGCATTCATATAAAATTTACCTTAAAGTTTACCATATATCCATATATGAGCCTGACAATGACAATTCTAATCCAGAAAGGACCCAGATCAGCCTGTTTTTCTGCACAGTCTTATCACATTCTTAACACATTACCAGACTTCATTTTAATCTGATCCGAATTGAAGGTTGCAGATGACAAATTTTAGCTGTTGAAATTTCAAAATTCTTTGTCTTTAGGGGTAGGAAACAGTGTGGATAATGAAATTTCCAAAATATTTTCCAAAGTTTGATTTTTTACTTGAGGGAGCATAAAAACTTGCACTGTGTGGGAATGGTTAACTACTCATTTTGAAGTTAGGTAAGTTTCTCTGGATCATCAGTGAATATTGTAGATACACTGTGTGGTCGTCCAGGTTGATGTGTGTCTTTGCCTTACAAATGTGAAATTGCTGCAAATAACATCCACAGGCTCATTTTATATTGTTGTCTATGGTCAGTAAATGCTCAACGGCTCAGTGCAAAACTATTGCAAGTGCCAATATCAAAATCACTTGGAATAGTTTTGCACTAAGCCATCAAGGTGTATTTTAGGTTTGAGCTTTATCATCTCAACTCTTAACCCATTTCATTGATTTAACCAATTTACAGAAGGAAACACTTTAGACTGGTCCAAATTCAAAGTAGTTGCAGATGACAATTCAAAGTGCAATCACAAACAAGCGTTTTATAGGGTAGAATAAACATTGTAAGAAAAGGACAAATTTCTCGGCATAAGTAATTTCTCCTATTTTCATGATGTTTTCATATAATTTTTGGGGGCATTAGAAATCGGGACATTGGGGAAATGGGTTAACTGTTTGAGCAAGGTCCTTAGACATTCCAAGGACTGCAAAGGTACCTTTTCCATTCAACCTTGATTAGAATTAAGCCATTTTCAGCTATAGGCAATAGCATGATGCTCCCGCATTTGCATTTGTCTTAACCTTATTTCATTACTTGCTCCTCTAATTCGTTGTGATTTCGTAGAACGCAGATTAGTCGTATTTGACTTGACACTAAGATGCTCATGTACAGATGAATGATGGGATCCAATCCTGCTCTGGGAACCAGTGTTCGTGGCTGATGTGTCGGCCATACCCAGATCAGGTCGCTGTATAACTGGGGCTGGACCTGCAATGTGTTGAAAAAATTCATATAATGTGTAGTTCTTAACCAATTATCATACAATCCTGTACTTTTGATGCTATGAAGGAAATTAGTAACATAAATCATTGCAAGAAAAGGAAAAACTGCTTGTCACAAAAAAATTTCTGAGATCATTTTTTATCCATTATGACTCTTAATCTCTTTCAATTTCAAATTTGTAGTCCAGTAATGGGTTAAACGGCAAAAACAATCTAAATATGAACCTATGCATGACAATTCTAACAATTAAATTTGCACCTCCTAAAGACTCAGATAAGCCTGTGCATCTAAATAGCCTGATCAGAATCTTCATTATTTGCTTTATAGATAAATTCTTTACACAAGCAGTGAATATTCTAAAAGCACTGAGTGGCAATCCAGGCTGCCAAGTGACTGAGCCTCACACACAAATGAAATTATTGAAATTCAATGTCAGAGGAGTTCTGACTTAATTAGAAGGATTTACATGATCAATAAATATCTGATTTCCAAATGTAAGCCTTAAACTTAAACATCTTGTCCATTAGATAGATTAAATACTTAAAGCTAAAATGCCAAATTATCAAATTATTTCCTTTATCTGTGCTCGAATCCTACCATAAATAAGGTTTATAGTACCTGATACTACAGACAGCCCTGGCCCGTGCTGGGAAGGAAATCGTGGCAGGTCTACAAAATAGAAAATTATACAGATTTCAAATATCTCTTTAAAACACACCATATATAGTCAAATTTAAGCATTCCTCACTTTTCATAGCAGCTAAAAAAACCCTCAAAACAGCATAGTTCAGATAAATATCATCATTTGGTTTCTATATTAAACCATTCCCACACAATCCTGAATTTTCATGCCCTCCAAGAAAAATGCTTGGAAAATATTGTGGAAAATGAGAAAATTGCTTCTTTTTTTTAAATTCAAGTTATTCATTATCAACAATGTACATTGTGTACCCCAAAATACAAAAAAAGTTTAAAATTTTATCAACTACAAATTGCTGTCTGCATCTTCTTTAAAATTTTGTTGTGTGGCAATCCCTATTTCGGGAATTAAAAGCAAAAAGTTGAAATTGCTTGTTACAAGGTATTTCCTTATCTATAAACAATTTTCTACCCCCCAAAAAACAAAGAATTTGAAATTTTATCAACTTGAAATTATTATAAATTGTTGTCTTCAACTTCTTGCATTTTGGGCCATTTTGCTGTTTGTTAACATGTTAATGCATACTTATAATAGAGATTGACTAGCAATGGGTATTAACTATTTGGATATGTAAATTGAAAATGTTAATATGAAAATCACAGTAAAACTTAATATCTTTCCCTAAAACTTATATTTACAATGAGTAAGAATAGCAATGGTTCGTTAATACTTTGAGCTGCATGCATCTCTACTTAAATTCATCATTTCTCATTTGAATGTAACTTGAAAACAGTTACTGATTTAATACTTAGCAACTTAGACATGAGTTATCAAAAATTGGGCATAATTTTGTTTCTAATGATCCTAGATCTGTTTTCTCAAATAGAAGTATGTCCAAGTAATGGTACTAATATACAAGTATATTTAAAACAAAATGAAGCACATTACAAAACTATAGGGTTATTGGGTGAATATTACAAGACATCTACATTTGTATGGCTAGAGTTATACCTCTTGAAATTGCAGGCTTCACAAAGTGGGCTTCCATGTTTGATATCGCTGAAATAGGTGAACATTTAGGTAAACCCAAGCCATTGCATGAATATATTGAAAATGTCCATGTATTTTTAATTTTATTTCAATAGAACAAAATGACTATTTCAGAGAAAAAAGTTATTTAGCTGTCTCCAATAGGTGAAATTTGCACATTATGCAAAATAATAGACTATCATCAAAATAAGACAAGTGTTAAAGTAGCAATAATTTGACCAAATAAATACATAAAATGGAACATTACTCAAAATGTTGGCTATTTGTAAATTTCTGTATCTTTTTTAAACCATTTGATTCAATACATATTTTTCAAATGTGTTAAATAGAACAGTAGCAAATTTATCTGATAGCCATGTACAATGTTAAGGAAAGCTGACTGTTATATTTATGATTTTTTGTTGCTGTCTGAATGACAACTTAAGGATGAAAATAATAAAATCTGAATAACTGTAGACTGCGAGGTTAATTCAATTGGTTATCACTCAATGAAAAATAAATGAAACTTAAAAAGCCTGTGATTATACAATAAAATGGGTAGTGAATGCAACAAATTAAAGTGATGTTAAAGGAATCTTGGCATAATTCAACAAGAGGGCCATGTGGGCCTGAGACGCTCTACTGGTTATAAAGTTTTCTGTTAAAGAATTCTGATACTTAAGGAAGTTAGTTGCTTAAATGAGAATGAATTAAAAAGAAAATTGGACTTTATCCCCTTTATTATTTTGAGCAACAATCCTTGAGGCCCCTTTTTCAGTGTTTCATGACAGATCCACTCCAAAAGGAAGTTTCCTTATGACACTACAATCATACTGTGAAATTTTTATCAGAATCCGATAATAATTGTGGACAGGATTGTTTTAGTGAGATTCCCTAACGCCCTTTTCCAGTGTTTCCTTATGGATCCATTTCATTTCCGAAAGGAAATTTCCTTACAATAGTCCTCTGAAATTTTAAAGACAATCCGATAATAATTGTGACTTCATCACATACACAAGAATGGTTTGAATGATAATCTGTAAGGCTCCTTTTCCTGCATTTCCAATGCAACAATTATTCCATGCATCTTTGAAGAGAATCCAATTTGTTAACGAAGATATTTCAATCAAGTTCTCATAAAGACCCTTTTCCCTTGATACTTTATAGTTGGTTTAATCATACTGTGAAAGTTTTAAAGGGAATCCCATGAAATATGGGGACTTCATTATGTTAACTAGAATAATTAAAAAAAATTCATATGGACCCTCTTTCCATGAAACTTGGTGGATTGTAACCAATTCTCGAAAGAACCATCCTTATGATTGTACAATCATTCTGTGTAATTTTGAAGTGAATCCGGTGAAATCTAGGGACATCATTGCGTTAACAAGAATATTTAAGAAAGTTTTTTATTAGGCCCCTTTTCATCTGATACTTGTTGTATCAGATCTACTGTCAAAATCAACAATTGTATTGATGATACAATCAATCTGTGTAAACTGTGGAATTTATTGTGTCAATAAGGATTTTATAGTGAAATTTTCACGAGGCCCCTTTTGCCATGTTTCTTCACAGACCTGACCCAATCTCTAAAGTAACAATCCTCATGATGATACAATCATTCTGAGAGAGTTTGAAGAGAATCATATGAAAACTGTGTACTCTATCGCATAAGCAAGGATTTTTAATAAATTTTAATCAAATTTTGCTAACACCCCTTTTCCTGGTTTCTTGACAGATATGACCCAATTTTCAAAGGAACGATCCTTATGATGGTACAATCATTCTGAGAATTTTGAAGAGAATCTGATAACAGCTGTGGACTCTATCGCATAAGCAAGGATTTTTAACAGATTTTTTAATCAAATTTTCATAAGGCCCTTTTTCCTGGTTTGTTGATGGATCTGACCCAATTTCAAAAGGAACAATCCTTAAAATGATACAATCATTCTGAGAAAGCTAGAAGAGAATCCAATGAAAACTGTGGACTCTTTCAAGTAAACGAGGATTTATTTATTGAATTTTTATAAGCCCCTTTTTCTGTGTTTCTTGACGGGTCTTACCCAATTTCAAAAGGAACAATCCTTATGATTGTACAAAAATTCTGAGAAGTTTGAAGAGAATCCAATGAAAATTGTTGACTCTATAGCATAAACAAGGAAAGTTAACAGACAGACAGGGAATAGCCATCGCTGTTGCTGTATTGGCCTTTGCCCAGTAGAGTAAAAAGCACTGCTGTTCTCCTCAATGAGATCTATCCAACTATGAAGTTTCAAGTTGATAGCAATTATACTTTGGGAGATATGCTCCGAACAAGCTTAGTGACGGAATTAAGGATAGAGACCATTACTATATCCCCTCTGCCGAAATGGTGGAGGATAACAATCCAACATAATCCCTCTTTTTCATACCGCCCTTTTGACTTAGGACAAAGACTTGATTTTATTTGTTAACTATGAAACATGTGACTTCTTCTTAAGGGTTGGACAACACTAATGTTGTACTTGGGGGGAAATATACTTTGGTGGAAAAAACAGAGGCAAGTATCGACACAACTAAAGCAAGCAGGTACAGGACAATGTTCTCAAAGGCTATGTATTATTAAGTTCATGGTTCGCATGGATTTATAAAATGAAAGGCAGTAATGGCATGATCTACAACATTTGAGACTTGAGGCGGTTGTTTTGTCAAAATACCTGCTGAGAGACTTGTTTTGCAAGGTTTCAGTTTTTTTATTTTACCTTTTGACCTAAAACAGGAAAGTCATTTTGAATTCCATTCATTTTACATAATAGGATAAAAATTCAAGTTACCACCTTAATGCAATTCCTATCTAAAGTCACAAATTTAATTCATTCTAAATATATTTTATTTTATTTATGAACAATACATTTTCTTAATAGCACCAAAACACAATTTGACTAATTTCTACAAGATTAGATATTTACAAAACATTAAGACTAGACTAGGTCCCACATATTTACAAGATTCAACATTGGTTTTCATTTCTATGATGCAGCTAGTATTCACAGGTTGTTGAGCAGTGAGGGTTAAATTGCAGAGTAGAAATATTAGCTATAAAGGTAGTGAACATCTTAAATATTCTCTGTGTACAGAACTTCAATGTATCAGTCATATTTTCAAATCTTACTAACACCTTGAAACATTTCAGTTATAATACTCTATTTCATTTCAATAAGATATCATAGACATAAGGGCCAAGACAGACTTAGATCGCTCACTTGATCACTTAACTGAACAAAGAGAAATTCAAAGTGGGTCCTATTTGTTAATCATCAATATAAACATTCTGACAAAGTTTGGGTCAATAAAGTAGTCCCTAGTAAACAAGAGTTTTCTAAGATTTTACCTAGTGACTTAGTCTTTGATCAAACCACACCAATTTTCAATATGGTTCAATGCCTTATCAAGATCAACATTCTGACAAAGTTAAGGGAAGATTGGGCCAAAATTGTGGTCTTCAGAGAGTAAAGAAATTGTTGACTCATGACCCACAATTCAAGAAGAGAGAAATTCAAATGTGCTATAAGCTCACCCTGAGGAGGCTCAGGAGAGCTTAACTCTTTATAATTGCATGCACTCAAATTTCTATTACTGCCACATTAATTTTCTGCAAGAGGAAAAAAACACCTCTTGCTGTAACATGATTCTTGGAAGGTGATGGGTGGCAGAGAATACCTTACTAATTTCAATGTATCAGGATTTCTATCCAGAGTTTGTAAAGAGTGGATTCAATTAAACATATGGCCTTTCTCATTGTTTAAAGATTTTCATTTCATTTTTTAACAGAGACTTGCCTCATTTTGTTCCCTCATTGCCATATTTTTTTCAATTTGTAATTAAGATTGTAAAAATTTATCTGATTTGTCCCCACATTTCTGTATTCAACTACATGACCCATTTTATTGACTTCAGATTTTATTGTCAAAGATTCATGCTTCTTGTCCCCACAGTACATGATTTTTCATAATCCTAAGACTTCAGTTGTTTTAAGTTTCTTTTGTTTACATGACTCTTATGTCCCAAAATGTATGTGTTTAACCCTTGTCATGCTGTATAAATCACCTTACTGAATTGCTGTCAAATCAAAGGGCTGAAAGCACTGATAGAACTTGTTGTTAAAAAAATCAACATTTCATTTAAAATCAACTTTATACATAACTATGGTAGGAAAAGTACAAACATGAGGTATAGACTAAGATCAGTCTGCACATAAGTGCAGTCTGTTCTTAGTCTACACCTCCTGCCAAAACCGGAACATTCCGGGTTCAGCATGACAAGGGTTAAGATGTCCATAGTTAATTTATAAAGTCAATATGAAATAACTTTCCCTACTGAATGCTATTGGATCATGGATTTGATTATTTTTATCTGAGTTACATATTTAACTTAACATATGTCCAAATATAGACTGATACAAAGAGTTTGTTGGGTAACACAACAGTCTAAGTCTACAATAATACACTACCCTGCCCTCCTATCAGATGATACTTCCAAAGTGGGTTTGATTGGTAGGCTGCCTGCATACCTGGGAGGGAGGGCACAAACAGATAAGAGAACCAATGTTACATGTAGCTATACAAGGATGGATTTAAGTTTGTTCCATAGATGGATAGATAGTGTAAAGCCTGTTTATTTGATCACAGTAAAAATTTAAGAAGAAATTCAAATATTAAGACAATAATGATACCATACTTTCTTGATAATAAGTTTCTCTTAAAATGATAAAAGAATTTATTAACATAAAAAGACAATAACTAGTATTGCCTTTGAGGAAAAAATCTTTTTCATTGATGAAAATATTTGGTGGGCACTAATGAAATGAAATAACTTATTACTGTATCTAGGACTATCTAAACATTCTGGCTATTTATTTTTTCCCCTGACCAGTTATAGCCGACTTAATTATCAAAATCTTTACCCCTGTAGACCTTATACACTCCTGAAATGTACATTACAGTACCAAGTTTATTTGATAAAACATAAACTTTGTTTTAAACTAGAAACTATCATTAAAAGTAATTAATACCCCCGCAAGGCCTCAATGTCTCATACCAAAAAAATTGTCACTGGATTTACCCATTACCAGACTGCAAAATTTTAGACTAGTCCAAATTGAAAGGATTTGCAGACAACAAATTAAAGCTCATGAAAATTTTGATTTTTTTTTCACTATAGGGGTAGAAAACATTGTGGATAATGAAAAAAATGCTTCTAACAAGCAATTTCCTCATTTTCAACAATGTTTTCAAAAGATTTTTTTTCTTGGGGGGGGGGGGGGGGGGGGGGTCTAAAAGCATCACTGAGTCGGAATGGGTTAAAGCCTTTTTCAGATTTTTTAACAAAGTGCTGTAATGGTGAGAAAGGCATATTGACCATAAGCAAAACAGAATCTTCTCAAGTGCTTTATACTGAGTGTACATGTAAAGATGTAATCAAATCCCTCAAGTAGTCCAAGAGAAGACTAGAAATTGTTTCAAAGTGGACTAATATCCCCCAACGGCGCTTGTCCATATACAATGCTATCAGCCAAAGGGCCGGGACAAAAAATGAAATTTTTAATTAAAGGTCCATAAAACAGTAAAAAATAAATGGACCATACCCAAAAAAGGATACGCACATGTCTGACCTATACCGAGTCTTTCTGTAAAATTTGAATCAAATCCATCCAATGGGTGCTGAGAAATTGAGCAGACACGATTTTTCACCAAAGGGCCATAACTCCATCAAAAATCAATGGACCAATTGAACCAAAATAGAATATGCACATCTCTGCTTGAATTGATTTTATCAGGGAAGTTATAATAAAATCCGTCCAATAGTTGCCAAGAAATTGAACGGACACGAAGAAGCTACAGACAGATGGAAGGACCTACAGTCAGACGGACGGACCGATAGACAAGCTGACTCCTATATACCCCCCAAACGTAGTTTTGGGGGGTATAATGAGCTGACAAGATTTCTAAACAAACGGCATAAGGTCATAGAACAAAAGTACCAATGCAGATGCCAAAGTTTGACTGTTTAATTGCTTGATAGTGGGTGAAACTTCTAGGTTGAAAGAGGGGTATAATTCATTCAAAATTCATTTAAAGTTTTCCCTCTTATTGGTAAAGATTGCTTCTTTGAATAGTGAACATAAATTCAGCTTTAAGTGAAAGTGTTCCTTCGAAAACAGCCGAGATAAAAATAAACGGAAGATAACCATCATAGAATGTGCAAATCTTTGATAATGAGTGCTTATGTAAAATTTGTATAAAATCTATACAGTAGTTTGGGAAAAAATGAGAAGACAAGAAAGTTATAAACAAACCAGCGTACCATACCACCTACAAAATGACTCCTGTATACTCCTCAAACATAGTTTTAAGGGGTATAATCATATTTGTTAAATTAAAATCAAATATGAGGTTGAGCTTTTGCATTAAAAATCAATCATTAGGTATTACATAAAGTACATCATGTGAAGAAGTGTACATGCATTATCATAATCATTAATCAAATACATCACAATATTATCATTTCCAAACCAGGTGAAACAATGCATTGTGAATAGTAATAGATTTCATGAAAAAAGATAATCTGACTTTAAAAATCTCCCTAAAAGACTATGAACAATACTTTGATCATGAAGAAGGGCTTTCCTGTCTGAACTGCTAGTGTCTATTTGGACAATATTTTTTCACATCTTTATTTTTTTTTTAAAGGTTAAAGTCACATTCAAAATGATAAGTCAATTTTTATATAGAAAGAGTATAAGACATCAGAGGAAACTGTTTGTATGGTGTTAACATTTATGCTGCTTTGATCAATTTTTCAGTTATATTGAGGCTAAGTTCAATTATTCATAGATTTCCTGTGAATCACCAACACTGAAATATCTTGTCCGGGGACATATCCAATTGACCAGTCAAACCATAAACAAGTCTGCTGCCTTAACTGCCCTAACCACTGAGTCACGCAGGATCCAGGAAAATGTCAACAGTCCACATTTTTCTTCCCAGTATACCAATTGCTAAGTCATGATTATTAAGGTATCGCTTTATCAATGGATATAACTTATCAAAACCAATGAAAATAGGACTAAATAATATACTGGTACTAATTCAAAATCAATTTAAAATATCATTAAGGATAAAGGTTTCTAAAAAGGAAAGACAAAAACTGATTCTCTTTAGTAAAACAAAAGCCCTGTTTATTTACAAAAATCCAAATTATCAAAACAAATTACTTATGCAAATGTTTCAAACTAAAGCTGTCAATTGGTCAGCATTTTAAAAGCTACAAAACAACAAATTCCTGACGTTTGATGCAAATATTAATAGCAATAAAAACCTTTTTAAAAAAGTTGCAAAATGGTTCTTATGGCAAAAAAAAAAATCATTTTTTTTTCTCTTTTGCCGATATCAATATTGATTATGACCATTATCAAGTATACCTTGTTTAAATACATGATCTTGGTCATTTTCATTGGACTCAAAATATAGAAGATATAATAAAAACAAGAGGGCCCTTGGTCCTGGAGTGCTCACTTAAGTTAATGACTGCAGAAGTAATCAAAGTAAAAGTGACCTAATTTCAGCCCAAAGTTACCTGTAATCAAGATCTTTTACAAGAAGAAACGAAAAGACATTCTTACAAAGTTTCAGGATATTTGTGCCAGAAAAGTAGCATGTACATTGCAAAGAAGGTTCTTCTGGTTTAATGAACTAGACAAAACAAAATAATAAACACTGGCTAAGATTATGGAGACAAACATATTGACCTAGTATGAAGATATTCTGTCCAAATATGTGGCCTGTAGATAACACATAATGATTTTTTCATGTTTTACCTAGTGACCTAGTTTTTAACCTAATATGACAAAATATCATGTTTGAGCAAGATATCATTGACACAATTATTCTGAAAAAATATCAAGACATTATAGCCAAAACAACAGAGAGTACACAGGGTTTTTCTAAGATTTGACTGAGTGACCCCATGTGATCAAATATTGATCTAGAAAGAAATTTCATTGAGAAAAACATTCTGACCCAGGTTCAACACAATTGGGCAAAAATATGTGGCCTATAGGGTACACACTAGGTTTTTTAACAGATTTGATTCTGGGATTTGACCCTATGATCTATTTGTGACTCAATATAATTCTTGACCTAGATTTAATTTTTACAGATATTGTGAAAAAATATCAAATCATATGAGCCATATCAAAATTGCATGTGGCCTTTAGAATGCATTAAAGAGATTTGACTGAGTGACATCATCTTGACCCTATGTGACCCAATATCAAAGTTGAACTGATGGAGAAAAATACTCTAACCTAATACCAAGTCATTTGATCCAAAAATGTGACCTCTAGAGTGCACACAAAGTTTTTCTAAGAACTGACCTAATTACCCAATTTTTTATCCCGTGTGATCCTATTGAACTTCACCAAGATCTTATTGAGACAAACTTTCACTTTGTTTTTTAATGCCGCTTTTAACAGTATGTCAGTCATATCGCAACAGCTGCAGCACCTAACAAAGGATTCCTGGTAATTCTCACACCAGTAGTACCACTGCATTCTTTTAGGTTTATGATTATCCAGACAAACTTTCTGACCAAATATCAAGAAATTTGAGCCAAAAATGTGGACTATTAGTGACCTAGTATTTTTACCCTACATGACAAAATATCAAACTTGATGGTGATTTCAAGTAGGCAAACATTCTAACCAAAAATTAAAAAATACCAGCACTCTTTCTCTTACTATGACGTCCAAGTGAGTAAGTTTTAAAAATGTCAGACCATTAATTAAAGAGAAAAGGGCAAGGTCAAATACTGACTTTTGAAATTCAGGTATGACCTTGAGCTTGAGACTAGCAATTATGCACACTTGCTCTCATCAAAATGTAACAGTGTTTAAAAAAAATATGAGAATAGGGCCATAGGGTCAAGATATGGTAAAGTAAAAGTTTGACTTTTGGCTGTGACCTTGTCCTTGAAAGTAGGAGTATGAATCAAGCATATAACATTTCCTCACATCAGATCTATAAGTGTGTAAACTATAATAATCAGACCATAAGATAACAATGTTAAGGCAAGTCAAAGTGACAAAGATTCAGATGAAGTCTAAATTTATCTATCTTAGGTTTTCTTTTTGAAGAAAGCCAAGATACATATTTAAAACATCAATGGGCTTCTGAAAAGTTGGGAGTACATTACCATGGCTATTTCTTGGTGCATATAACAAAAGAAATTGGTTTATATTTCATTTGTTCCTTATTTATCATTAAGTTCAATAACTCATAGATTGTTATAATGGTTTGAATCAAGAAATTTTATTCAAATTTAGTTAATTTGCCAAGAGAACCATTGAGCAATAGCAAGGTTTGGGTGGTTACAAATTAAGACAAAAACACAATTAATCAGACTTACAGCCTGTAGTTAGCTGAAACACAGACCCAAACACATACATAAGAAATAATATCTCTTTTAGATTCCTTATCCCAAAACCCAAGCCCCGTCTTTTGTAACCCCCTATCCTACTGTTTCTGTCAACTCTTATGACAATCTAAATATGCAAAATCACTTTTCAGTCAGCCATCACCTCTTCCTTTCCTTTCTTTCATTCTTACCATTTTACTAAGCTTGAAATGAAATAGATGTACCCTGTCATGCAAAAAGTGACCATCTGAGAAGTATAGAAAATGTGAAACCTGTTTAAAATATCATGTTATGTGTAGGCTAGCAAGTGTTGAAACTTTTTACTTTAACCCTTTCCTGTTTTTCAAAATTCTAGACCTGTCCAAATTCGCAGGTTTTGCAGACAAAAATTTAAAGTGGATTTAATTTGAAATATAACCATTCAGTAGGGTAGAAAATATTGTGGAAAAAGAAGAAATTGATTGTTGCAAGCAATTTCTCCTTTTTCAACAATCTTTTCTCAATTATGAAATTACAAGGACGTAAAAACCAGGGATTGAACAGAAAGGGTTAAGCAGATTTCTTTATCTAAAAATTCCGTTGTCCTTTTTTTATTAATTTCTTAACCATTTACCAGATTACAGTCTTTTTGGCCGATCCGAATTAAATGAAGTTAACCACAACATTTTAAATGTGGGTTAACCCATTCCCACACAATCCCTCCTTATCATGCCCCCCAAGAAAAAAGCTTTGGAAAACATTGTGGACATTGAAGAAATTGCTTGTATCAAGCAATTTCTTCCATGTCCACAATGTTTTCCAACATTAACAGGAAAGAATTTTAGAATTTTGTCATCCTAAAAGTGTCTT
Source organism: Fragum fragum (assembly GCA_946902895.1). Taxonomy (NCBI): domain Eukaryota; kingdom Metazoa; phylum Mollusca; class Bivalvia; order Cardiida; family Cardiidae; genus Fragum; species Fragum fragum. The sequence goes on from OX336370.1 coordinate 39,716,639, forward strand.
CTACATCTTCTCTCAATCTGGACCAGTCTAAAATTTTGTCCAGAAGGAATGGGTTATTACACATTTGCATTAATCAGATGGGATGGCAAACATTGTTAAAAGGAAGAAAATACTGGTTATCAGGTTTTTTTCCAACAATGTTTTCCAAAGCTATATTTCTTCAATTTGTAAAAATGATGGATTGTGTGGTAATGATTGAGTGTTTGAATGGGGTTTAATTCCACTTTTAATAATATTTCAGTCATATTGCAGTGGCTGGAGCACCTAACAATGGATTCCTGGTATTTCTCACACTAGTACTACCACTACAGCCTTTCCTAATCTCCAGATGTTATCCCACTAAGGTTTACGATTATCTACCCATTGGTGAGAGACAAATGTCGGAAAAGATATGTGCAGCCTACAGGGATTGAACCTATGACATCCCTTGATTGCGTGGTAATGAGTAAATTTAGCCACCATGATTGCGCTGTAAATTGCATGATCCCTTTTTGTATGTCGGGGCACAAATATAAAATTTGTCAAACAACTTCAACAGGAGGATTTGGTTACAAAATGATTTTGACAAAAAATACCATAAATTTCTTGTTCCAGGTAGCTTATATGAATTGAAAGAAGCTGTTATTATATAACAATTGTAATATTACATTATCTTCAACAAGAGGGCCTTAATGGGCCTTATCTAGTTCACTTGTTTTATTTAAAGATTAATTTGAATCATCAATAATATTTTGTATAAAAGTCATTTAAAACTGTACTCCTGTCTGATGTTTTTTCCAGGATACTCATTTTACTAATCAAACTGCACACTTTCATATTTTTCTCTAAATATGTGCAATTATTGAATTTCTTGTGTTTTTTCTCTTTTTCTTTAGTACATTTGGGAAAAAAAGAGTTCAAACATATGACTATGCATATGATTTTGTCTCTTTATTTTCATTCCACGAAATGATTTTCCCAGCCTCTTGTTTTAAGACTTAAAAATTCAACAAGAGTGGCCTAACTTTAGACAGCTTTCACCATAACTATTATTTCATTACAAAATCCTATATAAACAAAAGCATAATATGAAACATCCTTATGATATTGAAATATATACCCATTTCTGCCTATTATATGTCTATGTGATCTATTAAAGAGAAGAATGGCACATATTAATAACACATATCACATACCAGAGGTTTCGTTCACATATTTTGTCTTAACCTCAGTTTGGCTCAGCATCTCTAAAAACAAAACATGGAAAACAAAAACAACCTGAATTAAACCCTGGGTTAGTGTACAGTTCATGATGATAAAAACATCTCCTCACAGCTTAGAATATTTTTCTTTTCAATTTCTCACCAAGTCATGAACGGTATGAAAAGGGCATATAGGTTTATTCAAAGAATAAAGTCTCATGAGAAGAGCCTTTTAAAGAAGGTTGTTTGTGTCTGTCTGAAGTACGTTTACCAAGGCATGCAACTAACATCACATGGCCAAAGTGATTGGTGTTAAGGTATACTTTAGGCTTATTCAATTTACATGTAATAGAAATTCTTGCCAAAATAATAATTCCAAACCCATCATACATGATATGCAAATACCTCTTAATGAAACCCATTACAGTAAACTCCACTTATAATGATGCCAATTGCAACAATTTCTGGATTCAACAGTCCCAATTTTGTCAGAATACATTTTCATATATAGCTCTACTTCTAACAATATTGCTATCAGTAACAATATTACGGATATAACAATGTCAGTTTTAGGTCCATAGGTACCCTTTTCTTTGATATAAAAATATAATTTAACAATTTTTGGTATTCATCACAATTCTTTACCACACAATGGTGATTTTTGACTCCTCTCATTAAAGAAAACTTTGGAAAAGATTAATCATGGAAATATAAGAAACTGCTTGTAACAAGCAATTTCTTCATTATCCACAATGTTGAATATCCCAAAAGACAGAGAATTTTGAAATTTCATACACCAAAAATAGTCATCTGCAATTTTTTGGGATTTTGCCCTGTCTAAAATTATATCGTCTGGTAATGGGTTATAAAATCAGAGGCTTGAAGTCAAATGGGTTTTAGCGTGATCACTTGGATTCATCTTCTTTTTTCCTAATCACCGGTAGGAAATTAACCCCTAATATTAATAGATATACGCTATTACCTATTTTTTCCTGGCTCTTTACCTATATATTGGCATTAACCCATTACCAGACAAAGAACTCTCCAAATTCAAAGAATTTGTTGATGATTATTTCTGTTAAACAGAATTTTAAATATCTGTCTTTCCAGGTAGAAAACTATGTGAAAAATGCATAGATTGCTTGGAACAAGTCATTTCGTTATTTTCCACATTGGGTTAACAATAGTGTTTGAAAGTCATTTCAGAATAATGCCAGTTTATTCACCCTTAATTTACCTGTTGACATTAAATCATATTGTGTGAAAGTTATTTCATATTCTAGTTTTATCAAAATGATTATATATTGATTTCTCACAGCCAAAAAATACAATTCAAAGATTAAAAACATTAATTTATTTTGATAAGGAAAAGGAAATATCTAAAATTATTCCATAAAAAGGATTGTTAACAAAACAAGAGCCAGAGATGGAGTATGTTCCCGGAATATAGCCTTGTCAAAAAAAGTATAAAATAAACAGGAAAAGGATTTGGATGAACTGATATGAACTGATATGGCGAAGATGAGGCTATATGCTCATCCTAATCTAGACATGCAAAACTATAAAGGTACAACCTTAGTGAGCTGTAACCTTGACCTTGGAGCTATCCAAAAATTCCAAATAGCACATCCACTCATAATAGAGAACATTTGTGTAAAGATATTTCGAAATCCACAGTAATTTTAGGATCTATGCTTAAATTTAAAGTCTGACCTTGAGTTGTGACCTTGAATTGTGACCTTGACCTTAGACTTATCTGAATATTTCTTTCAAATGGCACATCTACTCAAGATAGAGAACAATTGTGCCATGCAATAATGAAATCCATCCATAATTTAAGAAGCTATGCTCTGGACATACTTAATTTCAACATCTAACCTTGAGCTTTGACCTTGACCTTGGACCTATCTGAATTTTTTTTCAAATGGTACATCTACTCTTGATAGGAAACAATCGTGCCAAGTTGTATTGATATCCATCCATAATTGAAGGAGTGATGCTCTGCACATGCTTAATTTTAACAGTTGACTTTGAGCTGTAACCTTGACCTTGGGGATATCAGAAAATAGTTTTAATGATTGACCTTGAACTATGACCTTAGAGCTATAAAAAAAAACTGGGGGGAAAAGTGTTGGCGTATTATCATAAGGAATTCACAAGTGAAGTTTCATCCAATTTGGTCTAAGGTTTGCGGAGATATTGAGGTATACGGATGGACGGACAGATGGACAGAATGGCAAAAAGACAGGAAGACGAAGAGGGGGCAATATTCTCCCCCTTTGAGGAGCATAAAAATATCCCAAAGACAACAATTCATTTCTGGGATTTTGAGTTAAGCACTTAGGGATTGACAGCCAAAATGAACAACAAAGTATCCTATTAGCTATTCCAAATCTTAAAAAGATGTGTTTATCAAACACTATGCCCCCGAAACAGGAATTCTTTAGAAACAGGTGATTTTTATAGAATTTTGACCTTGACCTTGATGATATGACCTTCCCCTGTTGCGCCTTGTTGAGACCTATCTACATACCAAATATTAGCATTGTAACTTAATCAGGGTTGAAGTTATAGGAAAATGTTTAGTTGGCAGGTTAAGTTTTGCAGACAGACAGATGGATAGACGGACGGACACCGGGAAAACATTTTTCCCCTGATCTTATCAATGCGGGGGCATAAACATAAGGCAGCATATCCTATTATTAACTTCAACTGTCTTTATTAGGCATGTTGGCTTGTGTATAAAATTTACACATGAATAAATATTGACTTTAATTTTATTTCACAAAAATATGCTGATTTTACTAGACACATTTATTTCCTTTCTTGCTTCCTTTTTTCTGATATTTTTGCATAGAGAATCAATTTTCAGCAAACTTTATTGAACAAATCTCTGTTATAAGTTACAAGTTTCAATTAAATTTATCAGAAGAACTGAAACTTAACCACGACCCACCATGAGGAAATGTTCTTAACATTAAGCTTCGCAATTTAGAAATGTGCCTCTGTTTAATTGAAAGCACACCCCAACACCAATCCCTTCACACCATTACTTAGAAAGAATGTCAAACCATGCTAGTGGGTGCTATTTGTCATAGGATTCATTAATGTGGAAAAGCCATTTTTCTGCAAGGGTCAGGGAACCTCGCAAAGTAAGAGTAACTTTGTTCAAACCTGCAAATATTACAGTAATAATCATAACAGAATGCAAGCTAAACAAATATTTCTATTGAGTGCATATTCATTTTAAAAATTTGAATTACATAGTCTGCTGTTGCAAAAGATTTCTAAAAAACAAAGAAAAACTTAATGGACAAGGAAAATTTTTTTAATCTTCATTCCGATGTCAACTCATTTCTTTCGCATATCCATTAAAAATGCAGACAAAAAGTTCTATACTATAGTATAATGAGATGTTAACCCATTCCAACTCAATCCTACTTTTTTACACCTCTCAAAAAAAGCTTGGAAAACATAGTTGAAAATGAAGAAATAGCTTCTAGCAAGCAATTTCTTCACTATCCACAATGTTTTCTACTCCCATAATAAAAGACTTAAAATTGCACCAACTTTATTATTGTCTACATCTTATTTGAAATTTGGACTGGTCTAATATTTTGTTGTGTGGGGATTGTCTAAATGCAGATTAATGTTATGGCTGTTTTCTGAAAATTGCTCTTTGTTGTTCTCACATAGTGTATAGGCCACAACTAACAAACAATCATTTTGTGAAGAAATCAAAAGCTGAAAGTAATTGTTGCAAACTTGTGAATGAAGTCATTTTCAAATAAACAGAGAGACATATTCATATAGAATTATAGTACATGCACTTCAATATTCCCTTGTTTCCTATGCCATGCAAAATTGGCCCTGAAACATCTGTGACAAGGTTCTATTGATATAGGCCATTGATGTAGCCATTAATGTCAGATGTTAACATTCACTTCAGGTTTTTTGTTTTTTTTTTGTTTTTTTTGTTTTTTTGTGGGGGGGGGGGTATTGTCAATAGCAATACGTCACTTGTTCTTGGCCCAATAATACACAATTACTGAATAATTTTGCCTTCTGGTGATGGGTTAAGCACACAAGTGAGAAATGAAACAGTTCTTTGTTGAAATATTCATCTAATCTGTGTTGACTGACTAATGTTGATAGTCCTCAAACAATCTTATATCTAATTTTAACTTTTTCGAATCTAAAACAAATTATTCATTTACTTTTTTAAATTTGACTAACAGAACATCTATATTTCAAACTTTTAGGTACATGATTATACATTCTAGATGTTTCAAGGCCATTTTCACATTGTCCATGGTTTCCCATAAAAAGTCATTCAGCAACCTACCCGCATCTTTTCTTTGTCCAGAGGCACTAAGAATTCTATTATTTGAGTTGGGTGTTATGGAATCAGACCTTCCCTCTGATGCTGGATTGTTTGAATACCCATTTCTGGCTAGAATTCGATTACGTTCAGCTTCTGTCTCCAACAAGCTTGTTATGTTGCGATACTCTGAATCTGGTATTACAGCACCAGCCCCGCCTCTTCCTGCAGCTCCAAGTGGTTTTCTCATGTATTTGCTTCTCTACAATTTAATAATTCATGTTTTGCCGAATCAAATTCATACAAATATTCTGTAATCTGTAAATAAGTTGTACAACTATCAAACATGACCTTAATACAAGATTTTGAAAATAAATGTTTAATGTCTTTAATTTCAAGTTGTTTGTTGAAACTAATTACTAAGAAAATCAGTAAAACAGAGAGAAAGTCATACACCTGTTCTTATTTAATACCTAACACAAGCTATAGGTCATCATAATTCCATAATTCTATCTTAAAAGTTAATTTGATTCTGTATTAATTTTTCATCACATCTTTTCCATAATTTGTAAGTATTAACCCATTCCCACATGGTCCCTTTTTTATGTTCCTGTTTGAAAAGATTGTGGATAAAGAAGACATGGCTTGTTACAAGCAATTTCTCCATTATCCACAATGTTTTTTACCGCAAAAAAAAAAAAAGAGTTCCAAATTTCATCAACTAAAATTGTTGTCTGCAACTTCTTTTAATATGGACCAGTTGTTTGGTAATGGGTTAAGAAATTCCATGTAATTATGAAAATGTTTTTCCTATACATATCTAGAGTATATCTAAGGATAGATTTACCATTGAAGATGAGCTTTTTGAATTGCACCAATATCCCACTTTCAATGTTTTTTTGATTTTCATGTGAATTTTGCAACAATATTGCCATTTTTTAGAATGTTAGTTTTTGTGCTTGGTAAAGTCAAACTTCATAATACAAAAGTGATAAGCAAAGTCATGTTCTTTTGAAGTTATGTAAGATGAGAAGACTTTGATAATGAATGTAAACTATCTAGAGAGACAAAATGAAACAGTTTTACTTTCATTTGGAGGAAAATCAAAATAAAACAAATAAGCTGAATAATTCAAAATATCATTGTTAGACTGGCAATTAGCATGAAAGCACTACAACTAAATATGGTCAAAACCAAATTCCAAATAAACTACAAACACCATACAAGTTTATATGAGCTAGATCTGGCTTCCACTGTCAACTATATGGATATCTTAACATTTAGAACATTTGAGAGTGATCTCAACCTTCGTTTTCCTTCCTTGAAATCTTTTTCAATACTGAACAAGATAAAAGTACAATAAGAATGATATTTGGAAGTTAAAAGTTAAGTCAACAGTTTTGTCCATGTTGGCACACAGACTATCAACTTCTGGTTAGCTGGTCTTAAAAGTTAATATACCCATTACCAGACAACAAAATTTTAGACTAGTCCAAATTCAAAGATATTGCAGACAAGAAATTTTAGTTGGTTGATTTGGAAATCTTTTTTACTTTTGGGGTAGAAAACATTGTTGATAATGAAGAAATTGCTTGTAACAAGCAATTTCTTCAATTTCCACAATGTTTTCAATGATTTTGTTCTTGGGGGCATCCAAGTGTCATTGTGGGGGAATGTGTTCATCTATTACCCTACAAACCTGCTTTTTGATAACTTGAAGAAATATAACTATGGGAAATTTGTAGGAACGGAAGATACTGCTTAAATCAAGCAATTTCTTCTTTTCACACAATATTTTCTACCCTATCTGGTACCTGTTTTCAAATTTTAGCACTCTTTGAATGTTGTCTGCAACTTATTTTCAATTTGGACCAGTCTAAATTTTTATCAGCTGGTAATGGATTTAGAGAATAATTGTATATCTAAGTATGCTGTGTATGTAGCACCAAATGGGTTTAAAGTATTCTTTAGTCCATTACCAGACAACGGAAGTATAGACTGGTCCAAAATGAGAGATGTTGCAGACAACAACTTGAAATTCATGTAATTTTAGATTTTTCAACTTTCTGGGTAGTGAACATTGTCGAAAATGAAGAAATTATTGTTACAAGTAATTTCTTCATTTAACCCATTCCCACTTAGTGACACTTTTAGATGCCCCCAAGAAAAAAGCTTTGGAAAACATTGAGTAGAATGAAGAAAAAGCAATTTCTTCATCTTCTACCATGTTTTCTACACTTCTTTCAATTTGGGCCAGTCTAAAATTTTGCCATCTGGTATTGGGTTAACAATGTTTTCCAAATGTTTTTCTTCAGGGGCATCAAAAAGAGTTTTTGTGTTGGAATGACTTCAAGCATCTGTTAATATATGTAAATATATCTTAAGTTGAAAGTATTTAAATGCACAATTATGAATTTTTTAAAGCCCACAAGAATTGGACAGGCCAAAGACCTATTGTTATTTCACATCTTTTTGCACAATTCCTTCAACATTACAAATATACACCTTTAGTTGGTGGCTAGACTCTTCTTTACAGGGAATAAAATCTTTCCAAGACCAGACAAGGATGTTTAGTATATCCCTTGTCTCTGTAAAGAAGTATTTGTTCAGCTGACATTTGATTACAGGGACATATCCCTGAGGGGAAAAATTACTATATAACAATTGTCGAAAAAAAAAATGGTTGAGCCAGCCTTATTTCAAGTAAACTTTTGACACAGCTTATCCTTTTCCTGTGATTTTTATTCTTGAGAAAACATTGTGAAAAAGGAAGAAATTACTTGTAACAAGCAATTTCTCTTTTTCCACAATATTTTCTACAATATAGCATAGTTTTATTTCAAATTGCATCCAATTTTTAGTGTTGTCTGCAACCTCTTATAATTTGGGTTAGTCTCAAACTTAAAAAAAAACACAAAAAAAACAGGAAAGGGTTATACACAATGATGATGCATGCAAAATATGGCCTCACCTGATATGCTGGGATGGTCTTTTCATTCACACTACCCAAGTTACTAGTGTTTGTCTTGTGCTGCCACGATCGTGCTCCATGGCCGGGCTGAGTGGAGAGAGACGTAGGTGAGAAAGGTACTAAACGCGACAGAGTTGTCGAGTTAGGAACTATGGGCTTAGCTAGCGGGTTTGGGGGCGGGTACAAGCAAATATTAGTGGTGGAAGGATGTGCAGTGTACATGCTGTTCAAAGAGTTAGGATCTTGTTGCTGTGCAGAGATGGTGCTAGCTGTTGTCTGCTGCTGATATGCCAGAGCAGAAGTTACAGACGTTTGCTGTGAGACACTGGACATAACAGACATGGCGCCCCTGTCAGCGTGCATGCTGCTGACAGCACCACTAATCTGACTCTCAACACGATGACTACTCTCATCATTCTCTGTCTGAAATTAAACCAGAAATAGGGAAACAGGAAAAGGTGAGAATGGGTGACAACATGGTGAGAGAAGTTATTATGTTAGGTGATTCTATAATAGTGCAAATACTGTGTTAGTAATTGATAGATCGCTGGCTCTGTCCACTGAACTTCAATAGGAAGTTCCACAACAATAGTAGAATTTGTTACCTTGCAAAATTCATGGTCAGTCACGTATAACAAAAAACTAAAGTTGTTGGTCATTGATCTAAATGTTGTAACTACAGCTTGACCAATGATTAAGTCACCAAACCAACTAAAATGCTTCAATTTAAAGTTGGCCAATGTTGAAGTTCAAGTTCACTTCTTGTCTAAACGAATGATTTGATTGGTCAGTTGATTCTTTGATTGACAGTCACAATCTGTCAATGGTATGTAAAAAATGAGGAAATGGCCAATCAAATTATGTGTAGTACGCCAATGAGTGATAAATGACTAGAAATGTTAACTGGACAGTTATTCATGCTAAAAAGAATCCTAGACCTGTTTAACCCTTTCCCGTTCAAATACGGGATTTTACGTCCCTGTGATTTTATACTCGAGAAAACATTGTGGAAAAAGAAGAAATTGCTTGTGACAAGCAATTTCTCCTTTTTTCACAATATTTTCTACCACATAGGATGGTTTCATTTCAAATAGCATCACATTTTCATTGTCGTCTGCAACCTCTTTCAATTTGGACCAGTCTAAATTGTCAAAAAACAGGAAAGGGTTAGTCATATTATTTCTACCTAGTACAAGATTAGAGTGGGTTACCATTTTGAGTAGTACTGTAATTCAAAGAACATGTGCAAGAGAAAAACAAATTCTTTCAAGTAGTTTATACAAAGAAAGATTGGAATAAAACAGCTATCTCGTAGCTGATTTGCACAAAAGCCTTAACTCCGGTAAAATTGTCATACTATTCTAAGCATTAATCTTAAGTACTTAAGCATTCTTTGTAACTTTTTCTTCTTAAGCATTAATCTTAAGTACTTAAGCATTCTTTGTAACTTTTTCTTCTTAAGCATTAATCTTAAGTACTTAAGCATTCTTTGTAACTTTTTCTTCTTTTTGGCTTTTAAAAGACATATTCAAAGTCTACCATTAATTCAATCAGACATGTCTGTTGAAATAGTATTCTATACCAATTCCCTCACAATGACACTTTTTATGCTCCTAAAGGAAAATGCTTAAGATATCATTGTGGAAAGAAATTGCTTGTAACAAGCAATTTCTTCAGTTCCCACTACATTTTCTTCCTAGAGAGAAAAAAGATCTTTAAAACTTCATCAAATTAAAATTGTCGTCTGTAACTTCTTTCCTATTGAAGCAGTCTAAAAATGTCATTTGGTAATCGCTTGAATAAAATATTGTTATGTATACTACTTCAATCATAACAGAAATACAAAATAACTAAGATATATATTTTACAGAACTTTCAAACAACTGTTGATACCTTAATAAGAAGCCACTGAATAAATGAGTGAAAGCAAAAGCCAAGTGACAGTGTGTAATACAGTTAGACATGCAAACATTTAGTGACAAAGGTTAGTTGTACCCGCATTGCTAAGCCCAAGGTAGGCCAGATATACAAAGCAACATTAACAGTCATAAATTTGTTTTGAAAAAACTATTATAATGTAATAGTTTTGTAATATTCTTGACAAGAGATGAAATTAATGTTCAACACATTTCAAAGGCTGGAAAACATGCAAGTTCAAATAATTTATAGCAAAATATAAGATATACATATAGTTGACATGCTTTTAGAAACCCTTCAACCCATTTCCTCACAATTCTGCTTTTTCAACCCTGAGATAAAGGGTTGGAAAATCTATGTGAAAAATAAAGAAATTGTCTGTAACAGGTATTTTCTTCTTTTTCCACAATATTCTACCCTTGAAGACAAAGATTTTTTTCATCTTGAAATTTTTGTCTGTGTACTTCTTTCAATTTAAACCAGTATAAAATTGTGTCATCTGATAAAGAGTTAAAAATGAGTGCTTTTTCACAAGTATACATGCAAATGACCATCAATCAACAAGGTGCCAAATTGTCACAAGATACGCCCGTCACACTGCTTAATATTAACTGGGGGTTTGAATAGAACTGAGGTTATTTTGAATCAATATCTTTTGTCAAACAAAGTATGAAAAAAAAACAAAGGGCAATAACTCAAAATTTACTCTAGGTAGAGTTATGGTTCTTGTACACTGCACTCTGACTTGGTGAGCTCTATCCATCCAATAAATTTCATGATTCTAGCTATTATACTTTTAGAGATATACTCCAGACAAGATTCAAGTATGAAAAACAACAAAGGGCAATAACTCAAAATTTACTCTAGGTAGAGTTATGGTTCTTGTACACTGCACTCTGACTTGGTGAGCTCTATCCATCCAATAAATTTCATGATTCTAGCTATTATACTTTTAGAGATATACTCCGGACAAGATTCAAGTATGAAAAAAAAACAAAGGGCAATAACTCAAAAAATAGGACAGGTAGAGTTATGGTTCTTGTGCACTGCACTCCCCCTTGGTGAGATCTATACACCCATGAAGTTTCATGATCCTAGCTATTATACTTTAAGAGATATACTCCGGACAAGATTCAAGTATGAAAAACAACAAAGGGCAATAACTCAAAAAATAGGCCAGGTAGAGTTATGGTTCTTGTGCACTGCACTTCCCCTTGGTGAGATCTATACACCCATGAAATTTCATGATTCTAGCTATTATACTTTTAGAGATATACTCCGGACAAGATTCAAGTATAAAAAACATCAAAGGGCAATAACTCAAAAAATAGGCCAGGTAGAGTTATGGTTCTTGTGCACTGCACTCCGTATTGATCAGAAGAATATAACTGCCAAGTTTAAAGTCAATCGGACTTATGGTGACAGAGTTATGCTCCGGACAAAGAAGTGGACACCGCCGGACGCCCGGACGCCCGCACGACCGGACAACCGGACACCCGGACGCCCGGACACCACGGGTGATCCCATAATACGTCCCGTCTTCGACGGGCGTATAAACAGGGGACAACTTTGGAATCCTGTGTAACAAATATTTGAAGATGATATTGGATACAACACATGTAAATGTTGAATCTTGAAAAAATTGGCAATTTTCAAAAGGTGATATAAACAACTGAAATATAGCTCAACCCATCACCAGACTACAACATTTTAGACACGTCTAATTTGAAAGTAGTTTCGGATGACACTTTCAAGCTGAAATTTTGAAAATCCCTGTCTTGCTGGGTAGAAAACATTGTGGGAATTTAAACAAATCTTTGTATATATAATATTTTCAGGTAGCATGCTGCTGTTTAGAAAAGCTGTTTAACCCATTAATCACAACAAAATATTACACTGTTCCAAATTCAAAGAAATTAAAGACGACAATTCCAAGTTGAGAGAGTTTTGAATATCCTTGTCTTTATGGACAGGAAAATGAAGACATTTTACAAACAATTTCTTCATTTTCAACTTGTTTTCTTAGAATCATTTCTTGAGGGGCTAAATAAGCTGGATAGATACGACACTGGGTTCTTTATCTGGTTAATGTAAATTTTCAACTTCATTATGACAACTAAAAGTCAAAACACCAAGAAAAACAAAAGACTTTTCTGCAACATCAAACAAACAGCAAAGCTTCACAAATAGAGATTAGCTAATTGTTCATTCTATAAGAACTGGATACTTTAATTTGATGGGTGAAAGCACTGCTATTAAATGGCCTGTATAGAGATTAAGATATATCATAATGCATTACTTCAAATGAAGTCAAACAATGTTTTCTAAAGGACAGAGGCAAATTTAATGACAAGACTCGTTGAGACAGGAATAGGTCTGACCAATCAAAATCAAGATGGTGCTATATTGCTCACCTGTTCATGATAGCCTCTAAGCTTACTTGTATGGGAGAAGATTTTAAGATGTACTTCTAAAACTCTCTATATAAAATTTTGGATCCCACAACAAAATGCCTATTTTTATCAAAGAAAGATAATATGACTTATTTCTGTAGTTCATGGTAAGGTAATGCTACATGCAAAATACAAACCTCTCAACCAATAGGTCTGCAAGGAAAAGGATTGAAAAAATATTTCCTCATCTTTTTTTTAAGTACAAGATGCCTCAGCATTTAGTAAGGTATCATAAGATATTACTACTATATAAAATTGTGACAAAGCTTTAAAGGGAATGTGCAAATATTGTGAGCTCTTGAGTGAAAATAATTACTGATGCAGCATGCTTCACAACAGACATTCGAGAATCACAAAAACTCACCATGAACATGTTGTGTTCAGGTGAGCTTGAAAAAAGAAAACGACATTTTGAAATGTCTGAAACTATAATAATATTTTTAATCTATTGATGTTAGGAACATAACAAATTTCTCTATTTAGTAAAGAATTACTTACAGATGAAAGCACAAAGATGGCTGTTAAATCTAAGAGCAACATTTCTGCTTGCGATATTCTCAAAACATGCAAATATATCTTTCAGAAAAGCAGCAACACACTTCTTGGTGTAAGTCACTCAAAAAAGCAACTTCGATGGCTTAGCAAGAAACAGTTGTAACTGCCTATATGATTATAGGCAGTTACAACTGTTTTGAACTGAGCCATCCAATTAGTTCTAAGTTTATTTCCCTTTTCCTGAATTCAACCAGTACTCTGTAGGGCTGAAGCACAACTTGAGCCTAGCAAAATGAGGTTATGTCCTAAAGAATTCAACACATTGCTGTAATTTGATGAATTGTTGGCTCTGCCAAGGTAGTTGAGCTGAGGTATCAAACATCTTCATTTTGAAACACATATAACCAGGAACATAGAATCAAAATGCAAATCTTTGATTGGCAACTTAAACATTGTAACTAATTTGAATAAGCTGTAGTTACAACATTTAACTCTCCAAACCAACGAAAATGTATGGCATGAATTTGGGATTTTAACATTTACTTTTGGTAAAAAAAAAATAATTTGATTTGTCATCCAATTTTTTGGTTGACAGCTGCGAACCATCGGTTACCCACTTTTAGATATATACCAGTATCAAACATTTGAACTGAAAATGATAAGTCATGAAATCCAAAGTGGATCTTCAGCATGCAGTCAGGTTGTAGCTCAATCTACTCTGGTTAACAAGAATGTAAATACAAACAATCCATGACAGCATAACAAAACATAACAGAAACATCAGCGTTAAGTTGCTGTCAAGGCAAATTGTCACACAAAGTTAGCATGCCATCAGTAAACAAGTACACCTGTTTTACCTCCATTTCCAAAATTTCCTCCGTATCAGAACCTTCCAATATGTATGGTTCATGCGTGAGAACTACTTTTTTATCGCTACTACTGTATGAAAGTCGCACATGTGGAAACTGCCGATTCAACTCCTCCTTAGAGTTTAAACCACGTGCAGGGAATGTACGATTTGACATAGATGACCGATATATGGTCTTATCAAGCCTTGAATTGTTTTCATTTGCTAATGCATGATTGTGTCCAAAGTAGCGATCAAGAAGTTTTTTGTAATATGCTTTGTCCTTGATTCTGATGGGAGCCTGGCGCCCTGACAAACAGGAATCCATCTGACGATTTGTATACAGCCATCTTTGATTTTCCTAGTAGTGCATAGGTAAAGAAGGTGAAAATTAAAGTGAAACTTTGAAAGAAAAAATTAAATACAATGAATCATTCATTTTCTGTTGAAGACTTTTGACAAATAAAAACATTCAAGAGATCTCCATTGCTGCTAATATGACTGGGTAATCCTGAGAAAAGGGATAAAATTTGACCCCTAATGCAAATAAGGATCATCTTTTTTCACGGAGAGTCATAATTGTATAGCATGTAGAAAGTAATATCAACTTTTAAGGGAAATGTGCCAAATTAGAACTTTATTCTGATTCTTGACAGCAATTGAAGGATGGCACCTGTTAACAAAAATTTGATTGACCAATCAAATCATACATTTAGGAAAGAATCAAACTTCTAACACTGGCATTGATCAACATTTTACATGAAGCATTTATCTTCTTTTTTTGGGGGGGTTGGCGACTTAAACATTGTAACAACAGGTTATTCTATTCTGTTCAATATCTAAGTGAAACTTCCTGTTGGAGCTCAGTAAAGTGGGCATGGCCAGTGATCCTAAAATTGTAGTCTAGTAAAGACCTGTTCTGGATATTTGTTTGAGAATATTTGTGGATAAAATAACAAAATTTTATTGGATTGCTGTTTTACATCTTACATGTTTACTTAAGAACAGGTTTTGATGAGTTGGGTTTTTTTTTTTTTCTCTCTTTTTATATATCCATCAAAAAGGATAAAAAGTTGAAGCTAGAGTAGCTTTGTTGTTTAATTTCTTTATACTAAACTAATTCACATTTCACTAATCTTCAACAGAAAATGACACAAAATCAAAATGCACTATTAATCTTTACTAATAACATAAAACCTCTACGTAATTCATGGGACTAAAATGGGAAGCTAATGTGCAAGGAAGTAAGATGCTAAAAACCAAGCTAAAAAAAAATAAAATGACATAACCAGACTCTGAAAAAAGAATTAGACCACAACCATGGTTTGAAATCAGAGTATGATCTGCAGGAGGAATGAGCGGTAAGACTGGTTTATAGGATATTTCCATGACCATCTTGAGGTCAAGATATTTTTTTAGATATAAAGTCATTATCAGCATTTTTTTACCAACTTAAGGTTTCTACGTAAATATTTTGTTTTTGACATATTCAAAACTGAAAAAAAAATACACACTCTATGTAAAGGTATTACATTAAAGATGATGTAACTTCATTTTGCCACTAAACAAGTCATTAAAGTTAATTTTCAAATCAGGGAATATTATACCAAAACAAAGTACATGTAATATTATATTACTGTATTTGTTACGGTTTTAATTTTGTGTTGTGCTATGCTACAAATCAGTGAGGTTTAAACTATCTACAGCAACATCTATTATGTATAAAATGCTGCTTTTCACATATGTAATTATGTTCTTAGTTAAACGATAAAATAATCATCACTAAATTCTACAATTTAGATACAAATTATACTGTCTTGGATATGATACAGTTTTTAGCAGAAAGTGAGGTATAAGCAAGGATATCATTTGTACCAAGTTTAGAAAAATATGAGATTTTTAGGTAAAATGAACTTTTTTTCTTTTTACTAGAATTTGAATAGGCCATTACTATAAAGAGGTATATTTTAAAGCTATATTTATCAAGAAATAGGGGTTGCTTACAATGCATATATAATTACATAACTTGAAGGCACTCCTTTCTGATCATTGGTAAAAGTATACGATACAATATGAAGTGCATTTTGATACTCTTGTGACTTCTTTCAACAAGAGGCTCTCTAGCATATGCATCGCTCCACCAATCTAAATTAACACATACCAAAGAACATTTCTATGGATTTGGTAGTAATCCTGATGAAAAGTTGTTTGAATAACCATTTATTGATGCACTGATGCATTCACAGGTGGAGAAAAGCTTGCAGATAGACTCACAATGGGACACAAAACAGAGCCAACACCATGACAATATCCCAAGTGGTCTCTGACCAGTGGACCTTATAAGTAGAAGCATATTATTTATTTAGTCCCATTGACTCAATATAAAAGAAAACAAAGTATATGAAATGAACGAATACAAGGAAAACAATGATTATTATAGAATAAGGTTTAAAGAGTTTTCTATAGAACCAACCAGTTTCAAAAGAATTAGGAGACAAAATGAGTAAAGATCTAAACTTGACACAAAAGAAAAAGCCATTTTGTTGCCACAGGTAAGATTATAAGTACACAAAAGGTAAAGTTTTGGACATACCTGGGGACTGCCCAGGTTTCTGAGAGCTAGTCTCCTGATATCACTTTTAATGTTCTGTAGATGGTAAACAAATATACTGCAGTTTTTAACTTTCTAGAATTGGTAACTTCAGAAAAAAATTCTTTTCTTAAAGACCCCATATCACATATGTATATAACAAGAAAACATACATATCTTCAGTGGGCGATCAAAACCTCCCAACTACATCTTAATTAAGCTAGAGTAAGCCCATTATCACACAATGACGCTTTCTGACACTCTGAAGAAATACAAACATGGTAAACGTTGAGGAAAAAGGAGAAATTGCTTGTAACAAGCAACTTCTCCTTCTCTGACAATGTTTTCTACACTATTTGGCAATTACTTTCCAATTTTAGAGCAATTTGAAAGGTAGTCCACAACTCGTTTCAATCTGGACCAGTCTAAGTTGTGTTGGAATGAGTAAAGAGATTTTGGTCATCCCCTGGTGATATATAGATAAATGAAAAAACAACAGATATAATGTGATCAAATACCCTACTGATAAGCATGTAGGTATTGTAAAACTATTTTGACACATAAGCACCAAACTGTTCTAAGTGCATATAGCATGTATATGCACTTATACTAGTTTAGTACGGTGGAATCCTGTTAATCTCAACACTAATTTGCCAAAGTATTTGTTGCAATAAACCAGAAATTCCTATTAAAAGGTGCTATTTGTTCTATAAATCTAATGTCTGTGCAAAATGTGAGTTGCAATTGAGCAGTGAAATGCAATTATCAGGGTTGTGATTAACCTATTCCCACACAACAAAATTTTAGACTGGTCCAAATTGAAAGGAACTGCAGACTACAATTTAAAATTGATGTTTTTTTTATTTTTTTCGTCTTTTTGAATAGAAAACATTGTGGATAATAAAGAAATTGCTTGATACAAGCAATTTCTTCAATTTTCATAATGTTTTCCAAAGTGTTAGTCTTGAGGGGCGTAAAAAGGAGGGATTGTGTGGGAATGGGTTAAGAGGATTCCACTGTATTGACACCTAAAGTATTCTTATAATAGTTATGTAACTGAAAATTCAAATGCTCTTTGGATAGTTTAGCTCTAAAATCTCAAATTGCACTTATGCTTAAACACCTATATTTTGAATGGAAGTCTTGAATAGCCAAAGCCTATGGAAGCTGCATCTGATCTCACCTGATCACTTTTACTGATTCATTTTTGTTGTGAGCATAGGCGGTATCATTTGGGAAAATACGGTTCATGTGAAACGAGAGCTTGTCACCAAATGTTGCATATTACCCCATATCCCTTAGCACTTTCAAAGTAATAAGTCAGATTACGTCTGAAAATAACTTCATTTTATGAAAACATGTCTAAATTCAAAAGGAAATAATACTTTGACCAGAAGGGGTTGTTGATACTTCAAAATTGACTTCTGCACAATTTCAACATATGATCAATGTAATTTCAAAGCTTAATATAACTTGAGGAAAGTGAAGGAGGAGTCTGCAAAACAAAATAACTAGTATAAGTATACATCTAAAAAAAATAAGAGATATTTCTTCAACCAGCGCAGATGACAATACAAAATTCCTCCTTACATTTCTCTAAAATGTGGTCTATGTATTCATAAAATGGACTTGTCTATCTATTCCTGTAGAGAAACGAAGTCCAATTGTCTAACCCAAGAAGTCAAATTTCTTAATCCCTTGATAATACAACCCTGCGCTTTATTTTGGTCCCAACAGATTTTACTGTGATATGTACCCAAGCAGATGGATGGATAGACATACCCACACAGGCAGGTTGATTTCGGAATACCCCTGAAAACATTCTCTTTGCGGAGGTATAATTTTGTATTTGTAGGTAGAGTTTTCTGTTTCTTTGATCCTCAAGAAATACAAAAAGAGTATCAGCAAATATTAATACAACAAAGGTATTTTTAGGGTTATGGGTGACTTACTCAAAATTCAATATCTTAGGGTGTATAGTCTTTGCTGTTGCTAGATTTTACAATGGTGTGAATGATAAATATTTGATTTGACATGTGATGATATTCATAATTGAAGTGAATAAAGTGATATTACTGGTACATGTATGATGTGAATAATTATAATCATAATTTTTGTGAAAAAAGAAAAAGATGCAGATTCAGATCCTTTTAACCGATTACCAGAGCACAAATTTTAGACTGATCCAATATGAAAGATGTTGCAGACAACAAATTTCAGTTGATGAAATTTGGATTGTTTCAGCTTGCTCTGTAGAATTCATTGTGGATAATGAAGAAATTGCTAGTAACAAGTAATTTCTTCAGTTTCGATAATGTTTTCAAGAGTCATTTGTCTTGGGGGCGTCAAAAAGCGTCAGTGTTTGGGAATGGGTTAAAACATGGGGCTTGTGTGCTCACCTGAGTCAAAGGATCATTTTTTATGGTACTGTTCAAAGTTAAGTGATAGTTGAATAAAAAAGTTAAAATCATTCTTCATTGTTATATTGACCTAGGCATTCATGAATTATGATAACAGTATTCATAGCAGTCCATAAACTGATTCTTCTCACCAAATAACAAAACACAAGCCCTTTTGAATAGAAAATACCTGCCCCCCCTTTTGGTTTCCTTTTTCATTTTCCACAAGATTAAATTTTAAAGAGGGAATTAATTCGCCAATTTTTTTTTAAGCAGTGGTACTATTTTAATGTCCTTCCCTGCCCATCTGTACCTCTGCAACTAGGGAAGTAAAGGTCATATTTTTGGAAGGAGGTCAAAGGGCTGATAGTTTGGCTAAATATCAAAGGCTCTAGGTCTTCTAGATAAAAAGAAGAATATTTTCAATTAAAGGGTTTTTTTTGTTTGTTTTTTGTTTTTGTTTGTTTTTTTATTTCACTTCTGTTGCCATGGTATAAGTTTTCAAGGATTCAAATTGTATTAACTTTTTATTCAAGTTGGCCCAGTGGTTTACAAGGAAATATTGTTTGAAAAAAAAATGTTGATTTACAATCACTAACACAACATAAGACTGACATAGGACAGAGGGGGATCATTATAACTCATTTGACCACTTTGTGCTCAGGTGAGCGGTAAAATAATTCTGGCTTACAACCAATATCAAGATAGACCTGTTACTAAGAAATATTGTAATTTCAGAAGATAGTAAAACATATAAGTCTGTTACAACATTCTGTCAGCAAGCATTGAAATAACAAATAAATGTTGCTATAACTGGTTGGAAAAGCTATTCTGTTATTTTGTTACAAAAAAGGTGACCAAGTGGTTAAAATAGGTCACACTGTACAAAGACAAATGACCTTGAAACTAGATCAAGGTCAAGCTTTCTACACACAATATTGAGACTCTGTTGAACTCACTAATGAATGATGTTTAAGTGGACAATTTGGAGGACACAATTTTGTACATGTTGACCGCAAGTCATCCTGCGAGAGAGCATAATGGCTTTTCTTCCTGATTCCAGAAAGGTTGTGCTAGAAAAATGAATCAATAAAATAAGACTTCAAGTGCTTTTAAGTAAAAACATTTACATGCATGAAATTGAAAACTCAAGTACAAGAGAACCAACCCTTGGCTGATGGATGCTAGATAGCGAACAAAAAATAAAGATAAAAGGGGTAAAATTCTTACAAAATGCATAAGTTATCCCCCTTGACGGTATGTATTAAGTATTACTCTTTTGATAGAAAACATAATAATATTCAAGGTTTCAATAAACACCAATTTTTAATACAAAGAGATATTTCAAAAAGTGAAAATTTTAACACAGCCATGATGCAAACAATTACAATTCCTTTTTTTTTCCATTTAAACTTTAAAGTTGCCTTTCACCAGATTTCATAAAAACAACAACAACAAAATGATACCAAGCAGTATAAGTGTCATTTCTTTTTTTTTTTTTAATGAAGCTTCCGAGAGAATGAAAGTCTCCTGACTTAAGGTACTTTCAGTGAAACAAATTGAAAAATTTGAGATTTGAAGAACTAGAAATAAGTAACAGACATGGATGCCCCCCCCCCAACATTTTTTGTCTAAGGGTCAGTTTTGTCACATTACCTTCAATTGCAACTTCAATTGATTGATTGAATGGGGTTTAACACCGCTTTAACAGTATTTCAGCCATATCGCAGCCGCTGGAGCACCTAACAGTGGATTCCTATTATTTCTCACACGAGTACTACTACTACATCCTTTCCTAGCCTCCAGCTGCTATCCCACTTAGGTTTATGATTAACCACACATTTGTTAGAGACAATATGTGCCGCCGGGGATCGAACCCATGACACCCTGTGATTGAAGCTTAAGAGTATGACGAGCTACGGACTGCGCTATGATGACGGTCACAATCGTAACTTTAAACTTGGGAGTATTCAACAAGACTTTTCGCATGACACTGGTACTTTTCAAGGGAAACAAATTTGCCAATGTAATTCTAAATCCATCAATGAATGTAGAAGATATGCTTTGGACAAGAATTAGAAATACACACTAACTCGCACACAAACACACCCATCCACCCATGGGCAGAGGTAACACTTTTTGCCTATAGCAATAACATGGTGACAGCATAAAAAAAATCTGTTTATAATCTGATGTAAAAACTTTATGTAATAATTGATACTTTAAGTTTGGCAATGGTAAAAACAGTAAACTTTGGTCATTAGTTTTCTCATACAAATATCAATCAAGTGAAACATAAACAATATCAATAGAACTAGCTGTATGAAAACTCAAGACCACTAAAGCAGGCATAGCAGTCTAGTAAAATGTTGATGAGTAAAAAATACTTGTTAAAAGCAAGAGGTTCATGATGGTCCTAAAGCGCTCACCTGGATCATCTGCTATTAATAGAATGCAACTGGAGCCAAATAATTATAACCAGTTTCATGAGGATTGAGCCAAAACTGTGGCCACTGGAGGGTAAACAAAGAAATTGTCATTAAAGCCCCTCTTCCTGTATTTTCCTAAAGTACCTTCCCTTAATGTAAAGGGTTCATCCTTATGATATAACAATTATCCTGACCAAGTTTCATGAAGAGTGAGCCAAACTTGTGGCTTAAGTGTAAACAAAGAAATTGTCATTAAGGCCCCTTTTCCAATAGAAGCTTCTTATAATCAATAAAGTTCATGCCTATGACCTTATAATTATTGTGGCAAAGTTTTATGAAAATTTGGCCAAAATTTGGGCCTCTAGAGTGTAAAAGCAAAGAAATTGTCATTAAGGCCCCTTTACCTGTAGTTTCATGTAGAACCTTTTAAATCAATGGAGTTCATCCTTATGACATTAAAATTATTCTGGCCAAGTTTCATGAAGATTGAGCCAAAATTAAGCCCTCTAGAGTGTAAGCAAAGAAATTGTTACTAAGACCCATTTCCCATGTTTTCTAAAAGAGATCCTTCCCATAATCAATATGGTTCATCCTCTTGACCTAAAAATTATTCTAGCCAAATTTCATTAAGATTGAGCAAAAAAAGAGGCCTCTAGAGTGTAAACAAAGATATTGTAAATAATGCCCCTCTTCCAGTGCTTCTCAATAGAACCTTCTTATAATCTATAGGGTTAATCCTTATGACCTAACATTTTTTCTGGCAAAGTTTCAAGAAGATTGAGCCAAAATTGGGGCCTCTAGAGTGTAAACAAAGAAATTGTCATTAAGGCCCCTATTCATGTGTTTTCAAATAGAACCTTCTCATAATCATTAGAGTTCATCCTTATGACCTAACAATTATTCTTGCAAAGTTTCATGACAATTAAGCCAAACTTGTGGCCTGTAGAACGTAAACATAGAAATTGTCATTAAGGCCCTTCCCCTGTGTTTTCAAATAGAACCTTTCCATAATCAATAGGGTTGATCCTTATGACCTACAAATTATCTGGCCAAGTTTCAAGAAGATTAGATCAAAACTGTGGCCTCTATATTGTGAAAAGACTTCAATTGTTGATGCACGAAGGACGACGGACAACAGACATTCAATGATCACAAAAGCTCAATATGAGCACATTGTACTCAGGTGAGCTAAAAATAAGAAGTGTATTTTAAAGCATTGTTATTTCTTTATTTGTTGATCATTTGTAATGAATTATATGGATGTAAATTAATTTGATGATTAACCTTTGACCTATTCTTGAATTCCTTTTTTGGGCAACTAAAATATTTTCATAAAATCAGTTGGACAGCATAACAAGAGGCAAAGCTTGGTTTGCATTTGCTAGTGAAAAGAAAAGTTGAAAGGACATAACTCTCACAAAAGCACATTCAGAGTTGTCTCTTTTGATAATATGAATTGTTCTTTTGATAGTAAATACACATGCCAAGTTTCAAGTAAGTATTTTAAGAAGTACCAGATCTGACAAATGTCACAGTTAGTACTCAAAATGAAAATAAGGACTTCACCAGTATGACAAAACCTCATATTTTTCTCCCCCAAATCTGAGTAAAAGAAAGTAACAACAACACTAAAATTGTTTTAGGCTTAGCAAGATTTGATGGCAATATACTTATTGATTGAATTGAGTTTAACACCACTTTTAACATTATTTCAGTCATATCGCAGCAGCTGAAGAACCAAACCATGGATTCCTGGTACTTCTCGCACCTGTACTACCACTACATCCTTTCCAAGCCTCCACCTGCTCATCATTCCTCTTAGGTTTATGATTATCCACCCATTGGTGAGAGACAAATATCGGAAAGGATTTTCCTCGCTGTCAGGGAGGGGGTCAGAATACTGAAAAGTGACATGTGTCAAGGTCGACACAACATGGGAATAATGATAACAGTTTATCTGTTAACTCATTACCAGCTGACAAGAATCTAGACCGGTCCAAAGATACTGCAGGTGTCAATTTTAAGTCAATGAAATATCAAGTCTTTTGAGGTGCAGAACATTGTAGATAATAAACCAACTGCTTGTAAAAAGTGATTTCTTCATTTTCCATGATGTTTCCAAGCTTTTTTCCTTTGGGCATCAAAAGGCGTCAGTGCGTGGGAATGGGTTAACCCGATTTATACAGTTCAACAAAATTAATGGTATTGAGAGACAAAAAGAAATCAAAATTCTTTACAAATATCATCAAATGTACACAGTGATCATTCCAAATGTCATAATATTTGTACAAATTTGAAGCAATATTCATTTGTGTGTGATTTTTTAAGTATAGAATGTGAGCTTTAAACTGACTGAACTGAATATGTGATTGTCAAAAATGCAATATGAGAAACCATGATCATTGAGCACTGTAGCCATTCAGCCAATAAAACAGTTTGATTACCTGTCCCTGTCCAAAGAGACACTACAATATATATACAGGGAACCGGCAATAAGTTTTAAAGAGAGAACTAGGGCATCATATGCTAGTTACCACACTAAGTTGTAGCAGCTTCATAGTATTCTTGGTCAAAATAGGTAGAGAATGCAGAAATGCATGGTGATTTATCTCCATTCAAAGTGTAGATTGTTATTTTGATACCGAATATAATTGTAATACAAATTTCAAGGTATAAGTTTATCAGATCAAAGGCCTTCAATTGTGACACCATGATTATGAAAATACCTCAACTTTTTGTTCTAAAACAACCCAGATGAAAAAAATATGATTGAATCTTGTTAATACAGAGGCTTTTTGAAAGGCTTCATAATATGAGTTTAACGTTAGAAAACTCACATAGGAAAGTACAGCCTAACCTATATTAACCAAGCACCTAAGAGTCATGCAAAAAGTGCTTTCTTAATCCATCACCAAACAATAACATTTTAGACTGGTCCAAACTGAAAACAGTTGCAGACAACAATTTCAAGTTCATGTAATTTTAACTATTTCTGTCTTTTTGGGTAGAAAACAATGAAAAATAATGAAATTGCTTGTACCAAGCAATTTTTTCATTTTCCACATTGTTTTCTCAAACTCTTTTTGAGAAGTGTAAAAAGGCTTGACTAAATGGGAATGGATTAGGGCAGGTGCTTGCTTCATATAGGTTGAATTCTAATAGTTTGTTTCATTTGGAAATAGAATGACTGGTTGCTTAACCCTTTCCTGCACAAACACAGGATTTTATGTAGCTGTGATTTTATATTTGAGAAAAAAGCAATTCTTCTTTTCCAACAATATTTTCTACCACATTTGGATGGTTTCATTTCAAATTACATCGAATTCTTTTTGTCTTCTGCAACCTCTTTCAATCTGGACCAGTCTAAAATTTTAGAAAAAAAAACAACTGGAAAGTATTAATACAGGTTGCTTGCTTAATACAAGTGGCCACTAAGACAGGTTTGACTGTAATGTCCTTATTTGCCTGAGATCAAAGTCAGAAACTTGAGATCAAACAAGGTTTAAATCATAATATAAGTCTAAAACAACAATAAGGTTAAGCATTTTCTGCATCTGAAAGTCTTTTAAATCAAGCAAGGGAAAATAAAATGTTCTTTCTACGTAATTGGAAAACAAATAGCAAATTTATAAATTTTTAAATGAGGAATAATAATCATATATTTTTTTGCAAGTTATTTATCTCGCATCATATTCTTTTACCAATTGACCAATATCTGGCCCAAATACTACATTGGCCCTGTCCGTTGACTCCTACAGTAAGTCCCGCTTTGAACTTAAATGGCATTATTTTGCAAAATTTATGACCAGAAGCATGTAACAGAAAAGTAGAATCATTGATTGGTGACCTGAATATCAAAAGCCAAAACAACAAAAAAAAAGGGTATCAAATATGGCGCCCAATATCGGGAGTTCAAAACAAATTTCAAAAATTTCATTGGTAGACTGGTTATTTGATTGACAGCCGCAATAGGTCAATTGTGGCAAGATCTAAACATCTATATCAAAAGTAAATAAATGATCAATTATTTTGGACAAATACAATTGGTGGTCTAATATAGAGCACTCTTTTCAATAAATAAAGACTTTAAAAAAATCCACACCAACTCTCTGAGACTTGTCATAATGTCTAAAGTTATCGTGTAAATTGTTTTACTCTTCACATTCCTACATCAAACTGATGCCTCATATATACAAAATATTGTCCACTTTTTATGCTTTGTTCCAAATTTCGACTTAGGAAATACCAGACAGGGTAAACAAGGATATGCAAATGGTCACACAAAAAAAGCCTACTGGAAGTGAGAAGAATATAACCCCAGAACCTTTTATTTCAGGCAGATTTTCTGAATGAAGACTGAACTTTTTATCTTAATTTATTCTCATTTCTCAAATATCAGTCCTGATACTTCCATGCTGAATCAACTGATAGATTGCTGGCCACGCCCACTGACAGGAAGTTTGACTTATATATCAAACAGTGATATTTTGTAAAAAAAATTATGGACAGAACATGTAACAAACAAGATGTGTTTGTTAAACACTATGCCCCCATAAATGTGACCTTCATAAGTGACATTACCTTAATCGACATCCTTGACCTACAAATTACTGATGCCTATATCCTAAATATGAGCCATTTATCTGCAAGGGTGTTTGGAATAAGAGAAAAATGTTAAGTTTACAGCTAGCAGACAGACAGACAGAGAGACGGACAGAAAGACATAGGTAAAACAATATGCCCCTGATCTCATTGATGCGGTGTCATTAGAAGTAAAATGGTTTGTTCGCGACCTAAATGTCATTACTTCAGCTTGAAAAAGCCATCAAAAATGCTTATCATCAATGTCTGAGTTCAAAGTTCACTTACTTTCTAAATGTTTGATTTGATTGGTCCACTGACTTTTGAATGACAGCCAAGATCCGTCAATTCTCTATCATAATTTTTTTTTACAAAATTCCCTGGACTTTTTTTGTATGACAATCACATTTGGTTTCTATCACCAGTGTATTGGTACATGCATTAATGGTGATGGTCTGTATAAACCCCCAATGGTTTCAACTAAAATGTGGCCTTACTTACCGGAAAATTGTAGATATAACCCAAGTTAAAATCAGTCAACAAAGGGGGAAGCTATATCAAAGAACAAATTAAGCCAATGCATTACTATGATAATTCTGATAAATTCATAAATGAAATGATATTTTGGGACCTTGTCTGAATTAATTTTTACAAGATCATATTTTCTTTTTTAAAACTAGCAAGTAAGCATGTCCTAAGAGTATAAATTGTTTTTGGACAAAAACAGTTAATATCATAAAAGTGCTTTAAAAACATGCTAGTGTAACAAATTCTGAAAACATGCAATATATTAGCAGTTAACAACTCATTTAACACAAATTTCAATAAAAGACCATGCAAGGTGTCAGAATCAGAATAAAAATAGGTTACAAAGTGTCAATAACTGGAACTTTTTTGGTTTTTATGAACCTGTATATATTTCAGTAATATCCCAGCAAAATTCTTTCAGTGCTTCCTAGGTATCACCAGCATTAAGTTGGCGCTCTTTAACCTATTACCACACCAGAAAATTTTATACAGGTCCAAATTGAAAGAAGTTACCAATGACCATTTAAATTCCCTAAAATCTAAGTTTTTTCAAACTTTCTGGGTAGAAGATATTGTGGAATTTCTTAATTTTACGCAATTGTTTTTCTTGAGGGGTGTCCAGAAGCTTCATTGTGTGGGAATGGGTTAAGGTCTTGCCCAATATATACCAACACAACAAGTGGCATGGCAAAGATTTGAACCAATCACCTTCAATTTATCTCAGATCACTAGTTTGACTAGCTAAACACCAAGTGACACAAGACCCCCTTTTATGGTTAGAGTTGAACCTCATTTTAGTTTCTTTTTTCCTAATCTATCAAAATAAATTCAACAGATCATAGCAAAACCAGTTCTTATCCAACTATCCTTTTATCACCAAATTACTCTTTTATCCATTGTAACAATACTATCACACAGGAGCAGTGTTGTGCCTAGGCCGCGGCATCACAGGATTCCCGCAAATTTATTCCCGATGTCCCCTAAAATCTAAGCCATCGCGGGATTTCGGGCGCGCTCAAATTTCCGCGATCATTTATACTCTGTAATGCCTACGAAAAAAGTCCTGCTCGATCGGCGTTTACATTTATTATGATAGTATAATTTACGCATTGAATATTATTACACGTACACGGTGCACCCTCAAAGACTTGACTGGGACCCGAAATTTGCCTTTCGATTCTGGAAATTTTGATGTAAAATATTATGAACCAGTCGCGCACCTACAAAAACTTGACTGTGACCCACAATGTGCCCTTTGATTCAGCCGATTTTAATATAAAGTAACGAGAACCGGTCTTGGAATTGTTACTAAAATTAAAAATGGCTAAACGACAGATGCGCTTGACTGACTTTATGTCAGGAAAATGTGGAAAGGTAGCAGACGATGTTGAATCAACGGAGACGGCTGCGATCCAGCCGTGTCTACATCTGCTGATGCAGACAGCGAAATGTCCCAGTCATCTCCTTCTTCCTCAGAGACAAAAAACGGAAGGAACGAAATTTCCAAAAGAATTGGTTGTCAAAATTTCCTCAGCTGCGAGAATCGGGTGACAGCCAGAAATGCGAGACCTGTTTGGAATCGAAACTAAAACTATTTGCTACAGACACTTGGTGTACCAATATGCGCTCAAGTACCCTAACAAAATTGGGCTTATCATGTACGTGCAGTTGTAGCTTTGCGTTTGAAATATGAGGGGGCCCTTGCTATAGATCGCTCATTCAATGGAAAAGATGAAGCCATAACAAAACTTATGGAAATAGTGTACTTTATTGCAAAAGAATCCAGCATGGACAGAAAATTATATTCAAATTAGACTATTTATCAATAACAGGTAAGAATTAGTTGTTGTAGTTTGTCCCCCAAAATTTCCCAATGTCCCCTTGAAATTTAGGTAGGGGGACACCTGTGTCCCCCAAAAATTCTGACCTAGGCACAACACTGCAGGAGTCTTTTAACATCTATACAACAAATCTTTTTCATTTAAAAAAAAAATAACAATTTAGTAGTATTATTTGAAAATAGTCAATATTCATCAATTAAGAGGATGTTCAGGAAGTTTGCTGTCATAATTGGTATACAAATAGATTTTCTTAAAATCTTTCAAGAATGTTTGGTATAGATTTTCTCAAAAATTGTCTTCAGAATCTTTCTCTGTTCCTTCCTATAAGATCTGAAATGTGCTAACTTTCAGTATGAATTACCTTTGGAGAACAACTCATGCCCAGACAATAAAATTTTAGACTGGTCAAAATTCAAAGAAGTTGCAGACAACAAGTTTTAGTTAATTTAATTTCAAAATTATTTGTCTCTCTTGATAGAAAACATGGTGAGAAATGAAAAATTGCTTGTGATAAGCAATTTCTTAGTTTTTCCATGTTTTCCAAAGCTTTTTATTGGTGGACTTAAAAAGCAGGATTTAATGGGAATTGGTAAATATATTCTTTAATTTTGGTTTTCTAGTCTTTTTTCTTGCAAGATTCATTTTTTTTTTCTTTTAATTTAAAAATTAAAGTAATAAGGGTAATTTCACACAAGTGTGCATGCAAATACCCATGCTGTTAAGAAACAACAAAATCAAAATGTAATTTAATTGAAATGGCTTAAAATTGATTGTTTATAATCTTATTTGTAAATGTTTTATATATGAATGATTCTTTCATCTAGCATTAATGAGTGTAACTGGATATTACACATGTTGCAGATTTACCCTTATATCTGCTATAATTTACAGCTAGCAGTTTCATATAGAATTTATCTGTCGTATTTCCTTCCATCCTTCAAGATGGTATTAGGCTATAATGCATCTCTTTTAAAATTTAAGTTTATGCCATTTGAAAAATTTGCCAATTCATTGATTTGATGTAAGATAAACCAAAGCAGGTATATTGAGGGCAAATAAGAATTATCTGTCAAGATATGCTAAAAAATCTACTGAGTGTAACGGGATCATTTCACCCATTACCAGACAGAATTTTTTTTAGGCTGGCCCACTTGAAAGGAGTTACAGACAACAATTTAAAGAATTTGAAATTCTAGATTTTTTCAGATTTCTGGGTAAAAAAATTGTGGAATATGAAGAAATTTCTTCATTTTACACAATGTTTTCCCAATTGTTTTTCTTAAGGCATGTCAGAAAAACATCAATGTGTGGGAATGGATTGAGTTATTCTAGTATATTAAGACTGCTTTGCTTTTTGATATGTGTTAAAGAACTCTTTATTTATTGTGCTGTTTTTTGGGGGGGTTTTCAAAGAGGCAAAGTAAAGTATTCTCTTCAAAATATTATGGTTACTTTTTGATACCATTTAATCTCATAAAGCTTTATTAATCATACAGAAACTATTTGCATATACTATATATATGCACTCTTATTCAATAATAATATTGAAATAACAGTGTTTACATATAGTGTTTTAACAGTTCTTTAAAGACTTTTATTGTGATATTTGCATATAGATTATGTTTGTAAAATACTTAATGTTAGCATTTCAATACTATGATTACAACAGTATGTACACAACTTACAAAACTTGATCTGTGACTTGTTCTAATCCTAGACTTTAAAAAGATCATCTCTTTGTTAAACATTTTAAAATATTTTGTCTTGTTTGGAAAATGACGTCATAACAAAACCCAAAATATCTAAAACTATAATTACTAATGTCTTAACTTCTTTTCCCTTCAAAAAAAAGAAGAGCCCCAAGAAGACCAAGATTATCTGAAATATCACTGACCTGAGTAATCATCTCTCAAAACTGAAACAGAGATCAAAACAAGAGCCATGTTGGACCTGGCCATCCCCCGCTGTAAAAGCTTAATAGTAAACTGAAGCCAGTTAGATTTAGGCTTCTTGTGCACTGCATTTCTTCTCAAGTTAATAGCTATCATACTTTCAGAGATATGCCCCGGACAAAATCTTAGTGTTTAAAAAACAAAGGGCAATAACTCCCAAATTATGCAAGCAAGAGTCGTGGTTCTTGTGCACTGCACTTCTCCTCAATGAGATCTATCGACCTATGAAGTTTCAAGTTGATAGCAATTACACTTTCAGAGATATGCTCCGATAGTTTAGTGACAGAAGGACGGTCAGAGAAACAGCGGGGGATAATAAAGTAGGATGTGTCTGGATGGGAACTTAATAAGACCTCTAAATAATAATGTAATTAAGGCTAAATGTGACTGACCCAAGGGGCATTATTTTTACAACTTTTGCAGAAGGCCACAAGATGAAGTCAGATGCAAAATACCTAACCTCTAGACATTAAGGTTTGCCCCAGGAAAAGATTTCAGTAGACATTCTTTATTTCTACTTGAAAGAAATAAGGATGTCCCTTGAAAGAGCCTGAATCAGAACCCAGAGGCACTATTTAACAAATTTCAGAAGAGAGTTACCAAAAGATATGCACTCAGGCAAAGCCCTAAATGGATCCGAGGGGCATTGTTTTACAACTTTAGGAGTGGGCCACCAGGAAATGTTACTGGCAGAACTTGAAAGCTGCAGATCTTATCTTGGAGACAAAAAGACTTTTACAACAATTTCCAGCTTCACTGTTGCCATGGCTACCAGAGTTTTTGACGGAATTAGATTCATGTAGTAGAGCTTAACCAATGGAACATACCTACTTATTTCGAGCCAGAGTGGCCACATGATTAAAGGTGAGAAAATTTCTAAAGAAACAGTTGATGGACAGACAGATGGACGATGGACTGACCAACCTCAATGCTCACTCTGAGCTCTCTGTGCCCAGCTCAGCTGACTTGCTAAAGGTCAGCTACAAAAGGAAACAGATTATAATAAATAAAGATGTGTACTTGTGTAGCTCTTTGTAGTTATGAAATATTTACAAAGCTATGAAGGCTTCAAAAATCATATGAAAGCCAACTACCATAAAGTATCAATGCTACCTGATTAATACAAAAAGAGAAATATTTCTTTCCCTCTCCTTTTTTATATTCTTTTATGTTGTCTGCCTAGTAAGGGTTTAAAAAATACTTACCAAAGGTGGGGGAAGAGGTCTTGGTTCAGATTTGAGAACTCCCACAGTGCCTGGCGTACAGTGAAGTAACCGGTAGACATGTTCGACGATCCCAAGACCTCTCACTAAATTATCACGCTGTAATAGTCCACTAATACGTTCTAATTCCTCTTCTTCCAATATATCCATTGGTTTCAGTGTGTCCACAGGCTCCTCTATATTGACTTGCCGAGAAGATTCACTTCCCATTACCTAAGTGAAAAAACAGGATTCTTAAACCCTTAGTACCACAATATCCACTTTTTATGTTTCAAGGGTTTCTTTGAAATATTTCACAAGTTTAACCTTTGTAGATGACCTTTAATTTGTCAGATGACCTTGACCTTGGAAACAGCAGATGCTCATCTGACAAATTAAAGGTCATCTACAAAGGTTAAACTTGTGAAATATTTTAAAGAAACCCTTGGAAACAGCAGATGCATATAAATGAGAGCTCTCATTGTGCCATATATGAGCATTGCATAGGCAATAGTATGGAAGTTATGGAAATTCACAGGTTAACTTTTTAGCAGACAGACAGGTGGACAGACAGGTGGATAGACAGACTGAGGAACAGACAGATAGACACAGGTGAAGTGGGGTATAAAAAAGGAGAAATGTAATTTGAACAAATAAAAGTCAAAGCTTTCTACTGATTCTAAAATAATAAGCAGAAATACTTGAAGAGGTGGATCCATAACATGTGCTCTAAACTTACATCAATATTGGTTCTAGAACTTGATGCTATTCGACGACTGGGCAGTGTTGATCTTCGTAATGAACGTCGTCTTCTACTTCCAGGACTCTCCGGTCTAGCAACTCCTGTTGATGACTTTTTACCTTTCAACATGGACTCCATCTTCTCTTTCTTACGGGAAATCTCTTCTCTTTGTTGTCTATAAAACATAACATTTGATAAACAACTTGTACAATGAAACAACCCATTGTCAACTCACACAGGTAATTGGTCCTCTGCTCATAAAATTTGAATTCATTTTTAACCTATCATCAGATCACGAAACTTCATAACTGGACCTAATTCAAAGAAGCTACTAATGAAAATTTATAAAGTGATACAAAATAAATTATATGTTTTTCGTCCCAAATTGTTTTTCTAACATATATATAGCTTATTATGAAAATCAGTGACTTTAACAGGAAAAGCCTAAGAATGTCAGTCATTATTTCTAGTATTTACTAATGAAAAGTTATAAATAATAACCCATTATAAGACAACAAAATTCTAGACTGATCTAAATTCAGTGAAGTTAATGAAAGTTTAAAAATCCTTGTCTTTTAAGGTAGAAAACATTGTGGAAAAATGTTGAAATTGCCTATCAAATTATCCGAAGGTTGTTTTTTTCAACATGGTCATAAAAAGGGGGATTGTGTGGGAATGGATTAGCATAGTTACAAGTTAACAGTTCAGTTTTACAACAATACTGTGTGAAAAGTGCAACTGCACAACATATTGCTTTAACTTCTATCATTTCCAGCACTATCTTTATGCAACCTTTCTTTAAAACACTGCAACTTTATAAAATTGTGTTTCTGTGCCTTCAGAGACAATTCTTTGTTTCAAGTGATCTTCATATTGTATTTTTTTCCTTTTTCTTATCACTTTTTGAAGTAAATTAATGACAGTGCAAATTATTTTGATCAAGTGGTTTCACTTATTTCAGTCTAACACAACATCACGTGTTCTTTGTCATGACTGTTGCAAAAGATGGGTAAAATATTAATACATTACAACTGGCAAAAGTAGTCTTCCAGTAACTTTCAAGTTAGTTTTCAAGAAACCAAGTGAAACAATACTTGTACACATTTGAAAAGATGAAAAGAGTCATGCAAACAATAAAATTTTACAATATTTAAAACCCTTATTTGACCCTGACAAAAAATTATAAATTCTCTTAAAATTTCATTTCTTCAATTACTTTAATTTTCACTGTAAAAACTTACAACATGTTTACTGGTAGCTTATTTACCTTAGGCTCATCCCATAGAATAGCCTGAGAATTAGTGAGCAAAAAAATAGAAACATATATATCTACTGAAAACTCCATTGAATAAGGCTTCCTTTCCCCTCTTCATATTCATACAACCACTTGTTTATCTCTTTCAGAAACTAAATTGATACATCAGTCAGTGATCCATAATTAGAACTTGCAATGATGACTTTTGCTCTAAAACTACAGTAACTGTTACAAAGCTTTGTGCTACACTTAAAGACCCTACAGTTTTTAATATTAAAACAATTTTGTGGTAGGCTGAATTCATTCAAAGTAGCAACTAAAGAATTGGAGAACCATGTTTGGCTTTTGGAACAAAATGCAATGTTAGCTGATTAATGGACAGCAAAGTACTGGATTAATCATTAAGAATCAATCAAAGTGCTGGAAATGACAGCAGCAACGAACATTTCCTATTAATATTTGATTTTTAATTTAACCTATTCCACAACAATCACACCTTTTTTCTACACTCTAGAAAGAAGCTTTAGGAAAATTGTTGAAAATGAAAAACAAGTTCATTTCCTACAATATTTTCCATCCCTAAAGGATTTTCTAATTCCATTAACAACTTATAATTGTCATCTGCAATATGTCCAGTCAACAATTCTGTCCTCTGGAAATGGGTTAGGCAATTTAGGTGAGTGACTTTCGGACAGTAAATGGATAAATTGTAAGTCTGTTACAAAGAAGTGATTAGCCTATTTTATACACATTGAAACCAAATTGAAATCTGAAAGACCTAGATTTTTTACAAGTTTAATTGGAGTTAAATGTGAGAAATCTTTGAAGTAGACCAACCTTGCTAATTCACTCCTTGCTTTGAATGCTGCCGTTTCCTGGAATAAAGTCCCACTACTATGGAAGAATTTCTCATATTTGTCTGTATTTGGGCCAGGATATATCCGTCTAAAATTACCCATATGTGCATTCTCGTACTTCTCTAACGTCTCAATATACTGCTGCTGAGCAATGTCTAGTTCTTCCCTAACAATTTGAAAAAGACAGACAAAGGCTTTTATAAATAAAGGCAAATTGAAATTTTCAAGTTTGTTTTGAAATTCAATAATGTTGTAAATGCCTATTGCATTTTACCTCTATATTCACCATCAACATCAACATAAGAAATTCAATATATGCTGAATAAAATCTTGTATCTTGAGTAACAAAGGGTAGCAGTTAGAGGGAAGTCCCGATCAGTTTGAATAGTCCAGATAGGACCTAATAATTAGTCTTTACAAAGTTCAGTCTTAACATAGTTAAACAATCTGACAATGTCTAGATATGTGACAGGTCTGTAAAAGATATAATTTATTAGTTCCTATTTCATTGGATGCCTGATTCCACTTTTTTTTTTTCATCAAATTTTAGGTTTATATCTAAGTTTACAAATCTTGAATGACCAAAATGTTTCCAGTGGAAGCAAAACCATAGTAAAGACAATATTCACAACAGGTTTTGCATTAACAAAACTGATGTGTGAAGTTGTTTGACATAAGCTTTTGATAACTACAAGAGCCGTTAGAGACAGATTATGCTCCCCCAATATAGCCCTGTCACAAAAAGTATGAAATAAATGGGAAAAAGGGTTTGGACTGACAGACTGACAGAGCAGCTACATGCTTGCCCTTCTCCAGATATGTTTGAATTTAAGGTCTGAGCTTGAGCTGTGACCTTGATCTTGGGTCTCTCTGAATATTAGTTTCAAATGGCACATCTACTCATGATAGAGAACAATTGTGAAGTTATTTCAATTTCAAAATCCATCCATAATTGAAGGATCTATGCTCTGGACATGCTTAATTTCAATGTTTGACCTTGAGCTGTGACATTAACGCTGGAGCTATTTCTGTCAAATGGTAAATCTACTGACAATAGAGAACAATGTTGCCAAGTTTTATTGAAATCCATCCATTATTGAAAGAGCTATGCCCTGGAAAAACTCAATTTTAATGTTTGACTTTGAACTGTGACCTTGATCTTGGAGCTATGAAAAAAACCAAAAATGTGTCGGCACAATATCATAAGGAATTTACATGTGAAGTTTCATTCAATTTGGCGAAAGAGTTGTGGAGAAATCCAGGTGGAGAGACAGGCAGATGGACGGACAGATGGAATGATAGATGGTCAAATAAAGCAGCAGCTATATGCTCGCCCTTCGGTGAACATAATAAACAGAAAGTGCATACACAAAGTGAGACTCAACCAGTTACATATATAAAACTTGACAGCTAAATTGAAGGTTTGAAAAAAGAAAAACAAGTTGTCTGTTCTATGATATGTATATGTCATATAATCATTTCTTCATATCTGGTTAGTGGGAATATATCAACAAAGACCAGGCGGAGCATAATTTTAGAAAATTTAAAAAAAATAGATTTCATTTTTGTTTTTATTATATTGCTGTCACGTACATGTTTTCTTTTTTTAATTAATAAGTATACTTATCTTTACTGGTCTCATCCTATAATTTTTAATCAAGAACATTTATGATAAGGCTATTAAGATTTAGATATTTATTCATTTATCTATTCACCACCAATTCAATCAATATGTTTTCTTCCTTCATTAGTCAAATCTACTTGTTTACAATTTTCCTGTTACAGCACTCAGAAAATAAACATTTCCCCTTTCATTAGCACCTTGCTTAGATAAATCAACATCAGACAAATCCTTTAACCTGTTACCATACAATCCCATACTTTGACAAACTACAGAAATATAGATGTGAAAACAATTTGGAAACAGGAACTGTTTATGACAAGCAATTTCTTTTTTTCTGTACCACATTTTGCTTTTATTTTTCAATATTAACGAAATTTGAAGTGCTGTGTACAATTTCTGTCAAATTGGACCAGTCTAAACTTTATTGTCTGGTTATGGTAACTGCACAAGTAATTTATGCCCAATTGTGTTTTAATGAAAATTGTGATGGGGGCTACATACAGATTTTGGGTCATACAACCGACATGTATTTACCCATTATCAGATGTCAAACTTAGAACTCCTCCAAGTTCAAGCCACAGCCATTTTCAGTGAAGCTGCAGTATACAATGGCATGTTAATAAAATTTTAAAAGCCTATGTCTATTGCAGTAAGTTTGTTCATCTACTTAGCACGGTTACATTTGGAGCTGCCAAATGACTCTGACACAAAGTCCACTTCAATATTTCAAGGTGTTACTTTACAAAATTCATGGCCAGAAGCATGTATCAAAAGATTAGAATAGTTGGTTGGCGACCTAAACGTCTTAACTACAGCTTGAATATGATGTCAGACCTCAAAGCTAACTTCCAGTGGATATGTATGAATACAATGGTACACAGATTAATTGATTTACAGCCACAATTGGTCAATTTCATTGCAAGTTGATCAATACACATACCTTGATTCTTTCCGACTAGCTTTACCCAGTAATCTGTCCTTGATTCTTTTACGCTCCTCTTCTATGCATTTCCGCCTATCACAAGCACCAAAATTAACTAGTTGTAAAGTATCATACACCAAAGCACCTTTGATTTCCCGATCAAGTTCAGAGTCTGTGTTGAAACTTGGAGAGTGATTTACCTGTTCAATCGTTACAATTTTATGAAATGAAGGTTTCGGTCATTATCAAATATAAAATGTAAAAATTAAACGTAATTACAGATTTCACAATTATGATCATTAAATCCATAAAAAAAGAAAAAGATGGTTATTAGGTTTCTTATCAAAGTTTTTTTTTTTATTCTTTCAATTCCTTAATCTATAAATGAATCTATAATTTATCCATGGAATTGACTTTCAAAATCTTCTATATCTTAATTTTTCCATCTAGGTTACAATTTATTGAAACTTAGTTCATCGCAATTTCACCTTGTTAACCCTTTCCTGTTTTTGGAAATTTTAGACTAGTCCAAATTGAAAGAGGTTGCATACGACCTTGACAACTGGATGCAATTTGAAATGAAACCATCCTATGTAGTAGAAAATATTGTGGAAAAAGGAGAAATTGCTTGTTACAAGCAATTTCTTCTTTTTCCACAATGTTTTCTCAAGTATAAAATCACAGGAACGTAAAATCCCGTATTTGAACGGGAAAGGGTTAAGCAAAGGAGTATATTTACTCTTTGAGAAGACTTGATTTTTGAAAAAGAAACCTTTTATTTTGGACCTTTTACCATTTCTATTTTACATATTGCATTTTTCAGAAAAAAATATTTTAATTTCATGAATGAATAATAATATTAAGCTTTGGACTGACTAAATGTTTTTTGATATATTTCAATTTAAACTTACCTCTATTATATAAGGCCGTAACTTCCTATCAAGAATTACATCAAACCCTAAGATTTCAAAACAAGCACTTCCTTTAACATGATTTGGAAAACAAGTGCGGTAGTTATGTTTGAGAACTGAATGCGCTGAAATGAGCGTCTTTATTATCACATCATCAATATCTGCCCATAGTTTATCTACATCATAGCCTTTTGTGGCCATATAACGATTTGTCGTACTAATCCTCCGTTTGCTACCAGCTTCATCATCCCGAATGAAATCCTCACTATGTTTGTTTATGGCATAATTTGTCAAGTGCATATATACATTATCCTGAAAAACAAAACAATACATTATCATTTCATTTTTGAAATATTCGGCACGATCTAACTTGACAGTTTTGCAAAAAAAGGTTAACCCTTTCCTGTTCAAACCAGGGATTTTACATCTCTATGATTTTATTTTTGAGAAAACATTGTAGAAAAAGAAGAAATTGCTTGTGACAAGCATTTTCTTCTTTTTATTCAATATTTTCTACCCTACTGAACTGTTATTTTTCGAA
This sequence comes from Fragum fragum, assembly GCA_946902895.1. Classification (NCBI taxonomy): domain Eukaryota; kingdom Metazoa; phylum Mollusca; class Bivalvia; order Cardiida; family Cardiidae; genus Fragum; species Fragum fragum. Next base: position 39,755,198 of record OX336370.1, read on the forward strand.
TTAAATTGAATTTTAATTTTCATCTGCAAAACCTTTGAATTTGGACAGGTCTATAATTTCGCTAAACAGGAAAGGGTTAAGGTAATGTTGTCACCTTAGTGCCATCTGTTTTGTTGTTTGTGTTAGAACAACCTTAACCTTGGTCATATCTCTGTTATTATTGACAATATTTTATTGAATCTTGAAAAGTATGCTCACTGACAGAAGGGTAGTTGATATGTTATACAAAAAAAACCTCTAAATCTCTGATATCAATGTCCCTTGTTTCAACAACAAATTTATGAATTTTCTCAATAGGGCCAAGGGTGACAAAAACTCAAAGAAAATGACGATCCAAAACACCCGAGGAACTTTTCCACAATATAAGTAACAGCCGAAGTTCTCATGTCATCAACTTACTATATTATTATTACTAGGCTCTGTATATTTATGAGTGGCAAATCTGGCTAGACCATCCTTGAAGACAAATATCCGCAGTGGATCACAGGAAGTTACTAATGTATAGATCCGCAGGTCAAACTTGAACCCATCTATCAATAATGGCTGTAAAAAGACAATAAATTCATTATAACAATTTTACATTACAATGTTATTCACCCTTTGCATGAAAGCTCCAATAATTAAATATGAGCATGAAGCAAAGACAATGAGCAACCTAGCATCCTCAATTTGCAACTTTCTAAATAAACCTGTGCATGGCATTTCTAACCATTTCACAAAAATGCCAAGTAAAGATCCTGCCAAGCCTGATCAGAGTCTTTACTCAGTGGATAGATATTGACTCCTTTAAAAGCTCTATGTCTTTCTTAGGGACAACATTTCTCACTCAAAGGAACCATGAAATCTTCATTAAAATTGTTTACAGATGCTTTTACCAATACTTTCAGAATAGGTCAAAAGGCCGATTTGCCAAACAGAAAACGAAAATAAATTTTGAAATTGTTTCATGCTTCCAAAATGAAATAGTTTTGGAATTTATTTTCTTTTTCTCCTGAGTAGTGCTTTTCATATCGGGCTTGTGACCTATTCTGAATTTATTTACAGACGGTTCTAATTTTAATGAAATTGTAAATTTTTTCAACTTTTCAGATAAAATACAATGAGAAAAATGAAGAAATTGCTTGTTACAAGTAATTTCTTCATTTTCCCCAATTTTTTCCCCCATTGTTTTTCTTCAAGGGCGTCAAAAGGCTTCATTGTGTGGGAATGGGTTAGATGGTTGGAAATGTCACAGACTAATATAGAAAAATTTAATGGTTGCCTGGCCAGTACTAACCTACAGAGCTCATAGTGTAGACTGATCAGACCATATACATGCACTGGTTGATCCGACTCTTTATTTGATAAGTTATTGTTTGAATGTAATACACAGGCTCATAATTGACCAATCGAAACTGTCAATCAAGGAATAAACCAACCAATCAAATCATTTATTCAGCCCGGACCTGAGCTTTCAACTCCAACATTTTCCGCCATTTTATTAACCTTCTTTGTTGGTTTGGCAACTTAAACGTCGTAACTACAGCTTATTCAAGCTGTAGTTACGACGTTTAGGTCGCCAACTAACTATTCTATTAGACAAATCGCTTGCGTCGCCCAGTTTCTACACTAGCCCCATCCACTGACTCCAACATGAAGTTGCACTTAGATATTAAACAGCATTTTTTTGCAGAATTTATGATAAGAACCTTGTAACAAAAACATAAATGGTTGGTTGGTGATCTAAACAACGCTTCACATAAATGTTGGCTAACGTCCAATTTCAAAGTTGACTTCCTGTCTATATGAATTATTTCATCGGTCCTTCTATTCTTTTCTTGACATTGGGCAATTAGTACATTTACAGTGATATTTATAAACTAGCAATGATAATGTCCTTAGAGTGAGACTCCAACGTAATATACAATATGATTGTTTTTCATTTCAATTACAAAAAAAAATCAATTCTCAATAAGACAAGATAAATATAGACAGCATCGATAAATTCTAACTAGTCAATTCTCTCTTGATACTTGATGCTTTTTGTTTGTTATTCTGAAAGTTATAACGTTTGAAAAAATGCAAAAAGTGCTGACCATGGTAAAGCTGCTTGGCCTATGCAGGCTGACCAGGATCAAAGCTTTTTACTCTTTACATAAGCACTATTTCTGATCCACATCTGAAGGATCCTATCTCTTTTTTTTTTAACTCTTTCCTGTTTTGCAAATTATCAGACCTGACCAATATCAAAGGTTTTGAAGATGAAATTTGAGGTGGATTTAATTTGAAGAAATAACCGTCTAGTAGGGTAGACAGTATTGTGGAAAAGAGGATATTGCTTGTCAAATGCTATTACTTGTCAAATGAAATTTCTTCTTTTCTACAATGTTTACTCAATTATAAAATCACAGGGACGTAAAAACCAGGGAATGGACAGGAAAGGGTTAAATACCAATTTCACGAGTTCCTTGATGTTCATGTTTTAAAAATATGCATTATACTAACCCTAGCTAAATACTGTTGACAAATCATATGTTCATGTGGTTTGATTTCTTTGACATTTTTGGTGACCCAAATACCCTTGCCTTGACATCCTGACTCTGGTTTTAGGATGTATGTTTTGTTCTTCTTTTGTCTTGAATACGCTTGAAGATCTCCATAACTGTATATAAGAGAAAAGACAATACCAACTTCAAAATGTAAATAAGGAGGTAATGTTGTATTCTCAGACACAAGTTAAAATTATTATTGAACCAATAAAAGATTCTTTTTAAAAGTCACTTAATTTCTTTTTCAGGACATCTCAAAGAAAAAAATAGTTTGAAGTACATTTTCAATAAATTCAAAGGCTCTCCTTCTCCTACAGTTGTTCTTCTCACTTTAAAAAGTATCCATCTTGAGCACTCTAATTGTACCTGGTTTAATCTTGGCTATACATGGAATCCTCTTAATTGCAATCCTGATATTTGAAACCCAATGCTTAACCCATTCCCACAAGACAAAATTTTAGACTGGTCCAAATTGAAAGAAGTTGCAGAAGACAATTTAAAGTTAATAGAATTTCAAAAATCTTTGTGTTTTAGGGTAGAAAACATTGTGGACAATGAAGAAATTGCTTGTTACAAGCAATTTCTTCATTTTTCACGTTTCAAAATCTTTTTTCTTGAGGGGCATAAAAAGGAAGGATTGAGTGGGAATTGGGTTAATTGAAACTGACTTTATGCAAGAACATTAGATTTGAAGAACAAATGGCCATTTTTAAAAGCAACTTCTGGTTATTTGCAGCAGAAATCTTAGCAAATTGGAGTTGCACAATTAACAGGATTCCACTGCAATGGCGGTTGAGCTTTGTTGCAATAATATTGTGCTCATCTTACTAAAATACTTATCAATATTAACAAAGGTACATTCTATGATTGTACATTGCCTTTTTATGATAGATAACTCTTCAGAGATTTTATCTGGACGATATCATTGTATACTACATTTGAACCTATAAGTGGGAAATTAAAACATACAAATTTAAAAATCGTTTTTATGACATGGTATGAAATGATGAAGTTCAAATGCATAATTACGAAAACGGGAAAGACAGACAGACGCACGCACACACCATGGACACAACACCATGACAATGGCTCTCTGGCTTTCAGCCAGTGGAGCTAAAAATAGCAACACAATATATCATTTGAAATCTTGAATGTGTCAACACATTCCCATACAAAGACGCCTTTTAGTGCCTTCAACAAAGACAATGGGAAAACATTTGTGATAAATGGAGAAATCGCCTAAACGAAGAAATGTCTTCATTTTCCACAATGTTTTCAAACCAGAAAGTTGAAAAAATCTAAAATTTCATAAACTTTAAATTGTCGTCTAGTCAAAAGTTGATGTCTGATATTGGGTTAACTTCAAGTAATACCAACTTAGAAATGATTAAGTTTTATCTAATTTTTTTTTCACGTTTATTCTTCTTACTTGCAATTATTGGGAATATGGATCCAAAATTTTACAAAGGTGTATTACTTTGGTAGTAAGGGTTAGATGCCCGAACAAATTACCTCCGATAAATTTAAAACAAGAGGGCCAGAATGGCCCTAAAATCGCTCACCTGACTAATGTAAGATGATTCAAAATTGATTGATTGATTGATTGAATGGGGTTTAACGCCGCTTTTAACAGTATTTCAGTCATATCGCGGCGGCTGAAGCACCTAACAATGGATTCCTGGTATTTCTCACACCAGTACTACCACTACATCCTTTCCTAGCCTCCAGCTGCTATCCCACTTAGGTTTACGATTATCCACCCATTGGTGAGAGACAATTGTCGGAAAGAATATTTGCCGCCGCCGGGGATCGAACCCATGACATCCCATGATTGAAGATTAGGAGTCTGGCGCGCTACCGACTGCGCTATGGCGGCGGCCATGATTCAAAATTGAAATTGGCCCAATGGTTACTGAGGAGAAGATGTTTAAAGATTTCCAAGTCAAAAACTGCCCTACCCTTCTAAGCCCTTATTTGGTCATCAATCAAAATTCTAGAACAACTTTTGAAAAGGGTCACTCAAGGAACATTCATACCAAATTTGGTTGAAATTGGCCCAATAGTTACTGAGGAGAAGATGTTTAAAGATTTCAAAGTCAAAAAAGTGCCTGACCCTGCCACACCCATATTTGGGCATAAATCAAAATTCCAGGAACAACTTTTCAAAAGGGTCACCAAAGGAACATTCATGCAAAGTTTGGTTGAAATTGATCCAACTGTTACTGAGGAGAAGATGTTTAAAGATTTCAAAGTTAAAAAAACTGCCACGCCTATATTTGGGCATAAATCAAAATTCTGCGAACAAGTTTTGAAAAGGGTCACCCAAGGAACATTCCTACCAAATTTGGTTGTAATTGGCCCAATAGTTACTGAGGAGAAGATGTTTAAAAATTTCAAAGTCAAAAACTGCCACGCCCATATTTGGGCGTGAAACGAAATTCTGCCGAACAACTTTTGAAAAGGGTCACCCAAGGAACATTCATTCCAAGTTTGGTTGAAATTGGCCCAATGGTTCCTGAGATGTAGATGTTTAAAAGATTTCAAAGTCAAAAACTGCCACGCCCGGCCACGCCCATATTTGGGCATAAATCAAAATTCTGCGAACAACTTTTAAAAAGGGTCATCCAAGGAACATTCATGCCAAGTTTGGATGAAATTGGCCCAATGGTTACTGAGGAGAAGATGTTTAAAGATTTCTAAGTCAAAAGCTGCCACGCCCTGCCACGCCCATATTTGGGCATAAATCAAAATTCCATGAACAACTTTTGAAAAGGGTCACCCAAGGAACATTCATGCCAAGTTTGGTTGAAATTGGCCCAATGGTTACTGAGGAGAAGATGTTTAAAGATTTCTTAGTCAAAAACTGCCACGCCCTGCCACGCCCATATTTGGGCGTAAATCAAAATTCCACGAACAACTTTTGAAAAGGGTCACCAAAGGAACATTCATGCCAAATTTGGTTGAAATTGGCCCAATGGTTACTGAGGAGAAGATGTTTAAAGATTCCTAAGTCAAAAACTACCACGCCCTGCCACGCCCATATTTAGGCATAAATCAAAATTCTAGAACAACTTTTGAAAAGGGTGACTCAAGGAACATTCATACCAAATTTGGTTGAAATTGGCCCAATGGTTACTGAGGAGAAGATGTTTAAAGATTTCTAAGTTAAAAACTGCCACGCCCTGCCACGCCCATATTTGGGGGTCAATCAAAAATCCGCGAACAACTTTTGAGAAGGGTCACCCAAGGAACATTCCTACCAAGTTTGGTTGAATTCCGCCCAGTGGTTACTGAGGAGAAGATGTTTAAAGAATTGTTGACGACTTCCGACGCACGACGCACAAAAGGTGATACCAAAAGCTCACCTTGAGCTCGTTGTGCTCAGGTGAGCTAAAAAATAATGCCAAATATGGATATTGCCTAGTTTGCTGTATCTGAGCTCTTACATTTCTTGCGGTTCTTGTGTCTTTCTAAGCCAATTGCTCTACTAGTTTTACAAAACAAATGAAAAGACCAAAACAAGTTTTAGTTGGCTTCAAACCCTTTGCTTTTGTACTGTTGGCCAATTTATGAATATTGTTTACATCAAAGCTTGTACATTATATAAAAAAAATACTTACTCTGCAGGAAGGCACCATGTTTTTGGGAAGACACTGTATTCTTTAGGGAACATTTTGAGCATTCTGTTCATGTTACGTGCTAGTAAATCTTTCCGACATATTTCACTCATTCCAGGAAAATGGTTGATTTTCTATATAAAGGAAACAAAACAAAAAATTATTTACAATTTGTAAAATTGTAAATATAAGAGCATGACATGTATGTTTAATTCCCAGATGAGAAAATTTTAGACTAGTGCAAATTGAAAGAAGTTGCAAGTGACAAATTGAAAAATAAGATTAAAATACAGTAGAAAAGTTAATGAGAATAGCAGACACTGCTTGTTACCAAGATTGATGCATGCCAAAAATGCCAGTAATGCATCTTTTTAAAGCCATCATACATTAATAATGTTCAATAAGAGTGGCAAATTGTTGCAATGTACAACTGTCACACCTGGGGGAGAAACTGTTGTAAATTTAAGGTAGAGGGGAAAAAATAGTAAAAGAAATGATACATCTATAAGGAGTAATGAACCGTAAAGTTAACTAGAAAGTTGTTCAGGGATATGTTGACCTTGAGCTGTAAACTTGACCTTGAAGCTATCTGAAAATTTGTTTCAAATAGCATGTCTAATTATGATGGAGAACAATAGTGCCAAATTTTATTTTTTCATCCATCCCAAAATGTAATAGATATGCACTGTCTTAAGCTTTGACCTTGACATTGCCAAGTTATCTTGTAATCAATCCATAAATGTAGTAATGCTGTGGATAAATTCTGATGGACATGCATGTCATAGTGACAACCATGTCTCTCTCGAGTGTGCTTGATAAAAACCTCCTTTTATCACAATAAGAAGGAAAAGCAATAAATTAGTACCAGTAATAGCAGTGAGGTAATTTTAAACATAACATTACATTGAAGTACAAAAAAGTCTTGTCATTCAGTTTGTGTGGTAACTACTACAGTAATTTATTATTCATTACAAACAGGACAACCACAATTAAAACATTCATCTATCATGTAATATCACTAAGGAGAGTAGCTGATGGACTAATTGATTGAATCAAGTTTCATCAACTTGAATAACTGCTTTTGAAAACATCAACATAACAGAAGAATTCAGTATATATTGCTTCCTCCTGCTATATTTTTTTTCCTTTTTTTTTTCTATACATATATATTTATGCCTTCTGCTCCAATTTTCCTTTCCTTCTTCTGAGAAATTTTCAAATTCTGAAAAGATTTTTTTTTTCTTTTTATTTCCCTTTCTAGTGTTGATACAGAAAAGACAAAGCACAATTGCAGTAAAATTAGCCATTACATCAATCATGGTCAAGCAATCAGTTTCAAACTTGTTTATTTATTTTTTTTTCTTTTCATTATTATAATCCTGTAAAAAATGTTGCTTTCTTTCTGACCAGTTTGGAAATATCTAAAGTATTGATTTTGTTATTGTTTTGAATACAAAGAATTATATCTATTTTCCTAGAATTTAACCCATTCCAACACAATGACCTTTTTTTGAAGCTCCCAAGAAAAAAAACTTTGGAAAACATTGTTGAAAATGAAAAATTGCTTGTTACAAACCCAAAAGACAAGGATTTTTAAAATTCTGTCAACTAAAGATTCTTTCAATTTTGGACCAGTCTAAAACTGTGTTGTCTAGTAATGGGTTAACCTTTTCCAACTCAATGAGGCTTTTAGACACCCCCAAGAAAAAAGTTTTGAAAACATTGTGGAAAATGAAGAAATTGCTTGTTACAAGCAATTTCTTCATTATCCACAATATGTTCCACTGTCACCCAGTAAATATTGTTGTCATTGTTTGCCCAAAAGTAAAGAATTTCCAAATTTTCATAAACTTTTAATTGTCGTCTGCAACTTCTTTCAATTTGGACCAATCTAAAATTTTCTCGTGTGGTAGTGTGTTAATGCATCTAATTTATTGTTCTACCTGATATTTTTTCATGTCCATGACCCTCTCCAGGGCCACAGAATAGTCTGTCCAGTAGAGCGTCCAGTCGTCATCATCTGATACCTCCTTAAAACCAAACTTTCTGGACACTTTACGAACTGAAAATAAGAGAGAAAATCTTATTTACCCTCGTCATGCTGTATAAATTATCTTACTGACTTGCTGTCAAATCAAAGGGCTGAAAGCATGGATAGAACTTGTTGTTCAAAAATCAATATTTGTTTCAGAAATCAACTTTTTAAACAACTATCACAAGAAAAGTACAAGCAGGAGGTATAGACTAAGATCTTAGTCTACGCCTCCTGCCAAACCTGGAATATTCTGGGTTCAGCATGACAAGGGTTAAAATATTATCACACAGCCATGTACTTTCAAGCACATAAGAAAAATAGCTTTAGAAAACACTGCAGGAACAGGAAGAATTGCTTTAGAAAACACTGCAGGAACAGGAGAAATTGCTTGTAACAAATAATTTCTGCTTTTTTAAAATGTTTCTACCCTATTTGGCACTTACTTTTAATTTTGAATTACATGTATTATTTGATAAGTAATCTACAGTGTTTATTGTTTTTTATAATTTTGACCAGCTAGTCTGGTAATGGGTTACAATTAGAATTGAGATTAAATTACTGCATTATGTGGCACATTTAATATAATTCTTCTTGCAGTGTCACTGATATTTAAATAAGGGCCCTATCAATTTTGCTCTGAGTCATTATTTTGCATTTGGTTGAGATGTCATCCAAACTAGATCATGTGTTAAGACCACAAACATTTTTCCTTTAGCTGTGACCTTGACCATTGTCTACATAAACTATTAGAGCAACATCAGGTATTATCGGCAGTCAGTAGTTATCGTCAATTTTTCAACCAGACCTTTGTTTTAAGAAGTAGGAGTACTTTCAATATATAAGACGTAAAACACAACTTTAGCTTTTTATCTGTCCCGATAGCATGTCAAAATAAGTGGTTTTAAAATCAAAAGAAGAAACCCCCAAAAATCAAGTTCACAAATTTCGCCGTGTTAATGTAAAGGATAAGAAGGGTAGCCTTTCTGAAGTGGAGTCATACAAGTTATATCATATCCAATTAGGCTTATTTTTACTTATAGATACATTTGATATATGGAATAATGTTCGTTTCCAATATCGACCGTGTTTTAGACATCACTATTAAGAATAATGAAGATGTCGGTAACTACCGACACAATTCATTCTGAAAGGTATTTATCGGACAGCCTCAGACATACATGAAAAAAGAACAAGTATGGTGACACATTCCTGCCATAAGATAGGAAAAAAAAGGGGGGGTGTCATGAGGTTTTATTAATACCATCACGGTGGATTTTTATCTAAATGACCATGTAGGATAGTTTGCATTAATTGGTGTGGTAATACCCGTAGCTGCCAAAACAGAAACACGTTGTTGTAATAAATCAATTGAACAGCAAATATAAACTTAATGTTGTCCTGGAATTATACCCCGGTATTTAAACAACGAATGCTCAAGATGAGCGTGAATCGTATGATTTTCTCGAATTTCTCAGCATAGTTTTCGAGCATGTTTTTTTTCATTCACCACCCCCTCCCTTTCCGCTCTCTCCCTCGGACACGCTTCTAATTTCACAGACGAAAATCCAAGCATGGCAAAGTTGTGCCGATTGACGTAGTTGATCCTAAAAACGCACTGGAAACATGGTGGATTTCTTAGTATTGAACAATAACCGTTGTTTATTAGACTCAAGCACTTGGCCAGTGGTCAGTTTACAATACTATAGGGATGAGTGTATTTTTCACTGCGTTTATTGGAGTATAAAGTGCAATTGCCTTAGCACATGGCAAATAACGCCCGAAGGGCGTTATGTTCAAGCCATGTGCTAAGGCAATTGCACTTTATACTCCAATAAACGCAGTGAAAAATACACTCGGCCCATATAATTGCAATACGTCTATTTTCACATCCGATACGGATAGAGAGATGAAAATAAAAAGAAATAAATGAACTTTGGGCGGAGTTACTTTTTCTTTGACAGGCGTATGGATACATTGACACAGTTTATCGCTCGAGTCGTTTTAACGGCGGACATTTTATTTCGTCGCTTGGGTTTTTTGAAATGGAAATTCGAACATTCGTTGGATTTATTTGGAATTATTATGAGCAAATACTTACTTTGAATTATGTAATTTATGATATCTGGGTCGATAACAGTTAGAATTATGAATGGATGCTTTGTAATAGACAAGAAATATAAACCTACCACATGGACACGATGCATGCTGATGTAGCGAAGCCGATTCGACATCTCGGATTTACGGCTAATAAAGGCGAGTTTTCGAAATCTTCATGTTTAAAACGAACATTATAATTGTTATAAGGACACTATTTGTTTATCTATTTATTGAAAATCCATGGAAGTATAAAGGAATTCGAGGAAATCGAAATTCAAAGGGTGATGACTATAAATAGTAACAAAACAAGTTGGGTATTTCTTGGAAGTGAATTTCCAATATCGGAAATCCCTGACCTTGTTTTGTTTCTATTTTTGTCGATAAATAGTTCTGTCTTTTATCGAGGTATAAAGTGCAATTGATTTGATCACGTGATACGATTTGGGCCAATGAAAATACTCTATTTTGAAGTATTGCAATTATGAACAGACCAGGTCTGGGTAAATCACATTGGGTTGAGACTGAAATTATGTAGTTTTCGGCATGTTGATAAACTTGGCATATGCATTACACAGATGTTTCATTTCCGTAGGTGAAAATCTTTCTATCCATGTTCTAGTGAGACAAGCTTTCAGAGTCCAGACCTTAAGTAAGACCTTTGTGTTCCAAGTTTCTCAATAACATTCCTACAAAAAACTTAAGATGACCGGGCAGGACGTAATTAGAAAGGATGATACGAATCGTAAGCATGCTCCAAGCTTGAAATTCTTGTAGATTAAGTAAATTTGTAACTTACTAGTGAACAATGTGATTAAAATAGCTTAGGACTTTCCGGAACCGTAGAAAGGGTATAAGATCTAGCAAAAGTTTGAAACCCAGATAATTTTTCTGAATTCAGCCCCTTTATAAAGAGCCAAACAAGTTGCGGAACGTAGTGAGGACTAGTGTGATAATGTCTTCTAAGGTTAAAAATCACCTGTACGGAGAATACGCCACAATCGGATCGGATCACAATCTCAAAACTCACAGGACATAATGTAATCGCACCACCAGCGGACTGAGAATGATGTCTTATTATTGGAACAGTTAATTTACGTGGTTGGTGGCATTGTTGCAATAACCTAGGTTGATTTTTTTCAGGCGCATTTAGCTTAAATTTCATAGAAACCTCGATTCAACTGAAGGCCTAACGCAAAAGTTATTATAATACTAATATTTATATATAGTAATTATTATAATGATAAAGATCATATTTCTAGCGGCAGAAATACGCCTTCTTAGCTTGTCATGAATCAATTTAACCATAAAACGGTCCAGATTAAGTTGTGCCACATTTTTATTGCCTTGACAACAAAAAATATTTAACATGTCCATAAATGCCGAAATATGCCGATAACATCCTCCAGACTCTTAACATTTTAAGAGAGGTATTATTTGTTATGCGTGTTGTGTATTAACATCCTATGACGTCATGCCAAGAGACTTGTTTTGAAATAAACAATTTATGGCGTATGAAATTCAATATTTTTTTAAACTTTCTGGGTGGAAACCATGTCTCACTCACTACAAGTAGACGTGACAAATCTGAGCAAGGACGAGCCATTTTGAACAATTCTACATACACCATGTTAAAATCAAAGGACTGATAGCACAGAAAGCACTAATTTTGGGGTAGTAATGCTTTAGGATATTAATGGTGTAAACAACACCAAGGCTTTAAAGGGACAACCAGGAGGTCTAGACAAAGATCAGACTGCACATCTTCAATTTTTTCCTCAATATTTTCTAAGCTACTGACTGGTCAATTTTAGAATTAAATAAACTTTAAATTTTTGTCTGCAAAACCTTTGAATTTTGGCAGATCTAAAATTGAAAAGTAAAACAGGAAAAGGGTAAGATTACCCTTTTGATGTGAACACCGTTTAGATAATACTACTTACCCACATCATATTTACAATTTAACAGGCATATATATAACCATCTGAAACAGAAAAGAAAATTGTATTCATCACTGTAATTTATCTTGATGAGTACTAACAAACAAGGTTTTAACCCTTGGCGTGCTGAACCCGGAATATTCCGGTTTTGACAGGAGATGTAGACCAAGATCAGCCTGCACATAAGTGCAGTCTGATCGTGGTCTACACCTCCTGCTTGTAATTTTCCTGCAAGAGCTGTTTTATGAAATAGATTTCCAAAAGAAATATTGATTTTTTTCTGTCAAAGTTCTATCAGTGCTTTCAGCCCTTTGATTTTACAGCAATTCAGCAAGGTAAATCATACAGCATGACAAGGGTTCATAGCTGACTAAAGAGGACAAACATAGGCCTGCAGGAACAGGGAGGGGAGTTTTAAGCCAAATCCCATCCCATATTGAAACATTTCCAAGTTAGACCCACTCCATCTTTAAATCTTTAAATGCTTCCTATGGGTCTGAAAAAAAATAACCAATTACCAGAGAATTTATGACTGATCCAAATTGAAAAGTTGCAGACAACTTTTTCAAGTCTATTAATATTTAGAAACATACATAAATAGGGTAGAATATAATGATAAATGAATAAATTGCATTTTACAAACACTTTCTTCTTTTCCTACTTGTTTTCCAAATCAGTTTTGAGTCAAGAACATTAGGCATTGAGCTACAGACTAGAATTACTTTGAAGAGACAATAGTCTTCAATGTGATATATGTTGTCTGCTGCCTCCTTCAATTTTGTGTTCTGGCTTATATCTATAATGCCAATTGAAGTCGATGTCATGATCAAGTCATTATTTCAACCAGGCTATCAGATGTCCTTGCAAGACCATGTTTAAATTTCTTTATATCATTACTTTAATCTTCATTAATCTGTTTTGGGAGGATCGCATAAACAAAATATTAATTCAAATAGAACTTTAATAAGACAGCGAATAAACTATCTAAAAAATAATATTAATTTGTTAGTTTTAAAATGAAATGTTCTTTTCTCTTTATATAAATAAATCTTTCACAGAATAATTTATGCAAAATAACTTGGAACTTTCAATTTTTCAGACAAATATATCATCTATGATGGATGAAACATGTTCCAATGTCATTGTTTTCTTTGTATGTGTCTTGTGCTGACTAAACAAACGATTGCCTGCCATATTATATATATATATGAGTAACAGAATGTTTGATTTTCACCACAGTAAAGTTGCTAACTTAAGAGAGTTAAAGGGTGAGACTATAGTAAGCCTTTAAACAAAAGCATGACCTGCTGAATGGATCTATATTATAAGTCAAGATCAACTTACACACATGTGTTTTGACCTTTAAAATTTGTAAGACCTTTGTCTAACACTTGAACTGAATAATATTTTTGACTCCTAGGGACAAGTTTTAGTAGATCCGGCAAAAACTCATTCATTCTCAGTCCAAATCTGTCTCTTAACAAACACTTATTCAAACAAAGAAAACAGATTCATGATGCACTTTGTTTTGATGTAATCCTATGCTAACAGATTTCCTCTTGGGAGCCATGCTTCTAGTTTCTTCATTTTCCAAAATGTTTTCCCAAACTTTTTTCTCGACGAGTGTCAAAAAGTGTGATTGTGTGGGAATGGGTTAAGTGAGAAGGAACAGCCGAAACTGGGAAAGCCAAAGTACCAATATATTTGCACAGCCTTCATAATCAGAGGCCGCGGCCATAAGGCAGTGGTAGCACGTTGGAAGTCAAGGGGTCACAGGTTCAATCCCTGGTCAAAGCGAATATCCTTTCCAACATGTGTGTCTGACCAATGGGCTGATAATGGTAAACCTAGGAGGGATGAGCAGCTGGAGGCTAAGATAGGATGTAGTGGTAGAACTGGTGTGAGAAATATCAGGAATCCATGGCTAGGTGCTCCAGCTGTATTATGACTGAAATAAACCCTATTCAATCAATCAATCAATCAGAATCAGAATTTTTACTAGATGTACCATTGGATGCATGTTTTTTAAATATGCATATATAAATGTAATGGTGTGAAAAAAAGGTCACTCAGTTTTAAAATCCATTCTATACTATGATAATTTTACAGTTCAGTAAATGTTTTGTCCAAAAATTTGAAAAGCATATTTCAGTGTATAAAAAAAATCAATTACAAATATTGAATATTTTCATGACAGATTGTTTGCACACTTCACCACTTATAATGGCCTAGCTTTAGATACAAGTTTTACATTTCTATTTTAAAGTTTACTCAGTGTAATAAAGGTTCTTTGATGAAAAACTATTGAAAAGAGGACAAAAGCTTTCCTGAGTTGATAAAGTCAGGGATAAAGTAACATAATATTTGCTGGTAAAACTGAAAAAGACACAGAATCTTTTAAAGCTTTCCAAAATACTTCAGCTATCTAAATCTCAAGAAACTGACAAGACAAACAGATGGTCAGTCAACCCTTTATCAGAGAGGGGTTACAACTCTGAGTTTAAAATTTCCAAGTTGTCTCCACCCCTTCTTATACCCCCCTACCGACCAACCTACCCCCTATTTCTCTAGAAAATAGTTTCATGTACGACTAGCTGAAATTATGCTTCTAGCACCAAATTAAAATCACCATTCTCTGATTTGCTTTACTTAATACCACAAATTCTCTTGACATCCCTGAAGATTGACAACAATCAAAACATTGAGAGACAGAAAAAAAATAGAACTTCTTCTATTTCAATTGTTTTTGGTAACCTATCAAGTGCTTACTTTTTTACTTAACCCTTTGTCATATGCCAGTTCTTTTAATTCTGAAAAGTATAATATTTGGTGACCTATTGAGCACTTGTTTTTTTTCATTTACTCCTTTAACCCATTAACAGATGGCAAAATTCTAGACTAATCCAAATTGAAAGAAGTTGCAGACAATAATTTAAAGTTTATGAAAATTTAGATTTTTTCAACTTTCAGGTTAGGAAACATTGTGGAAATTGAGGAAAGTGCTTGTCAAAAGCAATTACTTCATTTTTCACAATGTTTTACTAATTGTTTTTCTTGAGGGGCGGCATTGTGTGGGAAAGGGTTAATTGCCATGTCACAGCAATATTGTCCTATGCCAGTTAAGAAAAGTATAATAAGTTATATATTAAGTAGCTGTCTAGTGGATGGATAGCATAAGCAAATTTCAAATAGGACTAAAGCAGTAAGTTTCTTTTTCAGAACAAAATGACAAACATTAATAACTAATGACCAGTTATTGAAATTTACGAGCCAAAAATCAATGAATTATCTATCAAGTGAAAAGAAGTCTTAGGCCTGTTATCTTATGTCAACTTTCAAAATTGGAAAGCTGTCATATTTACTTTTAGTCATAAACAAAGGAAATTGCAGTTGACCATTGACCAATGAAGTCTCTTAACCCATTACTACAAAACAAAATATTAGACTGTTCCAAATTCAAAGTTGTTGCAGACAATAATCTTTAGTTGTTGAACATTTTAAAATTCTTTGCGTTTTGGTAGAAAACATAAGTGGATAATGAAGAAATTGCTTGTCATTTTCTAATCTATTTTTTCTTGGAGGTGTCAAAAGCATGATTGTGTGGAAATGGGTAAACTCACTCCCAAAAAATCCTGCTCTTTTTTTTTACAACGTTAAGAAATAGCTTTTGAAAGCTATTTCGAAAAAGAAGACATTGTTTATGATAAGCAAGAAGACATTTGGACCAGTCTAAAACTTTGCCTTCTGGTAATGTATTAAAAGGGGAATCAGTGAAGTGAAGGGACTTACTTTTTCTTTTTCTTCTTTTTCTTTGGAGTTTTCTTTTCAGCGTCCCTCTTGTCATCGGTCTCGCTGAGTTTTTCTTTTGATGTTTGGACCAATAGATCATCAGCATCTCCTTCTCCCTCACCCTCCTCTTCAAGGTCATCTTGAATGCTGATTCCTGTGTCTAAAATTGGTTATAAAGCATTAAATAATAATCTATGAATAAAGTAAAACGAATTCTCTATTAAAGAAATTTAAAGTACCAGCATTTCTCTGTGCCCTAAACCTCATAGTCCTTGACATTGAAGCTCCTAAAGAACATTGATAAGAACAATAATTTATGGGAAGAAGAAAAATATTTCTAGCAAAGCAAATTATCCTTTCTCACAATTTATCTTAGCCTTCTGTATTTCTCCCAGTATTAAACTCTCCCAGGAGAGATGCCAAAAACAACTGGAATATAATTTTCACCTAATACTTGATTCCCATTGTAATAATTCTGTTAAATAGATATTTTTGGTTTGAGCATTTCAAGACCATTTGTTAGATTATATACCCATAAAATAGAGGTAAATTCTTGTAGATATCTCATTGCGAGCTACTATCAGAGAGGGTGCATTTATTAGGAAAACTATGATGTGTGTTACAGACCCTTGAAATTTAACCCCTTCTTCAGATCTGCCATGGCTATTCATTGCCTAACCTGATTCAGGTCCATAACAAACAGGAGTTGCGGAAAGGGCTAGTCTAACCCAATGATTTTTGACAAGAATGAAAAATGACACATCATTGTGTACTGATTGGCATGTTCACACTAAAAAAATCTCCCAGTTTTAAGTTCAGATTAGAATATAAACATTGTTACAAGTAATTTCTCCTTTTATAAAAAGTTTTCTGTGGCCATTTCACTTCATTGTTTTAAAAGTAACATTGTGTTATAATGGGTTAACAGAAAATGAAATACACTAACAATATGGTTGCACTAACCATTCTATAAATTTCTAAGTACTTCATGGTTTATTAACCCTTTCCTGTTTTATGAAATTTTAGACTGGTCCAATTTGAAAGAGTTTGCAGATGACAATAAAAAATGCCTGCAATTAGAAATCTGACCATCCTATGTGGTAGAAAATATTTCTCCTTTTACTACAATATTTTCTCAAGTATAAAATCACAGTGACGTAAAATCCCGGGTTTGTCCAGGAAAGGGTTAAAAGGTAAGTCAACAGAGAGGATAATGTCGAGTTTCCAGTAACATAAAAAGGATTGGAATTCTAAAGAAATTATTTTATTTCATGACATATTTGAACAGTATTAACCCTTGTCATGCTGAACCCGGAATATTCCGGTTTTGGCAGGAGATATAGACCAAGATCAGCCAACACATAAGTGCAGTCTGATCTTGATCTACACCGCCTGCTTGTACTTTTCCTGTCGGAGTTGTTTATGAAATTGATTTCTAAAGGAATTATTGATTTTTGAACAAGTTCTATCATTGCTTTCAGCGCTTTGATTTGACAGCAATTCAGTAAGGTAATTTATACAGCATGACAAGATTTAAGAACCTTTGTATGAAAATTGTAAAAGTTTATAGGATTAACTTTGGTTTCATTATAGATTAAACCGTAAGAGGATTAAATTTCAATAAAAATGAATAATGTCATTATTGAAAGCATGTATTAAGGATAGTGAATCACAAGCTCAGAAAACAATTCAATTTTGAGTCGACAGCATTTTGAATCCCATTATAAGAATTCATTCTATGCAGTTCGTATACATTTATTCAGTTAAAAAGAAAGGCCCCTGTGATTCATTGGGATTTAATGCTACTTAAAACAGTATTTCATTATATCGCAGAGGCTTGTGCTCTTAACCATGGCTTCCTCTCAATTCACACATCAGTACAACAACTACATTCAATATCTGCATTCACTTGTTGGAAACAGACAATTGAAGAATGTTGTGATGACTTTTGTTACTGTCAGAAAGAAAGTTGTTTGAGTCTGGGTTTGAACCAATGACCCAAGGATTGAGAGGACAGTGCATTACTTGGCTAACCAAGCCCTCATGAAGGTCTTCAGGAAAGAAAACCTTGTCTAGATAGTGAATAATTTTCCAATTAAATATTCGAAACTTAAAATACTATTCAAACAATGTATCAGATTTCATTGGTAAGCCTAATACAATAAACAGACAGTTATGAACCTAAACAAGGCATTTCAAAGCGTAACACATGTATGTTAAGTAAAGACTCAGATGCCTGTGAATCTGCATAATCTGATTAGTCTTCACCACATGCTCTGTCGACAGCTACGACTCAAAATTTTCTGTAGATGACCAACAAGTATTCTCAATGCACTCTATGGATGTACAAGCTGTAAATGCAAATTGAATTTGTTGGAAATGTCATGTCCAGGTTCATAGTGTATATTTTGTAATTACACTCTTCTACTATGTTCTAATAAACAACATAAATGTACACGTTCTTTTATATTGTAAACAAGAAAAGTTATCAAGGAACAACATGCTGAGCACACTAAATATTTTACCTTAAAATATGAACTTGACCTTAGAGCTATTTGAAAATGTGTTTCAAATAGCACATCTAAACATGATGGAGAACAATTGTGTCATGTTATTCAGAAATGTATCCATAGATGTAGGAGATATAGCAGATTCTGAAGGACTGACACAAAGCAAAATATTGGCTTGTCATCGTTACAACTAAGTCTTGCTCTCAGTAAGCAGGCTAGACAAAAATTAACATACTTCTGGAGGACCTAAACAAATTCCTTCACAATCCCTCTTTTAAATGTCCCTGAAGAAACAACTATGGGAAGCATTTTGGAAAATGGAGAAATGGCATGTCACAAGCCATTTTTTTATTACCCACACTTTTATCAGCCTAAAAGATAGAGATTTGAAAAAATAATAAGCTAAAACTTGCCGTCTGCAGCATCTTTGAATTTGGACCATCCTTAAAATTATCATCTGGTACAGTTACTAAGGACTTAGAAGAACCGAAATCAACCTGCAGGCTTTAGAATGGCAAAAACAAGTAAGTGTTGAACCCCTTGTTCATCTACTGATGGTATATTCACACAAGTTTTGTGTAAAAAAACTTGTCAAAAAGGTTAAATATCTTGTTACAAGCAATCACTCATTTCGTAATAAGATTTTCCATAGCTGGTTTTCTTAAACTCATCACAATGAGGGATTATTTGCTGGATTTTACAGTTTACTCTGTGTATAGGTCATTTTCAAATTGTCATTTTCAAACTATCAATGAAGGTAATAATTTCCTTGAAAACATGTTTAAATGTTACAGCAAACACTGTTAGTATCTAAACAAGAAATAAAGATATAATTTGTGTTAGTCTGGGAGTTAATATAAAATATTGTTACAAAACACAGCAACAGATTATTCAAATTGAAAAGTAATGTTAATTTAACTAGGAAATGAAATAACAGATAGCGATATAACTAGTAAAGAAAATGATTTGCATGAAAAAGCCATTTGTTAAGGACCGTTATTGAATCTCAAGTCAAGGTATTTGGTATTTAAGGTTTTTAGTATTCAATCCTTCTGTGACCCATCCAGCTTAAATGATATAATGGTATATTATGTCTCCTAAAGTAACATATCAGGTGGAAAAAACAATGAAATAGATTTCCATTTTTTTAATATTTTTATATATCATTTAACTGAACTGACATATGAAGACAGAGCTTGGCTACCAAAAGAACATTATTACACTGTAGGTATTGTATTATACTAGTCTACACACACACAAAGAGGGATAAACATAAATGATATGACATTATGATGTAAAATTAGCATTCAGTAGAAGACAAAAATGACACAGATCATTATTTCAATACATGTATTCACTCATTCTCGATAATCAGGCTTTATGGTACTCCTCACAGAAAAAGTTTTAGAAAACATTGTGGAAAATGAATTGCTTGCTACAAACAATTTCTTCATAATCCACAATGTTTTCTACCTAAAAAGAAATAAAACTGAAATTTAATCCATCAAAAATTGTCTGCAACAGTTTTTTATTTGGACCCGTCCAAAATTTGTTGTCTGTTAATCATTAAATCTCTTGTTTATAAGCGGAAGTCTTTCGGTGATAAAACTACTCTAAAATCACTCATTTGCATCTAAACCCTATGTTGTAGGTACTCATTTGAGCTGTCTGAACAAGAAAATTCAATAAGAAACCTCAACATAAAAATCAAAAGTAGTTGGATTAACTGTCTCTGAACTCTTAATGATCTATTGCTCAGTATAAATGAATGAATCCATTACCAAACCGCAAAATTGCAGACTCTTCAAAAAAATAATGTAATTTTAGGTTTTTTCAACTTTCTGGATGGAAAACATTGTGGAAAATGAAGAAATTGCCTGTTGCAAGTGATTTCTTCATTTTACACAATGTTTTCCCTATTGTTTTTTGTGAGGGGCATTCAAAACCATCATTTTGTGGGAATGAGTTAAAGGAACAACATTTTGTCTATTAATTTAGTATTTCTTTGTATATGCTAAAAAGTATAAACTGCAGGAAGCATCTTAGTTTTGTATTGAAAGCCTTTGATTTTAACCCTTTCCTGTTTTGCAAAATCTTAGACCTGTCCAAATTCAAAGGTTTTGCAGACGAAAATTTAAAGTGGATTTAATTTGAACAATAACCATTTAGTAGGGTAGAAAATATTGTGGAAAAAGAAGAAATTGCTAATCACAAGCAATTTCTTCTTTTTCCTCAATGTATCCTCAAGTATAAAATCACAGGCATATAAAAACCAGGAATTGACATAAGGTTAGTACAAAACTGGAAAAACTTGGTTAAAACATTGTAGTTATTCAAGAAATTGCTTGTTACAGCCGATTTCTTCATGTCCAGTATATTCCCTTCCTTGTAATGTAGATAGGATTTCTCCTTTTTTTAAAAAAAATTTCATCCCTTTAAGAATTATTGAAAACTAAAGAAATCATTATGAAAACATCGTCTTAGATGGGTTAGGTCAACTGAACCAGATCTTATCTTTCTTACAAAAGGTTAGACTTAGACTAGAATTTTGTATAAGGTGTGGAAATTAAGAGTTTTCTTATTTGTATCGGCCAAATTTCACTAGTCCAACTTGAAGATATAGTTGTCAAACTTTTAAGATTATGTTTCTTCTATAATATTTACAGATCTTCTGTGCTTATTCCAACACAGAAACTTCAAAAAAGACCCAATAAATGAACTAATGCAGTGAATTTTTACAAAAATTATATTGCTTTATGGCAACAAATTTATGTTCATTACTGTCAGATTCATTAGATCCCTTACTCTGGGATAAGTAGGAAAATCTATTTGTGAACCAGCAAAAATACTCAGTTGGACAAGAAGACCATAGGATTTCCACACCCCCTGTTGAATTTAGAATTTGAATTTACAAACATTGGAGAAAAAAGATACCAGTAAGTCATTATTTTGACTGTTAACTAGAAGTCAAGTTGTCATAATAAGGGAGGTTCTCAAGGTTCTCTAACAACAGATTTCTACCAGAGGTATAAGGTTGATTGAGGTCACCTGACTGACTGTGCACAGAGGCCTCTGCCATGACCTCACACATTAGATCCATTGGGGGTAAATGTATAGACTGAGACAGTCTTGGGCTGTTGGTACCTGCAACCTGATCTGGAACAGCTTCAAAAGGTAAATAAAGTGCAACTATTACTCCAATGAGCATTGTGTAAATCAACATAGAATGAATGTAGAGACGTATCTCTTCACAAAGAGATTTATCCTTTTTCAAAGATAATCATTTTCTTAAACCTCAGGGTTGACACAAACACCAGTCCTCAGGCCATAGGCCTTAGATTTATAGGGAGGACTTGCAGAATTTCTAAGCTTTAGGTTCTTCTGACTTATATTATTTTCTCCTTTTTTAGCCCTTACCCAGTCGATCACTGTTTTTTTATTAAACAAAGATAATCAATTAGAGAAAACAATGTGGGAAAAGAAGAAATTGCTTGCAGCAAGCAATTTCTTCTTTTCCCACAATGATTCATTACCAGTATTTTGCTTTTGATCATATGTACTACACACCATTATTAACTTCTTAAAACATGTAAATCTACTTAAATGTTGCATAAAATGACCATAGATTTTAAAGACCTTCAATCACAGAGGAGGGCCTGAAAGAAATTGAACCAACTGGTCCAACTGGCCTGTGGCAAAATTCAGTAAGTGTCGTACCCTGAAATCTGAATGTTATTCAAATGCACAAATTCCCTTTATAAAGTATAAGAGGAAGTATAGTAATTATCAATTTTGACACTTGTTAGACAAGACCTATTTGTATTTCTTAGAACTCATGAATTACTTTCAGATGCCATAACAAGATGTATATGCCTAAGAGTGGATCAGAAATGATGAAAATGACTCATTGAAAGAACACTCATAAAAAAAAGATACAGATGAAGTGATGATTTTGCAAAGACTTTGACTTTATTTCAAAACAGCATGGCTTAACCCTTTCCCGTTTTTGGAAATTTTAGACCAGTCCAAATTGAAAGAGGTTGCAGACGACAATGAAAACTGGATGCCATTTGAAATGATACCATCCTATGGTAGAAAATATCGTGGAACAAGATGTGTTTGTGAAACACTATGCCCCCGAAACGGGAATTCTTTAGAAATGGGTAAAGGGTTAAAATTTTGACCTTGACCTTCCCCAGTTGCGCCTTGTTGAGACCTATCTACATACCAAATATTAGCATTGTAACTTAATCAAGGTTGAAGTTGTGGGAAAATGTTTAGTTGGCAGGTTAAGTTTTGCAGACAGACAGACAGACGGACAGACGGACAGACAGACGGACACCGATAAAACAATATTTCCCCTATCTTACCGGTGCGGGGACATAAAAAGGAGAAATTGCTTGTTACAAGCAATTTCTTCTTTTTCCACAATGTTTTCTTGAGTAAAAAATCACAGGAATGTAAAATCCCGTATTTGAACGGGAAAGGGTTGAATATAAATGGTTCTTTATAACACACAACAACCCTTCTAAATATGATAGGCTAAAATGCATGCTATGAAAACCAAGCTTATCAAAAAACAAAACAGTGTCATTGTGTCGCAAGCAGTAAGAAATCTGTTCTTATCTACCACTTTCAATTTTCAAAAGCTTTGTGCACTAAATGGTGCTTCAAAACTGTGGGATAATTACCAGTTAAAGATTTCAAACTTTTTATATCTGAAGACAACCATGTTCGACTTCGGAATAAAGCTGTAAAAATAAAGCTGTTAAATTTTGCAGTTGTAGATGAACTGGTTAATCATTGGAACACAAACTTATTGTAATGCTTCATTTATTTTCTGAGATTTCTAAAAAATTCCTATTTGCTGTGAAGATAGTCACACAATACACATTTGAAATGTGTGTAAGTTAGACATTCATTTACAAAACAAACAAAAGTTAAAAACATACACATACTAATTCAATTCAATTTAATGCCTAGATGCAAGAGGGCCATTGGCCCTCAGATTTTTAGCTCATCTGGTAAAATGATTGTTCAGTAGAGACTTAAGCTTCTTCCTTCTGACTTAGTGACCTAGCATTTGTCATTGAGTGACCAAAATTCCATATAGTCCGTGATATTATGCAAACAAACATTCTGATAAAAAATAAAGACACTTGAGCCAAAAATGTGTCATAAAGATAGCTTACAAGGTATTTCAAATATTTGACCTAGTGGTCTTCTTTTTGACCAAAAGTCACAAACCCGAATTCAAAATTGTTCGATATCATGCAGACAAACAATCTGACCATAAATATAGACATTTAAGCCAAAAGTATGGCCCCTGAAATTCAAACAAGGTATTTCTATGATTTGACCAACTGAACTAGTTTTTAACCCCTTGTGACCCAAATTTTAATTTGTTAAAGATATCATGCAGGCAAATATTCTGACCATAAATCTAGACATTCTAGCCGAAAATGTGGCCCCTATAGTGAAAACAATATTTTTCTAAGATTTCACCCAACCTAGATTTGGACTCAATGTGACACAAAGTATACTTGGATAAGACATTATGGAGACAAAACATTCTGTCCAAGCTTAAAGAAACTTAAACTATTCCCATGATATCCTGCTTTTCTACGCCCCTCAAGAAAAGAGCTTTGTGAAAACATGGTAGAAAATGAAAAAAAATTGCTTGTAACAAGCAATTTTTTCATTATCCACCATGTTTTCTACCCCAAAGGTCAGAGATGTTTAAGAATTCATCAAGTAAAATATGTTGTCTGCATGTACTTAGAATTTGAACTAGTCAAAAATTTTGTCATGAGGGAATGGGTTAAGGTAAAAATGTAGCCTCTTGAGTGCAAACCACACTTGATGTTGACACAAATCGCATACAGCATGATCACAAAGCCCTGCATTTTGTACTCAAGTTGGCTAAAACCAAAGCTTAATGGATTTAATGTAATATATATTTTTTCTCACTGTAGCATTGTACTTTGAAAAAACTAGAAGCACTTAAGCGCCTGTATTGCTCCATAGGCCTAATTGTACTAATTAAGCAAGTGGTGTTTTCTAAAATTCAATATAAACCGAATCATATTCACCATATTTCAAATGTTTCATTGTTTTACAAAATTCAATTCATTTACAGAGTCAGATGAAAAAGGTATTGACAAAAGGTTAAAAAATTCACTGTATACCATAAATGGATATAAGCCATGAACATATAAGGTATGTTTTCAACTAATCAAAATTGATTGATGGAATCTGAAAAATAGTCATCAGAGGGTCAATACAGTGAAATTTGGTTGAAATCATCAAGGTTTCTGAGAAAAAGATTTTCAAAGCTTTCACCATATATAGAAAATAGCCACGCCAAGTAATCAATGATTTTCATCAGATCAAAATTCTCTGAAGGAATCTGATAAAGGATAATCTGAGGATCATTCCAGTAAAATTTGGTTGAAATCCATCCACTGGTATCTGAGAAGAACATTTTTAAGGTTTCACTATGTACTGAAATTAAAGCCATTTTTTTCATCCGTTCAAAATTGTTTGAAGGTATCTGATAAAGGGTCACCCAAGGATCATTTTTGTGTAATTTGGTTGAATTCTGTTCAGTACTTTCTGAGGAGAAGATTTATGAAGTAAAAGTTTACAGGGCAAATGCATACTCTGACGCAGACTCACCGCTATGATAATAGCACCTGGCTTTCAGCCAGTAGAGCTAAAGACAAAAAAAAAAAAAAAAAAAAATCCATATTTTAAAGAAAAGTAATATAGCTAAAAAATTATCAAGAATGAAATAAAAGGCTTTAAGCTCTCAGTAAAAAATTATAGTTACAATGTACATGAATTAAAATTCACATTTCAGATAATGATAAATCTTCAAACTAGAATTGTCGACTTATATCCCCCACCAGCGCTTTGTCACTCAAGTAGAACAATTAACATTTGAACATTCCCCAAAAAACGAAACTGGTTTTCAATCAAAGTTCAATTGTGACCTTGACCTTTGTTCTATGTGACCCCAAAACAATAGTGCATCTCCTTGGGTCATGGACAACATGTGTATAAAGTTTCATGGTCCTAAGTCACATGGCTTATGGGTTAGAGCTCAGAAACAAACAAGCCTATGGACAGACAGTGTTGTGCCTAGGCCGCGGCATCGCGGGATTCCCGCAAATTTATTTCCGATGTCCCCTAAAATCTAAGCCATCGCGGGATTTCGGGCGCGCTCAAATTTCCGCGATCTTTTATATTCCGTAATGCCTACAAAAAAAGTCCTGCTCGATCGGCGTTTACATTTGTTATGATGGTATACGCATTGAATATTATTACACGTACACGGTGCTCCCTCAAAGACTTGACTGTGACCCGAAATTTACCTTTCGATTCTGCAAATTTTAATGTAAAATATTATGAACCAGTCGCGCACCTACAAAAACATGACTGTGACCCACAATTTGCTATTTGATTCAGCCGATTTTAAAATAAAGTAACGAGAACCAGTCTCGGAATTGTTACTAAAAATAAAAATGGCTAAACGCCAGAAGCGCTTGACTGACTTTATGTCAGGAAAATGTGGAAAGGTAGCAGACGATGTTGAATCAACGGAGACGGCTGCGATCCAGCCGTGTCTACATCTGCTGATGCAGACAGCGAAATGTCCCAGTCATCTCCTTCTTCCTCAGAGACAAAAAAACGGAAGAAACGAAATTTCCAAAAGAATTGGTTGTCAAAATTTCCTTAGCTGCGAGAATCGGGTGACAGCCAGAAATGTTTGGAACCGAAACTGAAATTATCCTAACCATTTGCTACAGACACTTGGTGTACCAATATGCGCTCAAGTACCCTAACAAAATTGGGCTGATCATGTACGTGCAGTAGTAGCTTTGCGTTTGAAATATGAGGGGGCCCTTGCTATAGATCGCTCATTCAATGAAAAAGATTAAGCCATAACAAAACTTATGGAAATAGTGTACTTTATTGCAAAAGAATCCAGCATGGACAGAAAATTCAAATTAGACTATTTATCAATAACAGGTAAGAATTAGTTGGTTTAGTTTGTCCCCCAAAATTTCCCAATGTCCCCTTGAAATTTAGGTAGGGGGACACCTGTGTCCCCCAAAACTTCTGACCTAGGCACAACACTGGACAGAGAGACATAGTGAAACCAATATTCCCCCTCTACTTCGTAGGTTTGGGGTATAACAATGGTTTCCACACACAAACAAATATCTTGTTCCATGTTGAATTTATACTTGCTATCAATAGTTTTGATATGGACAAGTTATGTATCATCCATGGATGACCAACAATATAACTATAGCTTATTCAGGCTATAGCTTCAATTAAATGCTATGTGGTTCGTTAAAGGTATAAGATTTCTTTCAAACTTACCATCTTCTCCATCTTCTTCCTCTAATTTTGGTTGAATTAGGACGGATGGTCCATCTAGTAAAGTAAGTTCCTGCGATCCATTATCATTATTGCTGAACCCAGAATCCTCTGGCTCACTTTCTGAATCTGAACTCTCACTTATTGCCGTAGTTTCTTCATATCCATCATTGATTTCCCCTGGAACTTCCTCATCATCCCCGCCAGAGTCATAATTGTCATCATAATCTTCTGTTTCCATGCTTATTCACACGTTTGATTTGATATCTGTTGCTTAGGCTCCATAGTCTATTAAAGCCCGATATGTCTGAAACAAAAAGGGGAAATGAAGAACCCAATATTTATAGGAGTAGAGCAAAACTGTTCTAAGTGTTTATCTGTATATTGTCACTTACAATATTTTTGATTCATGAATGAGAGGTTTTGTACAGTGCATTTTGTACTAATTTCTCCAGTATCCATGTGGATGATGTTACATATCATGGCTTCTTGTCATTTTCATACAACAAAAACCGAATGAATCCAAGCTACCAGATGAATCATTGCTCATTGGCTAGAGTGACAATGCATGTTGCAATGTTGAGAGCAATGAGTCTTTACATAGAGAGTTGAACAATGCTCATAACCATATTTATAAAGATTCAAATCAAAAGCTTTTATAGTTATAGATATATGACATGTTGCAGACTGGCATGTAAAATATGCCGTGACCTTGAACTTTGATGTATCCAATAGAACTTTATGCATGACACTGATACTAACAAAGGGAACAATGAAGCAAAGTTATTTTTGAAATCTATAAATTAATGTAAAAGATATGCTCTGGACAAGAAATGAACACACACTTGCCAACTCACACACACTCGCACACACACAGAGGTAACTGTGTGCCTGTTGCCATTACATTGGCAGGGGCATAAAAATGATCAAAATGCTGATAAATGAATGTAAGATTAATGAATCCCTAGAGAGTCGAATTACAATACTCAAAGTTTGATGGGAATCCACAAAAGCTAATGAGTGAATGTTCCTTACAACTATTGAATCTTCGAACTTCTTGAAAGAAAATTACCTTAAAAAGTGACATTTTGAGTAGTATAAGATTCTAAATGCATATGCAAAGTTTGAAAGCAAACGCCTTAATTGTTTTAGAGACATGACATGTTGCACAAAGCTGCATAAACAAATTTCACTATATCTCTAAGCCAGAAAAGGTCATAATTCAATTAAACTGAATATTGGGGACACAAATCTTTAACTAGAGGTAGTATTATGGTCCTAAAGGCATGTGCAAAGTTTCAGAGCAAAAAGCATTAGGAGGAACAGAGATACATAACACTTGCACTTAAAACTTTAACCAAAGCATTACTTAAATGTTCCTAGTGACTTTAATCAAAAAGACTCTCCAGCCATTACCACATAATAACTTTTGATGCCCTGGAGAAATATGATAAAGGACAACTGTGTGAGAAAAGGGGAAGTTGCTAGTAACAAGCAATTTCTCCTTATCTTGCAATTTTCTACCTTATTTGGTACTTTTTTTCAATTTTAGCGCAATTTGAAACGTCATCTGCAACTTCTTTCAATTTGAAAAAGTCTTAAATTTTATCACCAGGACTGGTAATGGTTTAAGTTAGTCAAGCTTAACCCATTCTAACATAGTGACGCTTTCTGATGCTCCTCAAGAAAATAATTGTGTAAAATGACGAAAATGCTTGTAACAAGCAATTTCTTCATTTTCCATAATGTTTTCTACTGAGAAAATTTAAAAAATCTAAACTTTCATCAACTTTGAATTGTCGTCTGCAACTTCTTTCAATTTTGACCAGTCTAAAATTTTGCCGTTTGGTAATGGGTTAAATGCTTTGAATTTTGACAAAACTGTAATTCTGTTGACTTTTGATGGGTTAGAAGGGAAGAGCTAGTGAAAATTATTCATCATATTTGAAAAGCAGGAGTAACAGAATGAATAAACATTTCAATTTATTTTACTTTGATCTCTAAGAGTACTCCAAAGATCATAATGGATATTTAGAAAACCATTTTTATTGACTTAAAGGCTTAATGTCTTATCTTGCCTCAAAAGAAAGGGAATTTTCTCCCATCATCATTGAATGCATAGCAAAATGGAACACTTATAAATGTACTTTTCTTTTGTTTCTCTAAAAAAATTCAGTTTTAATCCTTTACTGTTTTTCAAAGTTTTGGACTTGTCCAAATTCAAAAGGGTAGCAGACAGCATTGTAAAGTGAGTATAATTAAAAAAAAGAAGAAGCCTTCTTATCATTTATTATGGAAAACATTTTGGGAAACATTACAATCAATTTCTTTATCATTCACAATGATTTTAACCCTACATGTCAGTTATTTTTTAAAATAATTTAATGGACAAAAAATTGATGACTGCAACTTCTTTGAATTTGGACCAGTCTTACAAATTTTTTGTCTGGTAATGGGTAAATAACTTTTAACTCTTCACTCAATTCAGCTGTGCTTGTCTGAGATAAATTATAGGTTTGGCCACATTTAAAATTCCATCTACTACCTCTTTTTATTTAAGCCAGTCTACAATTGTGTCATCTGGCAATAGGTTGAAGTATATAACATGAGTGTCATAATGTTTGATTAAAAGATAGTAATTTAACATGTACTTTGGCCAAAGTTTGGTAGATAATACAATCATGTATTCACAGTATTGTACTGAATTCATTGCGGAAAATTCTTGGGTACATATACAGAACTGTGTTGAGGCTAGTCCTTTATAACCACTATGTTTGATTTCTTAAAAATTACCTAATCAGGGGACTCTAATAAATACCCCCCTCCAAAAAAACACAAAAAACAACATCATGAAAATGACTATATTTAAGAAAATTGTTTAATTTCAATTAGGTAAAAAAATTAATAGAACACAGTTCTGAATTTTGAAAAAAACAAAATAATTATTTCTATTCTTGGCCAGGACTATAAAACTGATTATTCACCGTACTGGTGTAAGCCAGAATGAATATATAATAGACATAGTCGATACATAAATATCTGTCAACTCTGATTCGATAATTGACACAACAAAGGCTATCTTATACCTTCTATTGCAATGGGATCAATGATAATCTATTTTTGGCAAATATACAATACTTTAAAAGTCAAAATACCAGTGCTTTAAACTTAAGCAAGGAATGTTGCTTATAACATGTACTATAGATTTCCAAAACACTACGATAAAAGTAGAAAATTCCAATAACAAGTACTTCTATCCTTTCTGACAACCATTGTAGTACATTTTCTGAATAAGAAAGATTTAAGCATAACCCATATAATCGAAATTCATACAGAAATTCTAAGTTATTTAGCTAAGTCAAGGGCAGATAATTCTGAAACCAGTAAAGTGTTGAGGGATCAAAATACAGGCACACCGACAGACGACTGTGCAATAAAAAAAAAACACTTTCAGACATATAAAATTTTTAAAGTAGATTGCAGACAAGTTGAATGTAATTGTAAATTAAGTATCAAATAGGGCAGAAATTAATGTGGAAAAAGAAGAAATTGTTTTTCATAAGCAGTTTCTTATTTTGCCACAATATTTTTTTCATTCATATTTCTTCACTGCATCTAAATATGGAACTAAGTGGCAACTTCTTTCAATACAGAAATTTTAGTGTCTAGTTACTATCAGTATCATGTAAACACATCATTTCTGCACTTTTACAGGTTGGAGAGAAGTTGGATAAATAACTTTAGAAATCATTGTGAGAAAGGAGTAATTGTTTGTTACTTTTTTCACAATGTTTCATGCCCAACATTGAACATATTTTTCTGTGTGACTGGCAACTGATTTGTAAAATGAAGCCATTACTTTAACCCTATCTGGTTTTTGAAATATTAGACTGGTTCAAATTGAAAGATGTTTCGGAAAAATTGGATGTAATTTGAAATCAAACTATCCTATGTGGTAGAAAATATTGTGAAAAGGAAGAAATTTCTTGTTACAAGCAATTTCTTCTTTTTCTAAAATTTTTCCTCAAGTATAAAATCACAGCGTCGTAAATTCACGGGTTTGCACAAGAAAGGGTTAATCAAGTAGAAACTAATAGCCATTGTTACTTTTACAGACAGCATTCAAATTTCTCGTACCAAATTTGCTTCTTACTAATGCTTATTCAAGGTTCCTGGAAAACTTGTTGAAAACAAAGAAATTACTTGCAAACAATTTCTTCATTTAGACCGTGCTTTCATGAACTTTTTTCTCAACCGTTTTCTGACGACAAAATTTTAGACTGATCCAAGTTGAAAGATGTTCCTGACGACATTTCAAAAGTATACTTTAATTGGAAAATAAGGGCTGGGCTGAAAAGGAGAAAAAATATAGTGAAAAAAGGAGAATTTTTTTGTTCCAAGCAACTTCTCCTATCCCAAAGCTTTTCATAACTGTATTTCTTCTGGGCATCAGATAGCATCATTGTATGGTAATGGATAAGGGCGTAAAAAAGCTGGACTGTGTGGAAATGATTTAATCTCTCTCAAATTGGAAGCAAAAATGAATGAATTACAACCTAACTCCTTTGATAATACTCAAGATTTAGTCAAAGGTCCATACCAATCCAAAATATGGAATATTGGCATAGAAGTCTCCTCTACTGATTTTACAGAATTGAAAAAATACAGACCACATCAATGACAGCATTTATGATCAAGTTGTCTCATGTAGTCAATTAATTAGGAAACTAATTAAGCCACCACCCACATGTATACAATGAAGCTAAGAATGTTTTGCTGTTAGGTATTAAAGGTAGTAAAAACAAGCAGGCCATAATGGCTTTAAATTGCTTGTCTAGAGAAAAAGTCTGACCAATTTTTCAAGATTATTCGAGTAGAAAATGTGGCTTCTACAGTTTCCATAAAGTTTTCTATCATTCCACCTTGTGGCCTAGTTTTGACTCGAGTCTAAAACAAATTTTAGAAGATTTGAATAGAGACATGCTTTTTAACTCTAGGTGAGCAAAATTCAACCTTATTCAACATTTTATGTTACCTTAACAAGAGGGCCGTTGGCCCCGACTCTTTTTCTTTCCACAGTTACATTCATTATAAACCCTTCCTGTTTTTTTTAAATTTTAGACTGGTCCAAATTGAAGGAGGTTGCATGCGACAATGAAAATTGAATGCAATTTGAAATGAAACCATCCTATGTGGTAGAAAATAGTGTGGGAAAAGAAGAAATTGCTTGTTATAAGAAATTTCCTTTTTTTTTTTCAACCATATTTTCTCAAGTATAACATCACAGCAACATAAAATCCTGTGTTTGTACAGGAAAGGGTTAAGGTAAGGATTATGATACAAGTTGGTCTAACCATACTTTTGACATATTGGCTCTGTACCTGGGTATCTAAAAGTCAAGATTATTGAAAAATTCATAGAATATTCCATTAACAGATTCTTAATGATAAAGCTTCAGGACCTATATGCTAGGATGAGAACAGTTTTTCCTCTCCTCGGGATCTAAAGGTAACAATTTTAGCATTTTGGTTGAAAACAGCCAATGAGTTTGAGAGGAGATAATGTTTAACCCATTACCACACAGGCCCTCCTTTTTATGCCCCCCCAAGAAAAAGCTTTGGAAAACATTGTTCAAAATAAAGAAATTCCATGTATTAACCCTTGTCATGCTGTATAAATTACCTTACTGAATTGCTGTAAAATCAAAGGGCTGAAAGCACTGATAGAACTTGTTGTTCAAAAATCAATATTTCTTTTAGAAATCAATTTCATAAACAACTCTTGCAGGAAAAGTACAAGCAGGAGGTGTAGACTAAGATTAGACTGCACTTATGTGTGGTAAGCAGTTATAATTGTCAAATACATTTTCTTTCAATTTAATTCAATCTAGAATTTTGTCATCTGGTTAAGGAGAGAAGGATAATGATAAATATGTCTTTCGAAACAAATAAGGAAACTCATTATTAAAATATCTCCAGTTTGAAAAGGTACAGGGGAAGAAGATGATATGCAACATACATGTAGTTAACTAAATCAGCTGAATTTATTACTTTCGAAAGGGAGGTATCGATGTTCAAAGTGCCGAAATACGCTCAAACGAATATCTAATGCTTAGATTTAAGTCAGTTTATGTCGTGGTGGTACTCTTATAGGCTTAAAGTGGCGTTTTATGGTTATACATGAAAGGTTCAGAAGAATTTCCAAGTTATTTCTAGATATCACGGAAATCGGTTGTCCACATCACATGACCTCATTTGCATATGACCAAAAGTCATCAAAAGGTAACAAATTGACAAGTGAAACAACCAAGGTCCTACATCATGACACATTAAATGTTAAACATTAAGTGTTTATTTTCATAATAACACTTACGACAGTTTTTTACAGATGTTTACAGAATTAAAGATCGGCTAGCAAACATAACTCCTGATGACATAATGATGATGTTGGATAAATGTAATTCAAACTAAATGCAAGATTCTAATGGTTATTTGCACCACATGAATGACCCTATATGATAGGCTTAAAGTGGCGTTTTATGGTTATACATGAAAGGTTCAGAAGAATTTCCAAGTTATTTCTAGATATCACGGAAATCGGTTGTCCACATCGCATGACCACATTTGCATATGACCAAAAGTCATCAAAAGGTAACAAATTGACAAGTGAAACAACCAAGGTCCTACATCATGACACATTAAATGTTAAACATTAAGTGTTTATTATAGGGATGAGTGTATTTTTCACTGCGTTTATTGGAGTATAAAGTGCAATTGCCTTAGCACATGGCAAATAACGCCCGTAGGGCGTTATGTTTAAGCCATGTGCTATGGCAATTGCACTTTTTACTCCAATAAACGCAGTGAAAAATACACTCGGCCCATATAATTGCAATACGTCTATTTTCAAATCCGAAACGGATAGAGAGATGAAAATAAAAACAAATAAACGAACTGTGGGCGGAGTTACTTTTTCTTTGACAGGCGTATGGATACATTGACACAGTTTTTCGCTCGAGTCGTTGTAATGGCGGACATTTTATTTCGTCGCTTGGGTTTTTTGAAATGGAAATTCGAACATTCGTTGGATTTATTTGGAATTATTATGAGCAAATACTAACTTTAAACTCTGTAAATTATGATATCTGGGTCGATAAGAGTTAGAATTATGAATAGATGCTTTGTAATAGACAAGAAATATAAACCTACCACATGGACACGATGCATGCTGATGTGGCAAAGCCGATTCGACATCTCGGATTTACGGCTAATAAGGGTGAGTTTTTCGAAATCTTCATGTTTAAAACGAACATTATAATTGTAACAAGGACACTATTTGTTTATCTATGTATTGAAAATCCATGGAAGTATAAAGGAATTCGAGGAAATAGAAATTCAAAGGGTGATGACTATAAATAGTAACAAAACAAGTTGAGTATTTCTTGGAAGTGAAATATCGGAAATCCCTGACCGTGTTTTTGTTTCTATTTTTGTCGAAAATAGTTCTGTCTTTTATCGAGGTATAAAGTGCAATTGATTTGATCACGTGATACGATTTGGGCCAATGAAAAAACTCTATTTTTAAGTATTGCAATTATATTCATAATAACGCTTACGACAGTTTTTTACAGATGTTTACAGAATAAAAGATCGGCTAGCAAACATAACTCCTGATGACATAATGATGATGTTGGATAAATGTAATTCAAACTAAATGCAAGATTCTAACGGTTATTTGCACCACATGAATGACCCTATATGATAGGCTTAAAGTGGCGTTTTATGGTTATACATGAAAGGTTCAGAAGAATTTCCAAGTTATTTCTAGATATCACGGAAATCGGTTGTCCACATCGCATGACCACATTTGCATATGACCAAAAGTCATCAAAAGGTAACAAATTGACAAGTGAAACAACCAAGGTCCTACATCATGACACATTAAATGTTAAACATTAAGTGTTTATATTCATAATAACGCTTACGACAGTTTTTTACAGATGTTTACAGAATTAAAGATCGGCTAGCAAACATAACTCCTGATGACATAATGATGATGTTGGATAAGTGTAATTCAAACTAAATGCAAGATTCTAATGGTTATTTGCACCACATGAATGACCCTATATGATAGGCTTAAAGTGGCGTTTTATGGTTATACATGAAAGGTTCAGAAGAATTTCCAAGTTATTTCTAGATATCACGGAAATCGGTTGTCCACATCGCATGACCTCATTTGCATATGACCAAAAGTCATCAAAAGGTAACAAATTGACAAGTGAAACAACCAAGGTCCTACATCATGACACATTAAATGTTAAACATTAAGTGTTTATATTCATAATAACGCTTACGACAGTTTTTTACAGATGTTTACAGAATTAAAGATCGGCTAGTAAACATAACTCCTGATGACATAATGATGATGTTGGATAAATGTAATTCAAACTAAATGCAAGATTCTAACGGTTATTTGCACCACATGAATGACCCTATATGATTTGCAACTGTCTCGGCCTAATCTAAAAATAGATTAATAGCCTATGTTGTTTTTTAGGGGAGTACCCTTTTTTTCTCTGATAAATGCGCTCTGATTTTGACAAAACTACTTTTCAGAATTTTGTTTTCAATAAGCAAATGAGAGGTCATAAAAATAATTAACAGCTGTGACATAAAAAAAAAGCATTGATACCTACCTTTAACAAGCCTTACAAAATTAGGCCCATAACCTCAAAAGTTTTCAACTGATCAAAATCTCTATAATAAAAATCTTATCAAAGGTAATCCAAAAAAGATCCATAAACATCAATGTTAAATTTAAAGATATCCATTTAATACAGTCTAAGGAGACTACCTTTAGTTGTTTTGCTGTATTCAATATATGGAAAAAAGCTCCCTTAAAGCTAGATTTTTCATTTGATCAAAATTCTTTGAAGGAATCTGATAGAGGGTCAGCCAAGGATCATCTCTGTGAAATTTGGTAGAATTCCAACCTGTTTTTTCTGAGGAGAAGATTTTAAAAGAAAAAGTTTTCGGACGGACAAACTGATGGCAGACAGATGCACGCACACACAACAGACACAATGCCATGACAATAGCCCGCTTGCCTCATGATTTCTCTATATCTGATAAGCTTGTCCTACCATGTCCGAATTCCAAAATTTTATTTACATTTTTTTGAAAGAATCACTCAAAGAACATTTCTGCCATGGGAGTTAATTAACCCATTCCCACTCAGTGATGCTTTTAGACGCCTCCAAGAGCTTCTAAAAAGAGCTTTGGTAAACATTGTGGAAAATGAAAAAATTCCTTGACACAAGCAATTTCTTCATTTACCCAATGTTTTCTTCCCAGAAAATGGAAAAAATTCAAAATTTGATAAACTTTAAGTTGTCGTCTGCAACTTTCAATTTGGGCCAGCCTAAAATTTTGCCGACTGGTAATGGGTTAAAGGACAATAGGCCAGTGGTTTAGGAAAAGATTTTTAAAGAATTATTTCATGACTGGTAAAAAGCCCTACCATTATCCCATATTTTTCACCAATCAAGTTTGGTCCCAATTGGCACCATGGTTTAGGATGACATTACGTAATAACCTCCATCCTGCACACCCAAATCAATATGTTACCAAAAAATTTGAAAAGGGTAACTCAAATAACTTTCCTTAAAAGTTTGGTCTAAATTGGCCAGGTGATTTACGTTGAGAAGATTTTTCAGGAAATATTTCATGATTCCTCTGAGTCTGTTAAGCTCCACCTTGCCATGCCCCAATTCTTTTTTACACATCAAAACTTCATGAACTAGTTTTGAAAAGGGTCACCCAAAGAACATTCTTGCCAAGTTTGGTCCACATTGGACTAGTGGTTACAGAGGAGATTTTCATGGTTTCTCATCCAAATTAGGTTAACAATCATCCAAGCTTTGGTGGGAAATAAATGTCAGAGTCAGAGAGAATATTTGCCAGGGACTAAACCCTGGACCTTTGACATGCTATCAACTGAACTATGGCTGTGGCTAGACAATATGCACAAGGTCAGGTGACTTGGAGCATTCTGTGAAACTTTCATTCAAATTTGTCAACAAATGTAGGAGGCGATGTGTTAACTAGAACTTGTCACAGTATGAGACTTAATACCCCCGCAAGTGCTTTCAGTGTAATGAGAGCTTTAACAAAACATGGACATAGCTACTGACTTTGCTTTTCTAGAAAGGAGGAGTTCGCAACACAAAATTAGTAGTACAATTAGCTGTATCTATCTACAAAGCATAAATAATGTCTAAGTTAACCATATGTTGAAGTTTTGCAAGACGCAAGTACAAGCAGGAGGTGTAGACCAAGATCAGATGGCACTAATGTGCAGGCTGATCTTGACTACACCTCCTGCCAAAACCGGAATATTCCGGGTTCAGCATGACAAGGGTTTACCTTTTTCATTTATCATGATAATCTTTGACAAAGAAGATTACTTGACAAAACCATGCCAGCTTACAGTACATGTACTTTGATTTAATCAAGCATTCTGAAGTGTGCATGGCAATACCAAGTCCACTACCGGCTTTATATATATCCCTAGAGCGGTATATTTTTTGGGTGGTAAAGGGATTATGACCCCTCCAAAATATTACAGTTGTATCAGATTTTATGAGCAACACACACATACAAACAAACATAAAAAATAGGCATCTCTTTTTGTTGTTTGCCAAATTATACTTCATAAAGTCATCTGTTCCAAGAGAATTAAGACCCTTAAGCCAAAGTAAACTTTGAACTTTCAAAAATCTGTCTAGGATTATGAATGCTTTTCGGACATAGGGTTATCAAAATATTTTGCCTTGATCACTTCATGCAACCACTTTTAACAATTTGTTCAGTCGTATAACAGTGGCTGGAGCACCTTACAATGTTTTCCTGGTATCTCTTTCACCAGTACCACCCTAACATCCTTTACAAGCCTAGGAAAGGTAATGGACTGCAATTAAACTGTAATATGTAACTTATTTTGCAAAAGCATCCATATCTTGCTTAAAAATCAATGGACTGGAACAGAAATTGAACTTGTTCTGTAACTCATCAATGCTGACTCACTTACAAAAAATCAGCTCAATACCTGCAAGTGTTAAGAAAAAAGTCTGGAAAAACTGTAATTTCCCAAGTCTAGCATCCATATCTTCCTCAAAAATTAATAGACCGGAACAAAACTTACACTTCTTTTGTTACTTATCAATATTGACTCACATACCAAAAACCACCTTCATATCACAAAGGGTTTAGAAAAAAAATCCGGAAAACTGAAATTTCCTGGTAATTTTCTAAGCCCTGCATCCGTATCTTCCTCAAAAATGAATGGACTGGAAACAAACTTAAACTTGTTCTGTAACTCATTGATGCGGACTCACATACCAAAAACCACCTTCATATCACAAAGGGTTTAGAAAAACAAGAGGACCATGATGGTCCTAAATCGCTCCCCTGAGTATGATGGTTCATGGCTTTATGATATAAACAAAACAGCAAAGCCCTCTGTCTAATTATTTTGGAGAAGAGGTTTAAGAGTAAATCCTAGGTATATTTATGATCCCACCATATAGCACTAATTTTCTGAATATGTTAATGCTTTGAAGAATAGATATCAATACATACCAAGTATAAAAGCTCTAGGCCTAATTGTTTAGAAGAAGAAAGTTTTCAAAGATATCATTACTTATTCCTAACTAAAATTTGGGGTCGCACAGAAAAGGGCTAATTTTCAGAATACTGTAATTCTTTAAATTAATTGGTAGAGGGTCAAGAGTTGATGATATGTACCAAATATTAAAGCTCTAGGCCTAATTGTTTGGGAGAAGAAGACTTTAAAAGATTTCCTTCTTTATTCCTAACTAAAATTTGGGGTCGCACAGAAAAGGGCTAATTTTCAGAATACTGTAATTCTTTAAATTAATTGGTAGAGGGTCAATGGCTGATGATATGTACCAAATATCAAAGCTCTAGGCCTAATTGTTTGGGAGAAGAAGATTTTCAAAGATTTCCTTCTTTATTCCTTTGTAAAATCAGGGATCGTACAGAAACAGGGTTTTCACTAGTACTCAAAAGTCAAGAGTCATTGACCCTTGGGCTAAAATTTTCAAGAGTCAAAATTGAAATCCCGAGAGTCAAAATGAAATATCCCCCCAACACAACTCACCCAATGTAATTTAGAAAAAAATATTGTAGATTTTAAATATTTTTTTATGTTTTGAAATGATGCCTCAGAATAAACTCTG
This sequence comes from Fragum fragum, assembly GCA_946902895.1. Lineage (NCBI taxonomy): Eukaryota > Metazoa > Mollusca > Bivalvia > Cardiida > Cardiidae > Fragum > Fragum fragum. The sequence goes on from OX336370.1 coordinate 39,794,358, forward strand.
TCTCAGATAAGAACATTTCTCCAACCTACCTATTTTCAATACAAGATAAATTTTAAGTAAAGTTTAGTCTTCATGCACATATTATAAGTTTGAATCAGTTTTAGAAAATCTCAAAAGTACAAAGAGAATCAAATCATTCTTATTTTTCATAAAAAGAAGTGCCGATTTTATCCACCAAAACTCATGACATTTCTTGAGGTGTTATTCTTGATGAGGGTGCATGTTTTCACAATTAAACATTTCCAATAATATGGCACACTTATGATGACCCTTGACGCATGGCTGCAAATTTTCGTGCGTCAGTATGACGCACAGTCGCAAATTACAGAGAGTCAAAATTACTTCTTTTTGAATTTCTGTGCGTCAAAACCCGAGGTCTCAGGTCAAACCCTGCAGAAAAGGGCTAATTTTCAGAATACAGTAATTCTTTGAAGTATTTTGGTAGAGGGTCAATAGGTGATGATACATACCAAAAATAAAAGCTCTAGTCCTTATGGTTTGGGAGAAGAAGATTTTTAAAGATTCCTTCTTTATTCCTTTGTGAAATCAGGGATTGCACAGAAAACAGCTAATTTTCAGAGTATGATAATTGTTTGAAATATTTTGGTAGAGGGTCAATAGGTGATGATACATACCAAATATCAAAGCTCTTGGCCTTATGGTTTAGGGGGGGAGATTTTTAAAGATTTCCTTTGTAAAATCAGGAATCACACTGAAAAAGGGTTAATTCTAAGAGTACAGTAATTCTTTGGAGTATTTTGGTAGTGGGTCAATAGGTGATGATATGTACCAAATATCAAAGCTCTAGGCCATATGGTTTAGGAGGACAAGATTTTTACTAATCGTTTACAGATGGACAGACGGACGCCAGACAATTACCGATCACAATAGCTCGCTTTGAACACATTGTGCTCAGGTGAGATAAAAATCCGGAAAACTGAATTTTCTAAGCCCGGCATCTGTATCCTCATCAAAAATGAATGGACTGGAACCAAACTTAAATTTGTTCTGTAACTCATTGATGCGGACTCACATACCAAAAAATCAGCTCAATATCTCCAAGGGTTAAGAAAAAAATCCGGAAAACTGAAATTTTATAGTAATTTTCTAAGTCCAGCATCTGTATCTTCCTCAAAAATCAATGGACCGGAACCAAACTCAAACTTGTTCTGTAACTAATTGACGCAGACTCACATACCATAAATCAGCTCAATATCTCCAAGGGTTACTCACATATCCAGGGCTCCCCCTGGGTAATTTTATTCTTGTGCCAATGAAATCGCCAATGGCAAAAGTTTGGGGCCACTTGGTGCCAATTGGGGACAAAAGTGGAGCCAGTATGAATAAGTGAATGAAAGAAAACTACTATATTGAAAACAAATAACCTGTTATCTATAATAAATTATATTGAATAAATTGGGAAAGGGTTAATAGGTACAAAATGAGGGGATTTGATAATAAAATTCCAAGAACACCTAAAGCTATGCTGGACTACAGGTCAAATTTTTGGTAACCCACAGTACTTTGATTACTAATGTCCGCAGTACTTTGATTACTATTGTCCGATACTTCTCATTTCTCGGAAATTAACTTGACTTTGATAATAAAATCATCAATAGATAAGCAAAATGTTGTCTTTGGTTTTTACTCGACACTCTAATGAATCTCAAAAAGTGATCGAGGAATAAATATTGTCAATTTTTTAGCCCAAGCAATGTGAATTTCCACCATCTTGGTTTACATGATGATTCCCGGCGGGCTTTGGAAAATCCCAATAACTCAAGTGATGTTAGAATCAATTTGGTCAGCGATGCGTAACTAATCTGTCTTGATTGACACAGATATGCAATGGATATTGATGGTCGCGTGTCTCCCAAACAAATTAGCAGATGTCTGAATGATAAAGTTGCGCGTCGGAAATCGTTTAATTGCACTAAACATCCCTTTGCCTTATTTTGAAAGTTGTCGCCAGTAAAATCGCCAATTCGCCGAATTTGGGGCCAGAATTTTTATTTTGTCGCATTTGGCCCCATTGGCGATCGGCAGCGGGAGCCCTGATATCAAAAATCAGTTTAATATCTCTTGGGGTTTAGAAAAAAAGTCTGGAAAACTGAAATTTCTCAGTAATTTTCTAAGTCCAGCATCCGTATCTTCCTCAAAAATCAATGGACCTGAACCAAACTCGAACTCGTTCTGTAACTCATTAATGCGGACTCACATACCAAAAATCAGCTCAATTTCTCCAAGGGTTAGGAAAAAAAGTCTGGAAAACTGATATGTCCGGACTGACAGACGGAAGGACAGCAGACGGAGGGAGCACAACCCTATAGTCCCCTTTGGCTTTGTCAGTAGGGGACTTATTACAGTATGGCATTGCTGCAGTGCCAATAGTCTTCTCAATAACTACAAAACATCTTTCACTCTTTAATATCATACACTGCAACTTCTCTATAACGCTACCCGGCACAGCGCTGACTCCATTATAACGCGGGGTCCGCTTGCTCCCAAAATTTGGGAGGGGGTGCATTTTAGGTTGCAGATGCTGAGATACGACATTAATGCTGATTGGCCGCGATTTTTTCATCCCGTCTTTGGCTCGCTCGAAGAAAAGGGTTGTACATAAAAATAGATAATTACCTGAAGCCAGGTAAGTTTTTAACACCTTACATTAATGCATTAGTTCAGAGGTATCACTTTGTTTGATTGATGACACACGAAGTGTTTCAATTCACAAAATCGGTTTGATTGTTTGGTCTTACTGTTTGACATTGAGATGATCAATGCCTTAGGTCATTAATATTTTTTAATCAGTAGAGAATAGGCACGCACCTCGGTATCCTTCAGTTACAAACCTTGAAGGTGGTGCGATTAAAATATCACACTGTTTCACACTCGGCGTTCTTAATTTTCTTCAGTCCCCGGTAGGACGCGTGCTTAAAAAATGCACGACCGTGAACTAAGCCAAATTGTCTGAAGCCTTCTTTTTATTTCACTTCATAGTTTGCTGGTATCCGGAGCTCGTAGAGGATAGTGGCATCAAGATGAAAACGTTAGAATGTGCTTTGAAAACAATCAGTTGTAGTTCGAGGTTTTCGCTAAATACAGAAAATACGTGAATTTTAATTGTAAATGTCACAATATCGGAAGATTCTCATCCTAAACGGGAAAGATAATATAAGTAGATTTAAATAAAATACCGTTATTTTTCCTGCATTTCTTTCAATAATCCGAAAAATTTAATGGCCGGCGCCATATGTTCAGCTATATATGGAAGAGTTTTCGGAGTTGTCACGTGCCAGACGCGTACCCCGTTAGAATTCTTGCTGACCGAATTTTTTACTCTTGTCGTTATTAAACCAGACATTCCGCTGTCTCGGATATTTTTCGATTAAAATGACCTTCATTTTTATGATTAAAAGTTAGCGGCTACAAAGTTTAATCCAGTTTGTATATGTGCAACTGGTCGGTTTAAATTCATGATTCGTAAATGACTAGGTTCAGATAGAGTTTGTCGATTTATTGTTACCGTATTTTTAACAATGGTAAAGAAATTAGACCAAGTCCATTACCGCGAAAGAGGTTCGAAGGTCGATCCACGCGACATTTTCTCAACGCTTCCGTAACCCCAGGTGTTCAACAACTCGTCAGTCTCCAAGGAGACTTCGCTATGCCAGATACTTAGATTTTATCCCTTTTGTCTATGGATGGAAATATTTACGGCGATGTAAAACTAAATTCAATTAGATTAATGCCGACGAGTATCATAACAATAAAATAAGTCTGGCATGTGTCAACTCTGGAAACTCTCCCAAAAATAACTCAACATCTGGCGGCAGCGCCTTTGATCACCTTTCCTCCCTCATAATAAAATAAACTGTACCCGGAAAACCTTTACTTCATATTTGTCAACGAGCTTTATGTTGTGTGTTTGATTATACAGAAAGGGATTAAATTTTCGGATTATTGAAAGAAATGCAGAAAAATAACGGTATTTAATTTAAACCATTACCAGACAGCAAAATTTTAGACTGGCCAAAATTGAAAGAGGTTGCAGACGGCAATTTAAAGTTTATGAAATTTTGGATTTTTTCAACTTTCTGGGTAGAAAATGATTGTAAGAATCAATTTCTTCATTTTCTACAATGTTATCCAATGCCTTTTTTTCTATGGGCGTCTGAAAGCGTCTCTGAGTGGAAAGAGGTGAATCTACAAATATTATCTATCCTGTTTCGGATGAGAAGCATTTGATTTTGTGACATGTACAATTAAAATTCATGCATTTTCTGTATTCAGCAAAAACGTCGCAACTACAACTGATTTTCAAAGCATATTGTCGCAATTTTTTCTTGAAGCCACATCATCTTCAAGTTTAGTAACTGAAGGATACCGAGGTGCGTGCCTATTGTCTATTGATTTAAAAAATATCAATGACCTAAGGCATAAATCATCTCAATGACAATGAGTTTGACCAAACAATCGAACTGATTTATAAATTGAAACACTACGCGTGTCATTAATCAAACAAAGCAATTATCTCCGACCGTCCACTGTTAGGTGTTAAAAACTTACCTGGCTTTGGGTAATTATCTATTTTTATGTGCAAACCTCATTTTTTCGAGTGGACCAAAAACGGGGTAAAAAATCGAAGTCAAATCAGCGTCAACATTGTATCTCAGCATCAGTTACCAAAAATGCCCCACCCCCAAATTTTAGGAGCCAAGCAGATACCGCGTTATAATGGAGTCAGCACTATGCCAGGTAGCGTTATAAAGGAGTTGCAGCGTACCACCAAAGAATTACATTTTTCACAGAAGAACAATATTAGCTTTTGTTCTTTCTATTCATGACACAGATGTATAAAAAATTAAGCTAAAAGGAGAAACTGAGCTGAATCTAGGTTTTCACAAAAGTGGGCCAACTCCCCCATCACATTTCAAATTGTGGGCCAATGTTTCAGATTTGAGCCACATGCGGAAATTACTTTTTTTTTTTTTTGAAGTTTTGACTACCCTAAAAAGAAAGGCACACAAAACACAAGTGCCAAAGAAGATCTTTTGGAAACACACATTTTTTTTTCGTTGTTCTTTCATTTTATAAGATAAGTTATCAAGGTCAGCAATTTTGAGGGATCTGGTAGAGCTTTAAATATGGTCCGATCCCACCGCTGGTTAACCTTTGACATACAGGCTGCTGTATTTACTATTGCAAATCAAGAGAATATGAAATGTGAACAATTCTGGATCACCATGGCATCACTCAATGTAATATATGCGATCAAAATATAGTAAGTACAGCTTCAGTGAAGTTGTACTCAAATGACCTCGGGCACCTATCGACGATATTCAGATGTTGTTGAAAATCGATGTTTTGATTGACACATTTTTACAAGGGACATGTATAAATAAATGAAATACCCGAAAGAGAAAATCAAAATTCCCCTAATGACTATCAAACTCTTTGTGTATCATTCCAATTTTTTGACACTAATCTATTCACCAGACACCGAATAATATCTAGCTTTCGTATCTGCTTCTTATTCATTTATTATCCGACAACTATCTGTCTTAGGTCCTGATGGAGAATGCTACATCAAAATACGACTTCTGAAGCTGGGGTCGACTGCATTGTGTCATAAAGAAATGTGAAATCCGACTAATTAAAGCTTTATCTATAATGTGTATCGATATCACTTACGACTCTATGGCCTTGGAATTCCTACACATCATTAGGCTACCTGTGGGCTGTACTCATTGAAGTGTAACTTTATCGGGGGAGCTGACTGGGGATTCTATTTATAATATCGATTATTCCAGGGTACGTATAAACAGCTTTACACAATGCAATAGAAATTAGGGGGTTTTCTCAAGAGCATCTAAATGGATTCATGTTAAACACACCACTGATTTAATAATGCGCCAACCATTTAAAACGTGCGTGAAAAGTGGCGAAAGGCCTTATTTTTTTGCGTCCTGAACTATTTAAACGCGTGAATCCCGCAATCCCGCGCCCTAGATTCAGTTCTGAGAAATACTTTATATATGAGAAGCATTCCGACCTTTTGTCACAATGTTTCTTTCGTAGTATAGGTGTATCATTGTCTCTTCCTCAATTATGTGTTTGTTAAGCCTAGAAATTCATCATTTCCTAATGAAAAATGAACAATATGTAGTCAACACATAAAAACTGAATTACACATTCTGAACTCTATACATTATGTGGGAAGATTGGACCATCCGTATTATAGTTGGCCTGATTATGATTTTCATTTTTTAAATTGTAATAATTAATGATTATCTTTTTCTCTAAAAATCATTTAAATAAATTATACTTATGTGGGACAGTTACAGATGTAATCATCTATTGTCTACTTTTAAAAAAATCATATGATATTGTGAAAAAGAGAAATTCAATGATTTCAAATAATGAAATAATCAAGGACGCACTATAATATCCTTCAATATGTCAAATCAATATCTATCATTCATAAGACACAATACTTTTTATATAAAAGGTTTTGACACACCTTAATCTTATTTTACTACTGTATTTCTTGTAATTTGGTGTAATTCGGTTTTCAGGCATATTTAGGTTTTTTTCTATGCACCCATGGACACTTGTTTTTGTATTATGCACGATAACTGCAGCAGCAATTTTCTCCAGGGCCTACAAGCAGCTTTCAAGAAAAAATTCTTGTAGAATTTAAGAATAGAACTGGATAAAAAGATAAATAAAAAGTCTGTTAGATATATAAAACCCATTTTGTTAGATTTTTTTTTCCGATTTGCACTGTACTCCGGCTTCCTTACATGCACGGTAATTGAGGTGAAGAAAACAATTTGTATTTCTATGGCATATTTTATACACTGTAAATTTGGACACTGCTTGTATAACAAGAGTTAACTGGCATGCACAGAAATGAAACTGATCAAAGATTTGAGACAGACCAAATATGGAAAACTGAAGTATTTAGATAGATAGAGATACCAGGCCTAAAAGCAAGCACCTGGTTGACTTTTTTTCTTCTCTCTCTCTAATTTTGCTCTTTAGACTAGATCATATTTGATAGGTTCACTGAGTGGTGCCATACGTTCTTTAAAGAAAAGCTTCTCGCTAAAATTTTTCAATCTTTTTCTTATTAAAACAAAAACAGGGTTAAATTGAGTCCCTACAATAGCCTCAAAGGAATCTGGTTGAAACGTTCCAGTCTAAGGATATTGGTTCAACTGACCTTAAACGTTTTTTCCAACACTAAATATCTATATCCCGCTGAGATTTCGTAACTTCCCATGCTAAAGTTATCGACTCTGTTATTGTCAATATTTTCCAATACTCCAAAAACAATTATGATATCGGGAATCAAAGAAATATTTCTATATTTGACAGTAACCACAATCTAATCCTCCATATTGTTTAAAGATGGCGTTCAACCTAATAACTCGAAAGTTGGTATAGAAAAATAGACCTTCATTCATAGTTGTTTTCTGTAGAATTTTCAAAATTATTTTTGATTTACTATTGATATCACCACATTACATTTAATTTCAATGAGATCAGTTCAAATTGGGAAATAAATTTGGTGATAATTAACATTGTGAACAGATACATAATTCTAATGTTGACTTGAGTGTTAGAATACACGAATTGGATTGGTCAAGACGTTGCTACTTTGGAGGGAAGCAACTCTTAATAAAATCGGGTCAACGTGCACCTGTTACTTTCGTTTTGTATTTGTCGTCAAAATGACCTTCCTTTTTAGGGGATTCATCTGTAGACTACTTTCCGGAGAAGCTGTAAGAATAAAGGAATCATCAGTGCATTATTGTTACTCACCAAAAGTTAATGCAGTGAATGAGCATTTTCAACAAAGGACGTTTACCAAAGAAAGGGGACGTTTACCGATTAAATACCTGTTTACAAAGGAGGATTGCTCTCTTTGTGACGAGGCAAAGACAGTGCTTAGACCTCACAGCCACAGAGTAAGATAATTCGTTGTTAATGAATTTCCAATCAATGTGTAGATGAATATGTCCGTTAATGCACTAGGTTGTACGTCGAGACGTAACAGAACCCATTCATTTCCCTTCTTCCCTTGATGGAGTTTAATAATACTCCGATGCATGATGTCTTGACAGTTAAAACTTCGAGTACGACTAAGAATAATGGTAGTGTTTGGATTTTCTTGATGGGGCCTGATATCATCAATGCTTTTAGATAAGAATGCATGCCTAGCTAGGGCTATCGAAGGTTCCGGATGCCTGGTGGACCACTGGTATTTGCCGGTTTCAGGTTATAATGGTTCTTGGTGTTTACTCTGGTTCTTATATAACTGGTGTTGTTGGTATTGGAGCTTCTAGTTCTGGAGGCGTTGTCTGTATGTACTGGTCTACCAAAATATGTGAGATCTTGTAGAGCATAGTTACCTTGTTTCTGTCTCGTCTTTTCTCCAGGGTATCCCATGACGGCTGCTTGAGCATGTTTGTTACGACTCCTGATTCTCTACTTTAATAGTCACCTTTAGAAAACCTGGCTGCGCTTCGTTGGACTCTAGTATGTCGATCTGCTGGAATGTGTGTGGATTCAAGACAGAGTAGGCACATTCTTACACTCGCCTGTATGTCTGGGCTTTCACCCCAGCCGGGCATTCTCGAAGTTTTCTGCGTAAGAAATCAAGTGATTTACTAGCCTTGGCTGCTGTTTGATGAGTGTAGCTATTTCAGGAGAGTTCTTTGCTGATGTAGAATCCGAGATATTTGCCCCCTTGGACTCTCAAGATAATTACCACAGAGTTTGTACCCTGTATGGACTGGTTGTCGGTCTTGGTAATGTGGAAAGTTGTGCTTTTCTCGGGGTGGAACATCATCTGCCAGTCTTCCATTTTTGAACGGCAGGATATTGGCATCTTCCTTTGTGTTAATGGTGCGATATAAGAGTCAGTCATCTGCGAACAACCGAACCGCTTGCGGTACACCAGAGTCAACTTCAGCCTCTTTTGAACGGTCCACCAAGACTAGCTATTTCCGATCCTGTATGAAGTTTCCAACCAAGAATGTTGTTGCTGACTCCACAGTAATGAAATACGCGTAGGATGCGTTCGTGAGGGGCCTTATCAAATGCCTTGGAGAAATCCAGTAGTATAGGGTCAATCTGCTTGCCGCCAGACAGGTTCTTAGCTAGGTCATGGACAGTGTAGATTAGTTGTTTCGCATGGAACGCTTGCTGTGGAAGCCATGTTGAGTATCATTCAGGATTTAAAACTGTTCCACATGTTTCATGATGTTACTGTAATCAATCGATTTCGAACAGATAGGTGTTGGTGACACTGGTCGGTAATTTGACGCTTTACACTTATCACAATTTTAGCTCACCTGAGCACAAAATGCTCGAGTGAGCTATAGTGATCACCTTTTGTCCGGCGTCCGTCGTGCGTCGTCCGTCAGTAATTTCTTTAAATTACATCTTCCCAAATCACTTGGCCAATTAGAACCAAATTTGGCAGAAATGTACCTTATGTGGTCCCCTTTTAAAACAGCTAAAAGAATTGAAATCAATTAAAAACTCTGAATGCACTGGCAACAAAGGTGAAATTTTAAAATAGTCTTTAAAAATCTTCTCCTCCTGACCCAGAAGGCATCGAGCCTTAATATTTTGCACGAATCATCAGTATGTTGACCTCTTTCAAAATAGCTAGAATCATGAACCCCCGGGTCTCCAGGGACAGAGCCCAAGGGGGTAGGGATATATATAAAAATAAAGAACGATTTTAAGCGACATCTCCTCCCAAACCATTGGGAATATGAACCTTATTTTGCAGAAATGTTCCTTTGGTGGTCCTCTTTTAAAATAGCTAGAACAAGTTGGGGAGCCGCCGTCATAGCGCAGTTGGTAGCGCGTCGGACTATCAATCTAGAGGTCCCGGGTTCGATCCCCGACGGCGGCACTCATCCTTTCCGACTATATGTCTCTCACCAATGGGTCGACAATCGTAGACCTATGTGGGATAGCAGCTGGAGGCTAGAAAGGGTGTATTGGTAGTACTGGTGTGAGAAATACCAGGATTCCATTGTTAGGTGCTCCAGCCGCCGCGATATAACTGAGAGACTGTTGAAAGCGGCGTAAAACCCCATTCAAACAATTCAAACAAGTTGGGGAGAAAGTTCTTTTAGTAAGCGAGAACGAATGGAATCTGCGGGGTCTATTGCTTATATGGGGATTGGTGTTCCGGAGCAGCTTTTGGACACCTTTGGTGTGATGTGGATAGATTCCATTGACCTTTTTCTTTAGCAGGCATATTGCTTTGATATTCTTTGGTGATGATTTACTTGAATCGATCAATTAAGATGACTGGCTCTAGCCTATGGGTTGCTGTGTAGTGTAGTATCAGTATGTCGAAATTGGGCTATTCCAGTGGATTCCTGTTTCTTTCCTTTTATGAAAGACTAGATTTTTTTCGGGTTCTTGGTAGCCTCTGACCCTATGATGTCTTGTATGTTAGCGTTGTGGGCCTTTGATATGCTCTTCTGGCAGAGAGTTTTCAGCTTTTAGTAGCGAAGCTCGTCTTGGGCTCTTCTAGTGGCTCTGATTATCTTGTAAGCTATATTCTTTTGCCTGGTCAGCCCCCGGGTTGATGTATCTATCCATGGATTGGTGTTTCGGGATCTTGTTTGTTTGTTTGTTTGGGACTAGCACATTCAATTGAAACAGACTTAACTATGTGCATTTGTTCTGAAGTTTAAGCCCAATCGAGACGTGAAGTTTAAGCCCAATCGAGACGTATATTGGTATCGTCTTCTCAGTCTCTCCGTTCGTCTGCCTGCTATTTTTGTTAGCACAAATGCATGTATTCTGACATTGACATATTAGGATGAAATATTCAAAGAATATTTCTCAAAAGGAAAAGGTCTCATGTGTTTTTTTTTCTTGTTAACTCAATATCTCTTGCATTTCTATATAGATTTTGATGAAGTTTTCGTATATGGTTTTTGTGATAAAATGTTTTATCGGGCAAAGACAGGGCTAGATGGGAAAGTTATTTTGGTTCCAAATCTGCTTGATTTGTCAATGGATTATTATTTTAATCGATTTATCATAAATTGCAGCCATGTGACGGCCTTATTTTTTGGACAACTTTCTTGTTAACCACACAAAACCTTTTTTACTCACCGAAGGACGAGCGCACAGCCGCCGCTTCGTCCGTCATTCCGTTCGTCCGTCCGCTCCGATTTCTCCACCACCCTTGGGCCAAATTTGATGAAACTTCACATGTGAATTCCTTTTGATATTGCGTCGACGCATCTTCCCAGGTTTTAGATAGCTCCAATTTCAAGGTCACAGCTCAAGGTCAAACATTAAAATCGAGCTTTTCTAGAGAATTGTTCCTAAAAATATGGATTGTATTCAACATAGCACAATTGTTCTCTATCATGAGTAGGTGTACCGTGTGTAAGAAGCATTCCGATAGCTCAAAGGTCAAGATAACAGCTTACGGTCAAACGTTAAAAATTCAGATAGCTCCAACGTCAAAGCCATAGCTCAAGGTCGAACGTTAAAAGAAAGCATTTATGGAGCATAGCCCCTACAATTAAAGATGGATTTCAAAATAACTTGGCACGTGCCATTTGAAACAAGTTTTCAGATACTTCCAAGGTCAAGGTCACAGCTTAAGGTCACATATTCCCTAAACCTCTTTGTGATCTTTTTAATGATTCTTGCTACGTTGTTTCATCAGAAACAAAGTATTCCCTGACCAAGTGTTTAATATTTCAAAAGATCTAGACGTGAGAAATACATCTGGTCCGGATGGGACACATAACAGGATGTTATAAGAAGGGGCTCTTCCCCTTGCTAAACCTCTTTGCGATCTTTTTAATGATTCTTGCTACGTTGCTTCATCAGATACAAAGTATACCCTGACGAACTGTTTAATATTTCAAAAGATCTAGACGTGAGAAATACATCTGGTCCGGATGGGACACATAACAGGATGTTATTAGAAGGGGCTCTTCCCCTTGCCAAACCTCTTTGCGATCTTTTTAATGATTCTTGCTACGTAACCCTTAGCATGGAAGTTTTCAAATGTATGTCCTATTTTTAAAAGTGGTCATCCATCCATCCCATCTCAATACTAACTTTTTTCAACCCCTTTCAATCGGGTTTCTTGAAACAAACAGTTTCATTTACCATAATGTTTGTCAAGCCTTAGACAACGGACAGGAGTTTCGTATAATTTTTTTTTAGCGAAGCATTTGATAAAGATTGGCACAAAAGGCAGTTTAAGTTAAATCGCACTGGAGTTAATTGATTGATTGATTGAATGGGGTTTAACGCCTCTTAGTATAACAGTATTTCAGTCATATCGCGGCGGCTGAAGCACCTAACAATGGATTCGTGGTATTTCTCAGACCAGTACTACCACTACATCCTTTCCTATACTCCAGCTGCTATCTCACTTAGGTTTACGACTATCCACCCATTGGTGAGAGACAAATGTCGGAAAGGATATGTGCCGCCGCTGGGGATCGAACCCATGACATCCCATCATTGAAGATTAGCAGTCTAACGCTCTACCAACTGCGCTATGAGGGCGGCGCGCGCTGGAATTAATGGCAGACTTTTGGATTGGTTTTAATGACTACCTATCTGAAAGGTCTCAAAGGGTTGTTATAAACGGAAGTGTATCTGATAAATGTATTCTAAAAGCCGGAGTGCCGCAAGGAGCAATCTTGGATCCATTGCTCTTCTTAATCTATACAAACGACATAGTTATCAACTTAGATTCAAATGTGAATTTATTTGCAGATGATACTTGCCTAGCCATGGAAATTGATCATCCTGATATTTGCGGTGCGAAATAGCAACCTGATATTGATAAATTGATAACTGGGCGAAAATGGATGGTTGAATTTAACCCACTAAAATCAGAGTCTCTTGTTATAAGTCGTAAAAATAAATGAATAAAAACACACACACCTGCGTATCCAGATCTATACATGGCAAATAAGAAAATACCAATTGTACGAAATCATTAACATCTAGGATTTTTTATATCTGATGATGGTACCTGGGATTACAATATAAAAATCCTATTGATGAGGCTTGGAAAAGATTAAATATTATGCAAACTCTAAAAATCTGCTTAGACAGGCACTCTCTTCAGACAATTTATTTTTCTTTTATACGTCCATAAATAGCATATGAAGATGTAGTATTGGACAACTGTCCAAAATATCTTAAAGATCAACTTGATAACATACAACCAGAAGCGTCCAGAATCGTATCTGGCTGCTCGCAATTAGATTCTCTTGCCGATCTCAAAATCGAGGCAGGAAAAGTACAAGCAGAAAGTGTAGACTAAGATCAGACTGCACTTATGTGGTTTACCCAATTTATGAATGATGAAAAGCGTTTGGAATTGTTTTTTTTTTTTTTTGTTGTTGTTGTTGTTTACTGATATTTATTACAAATATATACACTGGTCAAATCAGGAAAGTCTGAAACAATACCAAAATATTAACGAGCTGACCACTGACCTCTCTAGTCGGCCTCATTACTATCGATTTTGGTTCCTTCTTTGGCCAAGACGATCGACGTGAGTAATAGTGTAAACTCCAGGAAGATGAATCGAGAGGGATTATTCTAAATTGTAATCGATTAAAATGAATATCAAATGCTCTAAAGATAACACCGTTGGAACAGATGTTTAGAATTTAGTACTGCTTATTGATTTTTAAATGTGAACCGACTGGCCGGAATTATCCACATCATTGAGTACGATAACAATGAGAGTCTGATGATTGTAATCAGGCGACTCAAAAATATTAATGAATAGAACTAATAACTTAAAACAACATTTTTGTCTATTTGCAGTTCATACTAGAAGAAGTGGACATCACCCTACCCGAGAATAAACCCTGGTATGAGATGTACAAGTACGACATTCCTGTCTTTCATATGTTTGAGGACTTTCTATTTAAACATCGCGTAGATTTGGACGTTTTAGAGAAAGCTTTAACTGAATATGAAAATAAAAACAAAGCTGCAAATACTTGAGTCTAGCATATTTAAAGCTGTAGACACGACATTCCTTGCTTAAGAAGGGAGTTTGAACCCAAGAGGCTCATCGATTAGTGTTGAGCCCATATGGCACTCTCATTTATTCGAGTACTCTGTCGTCGGAAATTGTACATTTGACCCTCAGTAAAAAATAATTTGTATTTACCCATAATGTTTTCTCTTATTATTATACATACTGGACTATTTATTTTATCGTATTTTCTAAAAATAGAGTATTATTTTACCGCTGCTAAAACAAACCCGACACATTTAAGCGTTTTCATGGTTTCTTGGTCTCTGCGTCGAAACAATGTTTGACGAAAGGGAGATAACCAGAAATTCATTGAGTATTTAGGTAATCTGAAGTTAGTCCTCGTTCTTTTAAATACCCCTGTGTTGTACTATGTACAGTAACATTTTACACTTACAAAATGTTTCTTTTCATGGTTACATTGTATAGACACCTAGAACTCTATTTAGTCATCTTATAAGCGTACATGTGTGTTGACACGGTAAGTTTTACGATTTAAAACTAAATATTTCATGCCTTTACCTACAAAAATGACTCAACAAAAACTATCACACAAGGTTATACAGAGCGTGACAGCGACATCGAATGAGTTCACAAAGGTAACTCCATTTATGTTGGCTCACCTATGCACAAAGTGCACTTGTAAGCTATTTTGATCATCCGACGTCCGTCTGTCATCCGTCAACAATTTCTTTAAACAAGATCTCCTCCCAAACAAGAGGCAAATTTTAGTGAAACTTGGCAGACATGTTTCTAAGGTGGCCCCTTTTAAAATAGTCAAAAGAATTGAAATCCGTTGATAGCTCTGGTTACACTGGCAACTAAGTGATTTTTAGCTCTACTGGCCGAAGGCCACTAGAGCTATAGCGATGGCTTTTTCCCGTCCGGCGTCCGTCCGTCCGTCCGTTAAACTTTTCCTCGTTTACGCGATAAAGTCAACAGTTTTCATCGGATTCTCTTCAAACTTTCACAGAATGATTGTACCATCATAAGGATCGTTCCTTTCGAAAATGGG
Organism: Fragum fragum; assembly: GCA_946902895.1. NCBI lineage: Eukaryota > Metazoa > Mollusca > Bivalvia > Cardiida > Cardiidae > Fragum > Fragum fragum. Next base: position 39,809,453 of record OX336370.1, read on the forward strand.
TATGATCCGTCAAGAAACACGGGAAAAGGGGCCTTATGAAAATTTAATTGAATTCAATTAAAAATCCTCGTTTACGCGATAAAGTCCTCAGTTTTCATCGGATTCTCTTCAAACTTTCACAGAATGATTGTACCATCATAAGGATCGTTCCTTTCGAAAATGGGTATGATCCGTCAAGAAACACGGGAAAAGGGGCCTTATGAAAATTTAATTAAAAAATCCTCGTTTACGCGATAGAGTCCACAGTTCTCATCAGATTCTCTTCAAACTTTCACAGAATGATTGTACCAACATAAGGATCGTTCCTTTCGAAAATGGGTATGATCCGTCAAGAAACACGGGAATAGGGGCCTTATGAAAATTTTATTAAAAATTCAATTAAAAATCCTCGTTTACGGGATAAAGTCCACAGTCTTCATTGGATTCTCTTCAAACTTTCACAGAATGATTGTACCAACATAAGGATCGTTCCTTTCGAAATTGGGTATGATCCGTCAAGAAACATAGGGAAAGGGGGCCTTATGAAAATTCAATTAAAAACTCCATTAAAAATCCTCGTTTACACGATAGAGTCCACAGTTTTCATCGGATTCTCTTCAAACTTTCACAGAATAATTGTACCATCATAAGGATCGTTCCTTTCGAAAATGGGTCTGATCTGTCATGAAACAGGGGAAAACTGGCCTTTATTAAAATTTAATAAAAAAATTCTTGTTAACACTCTAGAGTCCACAGTTTTCATCAGATTGTATTTAAACTTTCACAGAATGATTGTACCATCATAAGGATTGTTCCTTTGGAAATTTGGTCAGATCCATCTGGAAACACGGGAAAAGGGGCCTTATGAAAATTTAATCAAAAAATCTTTTAAGAAATACTCTTTAACACTCTGGAGTCAATAGTTTTCATCGGATTCCCTTCAAACTTTCACAGAATGATTGTACTATCATAAGGATTATTCCTTTTGAAATTAGGTATGATCCTTCAAGAAACACAGGAAAAAGGGGCCTTATGAAATGTTTAATAAAAAATTCTCATTAATAATCTAGAGCCAACAATTTACAACGGATTCTCTTCAAACTTTCACAGAATGATTGTACCATCATAAGGATTGTACCTTTTGGAATCGGATATGATTCCTCAAGAAACATAGGAAAAGGGGCCTTATTAAAATATAATTAAAAGATCTTTGTTAACACTCTAGAGTCCACAGTTTTCATCTGATTGACTTCAAACTTTCACAGAATGATTGTACCATCATAAGAATTGTTCCTTTCAAAATTTGGTATAATCAGTCAAGGACCACGGGAAAAGGGGCCCGATTAAATTGGATTGAAAAAGTCCTCGTAAACACAACAGAGTCCATAGTTTTCAACAAATCCTCTTCAAACATTCCCAGAATGATTATTACATTATGTGGATTGTTCCTTTCGGAAGTAGGTTTGATCCATCAAGTTTCATGGGAAAAGGGGCCCCATGAAAATTTAATAAAAAAATTCTTAGTTAACACATAATGGCCCTAGATTTCACCTGATTGACTTCAAACTATCACATAATGATTGTACCATCATAAGGATTGTTCCTTTCAAATTGGGTCTGATCCATTGAGAAACATAGGAAAAGGGAAAATTCAATTAAAAAAATCTTAATTAATGCTTGTAAGTCCACAGGTGAGATTGGGTTGTCTTTATACTCAAACAGAATAATTATACTTTTGTAAGAAGAGTTCCCTTTGGAATTGGTTCAGATCCATCAAGTAACATGGGAAAAGGGGCTATATGAAAATTCAATTAATAAAACCCTGTTAACACAATAAAGCCCACAGCTTTGATCAGATTTTGTTGAAACTTTCACAGAATGATTGGAAGGTCATAACTATCATTCTTTTCATAACAGGGTTTGAACTGTCAAGAAGCACAGGAAAAGGGGCCTTATAAAAATTTCATTTATAAATCCTTGTTACAAATTCCAGAGCTTTCATCAGATTTTCTTCAAACATTCACAGAATAATTGTACGATAATAATGATTGTTGATGTTTGCATTAGACCTGATCCGTCAAGTATCACAGGAAAAGGAGCATTATGAAATTTAATTTTAAAATCATTGTACCACAATAAAGTCAACAGTTTTCATCAGATTCTGTTAAAACTTTCACAGAATGATTATTCCATCATGAGGATTCTTTCTTTACAAATTAGGCGTGATCTGTCTAGTATCATGGGAAAAGGGGCCTTTAGAGAATTTTATCTATAATCCTTGTAACCAAGTCCAGAGCTTTCATTGGATTTTATTCAAACCTTCACAGAATCATTGTACAATAATCACGATTGTTGAGGCTGACATGAGACCTGATCCTTCAAGTATCACAGGAAAAGGAGCCTTATGAAAATTTTATTTTAGAAATTTGACACCAAGATAAAGTCTGCAGTTTTCATCAGATTCTGTTCAAACTTTCACAGAATGTTTGTACCATCATAAGGATTGTTTCTTTCCAAATTGGGCCTGATCTGTCTAGTATCATAGGAAAAGGGGCTGTATGAAAAATTATTACCAAATCCTCATAAACACAACAATGCCCTCAGTCTTTATCAGGATCTCTTCAAACTTTAATAGAATGATTGTACCATCATTTGGATTGTTCCTTTGTAAATTAGGTCTGATTGGTTAAGTGACACAAGAAAAGGGACCTTATAAAAATTTTATTACAAAACATCATTATTACAATAAAGTCCTCAGTCTTTATCATTTTCTTCAAACTATCATTAGGATTGTTCCTTTGTACATTGGGTCTGATTTGTATAGTTTCACTGGAAAAGGGGCCTTATGAAAACTTAGTTACAAAAATTCTTGACACAATTCAGTCCACTGTTTTCATTGATTCTCTTTAACTTTTAAAGAATGATTCTACCTTCATTAGAATTGTTCCTTTTGAAATTTGGTTTGTTCTGTAAAGTATCATGAGAAAAGGGGCCCTATGAATATTTCACTATAATTCATTAACACAATATATTCCACAGATTAAACAGATTGATTGTACCATCATTCCAATTGTTGATTTTGACAGTGGATCTGACTATAGCAAGGGTCACATAAAAAGGGGCCTTATGAAAAACTCTCTTCAATATTCTGGTTAACACAATGATGTCCCTTGATTTCACCGGATTCACTTCAAAATTTCACAGAATGATTGTACAAATACTAAGATGGTTCTTTTCAGAACTGGGTACAATCCATCAAGTATCATGTAAAAAGGGGACATATGATTTTTTTTTTTAGATATTCTAGTAAAAATAATGAATTCCCAATATTTCATCGGATTCACTTTTAACTTTCATAGAATGATAAAACCAACAGTAAAATATCACGGGAAAAGGGGCCTTATGAGAACTTGAATTTAATATCTTTGTTAACACAATAAAGTCAACAGTTTTATTGGATTCTCTTCAAAGATGCATGGAATAATTGTGGCATTCAAAACACAGGAAAAGGGGCCTTACAGATTATCATTCAAAACATTCTTGTGTATGTGATGAAGATCACAATCATTATCAAGTTGTCTTTTAAATTTCACAGGACAATTGTCGGGTTGTAAGGAAAGTTCCTTTTGGAATGAAATTGATCCATCAGAAAACACAGGAAAAGGGGCCTTATTGATTTTCATTCAAAACAATTCTGTTTATGTGATTAAGTCCACAATTATTGTCAGATTCTGATGAAATATTCACAGAATGATTGTAGGGTCATAAGGTAACTTTCTTTTGGAAATGGAGTGGATCCGTCATGGAACATGGGAAAAGGGGGCTTGAGGATTGTTGCTTAAAATGATAAAGGGGATAAAGCCCCTTTTTTTTCTTTATGCATTCTTCTTTGAGCAATTAACTTCCTTAAATATCAGATTTCTTTAACGGAAAACTTGATAACCAGTAGAGCGTCTCAGGCCCTCATGGGCCTCTTGTTTAAAGAAAAATCAAATATCTCCTCCTCCTGACCCAGAAGGCCCAGAGGCTTTATCTTTTGCATGAAACATCAGTACATGACCTCCTTCAAAAGCTAAAGCAATACCCGATGGTCCCCAGTTGGGATCCCCGGGGGTTCTACATAGAAACAAAGAGGGAAATTTAAACGACACCCCCTCCCAAACCATTGGGCCAATTTGAAATAAATTTGTCAGAAATGTTCCTTGTGTTCTCATTCAAAAAAAGCTAAATGAACATTGCTAAAATTTGGACTTTTGGATCCCAAGATAGCCCCCATTAAAAATAGCTGAAAGAATCGAAATCTGTTGCAAACTCCGATTGCCATTGGAACAAAAGTGGGTTTTTTTTGGTTTTTTTTTTTCAAAAAAAAAAAAAAGAAGAAAAAAAACCTTCTCCTCCTGACCTAAAAGGCCTAGAGCCTTGACATTTTGCATAAAACAGTAGTACATTGACCTCTTTCAAAATAGCTTAAATCATTACCCTCGGGTCCCCAGGGACAGAGACGGGAGGATGAGTAGGTTTCTATATAAAACATGGATCTTTAATCGACATCCAAACCATCGGGCCAATTCAAACCAATTTTGGCAGAAATGTTTCTTAGGTGCCCCCCTTAATAAATAGCGAAAAGAAATAAAATCTGTTGAAAACTCTGGTTGCCATGGGAACAAAAGTGAATTTTCAAAAGAAATCTTTAAAATCTTCTCCTCCTGACCCAGAAGGCCTAGAGCCTTGATATTTTGCAAGAAACATCAGTATATTAACCTCTTTCAAAATAGCTAAAACATTACTATCGGATCCCCCGGGGGAGAGATACGGGGTGTTTCAATATAGAATTAAAGAATAATTTTTAAACGAAATTTCATAAAAACTAAATGAACATTGCTAAAATTTGGACTTTTGGATCCCAAGGTAAAAAGCCTATACATGTATAACGTATGGTTTTGCTAACTTTTTTCATAATCCTGGCCTTGATATTTAATTAAGATAACCTTCATCTCGGGTGAGCACACTAGGGCCAATGGCCCTATTGTTCATAAATGGTATAATGAGGTTATGCACCATTACATATATCTCTCCCCCACCCTCCATCCCCCAGTACACACTCCAAATTTATCACCGTTTTGATAAAGATTTTGTTTATTTTCAAACAATTTTACGATTATATAACGATGATATTTTTTATGTCATTCCAAGGTATTAGAAGTGTTAAGCTGGTGCTTTTATCTGATATATTGGGTCATTTGATAAAATCAAATAAATCAGGGACAAATTCGGGATTTTCGCAGAAGAAATGGTAATGCATTCATCTACCAGTATATCGTTGGTTGACTACGATATGTTATGAAGCTGTAGTTAAGAGGTTTTGGTCGCACATTGACGGTATTCTAAACTTTCGTTAGTAACAGGAATTGAGTTGAACTGACCAATCCAGACAGTACTTCCAACCTGACCTACCATGTTTATCTCCAACATTTATGGTGAACTAAGCATCGTTATTATAGTATCCGTATGCTATAGTTACGACGTTTAAGTCGCAAATCGACAATTTGCTCTTTGATTTTTAGCTTTTCTGAATGGAAGACTGAATGGCTATTGCGATGGCGCGTTTTTCCATCCGGCTATGCGTCCGTTGATGATTCACAAATATAATCAGATTTTTTTTCAATTCTATACAAGTTGGTTCGATTGGTGTCAAACGGTGGAAAGTGCCTTTATTTATATAAATTTATGACAGTTTTGTACTTATCGAGGACTTGGAGCCAAAACAAAGTATGGATCTCTACAATTGATAGATCCATACTATGTTTTTTATCTAATACCGAGATATGTAGCCCCAGGATTAGTTGTTTTGTCAAGCGTCTTACGACAACAGACCGTTTTCGATTACAATTGTCTTGGAACGCGTTTGGAGCACCATATAACATGCGATATGGGTCCTAGGCTGATGCTAAGGTAATCTTATGTCGCCTGATGCATAATGTTCTGTATCTCTCAGAAGACACAGGGAGAAAAGTGTAGCTAAATTTGACACATTCTTGTTTACGCGGCAAAATCAATAAATATCCGATTTTTATGCCCCCGCATCGAAAGATCGGGGGCAAATTGTTTTACCGTTGTCCGTCTATATTTCCGTCTGTCGGTCTGTCTGTCGGCAAAACTTAACCAAAAAACTTAACATTGCCAATCACTACCAGCCTATTCAAGATACAATGCTCTTATTTGGCATGATGATACATCTCCATAATACTCATCTCCTCATGTCAAGGTCATGTGATAAGGTCCAGGTCAAATACCAACGTCATACGTTTAGTGTTTAGTCCTATTGCGGGGGCATTGTGTTTCACAAACACATCTTGGTTGGTTTTTTTTTTCAATTTCTACTGTCTGTTTGTTGGGCCAAAAGGAATTGTTCCTATGGAAAATGAGATGAATCTATTGAAACATGTGAAAAAGGCATTATGGAGTTTCACCCACGGCAAACCATTGTTTTCGCGATAAAGTCCACACATATTTTTGGATGTTCACGAATGTTCACACAATGTTTGTAGGGTAACAATGATCGTTCCTTTCAAACTTGGGAGAGAAGATCTTTTGGAGTTTCACTTAACCCTTTATTTTCAGATTACTTAAATACAGCAAGCTTTTAGACTTGTCCAAATTGAAAGGAGTTGCAGACGACAATTAAAATATTATGAAAGTTTGGATTTCTTTTCAACTTTCTGGGTAGAAAACATTGTGTGAAATGAAGAAATTACTTGTTACAAGTGTCGCTTCTTCTTTTTTGCCTGCCGGTGAGAGACTGCAAACGATCAAGTCCGTCAGTTTTCTGAAATTATGATGGCCGAGCTTGGGCTCGGAAGCGCGACCGTAGGCAGAAATCACAGCGCGCTACCGATTAATACTATCGGGCCCAGTCTATCCCTATCCATATTTATATACCATACCAAGGAAAACAGTTTGGTCTTCAATCAACTGCAAATCAACTTTTTGTCTTCTCACCATCAAACCTATTCGGTATACTTTCGCGGTGCTTATTATTAATATCAAGGAAAACCAAGCGAGATAGAAATGGTTTGCGTAATACAAACAACACTTTCTTTGAAAAAAATCTGTCTTACTAATTACGCACTTTGTTCGGAGTCAATCGCTACAACCGTTCTATAAACTTTAACCCTTTCTGTACAATCTCTTTTTTTACGTCTCTGTGAATTTATAATTGAGAAAACATTGTTGGAAAAGAAGAAATCGCTTGTCACAAGCAATTTCTTCTTTCCCCACAATATTTTCTAACCTGCAGGTTTGTTACTTTTTAAATTGCACCAACTTTTGATTATGTCTGCAACTTCCTTCTAATTGGAATGGTCTAAAATTTTGAAATATTGATTAAGAGTATGTACGAGAGGACAAACTTCCAGTTAACTTCCTTCGCTAGATCAGCAAACGGACGCGAAATGACGTCTCTCATACGAAGCTCTTTTTTAATTGGCTCAACATTTTCCGAAGAGGTTTTGCTTATAAAGCCATGGCGCCGTCGTTGTCACAAACAAACAAACAAAAAAAAAATGCACATTTTTCATTCCTAGTAAAAGTTCTCCAGTAAAATACATTACAATCGACAGTTTTGCCTTTATAAAGTATTTCAACGACTTGAAAACCGGTGATAATATAGTCTGTTGATGGCGTGGATATATTGGTTTCCTTTATTCTAACGTAACTTCAATTAGTAATCTAAGAAACTCACGGAGTTACGCTTACAAATGTTACAAGAGAGAGTTGGTGTCGGCTAACGTTAGGAACGTTACATGTAAGGTCAAGACAGATGATTCTCTAAATAGCCTCAAACATAATGACCACATTTGATTTGAAGATAGGCCAACGTCGTCTAAGGTTAAAAACGTTGCATTTGACGTCATGTCACATCACACGGATGCGTTTAACCCTTTCCCACACAAGCCCATAATTTTAAGTCCCTGTGATATTATACTTGAGAAAACAAAACATTGTGGAAAAAGAAGAAATTCTTTGTAACAAGCAATTTCTACTTTTACAACAATGTTTTCTATCATATAGTGTGGTTACTTTTTTTAGTTTTACTTACTTTATAATGTTGTCTTCTATCTCTTTGAAGTTGGACAAGTCCAAAATTTTGAAAAAAACAAGAAAGGATTGAAAAAAAAAATTCTCACATGTTCAGCTCGATAAATGTGACAGTCTCCTCATAACGAATAGAATCAGTTAACCCTTTCCTGTACAAACCCGAGATTTCTAGTTGCAGTGATTCTATACTTGAGAAAATATTGTGGAAAAAGAAGAAATTGCTTGTAACAAGCAATTTCTCCTTTTTCAACAATATTTTCTACCACATAGGTTCGTTTCATTTCAAATTGCATCCAATTTTCATTGTCGGCTACAACCTCTTTCAATTTGGACTAGATGAAATTTTAATAACGAGATAGGGTTTTAGATTAAATTCAGAGGCGTTGCCTTGGTTGTAATGACGTCTGCTACGGTAGGCCTTTCCTTGAAATTTGTAACGAAACAAACATTTTAAGCTGTTTCAGTGTTTATGACAAGCCTCGGATTTACCTGGATCTCGGAATGTGTGTTCGTTGTCAAAGAGCAATCAATATCTAGAGAAGTAACTCTTAATTCACATTTGTTAGAACTATGCCCCCTTTTCGACCTCGATTCTTTATTCACTACCACGCGTCCAATCGAGTGTCAAGAGTCCCGAGGCAACCACATGCGGTGCTCTTGCCAAACACAGTGCTACCTTAATCTAAAATAAAGGTCATTCAAATTTAGATCAGTAACGTGCCACGGATGCAAGTGACAGATTATTCAAAAGGATTGTTCTCATCTAGTCTAAGCAAAGTGATGCAGTGATTTAGTGTGGTTTTTTTTTCTGTTTTCATTGAGATATGAAACTATAAACCTATTTAATCTATATGAGCCCCATCCTCACGAATGAAGGGGTATCGAGGACATCTGAATCGAGATCATCTTTTTTATTAGTAAACCCTTTCCTGTTCAATAACTAGATTATACGTCCCCATGTTTTCATACTTGTGAAAACATTGTGGGGAAAAATTGCTTGTAACAATCAATATCTTCTTTTTCCACAATATTGTATAACCCAATGAATGATTACTTTTCTATTCAAATGAACTTTAAAGTGTTGCAACAAAACCGTTGAATTTAGACAGGTCTTAAATATTGCAATTCAGTATAGGGTTAAGTGGAACTTTCGCCACCCTTGCAGGTTTTTGTTCTTGTGTCCCTATGAAAAAACAAAAACAGTTCCCAACTACATAAAAGATATCACCTGATACTATTGAGATCACATTCGACACTAGCAGATATATTTTTTTTCTTGGCACAACGTGCTCAAGGTGAGCTTTTGTGATCACCTTTAGTGCGTCGTCCGTCGGAAGTCGTCAACAATTCTTTAAAATTCTTCTCATCAGTAACCATCGGGCCAATTTCAACCAAACTTAGCATGAATGTTCCTTGGGTGACCCAAAATATGGGCGTGGAAGGGCGTGGCTTATTTTGACTTTAAAATCTTTGAACATCTTCTTCTCAGTAACCATCGGGCCAATTTCAACCAAACTTGGTATCAATGTTCCTTTGGTGACCCATTTAAAAAGTTGTTCGCGAAATTTTTATTGACCCCCTAAAACGGGCGTGCCAGGGCGGATAGTTTTTGACCGTGAAATCTTTAAATGTCTTCCCTCAGTAACCACTGGACCAATTTTAATCAAACTTGACAGAAATGTTCCTTGGGTGACCCTTTTCAGTTGTACGAGAAATTTTGATTGACCCCAAAATATGGACGTGGTAGGGCGGGAAGTTTTTAACTTTGATATCTTTGAAAGTCTTACCATCGGGTCGATTTCAACCAGACTTGGCATTAATGTTTCCTGTGTCACCCTTCTCAAAAGCTTTTTTTCAAAATTTTGTGTGATTCAAAATATAGGCATGACAGGGCGGGGCAGTTTTTGACTTTGAAATCTTTAAACATCTTCTCCTCATAAACCAATTTTAATCAAACTTGGCAGAAATGTTCCTTGTGTGACCCTTTTCAGTTGTTCGCGAATTTTTTATTGACCCCAAAATATGGACGTGGCAGGGCGGGGTAGTTTTTGACTCTGATATCTTTAAAGATCTTACCATCGGGTCGATTTCAACCAAGCTTGGCATAAATGTTCCTTGGGTGACCTTTCTCAAAAGCTGTTTTCAAAATTTTGATTGGCCTCAAATATGGGCGTGGCAGGGCGGGGCAGCTTTTGACTTTGAAATCTTTAAACATCTTCTCTTCAGTCACCCTGGGCCAATTTTAACCAAAATAGGCTTGAATTTTCCTTGGGTGGCCTTTTTAAAAAGTTGTTCGTGAAATTTCGTTTGACCTCCAAATTTGGGCGTGACAGGGTGGGACAGTTTTAAAATTTGAAATCTTAAAAATCGTCTCCTCCGTAACCACTGGGCCGAGTTCAACTAAACTTGGCATGAATCTTACTGACAATGGTCAATTGGGCTATTACTATGGTGTTGTGTCTGTGAGTACACCGGGGCTCCCACCATAGAGCAGTAAGGAATGCGTTAGACACCCAATTTTCAATCATGGGGTGTCCAGGGTTCCCACGCTACCGGGAAAATGGGAGAAAAATCGGGAATTTCGTGAAACACTTTCCCGGTCGGGAAAAGTCTTGTTTTTTGTGATATCTTTAAAAACAAACAAACGGGAAAAATTAGGAAACGGACAAAACAATTTGATTACTAGACAAACTTTTGGATGATACTAATTTCGCTCTTGATAGTTGAAAGACGCATGATCCAATTAAAGTCTGTGTTCCAAACAGTTGACAGGCATTATCCCCCCACCAGTAGGATTTATTACACTGTGTAAATTACATGGGGATACTTTATTACGTCTTGATGCCTGCCGAGAAAGAAAAATTGGTATTTGTTTCATCAAAATAACAAGCATGGTACTTAACTAGAATGGGAAGTAGGTGTCCATTTTTACAAAATATATGATTGGTGTATATAAATAAAATATTTAGGAGAAAAACCAAAGCAACATCTTAAGTTTACCATTAACCGGACATGAATTGAATTTGGATACGAAAGTAATAAATGGCCTCCAATTCAATTTAATGAAAATGTGAACTCTGGGTAAATAGACATCTAAATTTATTGTCATTAACGTGATATTGACAATCTACACGTCTAGAAGCAATCAAATTTATCCATTGTAATACATGATTGTAGTTTTCTGGACAGAGTTCAGGGTTTAAAAGATGTGGTCTCAGGGACTCAACAATCAGTGTCATAATAATAATCGCTTTAACTATGTCATGTTGTCTCTTTCATACCAGAGCAAGTGTTTGCTGTACTGTATAGGTATTGTTGTTCCTCCAGTAGATGGACCAACCACATTTTCATAAGAATAAAAGATGCATGATATAACTAGCTTTTGATATAAACTTTTGAGATATTTCGGGGTTTTTTGTGTGTCGTGGGTTTGAATCTCCGCGGGTGCAGCACACATCCTTACCGCATTTTGTCTCCCTATTGGGTAGATGATCCTAAACCTAAATGGGATGGCAGCTGGAGGCAAGGAAAGGATGTAATGGTAATACTGGTGCGAGAAATACCAGGAATCTATTGTTAAGTGCTCGGCAATATGACTGAAAAATTGTTAAAACCACTTGGTCAACTTTCACCGGATATTTGGCACAACCATTGTGACAAGTACCTTTTGTCTCCCACCAATGGGCAAAAGATAAGTGGTGTACGCAAGTGAGATGGGCAACCAGTGTGAAACAACAACTGATCTCCAGTGCTTAGCAAACAAGACAACTTTTAAGATTATAATTACTTTCTTTTTGTCAAGCCTACTTGTAGTAAGCAAGATAAAGTTGTCACTGTGACAAGTCGGTGTATGTACCTTAGTTCACATTTGTGAGGACCATTTTTTGTTACTGATAACAAATTTCACAATTAATCTCAATCGTGAGTAGGTGTGCCATTTGATAGAAAAATTTTAAGATAACCTCAATGTCACAGCTCAAGGTCAAATATGCCTGTGTTATTTCAAGTTTTCTTTTCAATCATCATAAATTAGTCAGGTGAGCGATTTTAGGGCCATTCTGGCCCTCTTGTTTTTTCTGTTTTTTTTTTTTTTTTTTTTTTTTGGGGGGGGGGGGGGTGTATAGTATCTGTCGTCTCCGATTTCGACCGGTTGAATGTGTCGGTATGACGTTGTTTCAATAAGCCGTAGTAACGAGGTTTTGAGGGACCACTGTTAATATAATCTGAGATCTAGGCAAGAGGGCTATTTTTGTCCTAAATCGCTCACCTGTTGTGGCATCTGCAAACAACAGTACTTTTAGAATAAAAAAAAACAGCTTGAGAAAAGCTCTTAGCCTTATGGTTTCGGACAAGAAGATTTTCAAAGATTTCCTTCTTTATTCCATTGTAAAATCAGGGATCTCACAAAAAGGGCTAATTTTCAGAATACGGTAAATCTTTGAAGTATTTTGGTAGAAGTCCATTAAACACTGATACATACCAATTATTAAGGCTCTAGGCCTTATGGTTTGGGAGAAGATTAAAAAAGATTTCCTTCTTTTGTAAAATCAGGGATCGTACAGAAAAGGGCTAATTCTCAGAGTGCAGTTATTCATTCAAGTTTTTTGGTAGAGGGTCAATAGACATTGATACATAACAAATATCAAATTTCTAGGCCTTACGGTTTGGGAGTTGGTTTTTTTTTTTTTTTTTTTTTTTTTTCGTCCCCCCCCCCCAAAGATTGCCTTCTTTATTCATTTGTTATATCAGGGATCGAACAGAAAAGTGCTAATTTTCAGAATATGGTGAATCTTTGATTGATTTTGCTACAGGATAATAAGGTGATGATGCATAACAAATATTAAAGCTCTAGGCTTAATGGTATGGGAGGAGAAGAATTTCAAAGAATACCTTCTTTATTCCTGTGTAAATTCAGGGATCGCACAGAAAAGGGCTAATTCTCAGAGTGCAGTAATTCATTCAAGTTTTTTGGTATCAATAGACATTGATAATACAAAATATCAAAGCTTTAGGGCTAATTGTGTTTGAGGAGAAGATTTTCAAAGATTTCCATTTTTTTTCCTTTGTAAAATCAGGGATCGCACTGAAAGTGGCTAATTTTCAGAATACGGTAATTCTTTAAAGTATTTTGGTAGAGGGTCATAAGGTGATGATACATAACAAATATCAAAGCTCTATTCCTTATGGTGTTTGAGGAGAAGATTTTCAAAGATTCCTCTTTTTCATTAGCTCGGCTGTTTTCGGAGAAAACCCGAGGTATTGTGATCACCTTGGCGTTGTGTGCGTCGGCGTTAGCGTTTGCGTGACAAACTTTAACCTTGGTCATATCTCTGTTGTAATTGAAGATATCCTCATGAAACTTGGCATGTGTATTGACCATCACGAGAGCTATCTAGACTATCAAGGGGGGTGACTCTAAAAGCGCTTTTATAAGAGTTGTGCCCCTTTTTACTTAGAATTTTTTCATTATCCAGCACCTGCAGCCGAGTGTTGGCACCCGTGGGCTGTGCTCTGGTTCCTTTGTAAATCCAGGGATCGCACAGAAAATAGCCTATTTTCAGAATGCGTTTTTTTTTGGGGGGGGGGTTAAGTATTTGATAGAGGGTCAATAGGTGATAAAATGTACCAAATATCAAAGCTCTAGGCAATGTGGTTTAGGAGCAGAAGATTTTTAAATAATTGTTTGCGGACGGACAGACGGACGCCGTACATCTACCGATCACAAGAGCTCACCTTCAGCACGTTGTGCTCGGATGAGCTAATAAGGGGGAGTAGCGTCAACTTATATCTGTTTTTACCCACCGCAAGATAAAATCTTTCGAAAATATTGTGGACAGTTCGCACTACTGGACGATATCTCAGTGGGACCGAAGTCGTGACGACGTCATCATGTTGCCATGTAAATCACGTGCAAAATGATGCGTTTTTAGAGAAAATCAAATTTTTATTCTAACTGACTTTAAGAAACAAAAAATCATTTGCGGTTTTCTTTTGTTTGGTTGGGTTTTTTTTTTTGTTATTTTTTGTTTGTTTGTTTGTTTGTTTGTTGTAGTTGTTGTTGTTTTTAAATTGTTTTTCCGCGTAAGATAAACATATCTGTTATTTCGTGTACAACAAAAGCTAAATTTTCACGAGTGGCTCCGCTCAATGAAAGTTAGATCCACCTTGTACTTAAACAAACAAGTATCCTCTTTATAATCATATATCCTCTGTAAGAATCCAGTCAAGGTCATTAAAGTTAAAGCTGATTGTTCTAATGCGTAGATCTGAAATTTCAGTAGTCTGTAAAATTAATCCATCCGGCATGATATAACCGAACATGTCGTGAAAATGTCGTAAAATTAGATGCGATGGGGCATAAGCCCAAACTATTACTCTTGTTTTTACTACGCAATTTGAAAATGATTAATTAAATATGTTTGCCCTTGTTAACTTGGAATGTTGCAGTCTGCTCCTTTCTTCAGGGAATGTTGAATTAAATGGATTATCTATATTACACAGATATTAAAACATTTTGAAGCTAATTTCTGCGTTTTATCTCGAATTTTCATACCAGGGCGTTATCTTATGTACCTAATAACACGCTACTCTTTTACGCTCCAAAACAACGGGCATTTATGTAACATGAAAATAGAACGGTAGGGTGAGGGAAGAGAATAATTTCCATTTTGTCAGTAATTTGCTCAGACATACTAAAAGGCCTCGGTCATAGAACAGTTAAAAACGCGTAGGACTTCTTATCTCGGGTTCCCGGGCTCGATCTCCAGTCGCAGCGAATATCCTTTCTAACATTAATCCCGCACCAACGGGTGGATAATCGCAAACCTAAGTTGGATGAGCAGCTGGAGGCTTGGGAAGCATGTTGTGGTAGTACTGGTGTGACTAAATTAGGAACCCGTAACTAGGTGCTCCAGCCGCCGCGATATGACTGAAATACTGTTAAAAGTGGTGTCCAACCACAATCACTCATTCATACAAACAAACCAAATACATGAAATCCGTTTAGAAATGTGGATCGAGTTTTGTCTAAGAATAACCTAATTATCTAAATGACATTTAAATACATCGTACTCGTCTATTTTCAGCTTTTCAACCAGTTACCATATAATCCCGCATTCTTACGCGCTCAAGAGAAAAAGATTTAAAGACATTGTTGCAAATAAAGAATGGGTTGTTACAAGGAATTCGTTCAGTTAGCTCACTTCGATCTACAAAATATGACGCATGTTTTATGTCTTGATATTTTTGAATTTAGACCGATGTAACACCCCATTCCCACACAATGACGCTTTTGACACCCGTCACAAGCAAATTCTTCATTTATCACAATGTTTTCTTCCCAGAAAGTTTAAAAGATCCAAAAATTTCATAAACTTTAAATTGTCGTCTACAACTCCTTCTATATAATTTGGGCCAGTCTAAAATTTTGCCGTCTGAGAATGGGTTAATGTGACCAGTCACGCAAAAAAGAGCCCAACCAACAAACCCATGCCAAGAAATTCGCTCCACTTTATATTAGACCCGTAAAAAGATGCTATATATAAACATAGCCATTGCTTTGTTGGGGACCAAACACAGTAGGTCGAACAAGGTAATATATACGCGCGCACGCGTCAATAATTTCAGGTGCACTTACAAAATTTAGGCGTACAAGTGCACGCACAATATGAAAGTGCCTACTTTTACATTAGATGACGCGTGTACTATTAAAGTATGAGCGCGCATGCTTAAATTTAACGAGTTTACCTGTATTATATACATACGCGTGCACGCATTTTAGACAATTATGGAATTTTTATTTAAATTATCAAATAAAAGGTATTTTACAAAGTCAAATGGATGTTGAATGAGAAGAATAGATATTGCAATTACTACACCTTTTACAATAGTCAAGTGGGTTTCTTCTTTCATGACAATGGAAGCATTTACAATTAGTTTGCGAAAGATCAAGCCAAATTGTGACCTTGAGTGCAGTGACAAGGAAGTTGTCAATAAGGTTCCTCTTCTCTTGATATTAGTCAGAATGTCACCATAATTAATAGGATTCTTCCTCGTGACTATCCAAATATTGTCAGCAAATTTGAGAAAGATTGGGTCAAAATTGTGACCTGTAGAGTGGTGATACTGAATTGATGATGACGCACGACGGACAATCAAGAAACCCAAAAGCTCACCATTAGCACCTTGTGCTCAGGCGACTCGCCATTCTGTGAAAGAGGACATTTAGACCATAATTACATTGACATTAAGAATCTACTAAGTAGGTCTGTAAAAGTAGCGTAATGTTTCATGAATTGTAATGCGCAATACTTCGGGGTGGTACAGATGTTGGTAATACATGTCCTAACCCATAACCACAGCATGATGCCTTTTGACAAGAGCACCGCATGAGGATGCCCAAGAGTGAGGTTGAATAGGGGGCGTTATTTATACAAAATGCGTTAAGAGTTATCCCGATGATCTAATATTGCCATGTCTAAAGTGGATATAACTTCCCTTGTTTCAGCTCAATACCTTGTATTTCAGGCCGCCACCACAGCTCAGATGGATGGAAGCGCGTCAATCTTGAGATCCAGGGTTCGATCCCCGATCGCGGCTATATATCCTTTCCGACATTTGTCTCCCACCAATGGGTGTATCATCGTGAACCTAAGTAGGATGGGCAGCTGGAGGCTCGGAAAGGATGTAGTGGTAGTACTGGTGGGAGAAACATCAGAAATCCGTGGTTAGGTCCTGCAGCCGCCGCTATATAACTGAGATACTTTTAAAAGTGGCATTTAACCCCATTCAATCAATAAATATATATCAGAGATGTGAAAATATTGTCAAAATTTGAGTGCGGATACTGACATGAATGCATCTTGAGAAAGTTTGAAGAGAATCCGATGAAAACTGTAGACTCTACAGTGTTAACAAGGAAAAGTTAACGCGCGACGCGAGAACGGACGCGCGGACGGACACTAGACGGGAAAACGCCATCGCTATGGCTCTTCTGGCCTGTAGCCAGTAGAGCTAAAAAGTCGGTCTACTTTAAAATGGATAAAAGCAACATTTTACAACGATCTCTAGACAACGACAAACGCATGAATGCTCATGACTCATTACGTGAAACCCAATATTGTTTACATTATCGTAAATTTCCATGTAACTGACATGCATTTTGCATAACAACCCTTTGCTATTGATGTACAAGTAATTGTGAGTGATCAAAGGTCAGTTTTGTCTATACAGATTATAGTGATTGATTACTCACATCTATAGATTTATTGAAGGGAATGACTATTTTTTTATTTTTATTTTTTTTTTTTTTTTTGACTTGATTTAACTTATGAA
Source organism: Fragum fragum (assembly GCA_946902895.1). Classification (NCBI taxonomy): domain Eukaryota; kingdom Metazoa; phylum Mollusca; class Bivalvia; order Cardiida; family Cardiidae; genus Fragum; species Fragum fragum. Next base: position 39,826,862 of record OX336370.1, read on the forward strand.
TACATTGAATGAATCTTCGCGTGGTATTTCCAATCATAAATTGTGTGCGCGATGAAGACTCCAGACAAGCATGCGCGATAAAGACTCTAGACAAGCATGCGCTTCCTCGCAGTCTGATCAGAGTCTATGCACAATGTGTTTTGTATTTTTAGCTAGCAAAGTGTCAGGTTTGATAGCTTAAGTTAACAGACAAAATGTTGAGGTCTTCTCAAAGTTCAACGAGTGCAAACTGCCACTGGGGGCTTAACCACTAAATCCATAGAATGCCTACGCCATTAGAAATAGTTCTTATATATTTCAGGAATATTGCAAACTCTATTCAAATTGTAAAGAACTATGTCAAAGGCATATGCTATTTAACCCATTCCCACTCAATTGTCCGCTTTTAAGAATCTAAAGAAAAAAAACTTTGGAAAACATTGTTGGCAATGAAGAAATTGCTTGTAACAAGCAATTTCTTCAATGTCCACAAAGTTTTCTACCCAACAAGGGAAATAATTTCTAGATTCAACCATGCTTTTCTTACTTACTGTACTTTCAGTACTTTGATTTTTAGCGTAAAAGTTTTATACAATCGCCAGTGCGGTCCGTCGATATCGTGTTCATGATATATTTATTTTCAAAAATGACACAACTGACATCATTGTCGTTGAACTAGGTCGATCTGCAGGCGGGTGAGTCTTCTTAAAGCAGGAAAGTAGAGGATACATTTCACATGGCGAGAAGGTATGTGGCAGAACGAAAGAGTAAAACAAATCAAACAGATAACTTCAAAATAGTGATATAAAACTTCAAAAAGGAGGAAATGAAAATGGCGACTAGTCTGCTAGTCTATTTGTTTACGTATTGCAATCACGTGACCGCTTCTGTTCATTAAATATCAGAAGATTCAGAATTAAAACCAAAGACTTCCAGGATTCAGAGGCTTCCAATCGGCTTGACGAAATTGGAATGTAAATGTCTCCTATTTTCGGAAGATTCGAATAGAAACCTCATCTTTCAAGAGACTTCTTCAGATCCTAATCACATCCGCCTTATAGCAAATTCTGAAATAGTCTTTCTGATTTGATTCGACTAGTAAAATCTTCCTAGTTTGAATTCTTATTTTGTACATTTTCAGAGGTCTAGATAAGAGGGGGTAACAGCATTCTAAAGTCCTTATTACTCAACAGAACCCTATATTGTGAGTACACACACTATAGAGTTTATTGAGGTAATGGTGAAATATTTAAATCTATAAAACGAATTTCGCCCTCTATCTGTAGCTTTGCATATTTCTTTTCACTTTTCCCTTAGTTCTTAAAATGGGATAATGAAAATTGCCATAGTTTCCAAGCACAAATTACTTAACGAAAAATAACTTGAAAGAAAGTATGCGAGAATATGTTTGTTTGATGTGTAAAATATCACAGTACTCGCTAATATGCCAGTAGTAATTAATTATTTCCTTTAGCCATGACCCTAGCTAGTCTAGTGCATTGTTCTACCTTGGCATTATAACTCCATCGAGATATTTTAAAAATAAATCTGTAAAAAAATCAACAACGGGGTAAACCCTGGACAGTTTTGAATCGAGAAGAACACAAACTAGTTATACTCCACCGTCGATAATATTTCACCTGACGAAGACCGACTCGCGTCTACACTCACATAATGTAGATTTATCAGTTAAAGTTTTATAGATTATACACCGAGAACACTTAATTAGTGACCAATAGACGCTTTTTGACAGTAACAACAATCGCCAATGTTATGATTTGAGAGGTTTTTCTTTGCAAACAAGTGACTTTTTATCCCCGGTGAAGTATAGCAAACTTCAGTTTGTAGTATTTTGTCGGACTCATTTTGACGAATACAAAAAGTAAATCTTTGGCGGCCATTTAGATGTGGTAGCTAAATATCATTTTTGTAAATGAACAATACGACTTCTTCGAGAAAAGAAATACATTTGATTCGAGAAATGAGATATCATGCACTTCTGAAATATAAATGGTTATAAAGATGGATTAAAACTAGGTTTTGATTCTAATGTACTTCTAATGCTAAAATAAAAATATACCAGTTAAAGAAAAGAAGAAAAATGTAAACAGGTGTATTTGCTTGAGCAACAGGCTAACATGTCATGACTGAATGGTGTGTCAAGAAACTTAAAAAAAGGTATTTTGATTTGATAAAGCATATATCTACAAGAATAATCAAATTGGAAATATTATTTCATACCATCGTTTCTAAATCTTAATTGCAATAGCAATAGGGCTTTTAAAGTAATATCGCCGAAACTGCCAAGGCCCAATTTTCTAGACTCTTTTACGCTTGTTCGGCCAATAACATGAAAAGCAAAGAGTAGATAGTGAAGACAAAGATCTGACTGTTCTTATGTGCAATCTGATCCTCGATAGAGCTGTCTATCAATGTAGATATTTCTGGCCAGATTAACAGCTATGATGGAGCCGATGCTGACTTGGCGACTCTTCTATGGCTATATATCCTGAGTTTCCGCTTCCAATCCCCGATCCAGAGGTCGCCAGTGTCATCCACGGCAACACTCAGAGGTCCAGAAAGTCCATTAGCCGCGGAGGGGATAACTGTTTGTAGAAAATGTCCATGGCTGGCATACACATTAACCCTATCTGCCCTAAAATCGCCGACATAAATAAGCCCCTGTTTATTACACGATATCCCTCTAGGGGCCATGCCCTCCGTCCGTATCCGGGATTTAACTCGTCCATCCTCGTCGAAGATAAACACCTCACCAGCAGAGGATTGATAATCCGAGATACAAATATCCCCGTTCACGTTCACTGAAACTTTGTACGGTTTCTTTATATCACATGTAGAATCACTACCCAAGATGCTCACGCTTTCTCCCTTTGTATCGTAAACTACAATGTCCTTTTCCTGGCAAGCTATGATATGCCCATTTGGCTTGCACGCTATTCCTTCCGGAATACCTTTACAATGGAACAATGTGTGAACGACATTGTCCTGGCCTAAGTACTTTATACAGGACTGGCAAGCTATGAGGAGTGAACCTGCAAAAAACAAACAAGAGGGTTATCATGGCCTTCAGAACATATAAAAAGTAACAGGGGAAAGTCGTCGTAAGTATGTCTCTTTAAATTGTCATTGGTTAAATTCCCTAAATAACAGACGAGAAAAACAAGCTGTTCTCTGTATTGGATGGCAATACTTTACTGAGAAAATTAATTCATACGATATGAAATACAATCGTAACGGACTTGCATATTTAAAAAGATTTTCTAAAAAAAAATCAATAAGGTATTCGTGTGTTAATGAAAAATCTGGATCTTTCTTAACAGAGAAACAATTCTAAGCGAAACAGTTGCTGAAATAATTTATAGAAAATAGAAAAAAGTTAAAATGATATAAGTGCCTGACTTTCGGAAATGTATAGAGGAAGCATTCTACAAACTTCAATAGCCCCCGCCCTACATACATTACACACACACACACACACACACATACATACACACTCAGTTTTACGTGTCTTTGTGATTTATCTATCCTATTGAAAGAGGAATTTGGCCTATAGACGTTGTTTTCGTCATACAGATATTACTACATGTTAAAAAAAAGATAATAATCATTAATCGACAGCCATTTACAATCAATCGAACAAAAAAAATTGAATGTTTAGAAGTTAAAGACTAAACCAGTCATTCAGAAAACGAGAATTATACCACAATTGAGGAACAAAATGCAATGTTATTTAGTCATTGATAATTTATCATGTATTGTAAAACGATATTCAATGGTGGTTTTGTCAGAATACGTATACACACCCTCAGTTTAGAATTACGAAAAAAGGATGAAATGGTAAACACGCACACGCTAATGAATTGTCGATTGCAGAAACGCGTGCGGAAAAGCATTAAAGAGGACAAAAGATTTTCCAATAAAACCGCGAACTATGACGTCATTCGGTGCTCAGAATGGGAATGATATTGTAAACAAGAAATGTAAACAACTCCTACGAGTGGCCACTGGAATAACCGACACAGGTCTGTTTATTCCTTCATTCTCTGTATCACACTTTATAATTGATAGTGACGGTGAACGAAAAATGGCAAAGTTTAGGCTTAATAAATTACCAGACGACAAAAATTAGACTGTTCCCAAATCAAAGAAGTTGCAGACGACAATTTCAAGTGGATAGAACTTCAAGGAATATGTCGACCAATCAAATTATTCATTCATTCCGTAATTGAGATTTAAACTCCTACATAGGCCGCCATTTGTGTGAAGCAGTTTTGGTTTTTGACAACCAATGTCAAACGTCGTAACAGACATAATTTTGAGGTCTTCTCAGAGTTCAACGAGTTTGTTTTTTTTTATCTCACTTGAGCATATCATGTTCAAAATGAGTTGGTCGGAGTCTGCACGCACGGCTTTGTATGGCTACATGAATCAACTTTATTCAAACTGTAGATAACTCCTTCAAAGGCATGCTATTTATCCGATTCCCATTCAATCCCTTTTTTTACGCATCCCAAAGAAAAAAACGTTTGAAAAAACTGTGGACAATGAAGAAATTGCTTGTGGCAATCATTTTCTTAATATGTTCACAATGTTTTATACCCTACAAGACAAAGATTTTCTAATTTCCACCAAACTTGAAATTGTCGTCTGCAACTTCTTTCAATTTGAACCAGTCTTGGATTTGTTCGTGTTTTTATTGGTTAACTTCTTGGTTACTTTAACCTTGTTTATTTATCCTGATAACTCTCGAGACAGAAGATTACTAAACAAAACGATGCTGTACTAGCTTGGAGTACCTTCAGTACTTTCAATTTTTTAGATATTGATAAAAAAACCTAATCACACAGTAGGAATACGCGAAGCGAAATATTCAGTTCATTTGTGTTTAACCCATTCCCACACAATGACGCCTTTAGACTCCACTATAGAAAAGAAACTTTGGAAAACATTGTGGAAAATGAAGAAATTGCTTGTTACGAGCAATTTCTTCATTATCCACAATGTTTTCTACCCCAAAAGATAAAGATTTTTAAAATTTCATAAACTTTATATTGTCGTCTGCAACTTCTTTCGATTTAGACCGCTCTAAAATTTTGTCGTCTGGTAATGGGTCAATGCCATCAAGTAAAACGAGACATGTTTCACTAGTTTAGAGTAAAATTTATGGATCTACTTTGTGCGCAAGCATACAAAATAGGTGCGTGATCAATATTTTTTCGTGGAAGTATGAAACAGTCAGCTTTTTAAAACGCTTGAATCTTGATAGACTAACGTGACTAAAATTTATATATTAACGCGTTTACACACAACTCCGTTTTTTACGTGATGAAGAAAATTTCCCTTAAGAAACGATTGTGAGTAAAGGAGAAACTTGCTGCTTGCAAATAAACAACTTATCCTGTTCTTGAAATGTTGATCTTAACCTATATAGCTTTTATTTTTTAACAGATGAAGACTTTTCCTCTGTAATTTAGACCAGACAGGATTTCGGTAATGGTCCGCGATATTGATGTTTGAAGTTAAGTGTTCTACCAACTAAGCTAATCGGGCTGACAAATTATTCTGTTAGAGATTAAGTGTTACCAGGACTAGAGGACATTCGTCTGACGTCTAGGAAAGCCTTGCTTTAGGACACCTATCTACAGAACGCATAGAGAAGACTCGGATCAGACTGTACAAATGCGACGGCTGATCTGAGTTTGTAGCTAGCGCACATGCATGATTGTCGGAAATGCCATGCACGAGATCATATTTACATGTACTTTATATGGATTAATTTGTTTGAAAGGGATTTAACGCCACTTTTAACAGTATTTCGCGGAGGCTGAAGCACCTAACCATGGATTCCTGGTATTTCTTTCACCAGTACTACCACTACATCCTTTTCGAGGCGGCACCTAACCATGGATTCCTGGTATTTCTCTCACCAGTACTACCACCACATCCTTTTCGAGTCTCCAGCTGCTCATCCCACATAGGATTACGATTATCCGCTTATTGCCAGGAGACAAATGTCGGAAACGATATTTGCCGCGACTGGGAATCGAACCCTAGACATCATGATAGAGAGTCTGGTGCGCTACCACTGTGTTATTGGCTTAACACAGGTATGCGGCATAGGGTATCTATATACAAAGTGTTAATGTCTTTATAATAACATTTAATGACTGGTACGAGAAACATAATTATTTAAGTCAATAAAAAATTTGTATACCTGACGGGGTCAGGGCTAGGTCAAATACTTCCGTCCCAACGTTGATAGGGGCCTGTCGTCTCCCATTTTTGTAACACAATTGTATAGATGTTTGATATCCCACCCATGCCTTCTCCTCGCCTAACGGACATATACTATGTATCCCAGCAGGAAACTCCAGCACACTCTGTAGCTCCAAATTGAGCGGTCGATCCAAGAACACCCGAACACCAACCTTTCCTAATACAGCGTCTAGTTGAGATTCCGCGACTGGTTTTACGTTTAGTCGTATATGGACATTTTCATTGACCATGTGTTCAGAGCGTTTTATCATGTTTTTCACGTTACTTTTCATAGCCTCGATTTGTTCGCAATCATTGTTTAGGCCTAATGATGAAGTATAACTTAGCACCTGTTTACATTGTTTTATGAGCAGATTAATTTCGTCGATTCTTTGACGAAAGAAGTTTTCTTGTCGAGAAATCTCGGAAGAATGTCTCTTATAACTTTCGCGAATACCTTTGATCATCGTATCCGCTCGCTTGTCTATTAGCTTTTTAATCTTCCCGACATGGTCGTGTATTTTTTGTATCTCAGTTTCCGTATCGGACTCTAAATGTTTAACGTCTCTTTGAACTATCTTATATCTCTCTTGTACATCTACGAGCACTCGGTTTTTCAAATCATCAAGTACATCCTGTAATGTGATTGGCGAATCAGTGTCACGTGATTCCTCTACGTCATCATCAAAATCGTCAAACATAAATTGATCATTGTAAGTATTTTCCGGACTGTACTTCACCTCGGTGATGCGACTCGATTTATTTCGGAAGTTGGGATCGCATAAATTATTGCAAACAGGACACCCGTTTCTAGCAATACTTGCGGAGTCCAAACATTTTGAGCAAAATGAATGAAAACACTTTAAATTGGAAACTTCTTTCGTTATTTTGTGACAAACATCGCATTCTGATTGGTTAGCTATTCTCGTATATCGTCCAAGTTTTGGCGATCTAAATCCGACAGAGTCGACACTTTCCGTACTGCCCGCTCCGTTCTTGCACTTAAACAAACATCCATTTGTTGGCAAAGATCGGCTATATTCGGGATTTTTGTCGGTATTTAATAATAAATGCTGTTTGAGTTTGATATCCATTCTTCTCTCCCACCTGGAAACAAATAAAAATTAATAACACACCAAATCATTCGTTTAGACAGTTGATCTTCAACAATTATGTCGATTAATTTTGTAGGTTGAGCCATTTAAATACCATAACTACAGCTTATTTACGACCTGCCAGCTAATTATTTGCCCCTGACCATAAAATTGTGCAAACATACGTTGTTTGATCTCTAACTCAATCTGTCTTGTTGTAGGTCAGTGTGTATGGTCGATGATCCGTCAATTGCGGTTAAGAGTAATTGGAAATAAGCCCTACCCACAAAAGCCATTTTTCAACCCGACTAACATTTTAAAAAAATCTGTCAAAACGTAACCCATAGATTTTTCCTGTGTAATTTGATTGATTTTGAATGAAACCAAGACAGAGGTTTTTGAGAAGATTTCGAGGAAAACATTTACAACATTGAAAGTACATATGCTCATCCAGGTAATCGAAAAATTTCGACCCCGGTCTTTCTTCGCAGATAGCACAGGCTGTTAGGTCGATGTGTTTTGCATTTAGTTCCCAAATAGCCTCTTTTAAGGTCAACATGATATAAATATAATATAATATGAAACGAAATAAATAAAAATATAAAATATCCGTTTGATTCTTTTCTGGGATTCACATTCAAATCTCATATGTATTTATGATTTTACAAAATTGTAAGTTTATTCCACGAGGGATTGATTGATTTAATAGGGATACAGCTCCACTTTTAAAGTCCTATCGCGTTTTTGGAGCACCTAATCATGCCTTTTTTTCTCACATCAGTGCTACAACAACATCCTTGCAGAGCATAAAGACGATCATCCCACTTAGATTTACGATTACCCACCCGATGTCAGGAGGCGAATGTATGAAAGAATATTTGCAACGACCGGGTATCGAACCAGGGACCTTATGATTAGGAGACCTACGCGTTACCAACTGCATTATATCCGCAACTCCAGAACGGAAATATGATTACTCACCCTATATATCACTCTATCAATGCAAAATGATATCAAACGAATGCTAAATTGATAAGAACTGATATGGAATCCCAAAGCAAAACAAGGAAATAAAATACAATTGATCACGGAAGATAAATTTAGTCGCTCAAGATCTATCCATCACATTTATGTGTTATAATGTTGTGTTTTCATACCTGAATTGTTACATTGTGAGGACGATGGGGAGATAAAAAAAAAGTTCTCTATTATTCTTTACATTTGTCATGCTGATTAAAATCCTATGAATAATTGCCTTAAACTCAAAGGGCTGAAATAACTACAAGCACAAGTTGTGAGTCAATATTTCTTCTGATATTTTATTTCATATAAAAGTCTAGGCTTGAAAGGGACAAGCATGTGGTGTAGACTAAGACCAGACTGCAAATATGTGCAGAATGATCTTTGTCTATACCTCCTGCTAAACGACAATACAAAGATAGAACTACCAAAATAAAGTATTTTTAAAGTTAAGACTTAACTCGTCTTACCGAGACGATTCAAATGAGTGCAAAGAACTTAGAATTAAATTCAAATTATTAACACTATTTTTGCTTGCTGTAAACGATGTGTTTATGTTTAATTCAATAAAATGTTTTGCATTGCATTAAAGGCCAATCGCGTTTGTCAATCAAATAATCAGTCGACCAATGAAATCATTCATTGCGCCCAGGAACTCCAACATTGACATTCATTTGTATGAAACATTTTCGTTGTTTGGCGACCTAAACGTCGTAACTACAGCTTATTCAAGGTCGCTAACAAACGTTTCTACACTTTTGTTACATGGTCATAAATCTTGCATTTTAAAGCCGTTTAATTTCATGCATCTAAATGTTCATTACTTATACCCAAAATTTGATGAAATAAGGAATCTTATACATGAAAACAATCAGATTGATTTTCTCGGACTCGGTGAAACATTCCTTAACGATAAATTTAGCAATAGCGAATTTGAACTACAAGGATTTCAAATGTTTCGTCGTGACAGACCATCAAATGGTGGGGGGGTTCTCTTATATGTAAGGAATAATCTACCCTGCAACCAAAGAACAGATCTTCACCATGAAAACATTGAGGGAATATGGATTGAAGTTAAACAAAAGAATCAAAAACCATTTGTCATTGGGTATATTTATAGACCCCCTTCTTCATTGCAAATATGGAATACTCATTTAGAAGTTATTTTTGAAAAACTATATAATGAAGACAAAGAAACCATAGTATTTGGAGATTTTAACTATAGTTTCAATAATTGTGCAACAAACAATACTTCATGGAATAAAATTATTGATACTTTTGGTCTACAACAGTTAATTAATACACCCACCAGGGTTACTTCAAATTCTTCATCAATTATAGATCATGTTTATTCAAATCATCCACAAAAAATAAAAGATGTAACAGTACCATTTCTGTCAATTAGTGACCATTATCCTATTCAATTTTCACGAATATCAAACATCAAAGATAAGAAAGGACTGGTGCATACAAGCATTACATACAGGAATTTAAAGAATTTTAATGCAAATAATTTCATTTCTGACTTAGAAAAGCAGCCTTGGTCTGTGCTTGATATCTTTGATGACCCAGATGATGCCCTTGATACTTTTACCAAAATGTTTTTAGAAGTCTTAGACTCACATGCACCAATTAAACAGAAAAGAGTCAAACATTTATACCAGCCAGACTGGTTTTGCGAAAACATCTTAAATGCTATTCGCATGCGAAATGAAGCCAAACAAAGAAATGATAATATAAAGTACAAATACTGGAGACAAGAAGTCAAATTGCGTATCTCAGAAGCAAAAAAGATGTTCTACTGTGAAACAATAAACAATAACAAAAGAAATCCAAAAAAACTTTGGAACAGTCTGAAAGAGTTATCTGGAAAAAGAACATTTTTTCAAAGTCCTTCAATTAATGCAAATGAATCTTTAATTACAGATCCAAAAACCATAGCAGACTACTTTAACTCCTTTTTTTACAAGTGTATATAATAATGCACCTTTTATTGAAGATCTAGATGAAAATTGTAAATGCATTATTCGGGAACATGTAAATAACTTGATTACAAAAGAACAGTATTTTGTTATACCTCATATGACAGAAAAAGATGTTAAGGAGCAACTAGAATCTCTTGATGTCTCTAAATCTACTGGTCTGGATGGACTCAGTCCTAGATTTCTTAAAATAAGTTCTAATGTTATTTCTAAACCTCTAGTACATGTCTTTAACTTAAGCATAACAAAGGGCAAATTTCCCAAACAGCTCAAACTGGCAAAAGTCACACCAATACACAAGAAAGGCTCTAAACAGGATAAAAACAATTACAGACCAATCTCAATTCTGTCTGTCCTTTCTAAAATAATTGAGAAACATGTCTCAAATAATTTGAAACAATATTTTGAATCAAATAATCTGTTGCATTCGAACCAATCAGGATTTAGATCTAATCATTCATGTGAAACGGCACTTACGTCAATTGTTGATGACTGGATTTCTGCAATTAATGACAACAAACTTGTTGGCACTGTATTTCTTGATTTAGCCAAGGCATTTGACATGGTAAATCATGAAATACTTCTTCAAAAACTCAAATGTTACAACTTGTCCCTACATACTCTGTCCTGGTTTAGGTCATATCTAACAGACAGGTTACAGAAAGTAAGTATATCAGGTAAATTTTCAGAGGCTAAGAGCATATCAGCTGGTGTACCTCAAGGCTCTATTCTTGGACCTTTACTTTTTATTATATACATGAATGATCTTTCACTTCATCTTCAATCTGCTACAACAAATATGTTTGCTGATGACACATCAATAACAGCAGTGGGAAATACTGTTAATGAGGTTCATAATACACTTCAATGTGAATTAAGGGTCGTCCAAAAATGGTGTGATTTAAATGCAATGATACCTAGCATAGAAAAGACAAAAGCCATGTATATTTCATCTTCTAAACATACTTTATCAAAAATAAAAAATAGCCCCAGTTTGCAAATAGAGCTAAATGGTAAAATCATTGAGTATACAGATACAGAAAAACTGCTTGGGATCCATGTAGATAGTGTGTTAAACTGGAAAATACAAGTCCAAAGTATGTTAAGTAAATGTAATTCATTGCTTTATCTTTTATTAAGAATTAAAAAGTTTCTTAATCTGGATAGTCGCAAACTTTATTTCAATGCCTATATATTACCACATTTGGATTACTGCAGCATAGTCTGGGGAAATTGTAATAAAGACCTACTAAATGATGTCTTGAAATTTCAAAAACGTGCTGCTAGAATTATTCTTGATGAAGCATTTGATGCACCTTCAGAATCCTTATTCAAAAAGCTAGGATGGGTGAAATTCAGTGATAGGGTTGAGTACAAAAAGGCAATCCTTATGTTTAAAGCGACAAGGCTTAATATGGCTCCTAAGTATATTCAAACAAAATGCACTACTATGGCATCAGCTTCTCATAATATTAACCTTAGATCCTCAGAAAATAATCATTTACAAGTGCCAAAACCAAGGGTCGAGATATTTCGCAAGACATTTAACTATTCAGGTCCCAAAATTTGGAATGAAATACCTGTTTCTGTCAGAAACCTAGATAGTATTAAAAGATTCAAATCAAATTATTTACAGTGGAAGTTTCCAGATGGTTTAACAGCAAATGTATAAATATAATAATTTGGTTTATCAGTGGAAACAAATTTGTTATGATCATTGCTTTTATTTGAAGGGATTTTTAAATTAACTGTTGTTTCTGTTTAAGACAGATTTTTATCAAAATCTTACATTGTTTAAACCTATATTATTCAAATCTTCACATTGATTATTCCATTACCAGGTGACAATATTTATTCTTGTCAAAACTGACAGAATTTGCTGATGGAAATTTGAAACAAGTATCGATTGAGAAATAATTGCCAAATGGGGTAGAAAATGTGAGAAAAATTGTAATTACCTGTTAAAGGTAGTTTCTCCTTTTTCCACAATGTTTAAAATTTTCTTGAAAGCATAAAATTGTTGGACTGTGCAGTAATTGATATAACTCTCCTAAGTTTTGATTATTGAATAATAGAAGTTCTTGATTGATGTTGAATTTCTTCTCATTAATTTGTAGTAGTTTTAGTGTGTGGGAATCCTATATGTGATTTCTCAAATTTGTCAAACTTTTACTACAGAAAAGGCTAGATTCAGCAAAATCGAAAGAAAGGGAAATCATTGTATGTAAAGGAAGAGGACACATTTTTCCTTTCATTCAGCATTTTCAAATTCTTTCATCTATTCCTGAAAGGCATGCTCTATGTGTAATAAACCTATAATGTTGATGTTTCAATTTGTAAAAAAATGAAGTTTACATACATTGTATATATGCTCTTTTGTTTACTTTCTCTTGTATATATTCTATGTTCATGTTCATTGTAAATGTTTTGTAATTAACTATTTTTGATGAGGCCCACATGGAAGATTGGGAAACCAAATGTGTAGCCTCTATAAATAAAGACGTTATTATTATTATTATTATTATTATTATTATTATTAAGATCGAAGTGGGACTTCCTTGTCGGAGTCTTTCAGCGGGGTCGGCGATTGATCATGTGTTGCTTGATCGATAATTAAAATAAAAAAATTCGGTTGATTCGTTCATAAAAGGTGTATTAAACGACCACTATTTGCATTCAAAGGGACATTCGCTTATTATAGGATTTACTTTTCGACTAGTCCAAAACAACACCGTTTTCTGCCAAAGAATAATATGTACCGTACAGGGCACTTCCCTACTGCAGCTTATTTTCATATTGTTTCTTTATGATATAAGTATTGCCACATTATCATTAGGTAATCGTGTGTGTGCCGGGGATATGTAACCCATCACGCAAAAAGAGTCGATCTAGATAAAACAGTTAAGAACCTAGAATGTATAAGTCCACACAGTCTAACCGATGGGTAGACATGGTTAAAATTCTCAAGTAAACTGACAGTAATTTCTTCATTGCAATCCTCCTTGGCCCCTTGTGAAAAATCTATGATGGTCAAAACAGGGTCTTTACCTCAATTTTTCATGGTTACTTGGCACTTAAACCTTCAAATTTATTATCATGATTTACTTTTTTTGTCATTCCCCCCTTCCAATTCAGCTTTGACCTATTAAATTTTAGTGTCAAGGAGTCAGTGATTGCTCAATTTTAAATGCTAGCACGAGCCTTTAATCTATTTCCAATTAGCCCACCTTTATTATTATTATTATTTTCAAATATGCTCGTAGTATAGACCCAGTCAAGATAGCCCTTTTTCGCGAGACGAAATGACCAATCGCTGGAGCCGCCAACCTACTTCATCAGCCCCGCCCACTGACTCCAACAGGAAGTCTGCGAGTTATTTTGCAAAATTTATGGTCTGAAGCATGTAACAAAAAAGTAAAATGGTTGGTTGGTGACCTAACCGTCGTAACTACAGCTTGGATAAGCTGTAGTTACGACGTTTAAGTCGCCAATCCAACAATAAAGGTTAACAGAAATGGCGGCCAATGTAGGAGTTGAAAAGCTCAGGTCCGGGATGAATAAATTATTTGATTGGGTTTGTTTTTCCTTGATTGACAGCCACGGTTAGTCAATTAAAAGCGTCCTCATCTAAATTAAGAGATCAGTCACGATAGGGGATGGTTAATCTGTTTCTATTCTTACACAAGTCTGACCTCAACTACACTAGAAATGGATTGTTCCAGAGCCACAATGATTCAACGAACTGATAATCAGAAATTTTAACGTTAAATTCAGGTTGTGGTTAGATATCCAACATGTCTCGTTTTGGAGTAAGATCACATTACGATTCCGTGTACAACACTTGGTTTGCTTCAAAATTGTTTAAACACATTCCCAGATAACATAATTTAGACTAGTCTTAATTCAGTGACATTTCAGTTGTCAGGTTGATGTAATTTTTTCTGTGTTTGTGGGCAGAAAACAATGTGGAGAACGAAGAAATTGCTTGTGGAATGCAACTTCTTTATTTCCCATTATGTCTTCCTATGCTATTTTCTTGGAGGGGCGTGAAAAGGCGGTATTGTGTATGAATGGATTAACTTGGTGTAATTTCAAACACTTACGGTAGTTTTACGACAAGTTGACACTCCTTCAGTAGTAAATCACCGATGAGTAAGTCGGTCAATAACACTCATTCACATTTTATCCTGCTATTACTTTCTCTCACCAATAACATCACGTCCCCACTAAGTGCAGCCGCTTATCTGTTGTCAGAATCCTTAATTACTCAGTTTGCAAGAATTTCAAACTTCTGGGTCAAGGATAAAATCCTCACTTATAAATATAATCTAGATCAACCCATTCAACATCATATCTCGATAAAACACGTTAAGTAAATACCGCCACATGTAGTACTGTACTTGACTGGCAATATAAATCTGACAGTCGACCGAATTCTGACCTCGTATGGTCGATTGGATTCCAAAGAATCGTAACTATATGTTATATGAGCTGTAAGTACGATTATTTTGAAATCTTGCCGACACTACGGAGAATGTAAACATTGCGTCAGTTGTTATTTATTGGATTGGCCCGGCTTTTCCGAAAGCGCCAGACAAATTAGGAACCAAGTGCACTATTATCAAAACATCCGGTGGTAATTCGTTCACGTCACACGCATGAATCCTGCTGCAATATCTGCTTTCGTGTGAATTATTCATGGCTGCTTCATTGATATTTCGTCGTTGCGCGTGCGAAATGTCATAACTACAGCTTGAATAAAGCTGCAGTTACGACGATTTGCCCGCCCAAAGATTATCTCATCATCTATCGCGTTAAATGACCATCCCAAATCATATATGCTTATTAAATTGATTGAATAGCCAATATTGTGCACATGTGACTCATATAACCAAAGCTACTGATAGAGGGCGTTATTTGTATTTTAAATTTAAATATTTCACCAATACTGCCATAAACCCTATATTGTAGGTGCTCATTCGAATCGTCTCGACGAGACGATTCAAATGAGTATTCACAACATAGACTTTCGCTAAGATATCCGGATTTTAGAATGCTGTTACCCCCCCCCCCCCCGCCCTATCTAGACCTTTGCATAACTATAAAAATGAAATGACAAATATTCTGTTTTTGACCGTTTCGTTCACAGGAGATCTACATGAAGAACTCCCACGAACATCGAAAAGTTGTGTTTATCGAGGTACAGTAAAACACACCATCTTTTCACTTGTGATGCATGTTCAATGAATTTTTGATTGATTGAATGGGGTTTAACGCCGCTTTTAACAGTATTTCGGTCATAACGCGCGGCTGGAGCACCTAACAATAGATTCCTGGTATTTCTCACACCAGTACTACCACTACATCCTTTCCTAACTTCCAGCTGCTATCCCACTTAGGTTCACGATTATCCACCTATTGGTGAGAGACAAATGTCGGAAAGAATATGTGCCGCCGCCGGGGATCGAAACCACGACGCCCCATGATTGAAGATTAGGAGTCTGACGCGCTACCGACTGCGCTATGATGGCGGCTATGTATTTTTGAACTGCTGAATCTTCCGAGGTTTAAGTCTTAACCCACTACCAAACGCCCTAGGAATTTTAAATTGGTCCAAATTGAAAGAAGCTGCGAACGATGAAATATAGATAATGGAATTTTAAAGATACGAGGGTGAGTATCTATCTTTTGGGATAGCAACCATTGTGGATATTGAAGAAATTGCTCGTAACGAGCAATATCTGCATTTTCCACAATGTTTTCCGAAGCTTCAAGTTTTCTTAAAAAGTGTTATTGTGTGGGAATGGGTTGAATAAACCTTGTTACGCTCTTGCATAACCTAACAATGAGTCCAGTAATATGCATGCTGATTTACCTTTTCGTTTTTCAACCAAGTTATAACACCAATATGTCTCTGAAAGCCTATTGAATTTCACTAGCTTAACATTTTCGATTTTTTTACAAGTGAAAATCAGTCATTTTCGGACACATTTGTGTTTATCGTCTGCGATCTTTTTTGATGTAATGTTTTTCAACCCTATAGGGATACATTCAATCCTATACGGGATGATCGAGCCTATTGTACAAGAGAGCAACATACAATGGTTTAAAGCAGGACAAACCCATTCTTCGATCACGCGTCATCTGCTGAAGATAAAGCTAATTTCCTCTACAGTGTTTAACTTCAACGCATGGTTAGGTTTTACGTCTAGACCTTATAAACCCTTTATGAGCTTCAAGCTACATGCTCCGGATTTTTATTCTGCAATTAGATTTAAACTTATAAAATTTACCACAAGAGAAATTCAAGTTCTGTCGAGCGTCCGTTTAGATTAGTTTTCGGCGTATGGCAGAAGGATGTCCGACGTCGCGTTCACTTGATTGCAAATTTATCACGGTACTACTTTGCGACGTCCCAGTCACGCAAAATATATAGACACTTCCGATCTTTTTAGACTTGTTCGCTAAAATTGAAACGTGACCCCGGTTTAATTTCTCATCCTAAATATTTTGTTATACGTCGTTTGTCACATGGTGTTAGCGACCTCTTGACACACCAATGTTCACGGTTCATAATTTGGTTTAATCGTTCACTGATCGAGCATAAACCGGGGGACCTTAAAGAGCATAGATGTAAGCGACAATCGTACAGCCGTTACCGGGCAAGGAAATGGCAAGTGTGTCACATTGAATCATGCTTCAACGGTATTAAGAAAAAGATCCGAGGAGAAACGCGCAAGGTAAAAATTATTAGACAAATGTGTCACTGGTCTTAAATTCTAAAACAAGTCAAACAGACATGCTGCGATGTTTATTGTATGGAATTCAACGCAGCTTGCCATAAATGAATGAAGAAGGAAATTTTAATACTGTGGAATAAAAAAGAAAAAAGACTTAAGCATCATTAAATGTAAATGTACTTTCTGTCAACATCAAAGAGACGCGAGACCAGGTGATTGGATAGAGAATGTACATCACTTGGCATGAAGAATTTTCAAGGTAGGCGAACTCGCGATGAAACTAATCTTACTTTATACTACATGACACATTTTGTTGCTAACACATCAGTAGATTGTTGAATGCCACAAGAAGAAAATGTTGGCTCATAGTAAAGCCAAGCAACCCTTTTAGGAGTATTAACAGCCATACAAAAGAAATTTAATGGATTTATAAAAGGGAAATGAGAAAAAACAATGTCAACTTTTTAAAATGTATTTCAAATGTTTTTGGTCTATAATAGCTCTTTTTATTCAAGAATGATATTTTCTTTGATCTCTTTAAGTTTGGAACGGTATAACAGGATATGTTGTGTGTATGCGTTGGATGAAAGGCCGATGTTTTTCAAGTCCCAATGATATCTCGTTTAACCGTTTATGGTAACTTGATACAATTGGGACTTGTTGCAAGCTTTATGATACTAATACAACTTTTATGTAATATCAATAACATCGTGTTTTAGAAAAATCGTTGTTTTTCTGCATTTTCGGAGAAATGACAATTTTTGAAAGGAAATAAATTTGGCAAAAAGAAAATGCAATGTAAGAATATGGATAAAAGGTATGAAGGAATGTATACATATTTCGACGAATACAAAAATACAATACGTTATTTACAATTATCATTATTGTGTGTGTTTTGTTGTCACACAGTGTTGTCGGTTAACATACCCATGGCAAGGTCACGACAATAACAACAAAATAGCAAAAAGTAAATTATTATTAATCACTTTTATTATTGCTATTTTTTTATCTAGATATTAGAACACTAAAAGCAGATGGCTACTTCTGTCAAAGAATCAATTTTTTTCATGAAATGGCAATTAGTTTATATCAATATTTTATTTTGCCTTTTAATTTTTTCAGTTTTACCAGACTATCTCAAACGACCGATTCAAACAAAATCCCATTTTTTACCATCCTGAAGAAAAAAGTTTGGAAAACATATAGTTGGATATGAAAAAATTAATAGTAATAATAGATTCTTCATTTCCGAGAATGTTATCTACCCAGAAATATAAATATCTTTAAAATCATATCTACTTGAATTTTTTGTCTGAAACTTTTTTAATGTGGTCCTGACTAAAACTTTGCAGTGTGGTAATGGGTTAATATATGGTATGTATTGAACAAAGAGCATATCGTCGTTGTCATTCTATAACCTCGTAACTACAGCCTGGTTCGTATAGGTATAGTTACTTAGCTTTAGAATCACATTGACGATATGCAAGTGAAGTTACTAAAGCACAGCTTCTGTCCGCTCATAGGTTTGCGACAGATCGTGATTTGGACAATCCCGCACAATAACGCACGCAAAAAGGTGAGAAATCAACATGGTGACAAATGAAGAAATATGCAATGTTATCTATCTGAAAAGATGAATATCTTTCAATTCAAATTATTTTTTTCAACTATCTTCTGCAATTGAGACCAGTATTGAAACTATGTCATCTGATAATTGGTTAATCAAAGTAATTTCCGGCTAAAGTATCCACTATATCACCCTTCCCGAGAATCTTGTCCCAACTTGGGGGAGCGGTAAATACAGATACATAAGTTATCAGTATAATCATTTATTAACCGATTACTAGACGGCAAAATTTTAGACTGGTCGAAAATAAAAGGAGTTTTAAGTTAATGAAATTCTAGGTTTTTCAACTTTCTGGGTAGAAAGCATTGTGTAAAATGAAGAAAATTGCTTGTTACAAGCAGTATTTTTTTTTTCATTTTACACAATATTTTCCCAACCGTTTTTCTTGAGGGGCGTCATTGTGAGGGAATGGTTTAAGGGCTATAAAGTACCAGTGTCCGACTGAATGGAATGTTTGACTTGGGACTATCAATGATATTGCTAGATTGACTAATAAGCCAGCCGAACAGAATCCTCTGTTTTGTTCCCCCAAATGACTGCAGCCACAAATCTTGTGTAAGTCAGTGGTCATTTGTGAGATACTTTACATCACTCAAATGATAGCAGCTTGATGTTCTAACTGTAAACCTTTTGTTTATTTTTTCGGGAATTTTCCGAAATCCCTCGGGAAGTCTGTTATACTGTATCAGGATGTTACACTGATTTATTTTAGGTATGCATAGTGTTTATTTCAGTCGTAATCATTCAGCAAAACGTTGCAAGTTTTATCCACAACTACCAAAATGCAACACCATATCAGTTTTTCGTGATATATCACGACGAAGGGATGTTCACACAATAAAAAGATAAACAGATGTGAAATGTTGTAAACAATAGATGAATGGTATTATCCACTTGATTTTGAAAAAAGAATCTTTGTTATGATATCCTAAACTAATGGATAGCTAACCACCTCCACTGAGCTTCTACAGGAAGTCCCACCCCGATATTGAACAGTGTTATTTATTGATTGATTTGTGTTTACGGCGCATCGACAGCAGTGGTCAGTTAGCGCGCAAGAAATTTAAGGATGGCATAAAACATAACATACAGAACATTACAAAGACATTCCAAAAGACACATAAAGTGATCGATGAGGAATCTAAAAAAATGAATAAAAATGATAAATGAAGACCCTTTAATCGCCTCTTACGACATACCAGCTGTCACGGTTTGTTCCGACAGATGAAATGGTATATGTGACAGGAGTAGGGGGTGTCAAAATTTGCAAATTTAAAAATCTTCTTGTCTAAAACAACAAGGCCTAGAGTTTTTATATTTGGTGTGTAGCATCATACAGAGGACCTCTACTAAGTTTTCTCAAATCGTATGAATCGGGTTGAAATTTGCCCCGCCCCAGGGGACACTTGTTTGTACATAGAATTATATAGTAAAACTTAAAAAATCAGCTTCGAATAGCATCTTCTAAACGGCTGATTCAATTTTGAAATAATTTCATGCAAATGTTCCTTGGATGGTCTTTTACCAAAATTGCTCATATCGTTCCAGTCCAATACACACTAAAGGGGTTCAAAAATTGCAAATTTCAAATAAATTCTTGTCTGAAACTACAATGCCCAGACCTTTGACGTTTTGTATGTAGCATCATCAAGAAGACCTCTACCAAGTTTTCTCATATGTTTAAATTGGCCCTGCTCCTTAGGGTCACTTGATTTTATATAGAATTTATACAGGAAATCTTAAAAATCATCTTCTACAGAACAACAAAGCCTAGAGCTTTGATGTTTTATCTGAAGCTATACCTTGAATTTACATGGAATTTATGTAGGAAAAGTTAAAAGATATTGTGCCCCAAACCGAATCAACTTAGAATTAGACATTTTTCATGTAGCAGTATCAATTAGATCTCTAAAAAGTTTGCATAAAGTTCCCCGGGTCATACTTGCCTCGGCCGAGGGGTAGCTAGTGCCGCTCCAGGGGTCATTTTACCCACCTCCATTTACTTCAAGTTAAATAGAGCCATAAAGAAAAAACATCTTTTAATTCCTTGTTTGCAACCAAGGACATCTTATAAACTGGTGGCTTTCTAAGCAAACTTTAGCTTCATTAGCAACCATTGGCTTCGATATTAACTAGACTTTTCACCACTTGGGGTTCAAACCCCACTCTTTGGAAATAGAATCTTTCAATCGAGGAAGCCATCCTGCTACTAAAAGAGTTTTTATTGTTTTGTTACGATTATTTTTTCTCGTCACTTAGCACTGACATCTTCAAAAACTTTTGATTCACCAACATGTTACTGATGAACCCTTCTGGAACTTCATAAAAGTCACTCAAGTGCGCGATAAAGGGCCATGGTGGTCCTCTTGTTTACTGACATCGGCGATCCGTCAATTGCACTAGTAGTAATCTCGTAAAGAAACAATTTACGGACCGCTTGCCCCGCTAACTAGCTCCGACATGGAGTTCGACTAAGATATTAAAGAGCGTTATTTTACTAAAGTTCATGGCCAGAAACATGTAACAATCAAGTAAAATGGTCGACTCGGGACCTGAAATAAGCTTGACCTGAGTCGTCGTTTTGACGTTTAAGTCGACAACTAACTAAATACTTTACATAAATGTCGATCAGTGTTTGAGATCAAAGTTCAATTCCGGCCTCAATGAATGATTTAATTGTCAATCGATTGACAGCTGCGACCAGTCAATTAAATCTATGCATGGTATTTTCTCAACAATATCATTTGAGCATGAAGTGGCAGATACTGTGCAGCTATGACAGCTACACAGCGCAAGTATGATCTTCGCTGATCATCTGAAGAAATCTCGAGCCAGTGCCTATCTGAATAGCGCACTCTTATCTAAGAATATCAATTGTTTACGGTTTGCCATTTATAGTTGACCTCTGAATGTTCACGGTTTGTCAAAGACTCTATGATTCTTTACATAGGAAATTGAATGAACCAAAGAAACGTCGACTAAAAATAATATATAAACTATATTTATGCTTTAAATATGAAAAAATATTTAAGACATGAAATGAATGAACAAATAATCATAGACAGAAACATACTAAAGATACGTATAACCATCACTTTCGCATCATTTCAGACAAAATGACACTTGCATCTTAAACAATTATTTTGATATCCTTTAACCATTTAGTCCGAAATGAAGCAATAGTATAGGTCGCTCCCATCTTTAAACAAGCAAAATAACTTTATTGAGCACTTCACGCCATATAGTATAGATCGGCCACACTGTACATAGGCTGCAGTCGTCTGTCTTACAATAAACAAGGTTTGTAGATTTGGCTTGCTTCTTGTTTTTTAGTTTAAAGCCTCATTTCCGCTACGGATTTCTTACCGAGATTGTAAAATAAGCATCTCTTTCAAAGATTTGACGAAAAACTTTGTAGCTTTTTTCCGAAGTCACCGAAAGTCAATTCTAAAATAGCCCAGCTTGAATGATTTGTTTCACCAAACAGTGCAACGTGTGACGTAATAATGACAAATTACTGCGTCATTCTCTTTCGCTGATTCGTGACGGGCTTTAAGGGAATACCTTGAAAGAAAAAAGCATATATCCACTAAGATGCTCCATTACACGATATTTGTCTAGTTAAATAACGTTCCCGTTCATGACATTCGTGACTGGCGTTGCGGATGCATGCTAAACGCATGCGCGCAATAAGATAGGCCCCTATCAGTCGTTCGGGTTTCCCGTAAAAAAATTACGAAAACTTCGGTTTTCATAGTATGTAAGGCCTAAGTTATTAATTTTGAGTTCTCTTCCACTCATTTATAGACAGCTTTTATTGTCGAAACCGATGAAAGCGGGTATTAGGCTTTGACATCTAGTTATGCAATTTGAGAAGATAGGAGCCAATGAAAATACTACTTCTTGGCAAAATTTTGGATTATAAATCCCAAATTTTGCCAATTAAGCTTGATATCGTTTTATATCTATATTATTCAAATTAGTTAGGCCCCGGAAATTTCAAATTTCATCCACGGAGTACAGTCGCACTTTCTTTACCATTACCAGACGAAAGTAATTTAGACTGGTCCATATTAAAAGAAGTTGCAGTCGACAATTTTTAGTGTATGAATTTTATAAACCTTTATCTTAAGGGGTAGATTACATTGTGGAGAATGGAGAAATTGCTTGTAACAAGCAATGTCTTCATTTTCCACAATGTTCCCCAAAGCTTTTTTTCTTTCAGGTCGTTTGAAACCAGGAACACGTGGGAAACGTTTAAGCGGCTGCATGTATGATGTAATCATTTGCACTAAATGACCGGGCACTTTCAGCAGCACAAACCTCTTAACAATAGTACACAATAAACTATACTATTACATACTGAGTCCTATTTTGTTGTTACTAATAAGCCAGGGTTAAAAGAAAAAGACGCTTTACTGGCATTTTGGATTTAACAATCGGCTTATCGGCTTATCCGTAAGATCAATATACAATATATATAGCGATAACTAGTTGGTAATCGCTTCAAACAAAATTTTCTGTTGTTTTTTCTGTTGTTGTGGATGATTTTATTTGGTTATTGTTGTTGTTTTGAATTCAAGGATCTAAATTGAATTTAATCTCACCGTTTTTAGAGAACGGTCCTTTTGCGCCGATGATTTGAATGACAAAAGAACGACTGAACGCCTCAATAACAATTAATACTGAAGTGGTAAAGGTCATCACATAAAACAAATATACAGACATACATCACATCTTAATCCCAGTCCCACACAATGTCGTTTTTAGACACATCCAAGAAAATAGCGATAGAAAATATAGTGGAAAATGAACAAATTGCTTGTTACAAGCATTTTTCATTATCTACAATGTTTTCTACCAAAAGACAACGATTTTTAGAAAATAGTTAACTTAAAATTGTCATCTGCAACATCTTTCAACTTAGATCAGCCTTAAAATTTCATCGTCTGGTTATGGATTAATACAATTATAAATTTACTTAACATTTTTGAAAGACCATTCTTTTTAAAGGACTTTTGGAAATAACTGCCACGTGATTCCGTCAATGTCAAAGCTATGCGCATTGTAATGAGATCCAAAGGGAGATCACAGAAAGATTAGTTTCTCAAAGGAAAAATGAATTTATACCCCTTTTCCATTTGCTTTAATTTGTGGATACTGTCTATCGAATCGACTTACGAATCAAATTATTCATTAAGACTTTAAATGATTAACTCCGACATTCATTTGAAAGATTAACTGTTGTGGGCTACTAAAACCTTCGTAACTACAGCTGTTTAAGTCCCTGACCAAATACTTTTAGACTATAATGTTGGTCAATACCAGAGTCAAACCACCGTGTTAGAGTAAGAGATTCTTCAAATTTATCTACTCAACCGATAACGAAATAAAGAAGACAGGGTTGACTTTCTATTTTACGTGAAATAACCTAGAAAAGGGGGGGGGATCGGCAATACTTTAGTGTTTATGCAAATGTTCATGAAAGCCCAAATTGACAAACTTGTAACTTACATAGATAGTATGACTTATATAACTAACGGTTAGAATATAAATTTTACATGGTAACAACGGGGGTAAATTGCTCGTGCATCCCATGGCATGAGCGGGCGGAACAATGGCGCTTTAAGAACTGTCTATTCTGAAAAAGGAAACTAGGAACTTCATCCTTACTTGATGAAAAATCAAAACTGCAAAGGATGGGTTTCTATCTTTTAAACAACAATAATATTTGTAAATAGGACGATATTCTCAATCAGAAGTTTCTATTAAATATTTCAAATATAATTGGTTATGATTTCACATCTGAACCATAAGTTTACTTAGTGGTTATTATAAAGGCAAAAAACCATATATAATTTTGCATGCGAGTTCTTTGACGATTTCGATCTCTGCTTATTTTAGATTTGTACATTCTACACGGAGAAACACAAGTGCAGTTTCTTTTTGGTGCCATTATATATTTCAAACTTTGCGAAAAGTCAATAGGCAACAAAATATCCTTTCGAGACAAGGTATTCACCGTGAAATTGCTTAAACATAGTAGGTCTTTTTGTGTAAATTTCAGTCGCAAAGATACAAATTGTTAGAAGTAAGTGTGAAATTCGAATTCGGTTCATTGCATGCCATATTTTCTTAAGGGCATACCATTAAACGCTTTAATTTGAAAAGTACACGACTATTACATCAACATGAATTTTTAAAAAAAAGTGACCCGTTAAGGAAAAGGTGCCGAAATAACTGCCCCTGTATCCACGAGGTCCTTTCCCTTGAAAGGTCACAATCCATATGATATACCACGTGACTTTATAACAAGCTAAATTTAGTAACGTAGACCATCGACTGTCCTCTTCCTCTCTGGCAGTATCATGGTATTGGAACGTCTCAGAGCACTTCTTTCTGAAACCCAGTCTGGGTGGATGATGAAATATCCAACACATCGTGGACTGGTTGTCTGGACAAAGATACAGAAAGATTGGTTAATAACAAAAGCTTGCCTGGTGGAATTAGCTGATGAATGAATTCATACCACTATTATCATATTGACAGAACATTGTATGTTCCAGTCAAATAAACACACTTTGTTAATTTGAACACTGAATCATGTTTTTTTTTAAAGTTTTCTCTGAAGTGAACCACTACAATAAAACAACCAGATCGTGAACAATAAATCCAAATCGTACTAGCCAGAGATATGAATTATATACTTTTATAACTACCGTTTCGCCATGCACAGCCAGCACAGATATCCATGTCTTGCATAGGTCCACAAAAACTTTTTAAATGACGCCATCTTAAACCCATTTATTTTCGAGGTATTGTGTCTTTCACAACCCCCCCCCCCCCCGGAATACAAAGGTATATGTGAAAAAAAGAAAGTGTCACTCGAATTTCTTTGAGAATTATTGGATTTTACGAGATTTTACGTTCTTTGGAACAAGCTGATCTTATGCGTGGCTAAAATAGAAAAGGCTCGCTTATTAACCATTATAATTATTATATTCTAGAATCGTCAAGACCTGTTTACTTTTTATTATAACCTCTTAAAATACGCTTATTTAGAAGAAAAGCTAAAACACATCTTATATACATGTCTTATGAATAGACTTTGAACTCTTGATTTGGAAAATAGTTTGTCGTGAGCTGGATTCGTATTCACAACAAGTCGTTCTTACAAAACGAATTAAAATATCATAACAAGGTCACTGATTGGGCGTGACAAGTAGAGCTCTCCCTATGAAATCAAAGGCAATTTTATTTATTTAGGTTGGTTGATGATAACGGACCATCGTCATTTACGCATAGCCTACATTAGAATATAAATATACATGAAATGCTGTGTAGACTTGTGGACATAATCATAAATAAATACCAGAAATCGTTTAAGAATGAATTATAGTTTCTAATTATAAATCTAATGCTAGAAATAGACTTAATGATTAACAGATGCCGTAAATCGCTATCGAACGAATTAGTCTATTGATATACATGACATAATGACATATATACCTGGACCGAGAACAAAATGCTTAGTAGATTCCGAAAATATATTACGAATGAATTTTGAGTTTCTAAATATGCACGACTTACTATAGACAGACTTTGATAATGAACATTATTATGAGTAGATTCGAGATGTAGTTTACTAATAGATTATTTTTCTAAATATATATATCATACCATAAACCGACTTTGGACGTGAACAAATACATGTGATCATAAGTTGGTGTCGGAATTCGTTAAACATACTTTTATCGTGAACATAATTATCAGTAGATTCCGGAAACCGTTTTCGATTCAATTCGTTTCTAAAGATATGTGACAAAGGCTTCAATAAATAGACTTTGGAAATCATTATTTTTAAATATACGTGACAAAATCCATACAATAAATAAACTTTGACCGTGAACATAATTATCGGTAGGTACAGGGAATCGTTTACGAATAGATAAGTGTCTATTAATGACATACCATAAAAAGACTTTGATCGTGAACATAATCATCCGTAGATGCCGGAAATCGTTTTCTGTTCCTCATGTGTAATGGATACTTGTTGAAACTAAAATCCCATTTCTGTGTAACCGGTTGGCGACTAGAAGGAAAATAATAAAGATTATGATTGCAGTGGGTAAGTGTAATAAACAAAGGAGGTCCTTTAAGACAGGACTGGGCTTAAAGCGGCTCTTGCACAGATTACGGATGAAAGAATTTAGCTATCAATTTTCAAAAACCTAACTATAATGGTTTTTTGACATTCATAAGAATGTGATTAAGCTAATTTTGCAATGAAAATGACTGTTCATAATTTGAAAAAAAAAAAAGAAGTAATGATAGTTCACTTTACGAGACGCCAGATCAGTCAGAGAAGTGCATCCTGACAGAAATGAAATTCATCTAGTAAATACGTTATCCGTCGATTGTACCGAAATTTGTGGTTTCCGTGACATATAAATTACGTCATTGGTCTCCGCTAGCAATACAGTCGGTATCGACATCAACCGAAAACTAACGACCTCAGCCGATAAATTCCGAGGTTCAAAGTAGGGCATCGAGAATATATCATATAAAATTAAATGTATAGCGAATTTAGTAGATTTAACACAAAGAATTGATAATAACTACTAATAACTATTGGAAAGGCAGATAACACCCGATATCAAATTCTCATGAAAATCTGTTCATGGGCCGCTTTAAATGATAGAAGAAAATACTTTTATTCGTGTGAAAAAAAGACCTATATAGTATTGTGTAATAAGAAAGTTGTGGATGTGGTTATTCAAGTTTCCATGACATAATACATTTCTACAAGTTTTTTAGCTCACCAGAGCACAACGTGCTCAAGGTGAGCTTTTGTGGTTATGTGATGTCCGTCACCCTTTTTTACCGTCGTCATCATTTATTCCGTAGATACTATAGAGGCTACTTTTTGTC
Source organism: Fragum fragum (assembly GCA_946902895.1). Taxonomy (NCBI): domain Eukaryota; kingdom Metazoa; phylum Mollusca; class Bivalvia; order Cardiida; family Cardiidae; genus Fragum; species Fragum fragum. The sequence continues at coordinate 39,854,511 of OX336370.1, forward strand.
AAATCAACCTGAAAATTGGTCAGAATACTTGTCTAGATAAAAACACACTCGGTCAATTCTTAGAAAAATTTTGTAGACACTCAAGAAACCTTATTCATAGCGCAATCAACATGAAAATTTGGTCAGGTTTTTTTTTCCATGAAATCTCGGACAAGTTTGAAATTGGACCACTTCCGAGTCAAACAAAACCAAGAAACTAGGTCAATTCTTAAAAAAGATGTAAAAGTGAGTCACTTAGAGTAAAGTAACTAGGTCACTAGGTCAATTCTTAGACAAAAATACTTGTAGACTCCCTAGTAGCATTATTAGCTCAACCAGCTTGAAAATTGTTCAGAATGCTTGTCTTGATGAAATCTCGGACAAGTTCGAAATCGCTTCAATTGTGGTAAAAAAGGTAGGTCACTTGGTCATTTCTTAGAAAAACCTTGTAGACACTCCAGAGACATTATCTTTAGTTCTATCAAATTAAGAATTGCTCAGAACTGTTGTTTGGTGATAGCTCGGACAAGTTCGAAATGGGGTCACTTGGGGTAAAAACTAGGTCACTAGGTCATTTCTTACAAAAAAACTTATATAAATTCTAGAGGCCGCAATTTTAGCTTAACCTGAGAATCGAAAGTAAACTCAGGTGAGCAATTTACGTCATGGTATCCCTCTTGTTTTTGTCATTTGCCCTTGACTCTCACAAATGAAGTAGACATTGGCACCAGGAAAAGAGGAATAAAAAATTGATTTCTTATCACCAGCAAATTTCCAATGTTTCGTATGAGAGACATCAAAGTAACGGTATAAACGGCTATAGACCTACTTACCCATCTAGTTGTTTTGATAACCCTCTGACAACCATATCCTCTCTAGGCCCCGCCCCTCCGGCCTGATGGTAGGGGAAGTGACCCTGTTTGTACAGACCGGCTGGGTTGATGGCGTAAGATGGTTTTCTATTGCCATAGAGTGTGTACGTGTCTCTGACAGGTGGCTCGTTTACGGATATTGACGTCATACGTGCCGGTGTTGGCTCGTAGAAGGACTGACTGCGTCTAAGTGATGTATACATGTCGACTGCTTTTCGTTCTGAAAATAGCGAATTGAATGGCATATTAAAAGCGGACAATAGAAATGTCGTAACCACAGATATATTCGAACTGTAGGTATGACTTTTTTGTCTCTTACCAAAGATATTTCCCTAAATTTTTAACTTGCATAGGATTAAATTTCAAAACCCATCCCCAGACAATGACGCTGTTTGATACCTTCCAAGAAAAACTATAAGAAAAAAAATATGTTAAATGAAGAAATTGCTTATATCTTCATTTTACACAATGTTTTCTACCCAGAAAGTTGAAAAATATTAGATCTCATCAATTTTAAATTGTCTACTGTTACTCATTTGAATTTGGACCAGTCTAAATTTTGCCATCTGGTAATGGGTAAATAGATGAGATACCTAGAAGAGTATCAGGGTAGGTAGGACAACAAATATGGTGATCGAATCTTGTCTTTCAACACATTTACAGACAACAAAAAATAGACAGGTCTAGATTAAAAGAACTTTTTCATTCTTGATAAAAAACTAAACTGTGGGAAATGAAGAAATTGCTTGTTACAAGCAATCACTTCATTTTCAACAATGTTTTCCCAGACCTTTTTCCTTTGGCGTTGATATTCTGTCAGAATGGGTTCCGTTTCAATTTCTTCCACTGGAAAAAGCTAATTCGAAAATGATTCACATCAAGACGGCCCCACCTCTTATACTTTCTTACAAAGCATATTGCGTTGGAGGGGGCTGTGTCAAATAACATGGCGATATTTCAAAGTTCTATACAAGAAAAAACACGATCGTTAAACAAAAGTGATTAAGTCTCAATGATAACTTTGGGGAAAAGTCCTTTCAATGTTTTGGGGGAAAGAAGGACATGAAATCAGTCCCAGAACATGCAAAAAAGGATAGTTGTTATATAGTTAGGTATAATTTCGATATCACATTGATAAAATCAAAGGTTAAAAGTTCGATCCTCGGCATACTATGAAATCCTATGAAATGACCAGGATCAATCCTTCTTCACTTTCGGAAGGGCCACTTTAAGCATCATAAGTCACATATCGATGGTGTTCTAGGAAAACCCCGTAACTACAGCTTTGAATAAGCTGCAGTTAAGAGGTTTTCGTAGAACACCGGCGATATATTGACTCGCTACCACTCTATCCACACTTTTGACCCCACTTAGGAATGCTATTTCGGGAAACATTGTGTGAAAAGAAGAAATTGCCTATTACAAGCAAGTTCTTCTTTTCTCAAGTTTTTTTTTACTGTGAACAATGCTTTGTTCATTTATTTATTTTATTTCTTTTTTTTATTTTATTCATTTTTCAATGGGCCCCTACCGATATCCAGAGTTACTCCGCTTAGTTTTAGTATTAGAGTGACCTCCCTTAAATATTTGGGTAGTTCCGGTGAAAAAATCGATGATATCGGTATCGAAAACATTAACAGGTTGTTGCCAGCTCTTACTATGTGTCATCAATTTGAAACCCTAGATGTTCTAGAGACTACTTTATTTTAACAGCTGAGCTAAGTTTATAAAGCTAAGTGACGTTTTACGGGGCTTTGATTTAAAATTTATACTGGTTAACCCTGGTTTACACGTCCCTGTGGCTTTCAAATTGAGAATGCATTGTAAAAAAAGAACATGCTTGTTGCAATTTTTCCTTTTCCACAGTATTTCTACCCTGCTGAAAGGGTTTTTTTTTTTATATTTTTCTTAATTTTTTGTTTTATATATCATTTCATGTATTTAAGTATTTGAGAAAAAGTGAGAAATAAAAAAGTGGAAATATAAAAGAGATGACCGTAAGAAGTGTTACAAAGATCAAACTAAGACAATCTTTTTGAACGATTTAATCCATTTAGTTGATACCTAATTTTTATTACTATATTGAGATATATCATGCAATGACATATATGATACAATGTATATACATGTATACTAAATATTCAAATCTTTTTGTTGTAAAAAAGTGATCTTAAACATGCTTTTTTTCAGATTTTTCTTACTTAAACATTTTTTTCAAATTTTTTCTAAATGAGAATCGCTTTAAAATAGATTTCCTTTACCTCCTGCATTTATAATCCTATTTAAAATGTACAAACTCGTAATTTCCTTAAAATTAGAGGGAATAGCAAACGACTTCCTTTGTTACTTGTAATAAGGGAATATCGGGTGAAAATCAAAAGTAAATAACCGATCATTATGAGATATATCCAGTGTATATCCAAAATACCACCCGTGGTCTATTACGCAATCAGAGATACCGATCAGAAGCGTGTAAGTTACTTGGATTAAAGCAGCAGTTTATGAGAGGACATCGTTAACTTTAAATTTGATTTACAATATAACCCTTTACAGAAAACAAAATCTCAGAACGAAAGAGGATACGAACTAAATTTTAATAGCCATGTGCATCTAAAATAATGGATCTTTCAGATGTGGAGAAAATCGGCGTAAAAAGTAATCTTTATCGAAATATTGTTATTCTTGGTTGTGGTTGTGTTGTTTCCTTGTTTTAATAAGTCATTTCAGGTTAAAGAATTAAACGCAATGATTTTCCTACAAAGGACGCCTTTGCTAATTATTTTTCAAAATGAGAAGTAAAATATGAAAACTGGACGAGAATGAAATTGGTTCCTAGGTCAGGAGAGAAAAACGATTAAAACGTGTCAACGTTAATATAAACTACCACAACAATTCCATATTCTAAGAGTATTTTAAGAGTACTCAACATTCCTCTGTATCAAATTCTGAAAAAAATATCTGATTCCACGCAAAATAGGAGCATTTAACCTCTGATAGTGTACTTTTACTAAGGGACCCAACTACATCATTTTGCATATAATGTATGGACAGAAAGATAAAACATTAATCAATCTTTAGAACTAGATAAATTCCAAATAATATAAGTCAACCGACTCCCTTGTTAATGAGTCAAAAGAAGGACATCTGGGCAGTCGTGTGAAAATCAAAGCAAATAGCCGATCGTTATGAGATATATCCGGATACCACCCGTGGACTATTGCGTAATCAAAGATACCCATTCAAAACGTGTAAGTTACTTGGATTAAAATATGAGTTTATGGACGGACATCGATAATTCTTAAGATTAACTTACCATTTAAACCTTTGTAAATAAAAAAAATCTCAGAACGAAATAGGATACAGACAAAACATTAAAATCCATTTGTATAAAAAATAACGGATCGCTCAGATTTGGAAAATTCCTTGTAAAAATACTCCTTTTATCGCAATACTTTTGTTCCCCCCCCCCCCCCGCTGTTGTTTTGTCTGGTTGCATGTTTCAATAGATATTCTCAAGCCAAGCAAATAAAAGCAACAATTCACCATGAAGGCCACTTTTGCTAATTTCGTTTCGAAAATGAGAAGTAGAATATGAAAACTGGATGAAACTCGGACGGGAAGACGATCATAACGTGTCAACGTAAATAAAAACTACCAAAACATTTTCATAATCTACAAGTATTACAAAAATACTCAATATTCTTATGTGTGAAATACCGAAAAAATAATTAATTCTCTCCAAAACAGACGCTTTTAGTCTCAGCCCTTATATACTCTTTGTTGAAATTTAAACCGGAACTACCCAGTAGAATCAAGGGAGTTAAAATAAAGGGCAATTTTCGGGAGAACTCCGTATATCGGTAGGGGCCCATTTACTGCTTTTCTTATTTGTCGTCTACAACTTCTTTGAATTTTGAACTATCTAAATGTTGTCGTCTGTTTATCTGTTATCATAGTTTATATCAATACACTTACCTGCGTCGTTTTCTGCGTTCGTCCAACTGTTGAATTCTGGTTCGAATTTCACGGGAACCCCAGGTTGTGGTATCTTGGGTAAAAATGAAAGTAACATGGTTACAGTACACTCGCTCACAGTTATGAAAAAGTCCTGGTTAGAAAGTCAATGGTTGTAAGGTTTCATTTATACAAGTTAATCACTTTCCCTTTTTTATACTCGTTTTGTTAATAATACCCGAGTCCTTCTTCACTTGCAATAACCAAGGTGAATGATTTTAAAACGTAAAAAAATAATTTTAAACATTACCAGGTGTAGAAAATGCAGATAACGTTATACTAGTTTATGCAATTTTTCAAATACAAATTATATATATATATATTGCATTATTTATTATATATTTGTATTTCAGAAATATAATCACAATTTAAATATATATTTTTTTTTATTTCAATAATTTATATTTTATAACGGAATGATTTATACCCTTAAAATCTCAAGCTCGATTTATGCAGAAAAGTTATCATATACTTAAAAAATATTTTTCACAGTAAATGTTTGAATATATGTTCAGTTCAAATGGAGGCTAAACTTTAAAACTGACTAATCTAATCTAAAGAATATCCTGTCAATTGACTGTAAACTGACACGAAATATTCCCAAGTAAAAGAACTTCAAAAAGATTACTTTCCATAATTGATGAAGCAGACTACCTAAACGTTTTATTTTATATAATTAAGTCTAAATGCCATTATTGTTATAGAAACGTGCTGAAGGCTCTAAACTGGACAAGATTGGGATCACCTACGATATTTAGATGTGGATTGTACTTGCTTGTAACAATACATTTAAACACTAATAATGCCCACATAAATGCATTCTGTTAAGCACCGAAAGTTAAGAAATATTACCAATTCTAGTTACTGGGCAAAATATCGAATATCGTATTTGAGTCATAGAATTGGGTTAAAAGTACGCGTCCGTTCAAAATGTTAGGTACATAGCAATCAAACATCAAAAACCCCAATTCAACATAACCTGACATTTGTTAAGACTTTCAAAAACAAGCTTATTAGAGTATACATGAAAAATAACAACACTTAAAATCATGAACATAATCAGGTTTCAAATGACTTGTTGGCTGATCGGTTTGTACCTAGAAATTCTAGAATTGGACAGAGTGCCCCTTTTATCCAATAGAGCATGGACCTCACAATGAAGAGCGGCTTTTGAACGTCAATCTGTAATTTGCGTATATATTCGGATTGTGTACTAGTGAATTTTCTATGAAACAGAAACGATGGTAAGCAATATATCGTCGTTGTCGTTCTAGAATCTCGTAACTACAGCTTGATTCAAGCTGTAGTTATGAGGTTTTAGAACGACACCGACTCTATATTGTAAGAAAAAGTCGATGAAAAGTAAAAGGTTTGAAAAAAAGAGTTCATTTTCTCTGTTTCTTTTTTGTTATTGTTGTTTAAGTATGAGCTTCCCCCTATATTCCCTAATACCGCACTAACGGTTCTGTATCCCTATATTACAAAATAACAACAGTTCTCAAAACACCCATATTAGACACTTTTTACCTGAAAATATGCTTCTGTTTCCACCATGATCTTATCGTTTCTAAAACAGCAGAGATGTATTGATGATAATTGATTGACCTTTGCCTAACTAATTGATTCCTAATAACTCACAAAATTAAAGACAAACTATATTCGCATTTTTTTTGTGACAGAGACCCGAGATGTACTTTACACTAACGATACTATTACGATCTATGAAAGAAAGACTGTATCTTTATAAAAATACCCAATTTATTTAAGTCATCCTCTAACAGTTTTATCTGTTGTATATATCGATGACTCGATCAATAAAAGTGTTGAATAAAGACTATTACTCCTATTATTAGATTTTTTTCCTGGGGTGAAGAAAAAAACAGCAAAGAATTGAATTTCATTTTTAAAAACTGATTCGTTAGTTTTAATATAATTTGAAAAAAATTATCATTACAACGGGTTTATGTCTAGGTTTGCAAGCCAAAATCCCAGTCGTGCCACTGGTCACGTGATTCACGTGGGTATGTCCTAGCTTAGATCAGACGAGGTATTAATAACCCTAGCCTACTACTGGTAATACACAGGAAGCACATGGATAAGTTTCCTTCGCTTTGATATACTGAAAGATTGCTCAGAAAGGCGTAAAATCCCATCAACAAATTCAAAAAAATACTGAAATTCTTGCTAATTTTCCTTCGAACTGTAAACACACTCATGACATATTTATGTATTATCTCCGAAAACATTATCACCGATGCCTTTCTGAAAATATGCAGAGTGCAACTCTTATATTCGTATTCACATATGGTCCCTTCAAATTGGTTAATATTTACTAAAATCCTTCTTAGTTTCTATTTTTAAAACAAGGTTCATCAGATAACGAGCCAAAAAACGACCCTCAGGTTTATCATGTGAACACAAATGGTAGAGGACTACAGAAGGAGATGCTCCTTAGCTAATATAAATATTGTAGGCCTTTAGGTTTCAGAGAAAATGTTATCACAAACCCTTTTAGCTTCTTTGTGGAAAAGGTTGCACCTGGACTGTGTTTAAATGTCAATCCAAATTAGGTTAAGGATAACCATGTAATATTTCATACCAAATATCAATGCTCCAGGCTATATAGCCGCGGTCATAGCGTAGTCGGTAGCGTGTCAGACTCCTTATCTTCAATCATGGGGTGTCATGGTTTCGATCCCCGGTGCACATACCCTTTACGACTTTTGTCTCTCACCAATGGGTGAATATAGTCGTAAACCTAAGTGGGATAGTAGCCTGAGGCTAGGAAAGGATGTAGTGGTAGTACTGGTGTGAGAAATACCAGGAATCCATTGTTAGGTGCTCCAGCCACCGCGATATGACTGCAACACTGTTGAAATTGGCGTTAAAACCCATTCAATCAATCAATCCAGACTATATGGTTTCAGAGAAAATTTCCCCCCAAAAGTTTTCCTTCTTTAGGCTGCACGAGCTTAACCAAAATATAACCCAAGGGGCAATTATATAAATACTTTGGTAATAGTCAATTTTGAGAAGTGACTCCCCAAATATAAAAAGTGCCTGCTAACAGGTTTCAGATGAGAAAATTTTTAAGATTTCACTATTCCCTCCCCACCTCTGTTGCCGTGGCAATGAGGGTATTTCGACAGAGCTTAACTGAAGGAACATCCCTGCAAAGTTTCTAAGAGCCTGGTTTAGGATAGGATATTAAACGAAAATTATGGACGATGGACGATGCATGATGGATACAAGGCCACAATGAACACTTCTTATTCAACCCAGATAACATTGTTAATTTGCTATTATCCAAACTAAATATAGGAATTTTGAAAATATATCTACAGTATACTGTGAAAGACATATTTATTAAACAATGAAATTTACCTCAGTATCCGATGTGACGTTATATCCGGTATCCTCAGTTTCCTTACTTAAAGCCTGCGATGTATTCGGTCGTTTGCTATTTTTAGGTTCCGGCCAACAAATCCAATGAAGTTCCGGTTTAGGTGGTTCTGGGATATCGGTCGGTTCGGGAATGACAGGCTCCGTTTCTGTGGCGGAAAAATATGAAGATTTCAAGAGCACCGCTATGGCATAATTGGTGCAAAAATTAATTTAAGGTTTTTCTCTGGGTTATCTCTTTTGATAATGACGTTTTTTTGCCTACCAACGATACGACATTTTCTGAATGTCGGATCAATATCTATGCTAATAATAGGGATATCAAAATGTCATTTTTTTACACGCGGACGACGACGAGGACATCGCTCAGTGAGACAGAATACGGATCGCTGACCACGCCTACTCATCTCCGATAGGGGGTTTCAATTAGATGTTAAACGGCGTATTTTGTAAAATATATGGTCATTAACATGTAAATATGATAAACGGTTAGTTGACCACATAAACGTCGTAACTACAGATTGAATAAGCTGTAGTTACGACGCTTAAGTCGCCAAACCAACAAAAATCTTCACGTAAATGTCGGCTATAGTTGAAATTCAAAATTCACTTCCGGCCTGAATGATTTGATTGGTCGATTGATTCTTTGCATGGCAACGCGCTCCGTCAATTTATCCTCCACTGTTCTTTGTCATAGAAAATGAGGAAATCTGCGGTCCAAATATACCACCCAAAATAAAACTGTATATGTAGAACGAAGTTAACTGAAGCCAAAAAAAATGAGCATTTTTGTTCACCTCGACTTGACTTATCACAGAAAGTTTGGATAAATATTGACTGAAAATTAACAAATTCACGTAATACATTTCGCGTTTTTTTTGTTTTTGTTTTTTTTTTGTTTTTGTTTTTTTTACCTGAATTACATCACACAAATATAGAAACTACCGAATTTATCACTTTCTTCTGGTAAAACGAAAGGTGTAAGCGAGATTTGCAAATAAATTGCAAATAAATCATTGATAACAGGTTAGAAAATATCTTAAATCAATATACAATCTATTGTTCGATCGTTTAATCGCAAATATTCAGTTCGTAGGCTTATCAAATTAATGACGAGACAAAATGTGGGACGTGTTGTAATAGTAAAGTATTTGGTTACACACACGAGCTCTGTCCACTCGAATAGGGACCGCTTTCCGATTTAGGGTGTAAATCGATCGATCCGTTTCGAAAAAAAAACGCTTTTTAACGCTCATCAAGAAAAGATTTGGGGAAAACCAGGTTGAAAATGAAGAAATTGCTTGTTAAAAGCAATTTCTACATTTTCAAACTTGTTTTTTACTTAAAAAGACGGAGACACTTAAAATTTCCTCAACTTGAAACTATCTTCTGCAACTTCTTTTAATTAATACCAGTCTAAAATTTAATAATGATGGAATTGTATAAACAAGACGACAGATTGGTCCAAATTAGATAAATAGAATTACTGCTAATAGAATCATTATCATTATCATAATTGGTAATAAGATAACATGGATATTGCAGTTGAAATCTATCTGCATATTAACCCATTACCAGACGACAAAATTTTAGACTGATTCAAATTGAAAGGGGTTGCAGACGACATTTTAATGTTCATGAAATTTAGACTTTTTCAACTTACTGGGTAGAAAACATGTCGTAAAATAAAGAAATTGCATGTTACAAAATGGCGGCAAGTGTTTGGATATCAAAACTCAGTTCCGGGCTAAATGAACGCTCAAATTGGTCTCTAATTTGAGTACCAACAACAATTTGCTGTATAGCATTGGCGATTGTTCTCGGGACAAAACATTGCGTCATGTTTGTCGTCATCTCAAACAATGTTTCTTTACTTCACTCGTACACCGCTTCTCGATTTCAAACTACAATCACTTGTTTTCACGACCCATAGGTTTTGTATTGGGGAAAACATTGAAACATTATTACAAGCAATTTCTTCCATCCCTACAATGTTTTCTACCCTGTACAGTGGTTATTTTTCAATTTAAATGCACTTTGATTTGTCGTCAGCAGTCTCTTCCAAATTGGACCAGTCTAAAATTTTGTTGTATGGGAAAGGGTTAAGTACAAGTTATATATGACCAGAAGACAGATTGTTGTACCAAAGCTAGACAAATGTAGGATATTATCACACACTTCCTGTCTAAAATATGATTTGATTGGTCAATCAATTTTACATGGACAGTGACGTTGCGTCAATTTTACGTGCACAATTATATAATTTAATTTTTAGTTTCGTCTATCAAAAACGAGCGTTCTGATTGGTCGAAAAACTTTATTCATAACTCCATGAACAAAATTTTGAGCACGCAGCGATTTTGTATGCTTCCGCACAAAATAGTCCCTTACAAAAAGGTATCAAAATTTGTAAAGCTTTTGTTTTTTTCGCTCGATGCTATTAAATTATAAGAAATGAAGAGAATATTTTTTATTTTCATGGAGGTATGAACCGAAAAACCTAATCACACAATGTATGAATCCGCTTCGCGTATTCATACATTGTGATTAGGTTTTTTGGTTCATACCTCCATGAAAACAAAAAATATTCTCTTCATCTCTTAAATTGAAATGCTGTTATAAAATTGATAGGTAGTAATTATCTTTATACAATCGAAATGTGTTCTTCAAAAATCGAGAACGTATTCCCAAATGTATGCAAACTGCAAAATTACTTTATCAACTTTATACAAAACATTATACAGAATCAAGAAACTGCCTGCCACAAGTAATTAATCCTTTCCCCAAAAGTATCCCATGCTACTTTGCCTCAGCTCGTCAAAATGTGGGATGGTGTGGGGATGGGTTAAAACAAACACAATGAAAAAAGGATTGCAGAAAAAATCGCGTATCTATAAGCATTTGACTCTAAAATTATTTACAGTCATTCTTACTTAAACGACCACCTCTATTAAGCGACCATGGTCGTACTTCCTTTTCCTAAAAGCTTTTGAAAAGATGAAAAATTTGGAAAAAAAGAAAGAAAGAAACAAACAAACAAAAAAAACTAGCGAAAACCGTTAAATCCTATAATATTTGAACTCATTTGAATCGTCTCTAGACGATTCTAATGAATTCGAACAACGTGGGATTGATTGAGAATTCTGCAATAATTCATGTATACCATCATTATCATATCACATAAAAGTGTGTTGGGCGATCATTCTCTTCAGCGACCATTTTTGGCTGTCCATTGATAGGTCGCGTAATACAAGTTTTACTGTCATTGATTTGTTTATTCACCCAATCCCTGTTTACACGCCAGAACAAACAACCAAGGATACTCCAGTGAAATTAGCAAAATATCGCTCCTGTTCAGCCCACAGGCTGTGCCAAGGTTGAACGTTTCCGCTCTTTGATTTTTTTCTAAATCTAAACTACTTTACAATTTATACAGATGTACAAGTACGTATTTGATTTTGAATTGTGATCCCTGGTTGACCTCTGCTGTATGCAGTCTGTTTTTTTAAGTATATGTTTTACAGACACCCGGGAGGTCCCTTTTTGCCAGACTGGTCATAAATATTCCTGACTGTGCAATATACATAAATTATGAGACCCTTTAAAAAGCGGTTATGAATCTATTGTGCCCAAAACTATCATGTTTCTGACGGTGTTTTGTATTAATTAGCGCGTTAAATTATAATCCATTGTTTTGTCGACCTAAATATGTCGGAACCTTTATTCATATAGATTCGTCTAAGTACCTTTATTACGGGGAGAAATTGTGTTTACTGAAGAAAAGATACTTCGATAATATTTAATTTTTCTTTTCTAGAAAATTGTAACCACGGTTTCAAGGCGATATGAATTTGTACTGGAAATTGCCTAAAAACTTGTAGATTTTATATAGAGTTCACAAATGAATTATGTTCTTTGTATGATATTCGATCCGATTTGTGAATTAATTCTTTTTACCACCCTTTCTTACCTCATTACCAAGAGACAAATTTTATACTGGTCCAAATCGAAAAAGTTTGTAGATTGTTACAATTCTAAGTGTGCTTGTTGAATTGGAGTATGAGTCATAGAGGGCGAAACCATTGTGGCAAGAGGAGAAATCACTTGGTATAAGGAGTTCCCCTATTCCCACAATGTTATCCATGGCTATTTTATTCGGCTCGTCAAAATCGAGGATCCTGTAGTATTGTTCTAACTGAAAACAAGCCTGGTCTTACGAAATATCTAAAATTGTTAACTGGTCAAAACCGAGAGAGTTTACAGACGTTAATTTTATTGAGGAAACAAAGCAAAACAATAGTTATGAAATGGCGAAAACACACACACACACGCAAACACAAACTGCTAGCAAAAAGAAAAAGAACATATATGCGAGTTTAGACATTAACGGATTTGAAATTATTCATTAGATTACAAAATAATTCAAAGTAGCTATAGAAAGATTATGATAACAAGCAAAAACAGTGTATCTTATTCATTTCAAATGATAATTATACAGCACTTTGCGTACTTAAACCTTTCCCGTAGATTGGTCCAAATTCGAATAAGTTGCAAACGATAATTATTAGTTGATGGAATTTTAGAATTCGTTGTCTATTTGGATAGAAAACATTGTGAAAAATGAAGAAATTGCTTGAAGCAAGCAATTTCTTCGTTTTCCTCAAGTCTTTTTAGATCTTTTTTATTTCCTTAAGGGGGCGTAAAACGCCGGTTTGTGTGATAATGGGATTACAGAATATTGATCCAGTTTTCATATATCATCAAAGGACACCAAAGTAAAATATAATTGTAAAGAATTACCTAAAATGCTAGATTTGCATGTTATTTAAATTTAAATCGATCCTAATCCAACAAGAGATTAAATCTATGTGCACAGACGTTAACAACGGGCTTCTGCAAGATTTCCTCGTTGAACTCAACCCACCCTTTATGTCTGTGTGTGTAAGTTGGCCACGATATTTGGGAAAGGAGTCTACTGTAAGATGATTTGTCCATGAACAAAGCAAAGTTAGTTTAAGTGATTAATTTTAAATTGGTTGGTTGATCTTTTGGTTGAACGTGTGATGTATTGATCGAGTGATTGATTGATTGATTAATAAGTTGATTGATTGATATTTCAGCCATTGATTCAATGATTGATCCTTTAATTGTTCATTTTATGGATTGATTGATTCGTTCAAAATTTTTACCTTTCATCATTAAAATTAAGCGATCGCCGATCATACGATCGAAAGACAATTCAAATTATACATTTAGACTGGAGTGGAACTTTGAACTCCGGCGTTGTTCGACATTTATGTGAAGCATTTTTAGTTGGTTACGCGACTAAAACGCCTTAACTACAGCTTTTTCAAGCTTAGGTCGCCAACCAACCAACCAATTTATTCTCTTGTAACATATTAATGGCTATGGTTTATCTTAGTGGAACATTCTGTCGGAGTCGGTTAGCGAAGCCAGTGTTCCGTCATGTGGCCTTATGTATATTGTTCGTTTACTTTATGGCTTGAGCAGTTCCATAGCAACTACTTATTTGTGGGACCTACGCATTGTGTTTACTATTGCTCGGGCTTACAGAAGGTAAAACGTGCCAAAGACACAGTTTGAACATAAATATGTGAAGTCCTGTCTGAATCTAAACATGTACACTCAAGAAACGGACATTGAATTTTCATCGTAGAAAACATACGGTGCCTTTTTTTTTCAACAACTGGCTTATGACAATAAGTTGAACAGTCATTTAACCAATTGTTAGATGACACAATTTCACACTGGTCTAAATTCATTGATCTTAGACTAAATGAAATTTCATTTTGTATTGTCTTTTGTAGTATAAAATATTGCGAAAAATGAAGAAATTGCTTGTAACAAGCAATTTTTTCATTTTTTCACATTAATTTTCATTTATTTCTTGGAGACGTCATAAAGCCCTTAGTTAAGGTAGAGCCAAAATGACAATGCTTGGTAATAAAATTAAGTCGGCATATTTTGGTAACACCCCTTATGTCAAAAAATAACTATTTCAATTCAATTCATTTCTTTAAGGCAAACATAGACATAAACATGTCTAAAGTCATTTACAAAAATACAGAATATGGCAAAGGTAAACATATATAATGGTTGACGAGGTGATATTCATTAATGGGGCATTTAGGAAAAGTAAAACAGATTTTTTGTGTCCCCGTCCTTGAATTAACCATTAATTTGAAGTAAACTTTCAAAACAAAGTTATCAAAAACACAAGATCCCGTTTTTTATCCCGAAATTTTGAAAATACCCGTGTATTGCCACTTTTTGTGAAAAGGATGGTAAGTATCTTCTTCGCCTTCTTACTCTAAGGTTTTTATTTGTTTTCTTTAAGAGAAACCGTTTAATTTCTAAAATGAAAACCTGACAATGATTTGACTTTCTTATTCAGATAATTGTTTTATTATTGAATTGTATTTGGTATGTTTACCCATTACCAGAAGACGAAAATTTACACTAATCCAAATTCGAAAAAAGTTGCAGACGACAATTTAAATTCTTAAAATTAAGATATTTTTCGATTTCTTGGTAGTAAACATTGTGAAAAACAAAGAAATTGCTTGACACAAACAATTTCTTAACTTTACACAATGTTTTTCCAATGGACGTTAAAAAACGTCACTGTGTGGAGATTGGATGAATCATAATATTAAAATAAGACGGGTGTCCGTTTATAAGTGTTTCCTAGTTTACTTCTTTAATCGATGTGATTATGCACATTTGTTTACATTACCCGTCTAGAAGATTGCTTTCTTAAAATGTTCACCCTCTTTCATGTTTACTTTTCACGCCAACTTGATGTTTGCATTTGATATGATTGATTATTCCCTCTATTGAAAACGTGAGTCTTACTTTTACAACACAACCGCTTATTTCTGCGCCGCTGAAGAACACGTTTGACGAATCGCTTGCCACGCCCACTGAACTCTGATCGACTTAGATATTGGCCCGTTCCCACACTATGAATTTTTGGACAGGTCCAAAGTGAAGGAAATTGCTGCGAGAATTTCAAATTGTTGACATTTTAAAAAACCTTTGTCTCTCCGGGTAGAAAACAATGCGGAAAATGGAGAAATTGCTTGTAACATGCAATTTCTTCATTTTCCACAATGATTTGCAGAACTGTTTTCAAGGTGGGCGTAAAAGGGAGGTATTGTGTTGGAATGGAATAAATCAGCTGATCGATAAACTAATCAAAGGATTCATTTAGACCGCATGTTGACCTCCACATATATTCCTTAGAACATTTTTGTTGTTTTTGAGATTGAACGTCGTAACTAAAGCTTTTTCAAGAGAGGAGTGAAATTCCGAAATTTTCAAATTTGCATCTAAAAACAACATTGTTTACAAGTTTATTATCCTGTTGAAATAGAATTACACACACGTTTAAAATGTTTCAATAGATTTGACCTCAATATAATTGAGTTCGCCTTTTGAATTGCGACAATTTAAGTGAAACAAACATCAGTTTTACGGAAAGTCATTCAACGACCAAAATATATAACATGCCCTCCATAACCTCGTATCTACAACTAAATAAATCTATAGTTACGAGGTTTTGTAAACACTTCGTCAATGGGAAAACAGCAAATTAAAATACACATACATGTACATAATATCAAACATTAAGAACAATTGACTACCGATATTATAAACAAAAGGTATTTCTCTTTTTATATTGATGAGGCGAAACATTTTCATCTGCGGCCAGGATGATAACCGATCGCCAACGTCTTAAGCTCATTCCTACACAATGACGTTTTTTGACGTCCCGCTAGAAAAATAAATTGGAAGACATTATGGAAAATGAAGAAATTGCTTGCAACTAGCAATTCCGTCATTCTCCATAATGTTTTCTACCAAGAATTTAAAAAAGAAACACACACTAAAAATTCGTGAAGTTTTTATTGTCGTCGGCAACTTCTTTCAATATAGACAATTCTGAAAATTTCTCGTGCGGAAAAAGTTAAAAAAAACAACAAAACATGTATGTGAGTTTTTGTTACGAGCGGATTTCAAGAGAGGAGCATTCGCTAGTGTTTGTTATCCCCCCTCCCCATAACCGATTGATTCCGCATTTTTACGCGCTGAAGAAATGAAGCTTTGGAAGGCATTGTGAAACAAGAAGAAATTGCTGGTAACACGCAATTTTCTCCTTCTCACAATGTTTTCTACCCAATATGACAGTTATTTAATTGCACTTTGAAATGTCATCTGCAACTTCTTTCTATTAGCACCAGTCTGAAATTTCGTTGTTTGATAATGGGCCGAAGCAGCCTAGATGGAATATTTTGATTTGTAAAATTTGAAGGAAGTTGCAGACGACAATTTAAAGGTGGCCGTAGATTATGTGTCTTAACAAGGAGTCCTAATTACGATATTTTTACCATTTATAATGGTTTGTGATCCCCCCTCTCACCATCCTATTTCTCCGCCTAAGAATATCGTTTCTAAGAGCATCGGTGTATTAATTCATCACTGGGTATCACAAAAGCTCTAGCTTAACCCATTCCAACATAATTCCGCGTTTTTACGCCCATCAATATATCATCTTTTGAAAAAAATGCGGAAAATGAAGAAATTGCTTGTTACAAGCAATTTCTTCATCCTCTACAATGTTTTCTATCGAAGAGGATAGAATTATTTAAACTTCCATCGACTAACATTTGTCGTAATTTGGACCAGTGTGAAAGGTTGTTTTCTACTAATGGGTTAAATAAGACATCATCAATTAGTTAACAGGCATTCACTTTCCATGTTTCGTCAGTTTTGGTGTAGAAAAATGGAACGTATTGTGGCAAACGCCAGTTAATGACGATGCTTACATTATTGTGGTCTTTGTCTTGTAGCCATTGCTGATATCGAGGGTTAAATGCGATACTGGTCTAAATATCTATATACATGTATTGTATAGACACTTAAAACATTCTCTCGATAAACCCTCCAAATGCCTTCTGGGTATTTCGTGTATAGTCAAATTATCATCCTGCCACCCCACCCCCCAAAAAACACCCCAAGGCTTTAATGGTATTTTTGAACCTTGCAGACAACTATATGATTATTGTTGTTGTCAAGTTTTAAAAATATTTTGTTTGTTTGTTTGTGTGTTTGTAGAAGAAGGTAAGATTTGTTGATACAAACGTGCATATTTACACGTACACCATAACTATTGATTCTTATCTATTTATAATTCAGCATGAACTTTTTTTGTTTGGAATATGTGAGGTAATCCATTAAGTTAAATGGTACACAGTATCCTGAACATATTACCAAACGACACAGTTTTAAACTGGTCCAATTTGAGCAATTACTGAAAACAAGAGTCAAAATCAACTTATGTTGCCATGGCAACCAATGCTTTCAAATCGTTTAGTTGTTATTAAAAAGGGACAACCTAAGGGACATTTTTGTCAAATTTGGTTGAAATTGGCCACATAGTTTTGGAAAAGTAGTCTCCTTTATTATTATATAGGCCTCATCACTCCGGGGCTCAGAAATTTTAGCAAATTTAAAAGAGGTCAATGTACTGATGCTTCATGCAAAATATCAACATTCTACAACTTCTGGGCGGGAGGAGATGCTTTTTAATTTTCATTTTCTAAATTTAACTCTTGTTGGCATACAAACTAGAGCTTTCAAAGAATTTAGATTATTTGTTTGAAATTGGCCCAGTGGCTTGGGAGGAAATGTCATTTTAAAAATCCTTCTTTATTTCTATATCACACCCACCCACACACACCGGGGGCTCCGTCCCTGGGGACCGGAGGAAAATGTTTTAGCAATTCTGAAAGAGGTCAATTTACTGATGATTCATCCAAAATATCAAAGCTTATAATTCTTAAAGATCTTTTAAAATTTCGGTTTTGTTGCAATGGCAACCAGAGTTTTCAACGGATTTATAATTATTTTAGCAATTTCTAAAGGGCGCCACCTAAGGAACATTTTTTTGCCAAATTTGGTAGAAATTGACCCAGTGGTTTGGGAGGAGATGTCGTTTTAAAAATCCTTCTTTATTTCTATATACTTAGACTCCATCCCAAGGGTGATAATCTTAGCAATTATGAAAGAGGTCATTGTACTGACGCTTCATATAAAATATCAAGGTTCTTAGTTGCTATGGCAACCACAATTTTAAACAGATTTCAACCCTTCTGGCGATTTTTAAAGGGCAACACCTAAGGGACATTTCTGCCAAATTTGTGGCTAGGTAGGAGATGTCGTTTTGAAATCATTCTTTATTTCTATATAAGTCTCCTCCCTGGGGCTCTGCCCCTAGGGACCCGAGGGTGGTCATTTTAGAATTTCTGAAAGAGTCGATGTACTTCGTATAATAGCTAGAATCATGAAATTTCATGGATAGATAGAGCTCACCAAGAGGGAGTGCAGTGTACAAGTGGGAGTGCAGTGTACAAGAACCATAACTCTACCTAGCCTTTTTTTAAGCATTCTGTGCATATTCTTCGTGCAAAATATGGACAGGCAGAGATGATTTTGAAAGATTTGATTTTAAATTTCAGTTTTGTGGGCATTGCAACCACAATTTTCAATTCTAATACTTTTAATAATTTTCAAAGGCACCGCCGAAGGAACATTTCTTCTGAATTTCGTTGAAATTGGCCCAGCGGTTTTGAAGGAGATGTTGTTTTAAAATTGTTGACACGACGGACGACGCTGATCAAATTACCTCACCATGAGTACTTCGTGTTCAGGTGAGCTAAAAATGCGGATCAGTGAAGAAATTGCTTGAAACAAGCAATTTTTTCATCGTCAACAATATTTTCCAAAGTTTTTATCTTCAGGTGCGTAAAAACGCGAGGTTGTAGGGGAATAGGTTAAACGCGAAATGAGAAAAAATGCAATTAAAGAATAAGGAACGAAATGTAACAGATTTTAAAGCCCTGTTAACAGGTAATTAAACTTATTTGAAAGATTTGTTCACACGAATGAAAATGGTTTAATGCCTTGTTAAAAATGTGAAACTTGGACCGCACTGTGCACATTAAGAAAAACAACAATTATATAATTATATTAATGATAAATAGTAGTGTAATAAATATGCCCCGACATGCGAAAAGGGACCAACGGGGATTTCTAAATGATAATTTTCGGTGGGCGACCAAAAAGCTTGTCTAAGCTGAAGTTGTGAGATTTTTATCGCACGATGAAAAAGTACTTAAACTGTAGGAGTCAGATCTAAAACGGATCAATCAGGTCTTGGATTTCCTTAAAGAATGCACAGTGACATGAAATCATATTCCAAAAAACGACAAATCAGACAGCGCCACCCAAATTACCTTTCCAAATTTCTCTATCATACTTTTTAAAAACAATTCCCCGTTATTTAATCCATTACAAGATGACAAAATTTAGACTGCATGGTCCAACTTAAAAGAAGTTGCAGACGATTTTAAGTAGGCCAAACTTAAAAAAGAGTTTTCGCCGATAAGGTTAAAAAAACATTGTAGATAATGAAGAAATTGCTTGTCACAAACAATTTTTTAATTGTCTAAATGTTTTTCAAAGTTTCTTCCTCGAAGGCCGTCAAAAAGCGGGATTGCGTAGGAATAAGTTAATGTTCATAAAGGTAAAAATAATTAGCTTAGTACATGTACTTATAATTTCACTGTCATATTCAATTGATTGACCGATTGATTGATTGATTTATTGATTGGTTGGTTGATCGACTGAATGGGGTAAAAGGCTACTTTAAACAATATTTCAGTCATATCGCGCGGCTAGCGCACCTAACCATGGATTCCTGGTATTTCTCATGCCAGTTCTACTACTACACCATTTTCGAGCCTCCAGCTGCTCATCCCGCTTAGGTTTACGATTATACACCCATTGGTGAGAGACTAATGTCGGAAAGGATAGGGTATTCTCCGCGGCTTTCGGGTCGAACCCGGGACCGCTTGACTAGGAGCAGCCGCTGCTCTTTGGCTGCGGCCGCCTATTATATTGAAACTTTCTTATGTTTACAATACCTATATAAACTTTGTACAAAATATGCTCAATTAAACAGTAAAGGCAGCGCTAATCTCTCTTCACACCTACCAGTCGTCCCCTTTTCGCAAGACGTGTCATAGATATAGTCCTTAAGCTACCAGGGGCTCTATGTGAACTAGATTATGGCTAGGCTGACTAGGTAACATCTTTTAATTTCTCAAGATTTTCTGGTTCTAGCTTCTGGTTACGCGTGAGGTTCCTTTTTGCTAAACGGATAACAAAAGTTTAAGGGTCATACCTAAATGAACGGCTTACGTCACGTGATCATTATCGACCTCTGTAACTAATCCTTTGATCGGTTAGTGCCTCGTGACGGTTGCCAACGAGACAGTCAAGGCCACGGTCAGTAACCGGTTGGGAAAATCCTTATTTTGACTTTGATAATGATAAATATCATTTGCGATAATCAACAATAATTACTGAATTTTCGAAATACCAACAGAAAAGAACTCTAGTCATTTAGTTTAAGTGGAATTACTTAACGCTGACCAGAACTGCGTCATAGTGTGAGGTGTTTCGGCACGATACCATTGTTCTTTCTATATATAGTTTTCATGCAGATGCTTCAAATGACTTTCCGATAGAAACACGTTCTTGTTGTACAGGAAGCGAGGTCATGGCGGAAAATCCTTTAAACCGATTCCCACATTATCCAGTTTTTACGCCACCTACGTCTCGGATAGATGGACATGATAGATCTCATACTGTTGTTATCATGGAGCGACATCGTGGGGGAAAATCTAGTTAACATATCCCCGCAATATTTCGCTTTTTACCCCCCCCCCTTTTTTTTTAATAAAACTTTGGGGAAAAAAGTGGAAAATGTAACAAGCAATTACTTCATTATCCACAATGTTTCCATAACCCAAACAAATAGCTTTTAAAATGTATTTCTAAGATATGTGAATTTTTCATTGGAAAGCTTCTATTCTAAAGCTGTTATCAATGTCATTTTGTGTGCCGCAAAAAGGGGAGAAATTTCTATGAATGAAATGTATAGGCGTACAAGTTCATGTGAGGGATTAAAGATCAATTTTATAAAGAGAATGAAAGGCTGTAAGGGTTTCTCGAGGCTCACCCATGCTGGTGGATCTTTGACCGATTCCCACCAAATCCCTCCTTTTTACGCCCCTTGAGAAAAAAGCTTTGGAAAACATTGTGGATAATGAAGAAATTGCTTTTATCAAGCAATTTCTTCATTTTCTACTATGTTTTCTACCCTAAAAGATGAAAAAAATCAAAATTCCATCAACTTGAAATTGTCGTCTGCAACTTCTTTCAATTTCGACCAGTCTAAAATTTTGTTGTGATGTAATGGATTAAAACATGAGTGATGTACTTAAGTTACTTTCAAACTCACAATTAACTGACATCCATGGGAGAGAGGCTAGGTAATGATGATAACAATTGCTATCGAAAGTCATTCTAGAAAACAATATAATTACTTCAAATTGTTCATGATGACATTCACGATAAAGATGGCCACGTAAAATGTTAAAGCCGGATAGGGATTTTATTTTGGCTAGGATAATGATTATCTCATCTTGTAAGGCATTCCTACTCATCAATGAAGAAGCTGTCTAAATTAAAACTCGATGCTTAACATTAATAGCTTTTTAAAATAAGGTGCATGTTTTAATCGTGGGTAGATTTAAGGGAATAACATTTAAACATTCGTTATCAATATATCGATGACTTAGAACGGGTCTATACAACTTTATTCCGTTGCTTAATTGTGATCTTAGCCTACCCAATCCCGCTTTTTGATGTCCCTAAGAAATTAGCTTTAGAAATCATGATGAATAATAAAGAAATTGCAGGATTTTTTCCCTATCCACAATGTATTCCTCCTCAAAAGACAGATTTTTAAAATTTCATCAACAGAAAATTCTTGATTGCATTTCTTTATTTTAATTTGACCGGTCTAAAATTGGTCATCTAGTAATGGGGTAAATCATAAATTTGGTTATTACTGACTACTATAAATTTATCAACAAATGTGAGTGATTTTTGATAATTGTGACCATTAAGGCGAAAAGGGACCCCATTTAAAAAAAAGTATTGACCCTGGGCAAACTGAGCAGACAACGCAGACTAACTAGGGTCGATACTTTTCAGTCTTTCTAGATTTTCTGAATCTAGAATGATCATTCTACCGTAATATGATTTAATCTAAAGTTTGTCTATCAAAAACGAGCGTTCTGATTGGTCGAAGAAAAAAAATATGCATAACTCCATGAACAAAATTTTGAGCACACAGCAATTTTGTATGCTTCCGCACAAAATAGTCCCATACAAAAGGGTATCAAAATTTGTAAAGCTTTTGTTTTTTTCGCTCGATGCTATTAAATTATAAGAAATAAAGAGAATATTTTTTGTTTTCATTGAGGTATGAACCGAAAAACCTAATCACACTGTATGACTGAAAGAAGAAACTTAAGATTATTTCGCAACCTTGAACGCAAGCTTGTTTTCGCATGCGCTTCAAAATTGGGACCTTTCATCCTCTCGAACCTGTTTAGAAGGTTTCAAAAGGTAACCGTTTATAAACGCTTCCTACGCTGATCGGACGTTAACCCACTACCAATCAATAACATCATTTGATGCCCCTGTAACACCAAGGAAACATTACCCCAAGTAAAACATTGGGGAAAACGGGGAAATGCTTATAACATGTCATTTCTCCTTTTCCACAATGTTTTTATGACATTCATTTATTATTTTTCTAATAACACACTTTGAAATGTCGTCAGCAACTTATCTTAATTTTTCGTTTGGAAAGGGAGTTAACAGCAAATAAACCAGTTGGCTAGCTAAAATATCGCTTGTATAGCTTAATCAATATGTGCTTACAAACTTTTACGGACCAATCGACGATGCGTCTGTTCTTCTCTAACAGTGTTCTTTAACTCCAACTTTTAACATATGACACAGTAACAAACAGTAAAATATTAAAGTTACCTGATAGTATGGCACGTAATAATAATTAATCCGGATAATGTATTCTTTACCGAGTGAAACTGAAATACAATACCTTATAAAT
Source organism: Fragum fragum (assembly GCA_946902895.1). Lineage (NCBI taxonomy): Eukaryota > Metazoa > Mollusca > Bivalvia > Cardiida > Cardiidae > Fragum > Fragum fragum. The sequence continues at coordinate 39,877,851 of OX336370.1, forward strand.
ACTTTCAAGCTTTAATTGTTGTGCAAACAAAATCTTTTTAACTATGCATTACAATGAAAGAATTTGAAGAGCAAATATGCCAATATCTTGAATGTATAAAAAATACTCATGAATTTGAGCCTTCATACAAAAATGGGCTTTGTGAACATTAATTACTCGTCCGAGGCGAATGTCTCCGAGGAGCCAATGCCATCAGCCTCCAGTTAACATCCAGGGTCGTGACCTTGTTCTCTTGATCTTGGCACATTTTGGGGCAAAAAGGATAGATAAATCAAATAGGGGAATAAACTCTAGTCTAAAACGTTAACTTTTATGTAAGAGGTGGAGAGAACATTTTTTGTTTTGTTTTCATTGAGATATGAACCTTAAAACTTAACCAGACTGTATAAATTCGCGACGCCTCATACCTCAATGAAAACAAGAAATATTAGCTTCGTTTATTATAATTTAATGCCATCAAACAAAGTAAAGCAATCATTAGTTTAAAGTAAAATTGTATGGATCTACTTTGTGCGCAAGCATACAAAATAGGTGAGTGATCATAGTTTCGTTCATGAAAGTATGAGAAAAAATTTCACCAAATCAAAAAGCTTAATACGTGATAGTCAAAACTAATATTAAATTATTTTCCGAACATATTTAATGAGAACCGACCTTCTTGGTATATCCTTTCATCAGATGATAGGCTTTTAACTGAACCAAACACCTTGAATCTAGGACCATGACGTTTACCTTTTAAATTAAGATAACCGAGAACGTTAACCTTGATATGTAATTGCAAACGGTACTTAAGACCATCAGTTTTAACATGAGAATAGGCTTCGGATTTAATACATTAACACGCACTTTGATCTTTACTTCCAAACTCATTGAATCTCGCATTATCTTATCACATATATTTCTTCAAAATGTAGGAATTCACTTTGCACCAAATCTGGTGACCTTGACTTTGACGTTTGACCTACTTGAGATAAAACTACTTTTATCTAACCAAATGATAAATCTCACATACATACATACATACATACATACATACATACATACATACATACATACATACATACATACATACATACATACATACATACATACATACATACATACATACATACATACATACATACATACATACATACATACATACATACATACATACATACATACATACATACATACATACATACATACATACATACATACATACAAACATACGTACATACATACGTATATGCATACATACGTACATACATGTAAATACATACGCACATACGTAAAAACATACATACATTCGTACATACATATTTACAAACACATATTCCTACATATGCACATACATATGTACGTACATACGTACATACATAAGTACATAAATACATACTTACATACGTACATACATACATACTTACATACATACATACGTACATACGTCCATACGTCCATACATACATTCACACATACATACATATACGTACATACGAACATACGTTTATACATGCATATCTACAAACAATAATTTCTATATACATGTAATTTATATCTGATATAATCAAATCTAAATATGACTTCACATGGTCACATGCTTTCACAAATGGATTCTGTAATTGACATATTTTAAAGAAAAAACTTTCTCATATACGCCTCATGGAGAACTTCGTCATATTCTGGTTTCACTTGTTGTCTGACCCTTCATCATCGTTTTAAGAAGCAGCCGCCAGGGTTAGATATCTTGTCAGCAGGCATCTCTTGTTAAATTTACGAAGGTAGTTGGAACCGACAAATCGGTGTTGCTTAATTGAAAAATCGATTGGAATTCGAATTTTTCATTTAGATTTTAAATGAACACTGAATTTCAATTTTTTTCTTAAGATTTTTTGTAGATTTTACGACGTAAACTTTTTAACCACAGCTTATTCAACCTGTAGTTACGACGTTAAGGACAACGAACAACAATTTGCATTTTAGTCTTTGTCCATGACCAAATATTTTTCAAAATAATGTTGTTTATTAACTATTTATTACCATGTCGGAGACAAGAGGGTGCTGTCAGCAATCCGTCATTTGCAAAAACAATAACAGGGGAATCTATTTCGGATAGTGGACCTTTAAGTAAGCCGTTATTCATATTTCACACTTGCCATAATAGGAACTCGAACCTTGGACATCTAAAGACCACTACCATCGGCTCTATTTTCATCCTTTTTACTTCAATTTTCATAACTTCTGACAAAAAAATGAATTTTCGCAGTGTCAATCTAAGGATAAATCGACCAATCAAATAATTTATAATGAACGGAGGTAAACTTTGAACTCCAACATTGGCCGACATTTATTTGAAGCATTATTGTTAGTTTGCCGACCCAAACATCGTAACTACAGCTTATTCAATGTAGTTTTCCAACTAATGCTAGTTTGCCGAAGTAAATGACGTAATTACAGCTTATTCGAGCTGTAGTTACAACTTTCAGGTCGCCAACCAATCATTTATTTTTTATTACAGTTACAGACCATACATTTTGCAAAGTAACACCGTTTAATATGGAAGTGGAACTTTCTGTCGGAGCTGAGTGGGCGGGGCCAGCGCTTCGTTAACCCTTTCCTGATTTTATACTTGAGAAAACATTGTGGTAAAAGAAGAAATTGCTTGTAACAAGCAATTTCTTCATTTCCCACAATATTTTCTATCCTGTATGTTGGTTACTTTTCAAATTGCATTCACTTTTAATTGTCGTCTGCAACCTCTTTGAATTTGGACAAGTCTTTGAATTTGGACAAGTCTAAAATTTTGAAAAACAGGAAAGGGTTAATCAGTGACATTGATGTTGTAGATGGATTTACATTAAGAACATTTAGTACCTGTAAAAAATCTTGTAACAGACATTTAGTACAAAATATTTTTAATGTATCAAAAATAAATTTGACTCAGACGGAATTATTAATTTCATCTGACTAAATCAAACCCAATACCCGCGAAACTATATATAGGGAAAAATAGTAACTCACCGAAATCCTTCTTTTCCGGGAAGTAAGTTTCGGGCTCCTCGCGTTTAATACAGGGTTTACGGTTAGATTTCGATGGTACGTAGGTAATGTAATTTCGCATAGCTTATTTCACACATTCATAGCGGAGACACCAGTAATTTCAACCTCGGCCAAAAATTAGTATAAAACTGATTGAACAATTGTTTAAAAGGATTAATCTTCTTACAGTAGTGTACCCTTAGCTTTTATTCTTTGTTCATTAGACTCCCGTGAGAACCACATTGAAAGATTATTTTAAAAAAAGTTGCCATGATAATTTTGGTACATTTGAAAGCATACCTTTTGAATCATGATTTTGTTGTTCCATTTAAACCCAATCCCACACACCAACGCTTTTTACGCATCTAAAATACGCCCCTCCTAAATAAAGCTTTCTAAAATTATTAAAACTTCTTTGAATTTGAACTAGTCAAAAATTTTGTCGTTTGGTAATGGTTTATCTCTGTAAGAACTCAATAACATTGCGTTACCCACTCGAACGCAATGACAATCTTTGATGCCGCTAAAGAAAAGCATCTGAGAAAACATTGTTTAAAATGGAGAAATTGCTTGCAGCAAGTTCATAATCTAAATTGTCGTTTGCAACTCTTTTCAATTTGAATAAGTCTAAAATGTATCTGTCCGGTAATGGGTTAATGCTATAAGGGAAAAGTGTTTCTGTCCTACACTACCCATTCACCGCATGCATGGACAAATGGATCAATCAATCCGTTCATCTGTACGCCCTTCCACCTTTGCTGTTGTTAAGGAGCTCACTTATCGATATGAAAATATATCCATCCAATGATTCCCCGACAACAACCTATCCAAAGAGGACTACTTTATGGCAATCAGTCTCTACTAGATTTCTCCCATCAATTGTTGGATAATCGTAAACCCAAGTTCGGTGAGCAGCTGGAGGTTAGGAAATGTGTTAGAAATACTAGGAACCCATGGTTTGGTGCTCCAGTCACCACGAGATAACTGAAGTACTGTTGAAAGTGGCGTTAAACCCAATTCCGTGAAACAACCTTCCTAGATCAGTCAGTTAGATGACAAAAGGAATGTTTCCTATATAATAAACGTCCACAGGAACTTTCTCTTGGACAGTCGACATAGTAGATATAAAGCGAGGCAGAGTACCATTCCTTTCCGGATGGCGAACATCTCGGAACGCAGAACTTCTCCGCACCAAGCCAAGCGTATATAACAGTAAAAAGGTCAGAACAATGGTAACGTTTGCAAGCTGATTATAATCGAGATAGAATCTGTGCCAAAAACTCCATGAATAATCTATAGGCCGATTTAAAACAAGATTTGTACAAGATTAATGTACTGTGTTCATATGATTTTCTAATGATCAAGTATTTAAACATAGATGTAATATTTAAGTGTAACAAAGGCAATGTGTGAATCTCTTCCTTTTTTCCGTAACATGACCTGTCAAGCAAAAATGGACCATATGCGAATTCAGTTAAACTATCATCTTATCAATTACCACATAATCCCGATTTTTAAGCGATAAAAATATAATCGTATAAATTACTGAGAGAAGAGGAGACAGAACAGTTTTTCCTGCACCTTTTTTAACACAGCGTGTCCTTCAATTTGTCGGATCGCGATTGCTAATCTAAAAATATCGATATACCAATCAAAACATATATTAGACCGGAAGTGAACTTTGAACTCAAGCGCTTGTCGACATTTATGTGAAGCATTTTTGTTGGTTTGACGATTTAAACATCGTAACTACAGCTTATTCAATGTAGTATGCCAACCAACCATTTTACATTTTGTTACATACTATCGACCATAAATTTTGCAAAATGTCTAAATCGAACATCCTGTTGGAGCTCAGTGGGCGGGGTCAATGATCCTTGAAAACTCCGTAAAATTCAGCATCCTCTTTCTACCACCTACCCTACCTATACCCTACACAGTAATGTGTCCTTGGGAAAGACGTACGTAGTTGGTGACATGAGGTGCATGAATAGATGAACCTTCCTGAGATGTAACTGAAAGATGGTTAAAAGTGGCTTTAAACCCCAATCAAGCCAACCATCTACACCCGGCCCTATCAAATCTTTCCTGTACTATCCTTGATTTACGTTCCCGTGCTATTGTTATTGAGAAAATATTGTGGAAAAAGAAGAAATTGCTTGTAACAAGCAATTTCTTCTTTTCCTCGATTTTTTCTATCATATATGAGACTTTCTGTACAAATTATACTTATTTATGATGTCGTCTGCTACCCATTTGAATCTGGACAAGGCTACGATTTTGAAAAAAAAACACACATAAAAACAGACGGTAAAGGGTTAACTTGACATATACGCCGGAAAGTGAGAACGGTGTCTTAAATTCGTTGGAACGACATAAAAATACAATTTCGTCCCCTTTTCTGGACAACTACTACAATATTCCTAATTATTTTCTTGGCTGAATTCTTTGTTAAAGAACAGAGAACTAAATCAAATCAATTTAAAGACAATGGGAGCATCTGACAGGCGTAAGACATCAAGTCTGTATGACTCTAATAAGACAGCAATTAAAATGTTATTCGATCTAAGGTTTCCTAATTATTTAAGAAGTTTTCTTTGAGGCGAACGTGTTTTAATTATTTATTCTTGTTTTTTTTTTTTTTTTTTTTTCACCGTGTGTTTTCTTAATCTTAAAGAGGTCCTGTTTTAGGTTTTGTCACTATCACACGACATAGTTTTAGACTAGTCCATGTTGAAAGCAGTTGCAGACGACAATTCTAAGAAAAGATGGAATTTTGAAAATCTTTGTATTCCTGGCTAGAAAGCTTCTTTCTTCTTTTCTTCTTCGTTGTCCACAATGTTTCCATAAGTTTTTTTTTTCTTGGGGCGCGTAAGAAGGTGGCATTATGTCGAAACGGGTTAAATGACAAGAGGGCCGTTGGACCTGGGGCACTCACGTGAGTTTAAGGCTCTTTTTCTTACAACAGTCTAACTTCGTGTTACAGTAAGGATTATGATACTTAGATATATAGACTATGTACCTGGGGATCCAAAAGTCTAAATGATAAATTTCAAGGCTTTAGGGCAATTTGAAAGAAGGAAAAAAATTTTTCCTCCCTCCGGATCCATGGGTTATAATTTCAGAAATAAGAAATAGTCTGTGAACTGACGCTTCATGTCTAAAACCCCCTCCCAGGGCTCCGCCCTTGGGGACCTGAGGATCATGATATTAGCTATTTTGAAAGAGGACAATATACTGATGTTCCATGCAAAATATCAAGGCTCTACGCCTTCTGGGTCAGGAGGAGATGACTTTAAAAATTCACTTTTGTTGCCATGGCAAATTGACTCAGTGGTTGGAGGGGATGTTGTTTAAAATTGTTCTTTATTTCTATAAATACCTCGTCCTCCTTGTGGCTCCGCCCTTGGGGACCCGAGGATCATGATTCTAGCTATTTTGAAAGAGGTAAATATACTGTTGCTTCATGCAAAATATCAAGGCTCTACACCTTCTGGGTCAGGAGAAGATTTTTAAAGGTTTTTTTTTAAATTTCCCTTTTGTTGCCATGGCAACCAGTGTTTTTAACGGATTTCAATTCTTTTGGATATTTTCAAAGGGGACTACTTAAGGAACATTTCCGCTAAATTTGGTTCAAATTGGCCCAGTAGTTTCGGAGGAGATGTTGTTTAAAGAAATTTTTGACGGACGACGCACGACGGACGAATGACGACGGTCAGAAGCCGGACAAAAGTAGATTACAATAGCTCACTTGAGCACTTCGTGCCCTGGTGAACTAACAATAATGTTGAAGTACCTTCGGTAAATAGTTACGGGGGGAGGGGGGGGGAACTTTACAAAAGTCATTGTTAGGCCAACGTTAACAGAAGGGAGGTAACTCGTTTTCGCTTTCTTGAAAATCATTTTCTTCACTCCCATCACCAAAAAGGTTAAAATGTTACATTTTGGCTTGTTTCCATGGCGACAAAGTATTTAGGAAAAGGGAAACTTCATACTGAAACATATCAAGTTCTTCTAGAATAATTGAGCCGAATCCCACATTGATTGACGAAACTCCGACTTTCATATTAAGCATTTATTATTATAATGTTTTGGTGACTTAAACATGAAGCTGTAGTTTCGATATTTAGTTAGCCAACAAACAATTTACCGATTATTTTATTTCCCTGACCGTAAATCTTACAAAGTACTGTCGTTTATTACCTCAGTTGAACTGGCTTGTCGGAGGTTTGAGGGCGTGACCAGCGATCAGTCAGCTGTGACGATGTTTGCCTTTAACCCATTTCCATGTGGCGCTTTTAAACGCCTCCCCAATATGAAACTTTCAAAAGGCATTGTGGAAAATGAAGAAATTGCTTGTAACAAGCAATTTCTTCATTATCCACAATGTTTTCCATCCAAAAAAGACAAAGATTTTAAAGATTTCATCGACTTAAAATTGACGTCTGCAGCTTCTTTGTATTTGGACTGGTCTAAAATTTTATTGTGTGGGAATACTCACCACAAATGAACTTCGGTAATCTATACTGTACGGTTGTCAAGCTCAAAGTGATTATTCCTAATTCAGGGTATACAAATCGGATGCAACTTGAAAATTAAGCGTTACTGGCAATTTCTCCTTTTAAGGTCACAAATTTCGCATAAACCATTAAAATCTGTGCTAAGTTTCCTAATGATCTGTGCTTGGACTGAAACATTTGATTAACACCGCCAAGACTCTACTGAATTTTGACTGAAAACATAAGTTATTTCACAAAGCAGTAAAATTAGTCGTAAAGAATTCAGCTGGCATATTAACCCTTTCCTGCTTTGAAGAATTTTCGACCTGTCCAAATTCAAAGGTTTTGCAGACAAAAATTTGAAGTGGGTTGAATTTGATAAAACAACCATTCAGTAGGGTAGAAAATTTTGTGACAAGCAATTTCTTCTTTTTCTACAATGTTTTGTCAATAATAAAATCACAGGGACGTAAAAACCAGGGATTGAACTGGAAAGAGTTAATACTTTTTAAACTGTATTTACAGCCAACTAGACAGAAACACACACACAATCATACACGACTACAGGCCGAGGAACAGGGAGGAAGGGATATTTCTCTGGTGGGTATACTAATTAAACCTAGTAGCATACTCAAGTATACTCACGGTAAAAAGGAGTGTCCTCATAATTCGTTAACCCTATATTATCGTCTGTACCGTAGGGGTCGTCAAGACCGAAATGTTCACCGCTATAGGCCCGGGGCTCGGGCAGGGATATTTCTGTGGCAGGTATATGGTAACCCATCTTGAAATGAACACTCCTCTAAAAAAAGATAAACAAATAATACATCAATTTACATGTATCAGTGAATAAACAAATGCTATGAAAAGGGACAAATAATTCATAAAAACAATGACTAAGCGACTATAATAAGTTTGGTCGTGGACGCGATAGCTTAATCGATGACAACACCAGTGTTAAAACTGGCATTTTCCTAGTTTTCGAAGTTTTAGATGACGAATTGCCGCTGCCAATACAAATAGATAGATAAATATAATATTTGAATTAACCCTTTCCTGTTTTTTTTTTTTTTTTTTTTTTTTATTTTAGACTGGTCCAAATTGAAAGAGGTTGCAGACAACAATGAAAATTTGATGCAATTTGAAATGAATTTAGTTTATGTGGTAGAAAACATTGTTGAAAAAGAAGAAATTGCACAGGAAAAGGTAAATTATCAACTGATATATATACTAGTCTTTCTGCATTCTTTGTGATGGATCAAATTTTTCTTTCCTTTTTTTCCATGGGTTTTGTTTATATGCTAACACTTTTGTGCATCCTATATTGATCCTATATTGATGTCAGTCTGAAAAATTGAACTGTTTTCATTAATAGGCTGTATGCTGGAAATGTGTACGTTCAAGGTATGTTGCCTACAAAGATTCCGCATAGAAGACATATGGGAACTTGATGGGCATTATGATATGGGTCCCAAATGTTGCCCATATAGTACCATTGAGGCAATATGATATACATGTGGGTCGATACTGGACATATCAATTCTACATGTTTCCAATATGAGACCCATATAGGATGCGACCATGGGTCCAATAAAAATTCCGTTTGCACATCCGTACGGGCAGCCCACAATGGGCCAACAAAGTTTCTCATAGGGTTCTAAATGGTCCCATAGTTTTGCAAGCTGGGAATTAAACCATTTACATGTATACAACCGGAGATAAAATGTCTTATGTAAAAAAGTTGGTCTCTTTCGTCGTAATATGTCGGTTTGTTTTTGTTTGTTTGCTATTAGCGAATTTTGTGCGATAACTCTGGTCTGGTCTAGTCTGGTCTGGTCTGGTCTGGTCCGGTCCGGTCCGGTCTGGTCTACTCTGGTCAGGTCTGGTCTGGTCTAATCTGGTCAGGTCTGGTCTGGTCTGGTCTGGTCAGGTCTGGTCTAATCTGGTCAGGTCAGGTCAGGTCTTGTCTGGTCTGGTCTGGTCTGGTCAGGTCTGGTCTGGTCTGGTCTGGTCTGGTCTAAACTGGTCCGGTCCGTCCGGTCTGGTCTGGTCAGGTCTGGTCTGGTCTGGTCTGGTCTGGTCTACTCCGGTCAAGTCTGGTCTGGTCTGGTCTGGTCTGGTCCTTAAATGTCTGAATTTTAACCAATTTATAAGGACTTCAATTAGTGATGATTTAAATTATTTTTGACGATCTCTTCGGGTGCTTAATACCATTTCACTTTGACCAGACGAAAAGATTTTGGACTGATCCATATTCAAAGAAATATTGACGAATTTCTATATTAGTACAAACTAAATTTTAAATAGGATTGAAAACATTGGTTGAAAAAGAAGAAATTATTTGTACTACCAAGTCCTCTTTTCCTGTTCTGATTTCCTATGCAATTCCCTTTGTTCTTGAAAACGAGTGATTGTAAGTGAAACGCTTGACACGTTTACCCATTCTCACACAATCCCTGCTTTTTACGCGCCTCAAGAAAAAGGCGTTGGAAACATTGTGGAATTTCTTCATTATCCACAATGTTTTCTACCTAAAAATACAAAGGTTTTTTAAATTCAATTAACTTGAATTGTCTTCAACTTCTTTCAATTTGGACCATTCTAAATTTTTGTCACGTGGGAATGGGTTAATCTATCGAACGGTATGAGAGAAGATTAAATCGACAAATTTGAGCGTTTCATTCGAAGTTGTATTTAAATGCTGGTTTATTTATCGGTGAAATTATTCCGGAGTCGTAATCATTTATTTAGTTTAAATAGTCATTCTTCAAGTATTGATATATTGTTGACTTTAGGGATTGTGTCAAAAATTCGATCATTGGGTTTTACAGAAAAAACATTAATTAAATTTTAGACCGGTAAACCTTTATTTCAAACCCATACAATCAAAGAACCAATATTTAACTCTTTCCTGTTTTGCAAAATTTTAGACTGGTCCAAATATAAAGATGTTGCAGACGACAATGAAAATTGAATGAAATTTGAAATGAAGTTATCCTATGTGGTAGAAAATATTGTGGGAAAAGGAGAAATTGCTTGTAACAATCAATTTCTCCTTTTTCCACAAAGTTTTCTCAAGTATAAAATTACAGCAATGTAAAATTCCGGGTTTGTACAGGAAATGGTTAACAGCAAGGAATTTTTTATGTTATAATGGTAGACTCGACACAAACTGACCACTGCAGGTCAACGTTCGTAAGTACCGAGAGGATCGAGTTAAGTTAAATGAGATCATTGCTACTAGCTTTAGTAAAAGCAAAGCAAGATTACTCACGTCGAAAGAAATTCCCAAGAGCATAAATTTGCAGATTAGAAATAACGCTCTAAAGGCTGCTTAATAGACGAATCGCTTGACATGCCCACTCAACTCCGCCAGGAAGTTCCGCTTACATAGAAAACGGAGTTATTTAGCAAAAATGAATGGTCAGTAACTTGTCACAAAAAAAAAAAAAAATGTTGATGACGCCTGAAAGATAAGACGTAGTTACGACGTTTAAGACGCCTAACTAGCATTAAACGCTTCGTCCAAATCTCTGCAAATGTTGGAGTTGAACGTTTACTTCCGGTCGAAATGCATTATTTGATTGGTCGATTTATTCTTTGACTTACAAACGCGATCGGTCAATTTCTAATACCTCGATAATTAAAAGTAAAAGAGACAGACTGAAATTTGAAGTGAAGGGTTAATGTATAAGTATGACATGTCCAATTTTATAATTGGTCATCAGCGTGCGCAACTCCAATAACAATACAAGGAAAATGAATTGAGGAATTCAAGATGAAGTAGTCATTAAATCGAAGTGTCAGAAATAATTAGATCGTTAGATGTCACGGGAAAAGGGTAATTAGGGGAGGTAACAAAAAACACGTACTAAATGAATTTGTATACTAGACACTGTTAAAAAACGGCGCACTTGAAATAGTGTTATAACTGTAACCATTTCTTGTTTTTCAAAATTTTCCACAATGTTTTCTCAAGTATAAAAACATATGGACGCAAAAAACAGGGTTTGAACAAGAAAGGGTTAATCAATCAAACATTTGATAGTTCTTTTATTTCCTTAGCAGGCGAGTGGAGCATTCAATTCCACGCTGGTGTTTTAAATTTGTTATCATTACAGCACCTGGCACCATTTTGTTTTTGCCCTAGAGGCGCAAACCATGTGTAATTGTGTGGATTAGAAGTTTCAGTCAAATAACTAGTCGACCAAGCTGTAGTTACGAGATTTTAGAACGACAACGACTCTATATTGTAAGAAAAAAAAATCGACGAAAACAAATTACTTTTTTGTTACATGCTACTGGCAACATTTTTCTCAAATTAACGCCGTTTAAAATCGAAGTGGGACTTTCTGTCGGCATCAATGGGGGGGGGGGCTAACGAATAAGTGGGCGGGGCAAGCGATCGGTCAATTAATTACGTGTATAGAATATTCGATTTTGAACCAATCAATTGACGGATCGCTGACCACGCCCACTGAGATCCGACAAGGAGTTCAACTTTGATATAAACGGCGTTATTTTATAAACGGACTTAGTACGTTATAGTTGAGTGCTCACATTTTATTTATGAAAGTGTGAAAACATTTCCAGCCAATCAAAATGCTTGAATCTTGATAGACAAAAGTAAAATTGAATTTTTGTTTTATTTTCAATGAATCGGTTTCATAACAGATGTCGTATTTCGTCCGGATGCTTGGACTTAACATATTCAATATGTTTTGCCCTTGAAAGTTGTTTCCTTAGTATTTGACGGGTCACTTCGACTAATCATTAAACGGCGTTACTTTGCAACTTGTGGTCGGTACCATGCTACAGAAAGGTGACGTTTAGATCGCCAAACAAACAAAAATACTTCACATCACATAAGTGTCGTTCAAATTTCACCTCCGCTCTAAATGCATGGTTTGGGTGCTTTTTATTAGCATATTAATCCGCCAATTCTTCGGAAATAAGGGCTCATCAAATTTGTAAAAACTATAGGACGAATTGTCTATATGAGAAGAAAGACGCTAAACTAAACTTAATGACTATACTCGTTATTATATCAAAGGGAATATTATGGAAGCTAACAAAGTATTATATCATTAAGCTTAATATTTTCTGACTTAATTAGGGTAATTTAAGGACAAAATTTAGTTCAAAAGAACCTAGTAACATATTAGCATAAAATCTAGAGGGGAAAAAACACACGCTAAAATCTAATGATCAATTACTAAGCACAAAACAGGTCTAAGTGCGTTTACACATAATACGCACTTACAATAAATTTACGTTGTACAGTTATTGTATCTTATATTGTTATGATTACATGTAATAACAATGTATATGTATAACATTACATCATAGTATATAGATATATGTCTTTGCCTCGACATCTAAATATGGTAGCATAGTTCAATTGGTAGAACACTCGACTTTAAATCTCGAGGTTGATTTCAAATTCGATCACTGGGATGACCAAGCTAACAAACTAATTATCTTTCTGGTGAGACGTTAAACCGAAGCCCCGTGTGGATATGCCATCCATCGAGAATGTTAAAGACCCAGGCGAGGCTCTCGACCGGTTCATCCTATATCCCTCTAACTATCCTACGTAACAATTAACTGTCTCACGAAAGGCATCGCAAATGCAACGGCAGTGACGAAAAAAAAGCGATCAAACAAACGCTGCAAATATGGGTAGAATACGAATGGGAAATATCTGAGCTCAGTACTGTGTGCAAACTTCTTGAGAATCTGAGATGACCAATCGCGACTGTCAAACAATGTCATCAATCAACCATTCATGAAGACCCGAAGTGAACTCTGAGTTCCGACATTGGTCGACATTTATATGAAGTATTTTTGCTGATTTAGCGACTTAAACGTCGTAACTACAGGTTATTCAAGTTGTTTTTACGACGTTTAGATCGCCAACCAACCAATATACTCTTCTGTCACGTGCTACTGTCCATACATTTTTTTCAAAATAACGCTGATAATAGGGGAAAAAAGTGTAACTTCTTGTCAGAATCAACGGACATTGCAAGAGAAGTTAGTAGGCGGGACTAAGCGATCCATTATATTAGTGATAAAACACCAACTTCATTAATTCATTATCAAGCACTCTCCTTTTGAAGCAGCCGCCGTCATGGCGCGGTCGGTAGCCCGTCAGACTTCTTATTTTTAATTTGGGATGTCATGGATTCAATCCCCGGCGGCGGCACATATTCTTTCCGACATTTGTCTCTCACCAATGGGTGGATAATCGTTAACCTAAGTGGGATAGCAGATGGAGGCTAGGTTAGAATGTAGTGGTAGTACTGGTGTGAGAAATACCAGGAATCCATTGTAAGGTGCTGCAGCCGCCACATTATGACTGAAATACTGTGAAAAGCGGCGTTAAACCCCATTTAGTCAATCAATCAATCCTTTTGAAGCCCATAAACAATACTATCAAAGAAAACGTCGTTAGAAAAAAAAAGAGAAATTGCCTGAGATAAAAAGGCTCTTTTTTGTTATAACCTTTTCTATCACAACTGGTTCTTATTTTACAAGTTATGGGTTTTTTTTTTTTTTTTCTTTTAATTTGGAACGGTTTAGTTTAGTTTCGTTTTCCATTTGTACATTGTAACGTAGTTGGTATGTATAGAGTTTTTTACCGTTATTGTTATACAATTGTCATACGTAACCCTTTACTGTTAGGCGGATGGGGAGGGAGGTAGAAAGACGACACTATAAAGTGAGTGTGATTCAAAAACTAGCCATCCTATATGATAGAAAATTATTGTGGAAAAGAATAAATTTTTTCCACAATGTTTTCTCAAGTATAATATCACTGGAACGTAAAAATTAGGATTGTACGTGAAAGGGTTAAAAGCAGAAAATTAAAAATTTGGAAACAAGAGATAAGAAAAACGTGACTCCTGGTATATAGATTTATATAGTAAGCAGAATCGATAAATGAGATCTTTAAAAATGATCCGTCACGCAAAAAGAGAACATGTGGCGATTTCGAGAATCAAATATTTCAAAAAGAGATCGGGGTGTAGTAGAGGTCATTCACGGTTGATATCACGAAAATAAGTATAAGTAGCGTATATCGGAATTCATAAAATTTGCATACAGTGACAGATTTGACCCTGGTGAGTCTACACAGTCCACGTCAGCTGACCACACCCAATGGCACAATTCGCACTTTCAAGATTGTCACTTTTTACTTAATGGGTCACAAGTCACGAATTCTCTCCGTTTGGAAAGAAACTAAAAGTCCTGCAATCGAGGGTTTAAGATAGTATCCCGTAATGCAGCCGTCGTCATAGTGCAGTCGGTTGCGCATCAGTCTCCCAATCTTCAATCATGGGATATTATTGATTCGATCCCCGGCGGCGGCACATATCCTTCCGACATTTGTCACTCATAAATGGGTAGATAATCGTAAACCTAAGTGGGATAGCAGCTAGAGGCTAGGAAAGGATGTTGTGGTAGTACTGGTGTAAGTAATATCAGTCATCCAGTTGTAGGTGCTCAAGCCGCCGCGATTTGACTGAAATACTTTTAAATACGGCGTATAACCCCATTCAAACAAATAAACAGACAATCAAACAAATAAAAAAACAAACACACATTCGAAAACAATCGACCTTGGTCAGATTTGTGCGGAGTGGGTTGGCTGACCAGTGTGTAAACATTTTTGCGATTTTCTGAATCTTGAATGACCATTCTACCCGACTATATTTTTATTTTCGGAACGCGACCTTTTATTGACCTCTGCTGGATTCAATTTTTTGCAGGTTTTGATTTACGAAACTTCAGGAGATATCTTTTCGTCTTACGATTCACATTTGGTTTGAATACAATTAGCCCATTTCCACATGACCACAGACCTGTCCAAATCGAAAGAAGTTACAGACCACAATTTATAGTTTAGGGAATTAAAAAGATATGTATCTCTTTTGATGGAAAACATTGTGGATAATGAAGAAATTGCTTGTAACAAGCAAGGTGCGTCAAAAACGCCATTGTGTGGGAATGTGTTAATATCTATAAAAGGTTTACTTACCGGCTTTGCTGTTGCTGGTCGCTTTGGCTTCCTCAAGCCAGCTGATCTGCGATTAAAATCGTCTTTATACTGTGTGCTCCAAGGTCGTCCGGCCGACGTAGGCATTTTTTGATAAGAATGATCGAACACTTTCACAAAAATTATTTATTGATCTTGAGTACTTATGATTGTTACATTTTGTCAGTTTTAAGTGAACAATAATACACTTCTGCTATTTAACGGCTCATATCTAAAATCAATTTTTTCACACCGAAAATAAGGTCTTAGAAATAAAGAAAGTTTTACAAAGTTTTACAATGGTACCCTTAAATCTGTTACCGACAACAAAACGTAGACGGCTACAAATTGTATAAAAAATGATCAACGTGTATCTGAAAAAAAAGAATCCACAGAGGGCGTAACATTGAGAGAAAAGAGGAAAGCATTTGTTTCCTTCTCTCGTATTTTTCAATGGCTAACTTTTTGCAGTGCTTCAACTGCGGGATGGCTTACTTACGTATTAACAGTACAATTCTCTCTCTCTCTCTCTCTCTCTCTGTCTTTCTCTCCCCCCCCTCTCTAGCACCCCTCCAACCCCTCAGGTCAGCCTTCACAATATACCTAGACGGAAAAAAGTTAACACACTTGCACTTTTAGAGGTTCCAATCCGGTTATTAATTTAGAATCCTATAGAAATCCACCATTCTGGTTCTAAGAATAAGTTTTCAGGTTCAGACACGAGAGCAATCTGGACGGCTACACAGTGCATCTGCAGATCGTAAAGAGGAACTTTAAGTCAGTGTCTATCTGCATACCGCACAGTGAAGATTCTTATAACACAGTCTAATCCGAGTCTTCACTTCGCGCACACTAGATGGCACCCGATCAGCTCAGTTGGTAGAGCACTTGGCCTTAAACATCAAGATCACGGGTTCGAGCCCTGTACTGACCATATCAACTAACAAACTAATTGTCTTTCGAATGAGACATTAAACGAGGTACCGTGTGACGGTGCTATCCACCGAGCACGTTAAAGAACCAGGCGAAGCGCTCAACAGTTTTACCCGTAAGAACTAACCGTCTTCTGTGGGCGTCGCTCATATGGGCATGTGCTGCGGTAGCCACGATAAATAAACGGAAATACACACACACTCACACGAGCTCTAATACGACCAAATCCGCCCAGTAGCCCCTACAACTATAATATAATGCTGTAAAGGGGATTTATAATACTGAAATAGACAATTGATAAATCGATTTACGATTTCATGAACATGTATTTGGAGGATTAGATCTAGGTCGTAAATCTCTCGACGTTACTGTTTAGAGCAATTAAATTCACCGCAATGTTCGCTAAAAATTGACACTTCCCAAACCATATCGTGTCATTTACATTTTCAATGTGTCATCAATGGGCTTCAACACCATATATTACATTTAAATCAATCCCATCGATGGGTGGATATTCGTAAACCTTAGTGGGATGAGCAGCTGGAGGCTCGAAAA
The DNA here is from genome assembly GCA_946902895.1 of Fragum fragum. NCBI lineage: Eukaryota > Metazoa > Mollusca > Bivalvia > Cardiida > Cardiidae > Fragum > Fragum fragum. The sequence continues at coordinate 39,894,897 of OX336370.1, forward strand.
AGATGCAGTGGAAGTACAGGTGTGAGAAATACCAGGAATCCATGGTTAGGTGCTCAAGCCGCTGTGGTATGGCTGAAATATTGATAAAAGTGGCGTTAAAAATCAATCAATGAATGAATAAGTCAAACGTCAGTTACGACGATTTCCAAGTCATTATCGTCACAAATTAAAGGACATCACGTTTCTGTCTGTCAGTTTGTGTGTATGTGTGTCAGTCTCCCTTTGTGTCTCGTTCGATAGTTATATGTAATGTCCTCGTCCATTGTTTTGCCCAACTATCTGTCTATCTTAAAGCTATAAAACAATGGGTGTTCTTATGTATTACTGGGTCTGGCAACTGGATTCAGTTTGGACTAGTCTGAAATATTGTCGATTGGTGATTATTTAAACTGGTTACATGTTCCCTTTTCTGCCAGTCATCTCAAATTACGATACGTCAATCAAAAAGTTTTGGTATATCGGTGTAATTAACGCATCACCACAGTCAACCAATAAGTCGACTGACCTATCAAATCATCCATTTCGACCGGAAGTGAAAGGTGACCTCCGACATTTATGTCAAGCACTTTGGTTTGTTTGGCGATTTTCACGTCGTAAATATAGCTTGAATAGGCTGTAGTAATGACATTTAGGTCGCCAACCAACAATTTGGTTTTATATCTTAGTAAATTTCGGAAATGAAATTACCGAAATGTCGGCGGCCAGGAGGCGTGGTCACTAATAGGCCAATTAACACATCGTCGCTGTAAATCAAGAACTCTCTTGACTGATCAAATCCTTTATTTAGCCCGGAACAACTGTGTTCAGTTTTTTGCAGTTATGCACAACCTTTTTCATAAGGCAATTATTTTCTCCTTTTACCCCTTACCGAATTATCTCTGGACCCAATTCTCCAACCTAATGGAATCTGGTATTTAAGATTAACTGTTATGTAGGGGTGATTTGTAGGGGTTTTTATACACCAGAGCTTGTTGTTGATAATTTATACGGTTCTTATCATTCACATACGTCATCTGCAGAACACAATGGCGAATGAAATGGATCATAAAATGCAGTTATTAAGTAACGGAGGTATGGTGACCCATGTTTGCCACGGGGCGAGAGGAACATATCCTACCTTGCCCGTCTACTGATAATTAACTATTCGTCTTTGTGCACTATCTATCGTCAATTACGACTAAAATATTTAGTATTCAAAACTGTTTGCCATCCATGGCCGATAACACTTTGATTAATCTTACATGCCATGGTTATTATTGCGTCCCATGACTATATAAATCTAGACTAGTATTTATTGTTGTTAGGTTCCATCTTCATATTTCTGCCTTTCATGACCTTCGTTTGTTCTCCAATCAATGGGCATAATTTGATATTCTAGACCATTATTGCGTATCGAGGCATTTTTTATTCCCAACTCGCCAATGGCTTTGCCAACAGTACATGGCCATTAGTCCAAGAGCTACGAACATAGACAATACGATCCAAGAAAGGACAACTAGCTGTTTCAGTATATACCAATTACTCTTGAATTTATGGAACGGTTTGACCCCCATATAATATCTACATCGTATATTTCATTCACCAAACAATCAATAGAAAAGATAACATTTCAGGGTCATATCGGTGTAACAATGGAAGCCTGGAGGTATTTTGAGTGGTCTCAATGTGTCCACTGCTATATACAAAGCAATAAAATTCGAATACTTTCAATATTTTGATAATAGCTAGTTCAATGTATATATTGTACGATTCCTTGCAAGCTTACAAGTCTGGCCTATTGTACAAATGATTATTCACGTGGTTTCAATATCGATATTGCTCGGAGTTGATTTTAACACATACTGGTTTACCCGCTGAAAGTCTATCGAAAGTTTATGTGGGCTGTTCAAGCTTTGGTTACGAGGTTTTTGTTGCCTATCTGTGGAAACGTGTTTTGTTATTGTGAATAAAACAAAACAAAATCACAACAACAAACCAAACCCAAAACGGATAACTGAGTCAACTTCGACAAACTCCGCTTAAAGCGATGTTCTAGTGATCCATTCAGATATGTTGAAATATCCAGATATTGTTTCATCCGTCATTTTATCCGAATATCTTTATATCCTGTATCTATTCTGTCTGAAACCCAACCTCCCCGTGGTTTTGGTATGTACCATCAACATAAGTGTATCCATCTAAGGTACTTATACGGAATCACTAAAATGTAGCTTAGATACCGTCCAAACTTTGAGTTAAGCTCTTTATAGGTAAGATTTCAATAACAACCGTGGACACGTAGGATTGGTTTTGGGAAAGTGTATAGGCATCGTACCAGTTTTTAAGGTCGGGCACTCAAAACAGTCAGCATTATTACAATGAACAAGAGGACCATGATGGTCCTAAATCGCTCACCTGAGGCATCTGCAAATTACAGTACTTTTTTTTGTATAAAAAAAGACACAACTTGGGCAAAATAAATAAAACAAATATAAAATTTTGGGCTTTGTACAAAACAATCCAGGAATGCTTTACAATATAAATGAATGCCTTTGGCTTTATTGTTTAATCCATTACCAAACTATCCCAGAATTTGTCTCACTCAGGGAAAATAGGTTTAAAAAGCATTGTGAGAAAGGGAGTGACAAGCAATTTCTCCATTTCTATTTAAGAATTCTTTCAAAGCGATTTATGCAATTTTCGACCCAGGAGCAGAGACGTTTTTTATCCTAAGAGCATATTTTCCTGTAACATAGTACAGAATTATTTAGTCATGCTACATACCAAATATGAATGCCCTTCACCTTATATTTCAGAAGAAGAAGACTTCCGAAGTTGCTCTGATTGGATGTTTTCCAAGATTTTGGACCTATAGGGCAGTGCCATGTTTTATCCTAGAGCTACGATTTCAGCTAACACGGTGGAGAACCATCTGTTCATGCTATATACCAAATATGAATGCCTTAGACTTTGTAGATTTGGAGGAGAAGACTGTTGAACATGGTCTAATTGAGCATTTTTACGAACTTTGGACACCCAGGGAAGGGTTGTTTTTTAACCTACAGGCATAATTTAATCAAAATTGAAGATAACAGCCAGGCTATGCTACACTCAAAATATAAATGTCCCCCCGCCTTAAAATGAAATTTTTTTTAACATACTCAAATTTTGCGTTTTTCCCAATTTTTGGACCTCTAGTGCAGGGCCGTTTTTGACCCTAGGAGGACAACTTTAAGTGATATAGTACAAAACAATCTAGTCATGCTACATACCCAATATGAATATCCTAGACCTTATACTTTAAGAGGAGAAGTCTTTTGAAATTGCTCTAATTAAGCATTTTTCCAAACTTCGGACTTCTGGGGCGGGGACATTTTTGACCCTAAAGATTAAGTATTTTAAAACTTGGTAGAGAACCATATGATTAAGCTCTTTACAAAATATAAAGGTCTTTGGCCTTGTAGTCTATGGATTTACTTAAATTTCCCATTTTCATATGCCGCGGTTACAACAGTTTTTCACGAAATGAAATTCTTTTAACAACTTTTGTAGAACTTCACCGAAGGAACATCCCTGCAAAGTCTTAGCTTGATTGGCCAACTGGTTTAGGAGGAGAAGATTTTTAAAGATATTAAAAACAAGAGGGCCAGAATGGCCCTAAAATAGCTCACCTGACTAATGTAAGATGATTCGAAATTTTGTCAAAAACTGCCACGCCCATATTTGGGGGTCAATCAAAAATCCGCGAACAACTTTTGAGAAGGGTCACCCAAGGAATATTCATACCAAATTTTGTTGAAATTGGCCCAATAGTTACTGAGGAGAAGATGTTTAAAGATTTAAAAGTCAAAAACAGCCACGCCAATATTTGGGCATGAAACAAAATTCTGCGAACAACTTTTAAAAGGGTCAACCAAGGAACATTCATTCCAAGTTTGGTTGAAATTGGCCCAATGGTTAATGATGAGAAGATGTTTAAAGATTACAAAGTCAAAAAAGTGCCCCACCCTGTCACGCCCATATTTGGGCATAAATCAAATTTCAAGGAACAGCTTTTGAAAAGGGTCACTCAAGGAACATTCATGCAAAGTGTGGTTGAAATTGGCCCAATGGTTACTGAGGAGAAGATGTTTAAAGATTTCAAAGTTAGAAACTGCCACGCCCATATTTGGGCATAAATCAAAATTTTGCGAAGAACTTTTAAAAGTGTAATCCAAAGGAACATTCATACCGAATTTGGTTGACATTGGCCCAATAGTTACTGACGAGAAGATGTTTAAAGATTTCAAAATCAAAAACTGCCACGCCAATATTTGGGCGTGAAACAAATTTCTGCGAACAACTTTTGAAAAGGGTCACACAAGGAACATTCATGCCAAGTTTGGTTGAAATTGGCCCAAAAGTTACTGAGGAGAAGATGTTTAATGATTGCAAAGTCAAAGCCACGCCAATATTTGGGCATAAATCAAAATTCTGCGAACAACTTTTGAAAAGGGTCACCCAAGGAACATTCATGCCAAGTTTATTTGAAATTGGCCCAATGGTTCCTGAGGAGATTTTTAAAGATTTCAAAGTAAAATTCTGCCCCACCTTGCCACGCCCATATTTGGGCATAAATCAAAATTACAGGAACAACTTTTGAAAAGAGTCATCCAAGGAACAATCATGCAAAGTTTGGTTGAAATTGGCGCAATGGTTACTAAGGAGTAGATGTTTAAAGATTTCAAAGACAAAAACTGCCACGCCCTGCCACGCCCATATCTGTGGGTCAATCAAAATTCCGCGAACAACTTTTCAAAGTGTCATCCAAAGAACATTCATGCCAAATTTGGTTGAAATTGGCCCAATGGTTACTGAGGTGAAGATGTTTAAAGATTTCAAAGTCAAAAACTGCCACGACCTGCCACGCCCATATTTGGGCATAAATCAAAATTCTGCGAACAACTTTTGAAAAGGGTCACCCAAGGAACATTCATGCCAAGTTTGGTTGAAATTGGCCCAATGGTTACTGAGCAGAAGATCCTAAAACATTTCTAAGTCGAAAAAACTGCCACGCCCTGCCATGCCTATATTTGGGCATAAATCAAAATTCCAGGAACAACTTTTGAAAAGGGTCACCCAAGGAACATTCATGCCAAGTTTGGTTGAAATTGGCCCAATAGTTACTGAGGAGAAGATGTTTAAAGATTACAAAGTCAAAAACTGCCCTGCCACGCCCATATTTGGGCATAAATCAAAATTTCGCGAACAACTTTTGAAAAAGGTCATCCAAAGAAACATTCATACCAAATTTGGTTGAAATTGGAACAATGGTTACTGAGGAGAAGATGTTTAAAGATTTCAAAGTCAAAAACTGCCACGCCCATATTTGGGTGTCAATCAAAAATCCGCGAACAACTTTTGAGAAGGGTCAACCAAGGAACATTTCTACCAAGTTTGGTTGAAATCCACCCAGTGGTTACTGAGGAGAAGATGTTTAAAGAATTGTTGACGCCTTCCGACGCACGCCGCACAACGCAGGGCGGACAAAAGGTGATACAAAAAGCACACCTTGAGCACGTTGTGCTCAGGTGAGCTAAAAATACTAGACATTCCCATTTTCAAATGCCGCGACAACCAGAGTTTTTGACGGAATTAAATTTTTTCAATAACTTTTAAAGAACTTCACCCAAGGAACATCCCTGCAAAGTTTCAGCTTGATTGGCCAACTGGTTTAGGAGGAGAAGATTTTTAAAGAAATTGTGGACGGACGGACAGACGGACCCAGGTGAGCTAAAAAAACACACTTGTCGCAGCAGTGCATATATATTCCAAGTTTCAAGCAGTCGTGTATAAAGCTTCATTCCAACAGAGATGTCCCCAAGCTATGATTAATATTTGTCACAAAAACACCAACACTAATAACACTAGGGTCCAGACGATAACTGACTTTTTGGCCCCGTGCGAGGCTAGGAAAGGATATAGTGGTATTAATTGTGTGAGAAAAATCCATTGTATGGATCTCAAGCCGCTGCGATATGACTCAAATACTGTTAAAAGTAGCGTTAAACCCAATTCAATCAATCAACCAAAGTCTAAGCCTTGTCGGTTGACGCGTTAAAGTTCTTCGTTTGTAGAGATATAACATATGTTCTATTAAATTCCTTTAACTGACCACTTAATAGTTGGAGCTCAATTGATTTAACGTACAGGCAGCTATGCGCCACTTATTGTTATCATCTGAATTCTAACAAACCCACATATAAGAGGGAGAGAGAAAAAGAGAGGTAAAAAGAAGATGATCGATTAACTTTTAATAATTGAGGGATCGCTGGCCATGCCCATTCAATCCGACAGGAAGTTCGACTTATATATCGAACGGCGTTACTTTGCAAACTTTATTGTCAGTAACATCTGACTAAAACTAAAGTAGATGGCTGGTGACCTTAATGTCGAAACTGCAGCTTGAATTAGTAACCGTGATCCGTGATGAAGAAAGTGACTTCCTGGGTACTTAAAAGAGCCATGTTATTTCAGGAAATAGTTTTATATTAATCCAAAATGCCACTCCGATATTCAAACTCTGGTTTGAGCAGAAGGTTTCGAGTTGCCTGATCGGTGTCAATAATTCCAGAAGCGGCTTCAAAATTAATCATCCTTTTTTAGTGCCGGGTCAAAAATAATATCGAGCACATTAAGTGGTCCATTTTAAAACACTTGTCGCCAATCTATTTGTTTTCTGTCTATCCATAAGTGTCAGCTCAATACTTTAATAAGTGCCTTTTTCAATTTAATGCACTTACACCAGTTTTGTAAAAGCAAACTTAGAAACTTCCTGGGCAATATCTAATACAGAAAGTACTACCGGAAACTCGTGTTTTTCATTCCAGACTACTTCCGGCGTGTTACCGTTTGGCAAATATAATACACACAACAAAGTAAATAGTGCAGAAGACTAATTAACAGCATGGACAACAAAAAAATGGGTAGAACATCGCCTGCTTCTGATCCAAATGCTTTTCGAACACAGTAACATCAGAATTCTATAGCTCCAGACGCCTTTTTACTAACCAGTATATAATTTACGAGAGGTGCTTCGGGGTATTAATCGCCAGACAGGCCTGAATTTTCTGATTACAAAGGCAGATTTGTTTTTTCGATAAAGCTTATCGATAAATGAATCTTGTCACCGAAACTTAGTAGTATATTTCTGAGAAATAAAATTCCAACTGTTTCATCATCATCCATATAAGGCCCATGAAAAACTGATCAAAAGTTTTCACCTGTATGAAACCGACGGTAAATGGAAATTTGTTCGAAAGCAAACCTTCGAAACTACAGCTTGAATATGTAACTGTGATCCGTGACGAAGAAAATAACTCCTTTGGGACTTTATAGAGCCATGTTATTTCAGGAATGAATTTTATATTAATCCAAAATGCCACTTAGATATTCAAATCTGGGCATATTCATCATCCGATCAAAATTCTTTGAAGGAATCTCGAAAAGGGTCACCCTAGGATTATTCTTGTAAAATTTGGTTGAACTCCATCTAACTGTTTCTGAGAAGATTTTTACAGGATATGGATCTAGCCCCGACCATTAAAGTTTTTATCCGATCAAATTTTTTGAAGGAATTTTGATAAATGATCATCCAAGGATCATTTCTGTGAAATTTGGTTAAATTCCGTTCAGTACTTTCTGAGAAGATTTTTAAAGGAAAAGGTTTACGTACAAACGGACGGACGGATGGACGCCCGCACGACGGACACAACGCCATGACAATAGCTTCGCTGGCAAGTGGAGCTAAAAAACCACCCCTTCTCTCTAGGGAAGAGTATGAGGCAATTATTTAACTGGTCATTAAATAATTTGATTGACATCGGGTGAATTGTTCATGGATTACCTGGTACACAAAGACCCATAGACACTTACACCAAAGTTATTTCGGTTCCGAGTTAGAATCGTCCTGACAGAGTATTCACAGGTAAAAGTGAAAAAATCGCTGATTATCAATATAAATGCTGCATATTATCAAATGAGCTGTAGTTGAACGTTTATATCGAGGAACCAGCAGAAATATCGAAGTCCACTTCCAGTCTGAATGAATGATTTGTCAATAGAGTTTTACACCGACAGCGGCGGTCCGTCAATTAGGAGTCAGATAATTCATCTCGTCCTCACTTCAAACTGACAAACCGTGCGACGAATCCACAAAGGAAATTACAGATAATTGAGATTATTGTTTGAACAGTACCTAAATCATATACATGTATTAGATGATATGAAGCATTGATTCAAGCAATTTGCTCTTTCCCCTCGATGTTTATCTCGACCAATTTGTTTTGTTGCTTACATTCAACAAATCTTGCAAGCGGACTCCAACACAGTGACACTTTTAGTTGTCCCAAGAAACATAACTTTGGAAAAATTGGGGAAAATGAGGAAATTGCTTGGCACAAGCAATTTCTTTATTATCCACAATGTTTTCTATTCCAATAGACAGAATTTTTTTTTTATTTCATCACCAAAATATTGTGGTCTGCTACTTCTCCTAATTTTGACCTGTCCAAAATTATGTTGTATGGTAATGGTTTAAAGAGGAACAATATATAAATCTTTAGTGGGCAACTTAAATGTCATAGCTACAGCTTGATTAAACTGTTGCCATGATACAACTAACGACGGATCTATTTAATATTCAGAACCCCAGGGAAGAAAGCAATACCTCCCGTTAAAGGAACAAGAGGTTCGCAGAGTGGCGCATATACACCCGAGGGGGCTTGTAAGTAAAATATATAATTCTGAATTGTCTAATAAACAACTTGACATCATAAAGATGTTGCAATTTACTTTAATTCAACTTGAAATTATAGGAGGAGTAACAACGTAATTTAAAACTATTTCGCAAATCAAGGGCAGATAATTCCAAATAATTTGAAGGTTCAAAATAATTTTAACTCATCATTGTAAAACTAAAATTTGGAGTAGGGAAAATGCTATAAACTGGCTTTTTGAACAAAGTGGAAATAACAAATTAAAGAAACCAAATCTGATTATGTTCAATAAATCATTAATTTTTATTGGAATTCAGGAAAACAAACAATATTTTTTTCATTTATTATTATGCATACATAGGTTTCGTTGACTGTTTCAAGAATTTGTCACTCACGTTGATGTATCACTAGTTTTAGAACAAATGTAAATGAATTCATTTCCAACAATTTAACCTGACAAATCATAATGTAGAATTCCCTTGAGCAAAACATTGTGAGGAAAGGGGAGATTGCTTACTGCAAGTAATTTCTCCTTTTCTCACAATCCTTTCTACCCTAAGATGCACTTATTTTTCTTTTGTGTACTCTAAAACTAGCTTTTGTAACATCTTTCAATTCCAACCAATCTAGAATTTTGTTGTCTAGTAATGGGCTAAGAGATAAATAGAATATACTTGTTTTCATTCAGGAATGAAATTAAAAACTGCAGACGCTTCAGCTCCTGTATCACTCCAAAGGCATGAATGTACTGATTAAGCAAATTTTTTCATGAAATCGATATAAACTGAATATAAGGAAAATATATCTAAGTCTCTGAAATCTTTGAAATAGTTCTAAAGAAGCATTTCAAACTTTTTTATTGTTTTTGAAAAGTCAAGTCAAGTTATGTGATATTCATTTACTAGGTCAGATAAAATCTATAAACGAAATTTCAAAATGTTCACTGTATACCATATATTGACATAAGCCACAACCACAGTAGCCCTGTTTTTCAACCAATCAAAATTATATGAAGAAATCTGACTAACATTCATATGTGAAATTTGGTTGAAATCCATCACAAGCTTTCTGAGAAATGATCAAAGTTTTCAGTTAATACCATATACAGAAATTAACCCTGCCCATTAGACATATCTTTTATACGATCAATTTTTTTTTATAATCTGATAAAGGATCACAGAGGGATCAATCAGATAAATTTGATTTAATTCAACCAACTGTTTCTGAGATAAAGAATTTCAAAGCTTTCACCATATATGGAAGTTAGCCCCACCCATTAAAGCCATGTTTTCATATGATCAAACTTCTTTGAAGGAATCTGATAAAGGGTCACCCAAGGATCATTCCTGTGAAATTTGGTTGAAGTCAATCCACCAGTTTCATATTTTTTAACCTATTAAAATTCCTTAAAGGAATCTTAGGATCATATCTATGAAATTTGGTTGAAATCTGTTCAGTACTTTCTGAGGAGGAGATTTTCAAAGAAACAGTTTACGGACAGACACACACACAGCAGACTCCACTCCATGACATTAGCCCTCTGGCTTTCAGCCAGTGGGGCAAAAAAAAAAAATCACACTTAATGGAACTGCACAGAGAATTGCTACACAAGCATAATTAGGTTTTTAGTTTCACTTCTTAACCCTTTCCCGTTTTTTGAAATTTTAGACTGGTCCAAATTGAAAGAGGTTGCAGACAACAATGAATATTGGATGCAATTTGAATTCAAACCATCTAATGTGGTAGAAAATATTGTGGGAAAAGGAGAAATTGCTTGTTACAAGCAATTTCTTCTTTTTCCACAATGTTTTCTCAAGTTTGAAATCACAGCAACGTATAATCCCGTGTTTGAACGGGAAAGGGTTAATTGAAACAACAAAATATTCTCTTCATTTCTTAAAATCTTACTTCATCAGCTATATACCAAACAAGACTTTTAAAAAAAAAAGTTTACACCAGTTTGATACAGATGGTAAATGGAAATACTTTTTGCGCAAGCATACATAGTCATGTTTTCTTTTTTTTTCATGAATGTATGAAACAAATTATTCAGACTATCAGAATGCAGAAACTTGATGAATACGACTAGAATTGATGCTTTTGGTTGGCTAATGTTGCTATGTATTTGCAATAAATCTCTTAAAAATAAAAATGATGAAAGTTTACTTATACTTGCAGTTCTGACAATTCTTGAAACAAGTTATCATGGCTATAAATGGAATGTAACAATTAAATATCAACTTAAATAAATGGACTTTATATAATTATACAGTATTTTAGCACATTTCAATTATGAATAATTTTTCTTAGAGTTATAATTAAAAATTATTTTAAACACTACTAAGTATATCATAACAATATTTGATAGAGATATCAAATTCAAGTGTTGAGAGCTAGACTACAATAAGTGTTAACCCACTACCAGGTGACAAAATTTTAACATGGCCCAAATTCAAAGAAGGTGCAGACGGTAAATTTTGGTTGACGAAATTTTAACAAGAATGCCATAGTCACAATATACGCCGCCACTTTGCTGCTGTTTCACGAAAATAATTGAAGACACTATTTATTTTGACCGAACCAAATTCAAAACATTTGCAAGCTTCATTTAAATCAAGACAAAAAGTTAGGAGGAGTTGCATTCACAAGGCTGCAATTTCAATAAGCCCCAGAGACTAAGTTTTAAGGGGACATAAGTCAGGGAAAAATTTATTGAACCATAAAATCCTTACTTCATGCACATCTACCAATTAAGGTGATAACACTGACAAAGTTTCAAAAAGATCCAACCAGAAACTTAGGAGGAGTTGTGCTCACGAGAAAAGTGGGCTTATGTACTTACGTACATACAGACGGACGGACAGATGGACGGACGGACAGACAAGATGATGCCAAATATACATCCGCCTCCAGGGGGCATATAAAAAAGGTTTGTCAATTTTGATTAAAAAATTTTTTGGACTCCTGGCTTAAAAAACATTTTGGGAATAGAAGACATTGATTATTACAAACAATTTCATCTTTTTTCACAACATTTCCCAAAACAGGTCATAATAAAGGAGGATTTAAACCATACTTTCAGATAATTTTACATTAGAAATGATTTCATTGCCATGTCAATACATACATGAAATTACCAAAACATTTTAAACCCAAAGATTCCTAATTGAGCAATATTGGCAATATATATAGAATCATTAGTGCCAAATTACTAGCTTTTGCCTGAATTGTGATGATCTACATATTTTTTAACCCTTTCCTGTACAATCATTGGTTTTAAAGTCCTTGTGATTTTATACTTGGGAAAACATAGTGGGAAAAGAAGAAATTGCTTGTTACAAGCAATTTCTTCTTTTTCCACAATATTTCTACCCTACTGAAAGGTTATTTTACATATTAAATCCACTTTAAATTTTCGTCTGCAAAACCTTTGAATTTGGACAGGTCTACAAAATTTTGAAACAGGAAAGGGTTATTGCTATTTGGTTGACAATATAAATTTTTCAGTAGATTATCATTTGATAATTGAGCCTGTGCGTGACATTTCCAACCATTTCATGGGTGCGTGGCTTGCATACATTGAGCACCCTGGACAGCCTTTCGGGGCAATTAGAATATTCGCTGATTGTTTAAAGAAGCTTTGGGTCAGTATCTATCTACAGAGCACAGAGTGAAGACTCTGATCATACTGTGCGGATGCACAGGCTGATCTGAGACTTTACTTGGCGCACATGTGTAATGGTTGGAAATGTCACGCACACGCTCAATTTTGCTTAAAAGCAGTGAAATTATCAAAATGATTGACTCACTAATTTGGTAGATTGATGCCTAATTCCATTTTTAGGGCACTACTAAATGTCCCCTACAATTAGCCAAAGACACTGATAATGTCATAATGTTGAGATGTAGAAATACCTCTGATCCAAAAGGATAATATATTAGTCTATTTTTGCATAAATGAAATAGAATGATTGTTCGTTTATCATGTACAATCAATTTATCTTTCATTTCATGAGCAACTTAAGCATATTTTCACTTGTTGCTCCACCACTTGAGAAAAATACATTTTGTTAATTGACTCAATGAAAGACAAGAGGCCCATGAGGGCCTGAGACACTCTACGGGTTATCAAGTTTTCCGTTACAGAAATCTGATATTTAAGGAAGTTAATTGCTCAAAGAAGAATGCATAAAGAAAAAAAAAGGGCTTTATCCCCTTTATCATTTTAAGCAACAGTCCTCAAGGCCACTTTTCCCATGTTTCATGAAGGATCCACTCCATTTCCAAAAGAAAGTTACCTTATGACCCTACAATCATTCTGTGAATATTTCATCAGAATCTGACAATAATTGTCGACTTGTGGAAACAATCCTTATGATGGTACAAACATTCTGTGAAAGTTTGAACAGAATCTGATGAAAACTGCAGACTTTATCTTGGTGTAAAATTCTTAAAATAAAATTTTCATAAGGCTCCTTTTCCTGTGATACTTGAAGGATCAGGTCTCATGTCAGCATGAACAATTGTGATTATTGTACAATGATTCTGTGAAGGTTTGAATAAAATCCAATGAAAGCTCTGGACTTGGTTACAAGGCTTATAGATAAAACTCTCAAAAGGCCTCTTTTCCCAAGATACTAGACAGATCACGCCTAATTTGAAAAGAAAGAATCCTCATGAAGGAATAATCATTCTGTGAAAGTTTTAACAGAATCTGATGAAAACTGTTAACTTTATTGTGGTACAATGATTTTAAAATTAAATTTCATAATGCTCCTTTTCCTGTGATACTTGACGGATCAGGTCTAATGCAAACATCAACAATCATTATTATTGTACAATTATTCTGTAGACGTTTGAAGAAAATTCGATGAAAACTCTGGACTTGGTAACAAGGATTTATAAATGAAATTTTCATAAGGCCCCTTTTCCTGTGTTTCTTGACAGTTCAAACCCTGTTATGAAAAGAATGATAGTTATGACCATCCAATCATTCTGTAAAAGTTCAACAAAATCTGATCAAAGCTGTGGGCTTCATTGTGTTAATAGGGTTTTATTAATTGAATTTTCATATAGCCCCTTTTCCCATGTTACTTGATGGATCTGAACAAATTCCAAAGGGAACTCTTCTTACAAAAGTATAATTATTCTGTTTGAGTATAAAGACAACCCCCATCTCATCTGTGGACTTACAAGCATTTATTAAGATTTTTTTAATTGAATTTTCCTACGGCCCCTTTTTCCTATGTTTCTCTATGGATCAGACCCAATTTGAAAGGAACAATCCCTATGATGGTACAATCATTATGTGAAAGTGATGTGTTAACTAAGATTTTTTTTATTAAATTTTCATGAGAATTTGTTGAAAACTATGGACTCTGTTGTGTTTACGAGGACTTTTTCAATCCAGTTTTTATCGGGCCCCTTTTTCCCGTGGTCCTTGACTGATCATACCCAATTTCGAAAGGAACTATCCTTATGATGGTACAATCATTCTGTGAAAGTTTGAAGAGAATCCAATGAAAACTGTGGACTCTTATCGCGTAAATGAGGATTTTTTTAATTAAGTTTTAATAAGGCCCCTTTTCCTGTGTTTCTTGGCGGATCTGACCCATTTTCAAAAGGAAGGATCCTTATGATCATTCTTAGAAAGTTTGAAGAGAATCCGATGAGAACTGTGGACTCTATCACGTAAACGAGGATTTTTAATGGAATTTTGATTAAATTTTCATAAGGCCCCTTATCCAATGTTTCTTGACGGATCATATAAAATTTTGAAAGGAACGATCCTTATGTTCGTAAAATCATTCTGTGAAAGTTTAAACACAATTTGATGAAAACTGTGGACTCTAAGAGTGTTAACGCGGATTTTTTAATTAATTTTTCATAAGGCCCCTTTTCACATGTTTCTTGACGGATCATACCCATTTCTGAAAAGGAACGATCCTTATGATAGACAATCATTCTTAGATAGTTTGAAGAGAATCCGATGAAAACTGTGGCCTCAATCGCGTAAACGAGGATTTTTAATTGATTTTTCAATTAATTTTTCATAAGGCCCCTTTTCCCATGTTTCTTGATGGATCATACCCATTTTAGAAAGGAACGATCCTAATGATCTGTGAAAGTTTGAAGAGAATCTGATGAAAACTGTGGACTTTATCACGTAAACCAGGATCTTTTAATTAAGTTTTAATTAGACCCCTTTTCCTGTGTTTCTTGACAGATCTGACCCAATTTCGAAAGGAACGATCCTTATGATGGTACAATCATTCTGTGAAAGTTTGAAGGGAATCAGAAGAAAACTGTGGACTCTATCGAGTAAACAAGGAGTAGTTTAACGGCTGGACGCCGGACGGACAGACGGACGACTGGACGGACGCACAGACGCCGGACAGGAAAAAGCCATCGCTATAGCACTAGTGGCCTTTGGCCAGGAGAGCTAAAAATTAGTCCAAATTGAAAGAAGTTGCAGACAACAAATTAAAGTTTATGAAATTTTAGGATTTCAACTTTCTTTGTAGAAAACATTGTGGACAATAAAGAAATCGCTTTAAACAAGCAATTTCTTCATTTTCAAAGATGATTTCCAAATTGTTTATCTTGAGGGGTGTGAAAAGTGTTAACATATGGGAATGGGTAAAATTTTATTCAATTAAACCCTAAACTTGTAATCTAAAACGGATCAAAACTTGGCACATTTCTTCAATGTCCACAATGTTTTCTACCAGAAAAGGTGGCAATTTTCTAAATTCTACCAGCTAAATTTTGTTGTCTACAACTTCTTTCAATTTGGACAAGTCTAAAATTTTGTCATCAAGAAATGGGTTAATAGATGACTTGTTCAACAAATTGAGTACTGCATGACCACTCAATCCAAATTGTCTACAAATTTGAAATAGTTCACAATGAGCCTTGTTAAGGGGTGGACACAAGACACATGGTGGTCACAATTAAACCATTCCCACACAATGACTCTTTTAAATGTCCCTCAGTATGAACGTTTTGGAATACATTGTAGAAAATGATAAAAAATACTCAAAATCCACAATGTTTTCTATCCCAAAAGACATTTTTTTTTTTATAGATTTCATCAGTTTAAAATTGTTATCTTCAACTAATTTGAATTTGGACTGGTCTAAAATTTGATTGTGGAGGAATGGGTTAACTCACCTTGTCCTCAGGTGAGTTACAAATAAATACAAAACATGCCCAATCAGTTTAATTACAAACAATAAATGATATGTAAATTGAGATTCTCTAAGTATTGAAGATTCCCTCTTCCCTAACAATGTATCACATTTATACAAATAACAAGTCATGGTCCCATTTAACCCATTCCCACACAATGAAGTTTTTTGACGCCACTCAAAGGCTATTTGGAAAACATTGTGTTAAATTGAAAAATTGCTTGCAACAAGCAGCTTCTTCAATTTACACAATTTTTCTACCAAGAAAGTTAAAGAAATCTAAAATTCCATAAACTTTTAATTGTCGTCTGCAACTCCTTTCAAATTAGACCAGTCTAACAACTTACCGTCTTGTAATGGGTTAAACCAAGTTCATGCACAAATGTACACTTAACCCATCACTAGATGACAAAATCTTAGACTGGTCCAAATTGGTTGAAGTAGGCTGCTGACAAAATACAGGACTGTGTGTGACATTTCCATAATTTCACATGAAGATGAGAGACAGGCATTGATTAGGGTAGACTTCCTATGCATTTCAACCCATTCCTACTCATTGATTTTTTTTGCTGACCCTTGCAACAAACAGTTGTGAAAAAAAATTGTTTAAAATGAAGAAATTGCAAGTAAATGTTCCTAAAATCTAAAATTCCATAAGCATTTATTTGTCATCTGCAACTCCTTTCAAGTTGGACCAGTCTAGAATTTTGCCATCTGGAAATGAGTTAAGTCAGTAGCTATTTACAGAGTGAAGACTCTGATCAGGCAGTGCAGATTATCCATGTCTTTACTTAAAAAGGCTCAAATAATAACATGCATGTAACAGTAAAAATTTTTGTAGAAAAAAATGTGATGAAGTTATAGCATCTTGATTTTATGCAAGGTTATTTCTTCAAATTTTCTTATATTTTCTTGAAATATTGTCTTAAAAATTTCAAATTTTCTCTATTAACTGTTTGGGCTTTATTTTTCAAGAAAATCACATCTTGGCATCCCAGGAGGACTTATAGATAACAAACAATAAGTGATTAACATGTCAACAAGATCAGAGAATAGCATTTATAAACAAGAGTGCCATAGTCACAATGTACGCTGCCACTTTGCTGCTGTTTCACGAAAAATCCACTCAAAAAGCCAGAGACTAAGTGTTAAGGGGCATAACTCTTGCAAAAATCAATGAACCATAAAATCCTTGATTCATGTACATCTACAAATTATGGTGTTGACATTGACCAAGTTTCATTTAAATCAAGACAAAAAGTTAGGAGGAGTTGCGTTCACAAGGCTGCAATTTCAATAAGCCCCAAATACTAAGTTTTAAGGGGGCATAATTCAGGGAAAAATTAATGAACCATAAAATCCTTACTTCATGCACATCTACCAATTAAGGTGATGTCACTGACAAAGTTTCAAAAAAATCAAACCAGACTTAGGAGGAGTTTTGCTCACAAGAAAAGTGGACGTACGTACAGACGGATCAATGGACGGACAGAAGGAGAAGAGGACGTAAATATACGATCGCCTCCGGCGTATAAAAACTATGTGAGAAAAAGAAGAAATAAGTTGAAACAATTTTTTTCTCAGTTTTCTACCTCTTTAGAACATTCATTTACTAAGTAATTTGATCAGCAAGCTAGGACTATCTGATATTTTTATATCTGAAATAACAATTTTTATTTGATATTTTAAAAAATCTTTGTCTACTATGGTAGAGAACATTGTGAATAATGAAGAATTTGCTTGTGACAAGCCATTTCTTCATTTTCCACATTTTTTGCAAAACATATTCTTGGGCGCTTCAAATAGCAGGACAGTGTGGGAATGGGTTAAGACAGGGTTAAACTCTAAGATTACATGGCAAATGGTTATCAGAAATGTCATTCATCCTTTTACATAAACATAATTTGTTCACAAGATATACATATAAAACAGTTAAAATAATACTTAAAACTATATAAAACAATACATGCTTGTGAAACACAAATGCCATGGGATTTTTCTTCTTCAAAAGTTTGACCTTAATAATGGACCATGACCTTGTTAGATGACCTTGACGCTAAAAAAAATTTGAGTTTTGTTGAGGAGTGACCATTGTATCTTGAGCAGTTTTGCAGTACGCTGAATTGTTTGGTTTTTGTTAGGTTTTAAACGGACAGAAAGAAGAATAGGATCAAACAGACAATAGTGAAACAATATGTTACCCTTCTTATGATTGAGGGCTAGAACATTTTTTCTATTTCTATATTTGCTTCCCATATCAACAACAAAGTTTTATTTGGTCATATATTATTGAGGTCTAGGACATTTTTCTATTTATATATTTGATTCCAATATCAACAACAAAGTTTTATTTGGTCATAAATACACAGGAATTTAGCACATGTTTACTCATTACAATACTGTCTATCAGAAAATCAATTGACCAATCAAATCATTTGTTTAGACCTTCTGTCGTATATTTTAACCATTTTGTCTGTGTGTTACTTTACACATTAACAGATGACAACAAAATTTCAGACTTATCCAAATAATAAGAAAATACTGACAACAACTTTTCAGTACAGGAATTTTAAAAATTCTTTGTTTTTCTGGGTAGAAAAAATTGTGGTAAATGCTTTTAGCCACTAAAAATCTCAACCTATTCTCGGAAAACGCTGCATTTTGACTCCACTCAACATAAGAAGGTTAAGAAAGAAAATGGAAAATGAGGAAAGACAAAATATATACAATTTAACCCATTCCCACACACTGAATCTTTAGACCGGTCCATGGACAATTGAGAGAAGATGCCAACAATAATTTAATATTTTGATTTTTTAAAATCCTTGCGTCTCTGGGTAGAAACCAAATTGGAATATGCAGAAATTGCTTGTAACAAGCAATTTCTGCATTTTCCACATTTTTTTCAAGAACTATTTTCTGGGGGGGGGTAGAAACGAGGGATTGTGTGGGAATGGGTTAATAAACTTTACATTGTCATTTGCAACTTCTTTCAAATTGGATCGGTCGAAAATTTTATTGTCTGGTAAAGGGTTGATCTAAAGAATGTTTTGTCTCAGAAAAATAAAATAGAATGTTGGTGAAAAGAACAAACATCAGATCTATATATTAACCTTTCTAGAATAATCAATTTTTTTAATCCTAGTGATTATTACTTGAGAAACATCATGGGAAAAGAAGAATTTGCTTGTAATAAACAATTTATTCTTTTCCCACAATATTTTTTACTCTATAGGTTGATTACTTTTCGCTCACTTTAAATTGTTGTCTGTAATTTCTTCAAACTGGACAAGACTAAAATTAGGAAAGGGTTGAATTTTGGTCAAGCTATGTAATTCATTTGTAAAGGGTAAAAGAGAAAATTCAAATAATTCCATTTTTTCCATTGATTGATTGATTGTATGGAGTTTAACGCCACTATTAACAATATTTCAGTCATATCGCAGCTGGAGCACCTAACAATGGATTCCTGGTATTTCTCACACCAGTACTGCCACTACATCCTGTCCTAGCCTCCAGCTGCTATCCCGTTTTAGGTTTTCGATTATCCGCCCATTGGTGAGAGACAAATGTCGGAAAGGATATGTGCCGCCCACCGGGGATCAAACCCATAACATCCCATGATTGAAGAAAAGGAGTCTGATGCCCTGCCGACTGCGCTATGACCGCAGCCCCATTTTTTCAAATCTAATTTTTGAAATGGAATATCACTGAATAATGTGATACAATAGGAAAAGTTTGTTATTGCATCACCACACTATCTCTCATTTCCCCAAAAGAATAAAGACAACTAGAAAGCCTTATGTGACCACCTCTGTTAATGCATTCCCGAACAATGACACTTTTTCCCACCCCTGAGAAGAAAGCTTTTGAAAGCATTATGGTAAATGGGGAAATTGCTTCTTACAAGTAATTTCTTCATTTTCCACAATATTTTCTACAAAATATTTGAATTTGGATCATTCTAAAATTTTGTTGTCTGGTAATAGGTTAAGCAGATAAGCAACAAATATCAATTAGTGATTTAGTGGCCATAACCAAAACTCTCTTTCAAAGACAAAACATGTTTCAAAACAAGAGCCGTCGGAGGTGGATTATGCTCACCGAATAAGGCTTTTGTCACAGAACTATATACCATTATTGGACAAAAAACTTTTTATTGAATGCAACTATAGTTTGAGAGTTTAGTTCACAAGAAATTTGGAAGTTTGACAAACATTGAAGGAAGCTGTTTGGCTTTACAGGCCTGATTCTAGTAAAATTCAATATCATTATATGGTAAAGGGTTAAATATTTTACCTTCACTATCCAAGTTATCAATGAAAAATGTTTCCATACAAAAAATGAAGACTCTAACTTGAGTAGTCTTGCAGAAACAATAGACTGATTTATTTTAGAATAGGATATATAGAAAATGTAAAGCTACATGGCATTAAGCCCCTTTTTAGCATGGTAAGGCTCATTGGGTCAAAAATTGAAATAAAAATTACCTAGGGCTTTTAATGAACAACATTTATGTAAAGTAACAAGAAATTTTGGCAATAAGTGTAGGAGGAATATTTGAAAATTAATGACCTTGAAAATTTGACCTTGACCAATTACCTTGAACTTAGTACCAACAGAAAGTCCATGTTATAAGCAATGCACATGTAATATATGAAGGCTATATCACTTACCATTCTTTACTTATGGGAGATGTTAAAGTTAAAATTTTCGAAATTTTGACATTGAGAAATGACCTTGACAGCTGACCTTGAACCTCATACCAACAAAAAGGTCATGTCATAAGCAATGCACATGTAAAATATGAAGAGTGTGTCACTTACCATTGTAAACTTATAGACAATTTTAAAGTTAAGCTTTTGACCTTGAGAATGACCTTGAACTTGACAGATGACCTTGAAATTAGTACCAACAGAAAGTCCATGTCATAAGCAATGCACATGTAAAATATGAAGGCTTTATCACTTACCATTGTATACTTATGGGCTCTGTTAAAGTTATTTTTTTTTAAATTTTGACCTTGACAGATGACCTTGACCTTGACCTATGACCTTGAACTTAATTCTAACAGAAAGGTCATGTCATTAGCAATGCACATGTAAAATATGAAGGCTATATCACTTACCATTGAAAACTTATAGACAATGTTAAAGTTAAAATTTTCAAAATTTGACCTTGAGAAATGAAATTGATCTTGACAGATGACCTTGAACTTATAACCAACAGAAATTCCATGTCAAAAGCAATACACATGTGAAATATGAAGGTTATATCACTTAACATAGTAAACTTATAGACAATGTTTAAGTTAAGATTTTCTAAATTTTGATCTTCAGAAAAGACCTTGACCTTGAATGATGACCTTGAACTTGGTACCAACAGAAATGGTTGGTCACAAGCAATGCACATGTGAAATATGAAGACTTCTTCTGTAACCAATCAAAAGTAATTGCCAATTTTAGTTTTTGAGGGGGAAAAAGACAGTTAACATAAAGGTAATAACATTAAGGCCCCTTTTCCCATGACGCATTTTTTTAACAAAAATTCCTGTTAGTTTAAGGTCAAGGGGATCTGATTTGCTACTCAAATATGAAATTTCATGAAATTCTAACAATTAGTCTTTGAGAAATTGGCAAAAAACTAGTTTTTACATTAAGGCCCACCTCTTTCCATGACCCAGCCTTGAAATAAGAAAAGTCAAAAAAGAAATTTCCTAGGAAGATTATATATGAAGTTTCGTCCAATTAAGCCCAAGGGTTGCTGAGATATGACTTCGGACGGACAGGCCGGTGACTATATGCTCCCGAAAAAATTTTTTCGGGGAGCATAATAAAGTAAATATATTTAAATATTGTAACTAAATACTTTGTTGTTGGAACATATAATAGTTTCGATGAAATTATACTACTGAGTTTGAACAAACACAAGATTAAGTTGGAATTCTTCAATAATTCATGTATACCATTAATATACTTCAAATATTTCACACAGAAAGTGCATTGACCCATTCCCACTCATTGACAGTTTTTTCTCCCCTCTAGAAAAATTATTGTTCCACAATTTTTTCTAACCAGAAAGTTTCATGCAGTTTGAATTTTCGTCTGCAACTTCTTACAATATGGACTAGTCTAAAATTTCAAAATCAGGTAATGGGTTAAGTGACCATTCCCTCAAGCAACAACGTTTTGGTAGTTCCTTGAGGTGTAGCAGATAAAAAATTTATGGTATATACTTAATTTTTGAGATTGGAAAATTTCTGAACTAAATCCCCCCCCCCCCTATTTTACATAACTTGAAAATGTACACCAAAAAGGTAAGAAAAGACATGAAAATATCTAATAGCATTGATTTTGGTTTTGACCTTTCCTGTTGTTTTTTTTTCAAAATTTTAGACTGGTCCAAGTTGAAAGAGGTTGCAGACGACAATGAAAATTGTGTGCATTTTGAAATGAAGCCATCATATGTGGTAGAAACTATTTGGAAAAAAGAGAAAGCGCTTAATACAAGCAATTTCTCCTTTTTCCACAAAGTTTTTTCAAGTATAATATCAGAGTGGTGTAAAATCCCGAATTCGTACAAGAAAGGGTTAAAATTTTGTCTAAATTCTATTGTTTCTTCTCGTTGATTGATGAACATTTATCTTTTCCATTATTTGATATACTGCTTTATGCAAAAATCAGCCCTCTTACAAAACAAAAACAAGAGGACCATTGGCCCTAGTGCGCTCACTTGAGATAAAGGCTCTTCATCTTCCAACAGTCAAATTTAAAGTTACCAAATGGCAAAATTTTATTTCTAGATTGAAAGGTCCAGTTGCAGACACAAATTACCTTCTGGGTCAAGAGGAGAAGATTCTCTTAAAATATTTTTACTTTTGTCACCAATGTCATCATGACAGAGGATTTTTCATCCGATTTCAATTCTTTCAGTCAGCTTTAAAGGGGGCCATCTAAGGAACATTACTGCCAAATTTGGTTGAAATTAGCCCAGTGGCTTAAGATGAGATTTTGTTTTAAGACATTGTTGGCAGATGAAGCATGACAGATGATACATTGGTGATCACAACAGCTCACTTGAGAGCTTTGTACTCTGGCAAGTTAAAAATTAACAAAAAAAGAAAAAGGCAATGACGTATGAAAATAAGTATATAAAATAAATGACAGTATCCCAAACCATATTTTATAATACTAGAAAAAATAAATAAGAAATACATTTATACATCAGGTAAAAAAAAGAATAAACAAAATATGATTAAATAATGTTCACAGCATGTAAAAGGCCAGATATGTATCAGATCTGAAGATAGTCCATGTTAAATATTTTTGGGCATCAGACGACATGTTATTTCACCGTTGTCTTTATGAAAAATATTCAGCCTTACCTCAATTTTGAAATAGAGAGAGCAGTGTAATTTAGAATTCACTTTTAGATTGAAAGCATATTGTTTTTCAAATAATTCACTTGCAAACAAAACTTTTAAATGATTAATTAATTACAACAAAACAAAATGTTAGACTCCTCTTAATTCCAAGACATTTTAGATGACAATTACTAGCTGATGAAATTTGAATCAACCTTTAGATTTTGAGGTAGAAAACAGTGTGGAAAATGAAGAAATTGCCTGTAACAAGCAATTTCTTCATTTTCTGCAATGTCTTCATTTTTTTTCCCTTGGGGGCATCAAAGTGTTAAACTTACACAATGGCAAGGCCATCTCCCTATAACTTAAGGTCATTAATTTGTTTTACAAATAATGATGAGCAAAATATTGAGAGCGTTCTATAGATATTGATTGTATGTTTGTAAATGTTGTACAAGTTTTGAGATATAAAATATGTAAGTTTCAAGAAAACGGGACAAACAACATGAAATAACAAGATGTGCATGTGAAAAACAGAAATAAAATATTGATGGATCAGAGCAAAACAGTTGTAACTGCCTATATGTTTAAAGGCAGTTACAACTGTTTTGTGCTGAGCCATCGTCATGACCATCGTTATTTCCTTGCAATCCTTCATAGTATTGTGGTCCAGGTTATATATAAAAAATATTATGTTATAGTATTGATCCTACACCCAGTATTGGATCCCAGCTGTGTAGAAACACATTAATATTTTTGGTGAGACCAAAGGGTTAGTACAATAACAAATATTCAAAAGTTTTGATGAGGGTTGTGAAAAAGCGGAAACGTATGTGAATGGGTTAAACCACCCATCATTATACAGATATGAGTATATTAAGGATATGACCAATTATGGTTGAAATGTCTGTTATGTGATGATCATGGAATGAATATAAAAGGAATGGTGATGTAACTGGTCTGTATTACTTGGTTTTCTTTCTACCTGGTACTGTATTGGAGTCTAACTTCAACTCTTTATATTGTATCTGAAAGAAGAACAAAATGATTTTTGAGAAGAAGAAACAACATAGTAGTCAATTTTAGGAATGACCTTGGTAAGGGACTTTCATCCTATCAGATGACTTTGACATCAACATACGTAGATCCTTTATGAGATAATGTTCTTTGATGTGGAAATATTAATTTTCTCCACTTGTCCCTGAGAAGGGTAAGACATGTGTTTCTACTTGTCAAGAATTAAAATGAACTTGTTCACAAAAATTTGAAGGAAATTATTTGAAACTAGAGGCGCTTGAGCACCCAATTTGCTCCACCAGCCTGTATAAACTTACCATTTCTGAGAAATTTGATTGAAAACCATCCTCCAATTTGTAAGAACAAGATTTTCAAAATATACCATATATGGACATAAGCACACCCATAAATACCATAAATTTCAAGTGAACCATATTTTATGAAGGAGTCTGACAAAGAGTAACCCAGAGATCATTTCTATGAAATTCGGTTGAAAACTATAGCATGTTTTTTGAGAAGATTATATTAGTTTTCACTGTATTCAAGATATGGAAATTAGCCTCGTCCATAAAAGCCATGTTACCATCCAATCAATTTTTTTATGGAATCCGATAAAAGGTCATCAGAGGATCATTCCAATGAAATCTGGTTGAAATCCATCCATTGGTTTCTGAGAAAAAAAAATTCAAGTTCTCATCATAAATGGAAGTTAGCCCTGTTCATTAATGTCAAGTTTTTCATCCAATCAAAATTCTTTGATGGAATCAGATAAAAGGTCACCAAAGGGTAACTCAAGTGAATTTAGTTGAAATCCATCCATCAGTTTCTTTGAATAAGATACTTTATATGGAAATTAGCCCTGCCCATTAACCCACTCCAACACAATGACGCTTTTAAACGCTCCTCAATATGAAAGCTTTGGAAACCATTGTGGAGAATGAAGAAATTGCTTGTAACAAGCAATTTCTTCATTCTCCACAATATTTTCTACCCAGAAACTTGAAAAAATCTAGAATTTCATAAACTTTAAATTCTCGTCTGCAGCTCCTTCCAATTTAGACAAGTCAAAGTTTTTATCATGTGGGAATAGCTGACAGCCACTGTTCCATCCAAACAATTTTTTAAGGAATCTGATAAAGGTCAAATAAGGGTAATTCCTGTGAAATTTTGTTGAATTCTGTACTTTCTCAGGAGAAGATTTTAAAATAAAAGTTTACTGACACACTGATGCATGCACACATGAATGACTCATAATGGAAGCAACACCGTGACAATGCCTTGCAGTCAAGCTAAAAATTGTTGTTAATGAAGAAAACGCTGGACTCCTTTAATATAAACACTGAAATATAATGGGTAATTTTTTTCAATTTCAAGATTTTCCACAATTTTAACTTGTCCCTGGACAATTGGACTTAAACAAGAGTACCACATACGAATACCAACATTAGGCCGTTGAAGTGCTTAACAGTGTGTAAATCTTTAAGGCAACTGATTGATTGACTGAATGGGGCTTTACACCACTTTGAACAGTCATATCACTGTGGCTGTAGCATCTTATAATGGATTCCTGGTATTTCACACACAAGTACTACCACTACATCCTTTCCTGGCCTCCACCTGCTATCCCACTTAGGTTTACGATTATCCACCCATTGGTAAGAAAAGATTGTCGGAAAGGATATGTGCCACTGCTGGGCATCAAACCCATGACACCCCAAAATTGAAGATTGGGAGTCTGATGCACTGCTAACTGCACATGACGGTGGTCTTATATGGCATGCATGAATGACCAGACTGACCATGACTGTCATGCTGACCTGGAATATTTCTGTTTGGGAAGGAGGTATAGATCTTAGTCTCCATTGTACTACCACTCATCCTTTCCTAGCCTCCAGTTGCTATCCTACTTAGGTTTACAAATAATCCACCCATTGAAGAGAGACAAATGTCAGAAAGGATATGAGCTGCCGCCAGGGATCAACCAGCTTTAAGGTGAAGAGAGGGCATACTTTATTAAACTAGAGGCGCTTGAGTGCCTTTATTGCTCCACAGGCCTAACTGTACTGATAAAGTAAATGGTGCTTTCAAAGTGTTCACCATATATGGAAATTAGCCCAGACCATTGAAATGATTGATTGAATGGGGTTTAACACCACTTTTAACAGTATTTCAGCAGTGTTTCCGCCAAGGCATGTTTTCTGCATTTTTGACGCAAATCAATTGACGGCGACGCAACAAAATTCACCTAGTGTGTTTTTTGTGAATCAACCTAAATTGACTTTGAAATACAAATTTTGTATGATGTATTTGATGGCTTAAGGATCTTTGAGCTAAACTGTACAAAACAAGTTCATTCTACTGCCAGGGAATGGCTTAAATTGAGTTTTGTGGAAATCTGTCAAACCTTTTGTTATTGTTCTATTTATACTACTGGTTTATTTTCTGGCTTCCTGAGCCCAGTATAATTATGTAGAAACGTCCAGAAAACGACCTTTTATTGGGATTATATTTTTTCTTTTTTTAAACTCGTTTTAATGGAAGCAATCATTTTGGATTACACTCCAAGTCAAGTTAAATTTAACGTTTAAACTGAGCCATCAATACTTTACCTTCTACAGATAATCCTTCGACTTAACATTTTTGTACGGGTAACCCGGACGCTTTTGTAAACAGAGGACAAAATTACATTATTTTGGTAGACGAACCATAACCAAAAAAGGCTAGCAGAATTTTTTTCTTGCTGTTCCCTGAAAGTTCTAGCACTAGTAAAGATTCGTCAAATGTAATTATAACTTGTTTATTTCTTTTAATTCAAGTGATTTGATCATTCTGTCACTAGATACTCTTATAGAACAATTGTTTGAAAGCTTGATTTAGTCATTTAAAAATTGACCCTCTAAAAATCTCAATGACCCCAAGATTTGTTTGTTTGAATGGGGTTTTACGCCACTTTCAACAATCTTTCAGTTATATCGCGGCGGCTGGAGCACCTAACAATGGAATCCTGGTATTTCTCACACCAGTACTACCATTTCATCCCTTCCTAGCCTCCAGCTGCTATATCACATAGGTCTACGATTATCGACCCATTGGTGAGAGACAAATAGTCGGAAAGGTTGAGTGCCGCCGTCGGGAATCGAACCCGGGACCTCTAGAATGATAGTCCGACTGCGCTATGACTGCAGCCATGAACCCAAGAAATGAAGACAAGGGGTCACAAATGATCTCAAAAAATCGATCCTTACAGAAACAGTGATTTCAGTCATATTGCGGCGGCTGGAGCACCTAATAATGGATTCCTGGTATTTCACACACAAGTACTACCACTACATCCTTTCCTGGCCTCCACCTGCTATCCCACTTAGATTTACGATTATCCACCCATTGGTGAGAGACAATGTCAGAAAGAATATGTGCAGCCGCTGGGGATCGAACCAATGACATCCTGTGATTGAAGATTGGGAGTGTGATGGGCTATGGACTGAGTATAATGGCAGCCCCGACCATTAAAGCTATTTTTTTTGTCAAAACAAAATAATTCTGTTCAGTACTTTCTGAGAAGATTCTTTACAGACAGACAGACAGATGTACAACAGACACAAGGCCATGACAATAGTTTGCTTGCTTTCAGCCAGTGGAGCTAAAAATGCATTAGAGTTACCCCTTATGTTGGTATAGATTGCTCCTTAGCTAGTGAACATATATTCCTAGTTTCAAGTGACTAATGTTCAGTAAAACCAGAGATATTACACAACACTGACAGTGACCTAGACATAGGAATACCTCTGGTTTTCTCTTAAAACAGCCAAGCTAAAAATATCCGCAAGCAGAAAAACTCATGTTGGACAAATTGAGCATGGGAATTCCACACCTCTGTGTAAAGTAAATTTGAAGTAACAAGACATACAGAGATTCCACTCAAGGGGGGAGTATTAGACTGCCTTTAGTGTCTAGTAGTAGTAAGTCTCAAGAAAGCACATCATTTTGTATGTCCATGTTACAATTTTAACAATAGCTATCATCTAAAGTGATAAATACCACAAAGCAGGTCCTTGTCAAACCAAGCCAATGTCAGTGGAATAGTTCTTTAAAATAAACAAGTAAAACTACGCAAAAAGCATTCAACAATTTTCAAAGAAATCACTACCTTTTCTTTGTGAGGTTTGAATCAAATCCAGACTTCAACTAATGTATTGATGAAACTAGAGGCACTTGAGCACATATATCCCTCCATAGGCCTGAATATACTAATTCAGCAAAAGGTGCTTTCAAAAATTCGATATAAACTAAATCATCTTTGCCATCTATGGCAAATAAATCTAGTCACTGAAATCTTTGAAATAGTTCTAGAGAAGCATTTCAAACTTTTCACTGTTTCACAAAAGTCAAGTCAAGTTATGTAAAATTAATTTATTAAGTCAAATGCAAAGGTCTTTACAAAATTTTCACAATATAATGAACAGATAAGCCATGACAATAAAAGCCATGTTTTTCAACCAATCAAAATTATATAAAGGAATCTTACAAAGAGTCACCTCAGGATCAATCCTTCAAAATTTAATTGAAATCCATATACAGGAAGATTTTCCAAGTTTTCAGAGTATATCCACATATGGAGATTAGCCCCCCCCTCCCCTCCCCTTATTCTAACCAAATAAAGAAAACATTCAAGGAAAATAGTGGGAAGTCAAGAAATAGCTTGTAACTAGAGCTGTCGCCCTCAAGGGCTGACGAGAATACCCCCCACACCGCTAAAAAGGCTTTTCTATGAAGGAGTGGAATTTGAAGCTGTTTAATCACATGCATGTCATGGTGGATGAACATTGCCAACCCTCCACCTCTTTCTGATTTTGTGTTTGTTGCTACAATTGACTGATTAGGAAAGGTTGGTCAATATGAGCCTATGTTCAAGAAAACTGTGTGAGGAGATGATGACACAAAATTATATCCACGAAAAGTCAATATGAGCCTATGTTAAATTTTTGACCCCCGGGGGGCGGGGTCAAATTTGACCTCAGGAAATAAACCGTTCGATATTTTGTAAAGGTCAACAAGATGATGTTACTTACCAAATTTGGTAACTCCCCTTATGGTTACTGAGTTTTGCAATTTTAAATTTTGACTACTCCCCCCCCCCATTAAAAAGTTCAAAATGGCATAACTCTGAAACTAACGACTGGATCAAGATGAAAATTGCAGGTGCACAACTTCATATGATAGGAAACAACCTAATAAAATTTCAGCAAAATTGGTCAAAAAATGTGGGAGAAGAAGAGGACACAAAATTATGTCCACGGACGGACGGACAGACAGAAGGACGGACAACCTGATTCCAGTATACACCCCCATAACTTCGTTGAGGGGGTTAAAATAAGCAATTCATTCTTTTCTCGTAATATTTTCCACCCTAAATTTCAGCTTATCTTTCATCTTTAATTAATTCGGGTTATCATTTCTTTGAGTTTGGAACATGCTTTGTCATGTGGAAATGGATTAAAGAAAAACTTACTAATTCACTGTCAGAGGGTACTCTTGATAAAAAGTCTAACAGCTCATTATTTGGAATTGCATTTGGTGCCCGTAATTTTTTGGTAAATTTGTTGATTCCTGGAATATAATAACAAATTATATAAACCAGCCATTTATTAATCCTTGTCATACCGAACCGGGAATATTCCTGTTTTGGCAGGTGGTGTAGACAAAGATCAGACTTCATGTACTCTTCATCTACACCAGCTATTTGTCTCCTCAAGCCAGTTTTGTTTATAAGATTTATTTTAAAAAAAAATTATCGGTCAACAGTAAGTGTCTCCTGCGCTTTAAGTGCTTTGATTTTAATGCAATTCTGGAAAGGATTATATTCAGCATGACAAGGGTTAAGCTAGTAAGAAAATGGAAACACTAAAATGCACATTGATAAGACATATAGGCCTATGTTTTATTCCAAAAAGCATAGATGTGGTGATTGAAAAAATTAAAGAGTCACTGAACCTTTGAAATAGTTCTAAGAGAAGCATTTCAACTTTTTTACTTAAGTCAATTTAAGTTATGTATAATTTGTTAACTAAGTGAAAGATGAAAAGGTATTAACAAAATTTAAAATTTCTCACTGTATACCATATATGGACATAAGCAAAACCATAATAGCCATTTTTTTCATTTGATCAGAATTCTCTGAAGGAATCTGATAAAGTGTCACCAAGGGATAATTTCTGTGAAATTTGATTGAAATCCATCATCTACTTTCTGAGAGAATGACTTTAAAAGCTTTCACCATATTTAGAAATTAGCCCCGCCCATTAAACCCATTTTTTATCCTTTCAAAATTCTTTGAAGGAATCCAATAAATGTTGACTCAAGAATCATTTCTGAGAAATTTGGTTGAAATCCATTGCATGGTTTCTGAGAAGAAGATTTTTAAAGGTTTCACCATATATGGAAATTAAAGCAATGTTTTTCATCCAATCAAAATTCTTTGAAGGAATCTGATAAAGGGTCACTCAAGGATCATTTCTGTGAAATTTTGTTGAATCTGTTTCGTAATTTCTGAGAAGAAGATTTTTAAAGATTTACCATATATGTGAATTAGCCCCTTCCTTTAAAGCAATTTCTTTCATCAAATCAAAATTCTTTGAAGCAATCTGATAAAGATCCAGTCACCCAAGACGCATATCTGTGAAATTTGATTGAAATCCATCAAAGAGGATTTTCAAAGCTTTCACCATATATGGAAATTAGCCCCCTCCATTAAAGCTATGGTTTTTTATCAGATAAAAATTCTTTGAAGGAATTTGATAGAGGATAACCAAGGATCATTTTTGTGAAATTTGTTTGAAATCTGTTCAATACTTTCTGAAGAGAAGATTTTTAAAGGAAAAGTTTATGGACGGATTGACACACACACAATGGACACCACGCCATGGCAATAGCTCTCTGGCTTTCAGCCAGTTGAGCTAAAATTTCAGACTTGTCCAAAGTAAAGGAAGTTGCAGATGACAATTGAACTTGAGTGCAATTTGAAAGGTAACAAACCTACTGGCTAGATAATATTTTGCATTTTCTTCTCCTCTGTTTTCTCAAGTATAAAATCACAGGGATGTAAAAGCAAGGGATGGTACAGAAAAGAGTTAAGTGAAGGACCATTGGTCCAAGCTAAACATTGACATTGCACTGTGGCATTAACTTTGGACCAAGCTAATCTATTGTTCAAATGGCAAAGATGCCAAATTATTTTGTAATCTTTCTCTAGATGTAGGAGCTTAGTAATGGTCCAGAGAAAATTTTTGCCTTAAGCTGTGACCTTATATCAACAAATATTTCAAATGACACATGAACTCAATAAAGCCAAGTAAAAATGAAATCCATCCCTAAATGTAGGAGTTATGCTCCAAACAAGCTCTTTTTTTTACTTTTGACCATGAGATGTGACCTTGACCATCAAGCCATCAAAAACATTCATTCAAGACAGCACATCTGCTCATCATGAAGAACAATAGCGCTGAAATTCATGAATATAGGATTTATACTGTGACCTTGAAAATATCCAAAATGTTCTTTCAAAGGACACATCTTCTCATGGTGAAGAACCACTGAGCCAAGTTTTTTTATATTTTATCAATAAATGTAGGAGTTATGCTCTGGTCAAGCCGAGTTTCAGCATTAGAAAAGGGACTATTCTTCATGGTCACTTACTACAAATTTTTGCTTATTATTGGTTCCTCAATGAAAATTCAGTTCTTTGATACATAGACAATATATTTTTGTGAAACACTAGTGCCACGGTATTTTAGGGAAACCAGATAGATGGACAACATTAGAAAATACCGGCATATAACTGATGCCTTTGGCAAGTGAAGCAAAGATCCTTCAGCTTTGGGGATTAATTTTTCAATTATTCTTATTCACTGGACCTACATGTATATAAGATCAATAATGTTGATTCTTTTTTCTTTAATTCATTTTAGTATTTCTAGATTATGACTAAACAATATTTACAAAGTACGTATTTAATAATACTTACCCCATGCTAAAATGAGATATCTTACTGGAATGTAATATAAAATAATGGATGCCAAAGACAAAACTATCACAGCTAACATGGTCAACCATGGAACAGACCATGTGAATGTACTGAAAATACAAATATAGTATGACCTTTTTATGTAATATAAAATAATGGATGCCATAGACAAAACTATCATAGCTAACATGGTCAACCATGGAAGAGACCATGTGAATGTACTGAAAATATAAAAATAGTATGACCTTTTTATGTAGTATAAAATAATGATTGCCAATGTCAAATCTATCACAGCTATCATAGTGAACCATGGAAGAGACCATGTGAATGTACTGAAAATATAAAAATAGTATGAGCTTTTTATGTAGTATAAAATAATGATTGCCAATGTCAAATCTATCACAGCTATCATAGTGAACCATGGAACAGACCATGTGTATTGAAAATACAAAAATAGTTTGACCTTTTTATGCTGTATAAAATATTGGATGCCACAGACAAAATAATCACAGCTAACATGGTCAACCATGGAAAAGACAATGTGAATGTATTGAAAATACAAAAATAGTATGACATTTTTATGTTGTATAGAATGTTGGGTACCACAGACAAAATTATCACAGCTAACATGGAGTACCATTAAAAAGATAATTGTTCTTGTATTGAAATTAGGATATAGAGTTGGATTTTACTGGATTGTCATAAAATGCCATTAACATAACCAAATCACAAAATTTAATAGATTTTCTTTACAATAGAGATGAAAGTGAATTTCGTCAAAGTTATAGCATGGTCTTGTATACAGATAGATATATGCCAATCTCATTTGTGTTTAGGCATTTTTTGACAGGCTCCCTAATTCAAGGGTCACAATGAACTCATTAAAGTCACATTGCCTTATAAGACTGAAATTTTGACCAATCAGATTGAAGGATTACTGAATTGGTTCAATATGAATGATAAGTCATTAAGTTGAATCAGCTGATTTGATTTAGTTGAATGAGGTTTTAATCATTTTGAACAATCTTTCAGTTTTATCACATGAAGTACCCTTATTCATGTGCTTCATGGATATCCGAAGTACCAGGCTGGAGCTATGTGACCACATAACCAGTGGAGCGATTAAATAAGCTACTATCAAATGGAATGAAGCTTCCTACTATTAAACTTTATCATGACCAAAAGACAAAAAAATCATCCCATGACTTGTTGAATAAACTGTAACAGTTTTTGACTGTGACCGGTTCTTAACCCATACCAGACAGCAAAATTTTAGATGGTCCAAATTAAAAGGAGTTGTAGACGAGAATTCTCAAATTATGAAAATTTGTATTGTTTTTACTTTTAGGGTAGAAAACATTGTGGATAATATAGAAATTGCTTGTAACAAGCAATTTCTTAATTTTCCGTAAAGTTTTCCTAAGCTCTTTCTTGGGAGAATCCAAAAATCTTCATTGAGTGTAAATGGGTTGAAAAAAGATCCTGATAAAAGAAGTAAAGGATAT
The DNA here is from genome assembly GCA_946902895.1 of Fragum fragum. Lineage (NCBI taxonomy): Eukaryota > Metazoa > Mollusca > Bivalvia > Cardiida > Cardiidae > Fragum > Fragum fragum. The sequence continues at coordinate 39,928,727 of OX336370.1, forward strand.
GTGCTGACATATTCACAAGCCATGACTTACTTTTTGACCCGTTCCCCTAGTGAAGCAACCACATCTAGACCCTCCTGGACCTGCAGACAGATTTCTTGAGCAGCATGCAGTTTCTCTTTAAAACTTTTCTTCTCCTCCTGAAACAGGTAAATCTTTACAATCTTTGCTCATAACAAGCAATTTCCCCCCTTATCACAATGTTTCCTGCCTTAATTTTCACTTATTTTCAAAATTTAGAGCAATTTGAAATGGTGTCTAAATCCTTTTTTCAAATTAGACAGTACAGATTTTGTCATCTGGTAACTGGTTAGGTAGACAACAAATGTCACATCAGTTAAAATTGAAATCTTTTGCAAGACAAATTAATTCAATATAGCAATTCAATTTATTACAAAGTGGATACACCCATTCTGGTACCTTATCTATTCAAAGTGGTAGTTATATTTTAGACCGGTCCAAACTAAAAGAAGTTGCAGACGACAAGTTTTAGTTGATGGAATTTAAAAATAGTTGTCTCCTTGGTTAGAAAACATTGTGGATAATGTAGAAATTGCTTGTAACAAGCAATTTCTTCATTTCCACAATATTTTCCAAAGCCTTCTTTCTTAAAGGGCATCAAAAAGCGCCACTGTGTGGGAAAGGGTTAAATCAAATTTGTGCAAACTTTCCTTTTCTAAAACCTATTCTGTGGGTACTTATTAGAATTGTCTTATTGAGAGGATTACAATGAACATTCACAAAGGATTTCATAGAGAAAATACAATTTGAAGGTGACTTCACCCCTGTTATTCGGACCCCTGAAACTCAGAAATCAACTATACAACTTTACCCTTAACACATCCTCTTCACTGACTTAAAAAAATCTGCAATTCAAGAATGGCGATTTAAAAATCAAATTGTTTGATATCTAACATGAAATGATTTAGATTTCCTAGCATTTTATCAATTATAGTTTGTGTTCAGTAGGGAGAGGATCACTTAACCTATTCCTGCACAATGACACTTTTGGATGCCCATCAAGAAAAATAAAGTTTACGAAATTTTAGATTTTTTCAACTTTTTGGGGAAGAAAACAGTGTGTAAAATGCAATTTCTTCATTCTACACAATGTTTTCTTCCTCAAAAAGTTGAAAAAATCTAAAATTTCGTAAACTTAAATTTGTCGTCTGCAACTCCTTTCAAATTGGACCAGTCAAAAATGTTGCCGTCTGGTGATGGGTTAATGTCATGACTCAATTAAATTGTTTAATTGTACTGTTGTGATAAACTTAGATTTTACACTGGTCAATATACCCCTGCAAAATTTTGTTCTAAAATCGGTACAGTTCTATGATAGAAAGAGAATAGTTCTAGAATAGTAAATCACTTTAAATTTGTATCATGATGCAGTTCGAGAACTTTAAAAGTTCTAATGCCTTTTTCTAGAACAAAATTAGAATTTGAATGACACAAAAAGTGCTCTTATATAGCTCTAGAACTTTTGAAAGAAATTCATTGTCAAAATTAGTTCAAATATCAACTAAAAAAATCCTACAAGTTCAATATCACATGAGGATCTTAACATTATTTTGTAGTTCAAAACTACTAAACAATCTAAAGGTTTTTTTTTAGAACAAATAAAGTATTTTGCATACAGACAGGCAGACAGACAGATAGATGAAGACCTTTTCTAGAATCCCCTGACCAACATCAAGGTATAGAATCAATAATTAATCACAAAAAAGAACTACACAATTATTACACTAGACTAAGTGTCCAGTATATGTTTTTGGTTTAAAACCTAGTCTAAATCCAGGAGAAATTCAAATCCAAACAACAAAAACACATCATCGAGAAGACTGCCAAAATTGAGTTTATGTTTAGTGTTCTCTAATTGTTCTTTTCTTCTTTTGTTTGTAATAGTACTAATAGTTATAATGTTTCCTGATTTTGTATGCACTTAAAAAAAATAACAGGTCCATGATGGTCCTATATGGCTCATATGAGTATGATGGCTCAAGGCTTTATGACATATGCAAAGTAACAAAGCTCTATGCCTAATTATTTTGAAAATGAATATTTATTTTGAAGAAGAATTTTTTTTAGAGATTTTCTCCTCTTATCCTAGGTATATCAAAGATCCCAAAATAAAGGGCATATTTTCAGTGTATGTTGATTCTTTGAAGTATTTTGGTAGAGGGTCAATAGGTATTGATACACACTAAAACTCAAAGCTCTAAGCCTTATTGTTTGGAAGAAGAAGATTTTCAAAGATTTCCTTCTTTATTCCAAAGTAAAATCAGGAATCACACAGAAAAGGGCTACTTCAGTATGATAATTCTTTGAAGACTGTTGGAAGAGGGTCAATAGGTATTGATACACACCAAATATTAAAGCTCTAGGCCTTATGGTTCGGGAGAAGATTTTCAAAGAATTCCTTCTTTATTCCAATGTAAAATCAGAGATTTCACAGAAAATGGATTAATTACAGAGTATTGTAATTCTTTGAAATTTTTGGTATAGGGCCAATAGATGATGATATATACCAAATATCAGGGCTGTATGCCTAATGGTTTTGGAGGAGAAGATTTTTCAAAAGTTCTTCATGGATTTCAATTCTTTATAGTCTTTTGAAAGAGCATGACCTTAGGATAATTTCTGTGAAGTTTTGTTGAAATTCCACAGTTAGTTTAGGAGGAGAAGATTTTTTTTGTAATTGTGAACAAAAGGATAGACAGATGGATGGACTAATCAACATGGGACGATGACCAAATCCAAATAGCTCACCAAGAGCACTTCATGCTCAGGTAAGCTAACAGCAGAACTAAACATGTGTAAAAATATGTGGAGAAGTTGCAGAAATTCACATTATTTGTAGATTTGTATATAATATAAGAGCTTTTCAATTACTTTTATAGAAGCAACTGTGAATTGTTCTTAATATAAATAGGAACATATTGAATTTACTCTAACATTTAGAGATTTAGAGATTTTTCTCTAGGAACTGCTCTATCATTGTTCTAGAATCTAGAAACTCAAACAAAATATTCTAGCACTATATTTAAATAGTAACTGAACATTTTATGGACTTTTCTTGAACATGTCAAGAACTGTTCTATTACTTTTTCTGGAAATAAAAAACAAATATGTTCTTTAATTGAACAATAAAAGTTCTTGTTTACCAGTTTACTTTGTTCTACACCAGTCCCAAGTCCATTTTAGAATTATCTTATAGTTTTTGTAGAATACTATGGATAACTTTTCCAGAACTGTTCAAGAATTCACAAATGGCAAAATTTTTACACAAGTTCCAAAAAGAAATGTATCATTCAACATTCTGCATTTTAACAGATGTAGAGCTGTTCCAGTCAGAACTGAATCATTCCAAATGGAAAGCAGGTTGTCGCCCTTTTTTTAAAGAAAGGGTTTTATTAAGTCTCATTAGATTCTCCATATTCAAAATGCTCAACAAATGCAAGAGCTGAAATGCTCATTTGCTGGAATTTTTTTACATGCTTTGTTGACCTAACAGGTTACTACAGTTTATAGATGGTCTAAGGACACATGCACAGTCACACATAAAATCATCAATACCATATGCATCAATGTAGCCAATTTGCCTGTACTGAAGCTGATTGTTGTAGTACTTTGGAAACAGTCATATAAAAAGTCACAACAAAATATTCACAAAAAATGGATATGGTGGATTAATTGCGATACTGGTTTTAGTGTCTATACAAATTATAGACATTGAGACCAATATCACAAACGTAGTACCTAGCAAGCAGTTTATACCTCCTTATATACTTAATTAAACTGATCTTGGTGAAATGTTGGATTAGTTTATACTTATTCATTGTTCTATTGCAAAAGAAGATTAAGGTTAGACAGTGGCACTTACAATCCAGATGCCGGCAAATCCCTGTAAGAGAAGCAGTGGTTTCAACCCACTTCTACCCAAGTTTACTGTTCGGTAGAGTGTGGCTGGTTATTAAGTACTTTACCCCTTAACAAACCCTTGTGATGACAGAGCTCAAACTGTGATGGTTCTTAATCATACACCTGATTAATCTGCGTTAAAACAAGAGTCATCAGAGACATATTATGCTCCCAAAATATAGCCCTGCCACAAAAAGTATAAAATAAACAGGGAAAACGGTTTGGACTGACTGACAGACATAGATACCAGTATAATGCTTGCCAAATTCCAGACATGCTAAATTTGAACGTACATCTTTGCACTGTAACCTTGACCTTGGAGCTATCTGAAAATTTGTTTCAAATGGCACGTTTACTCATGATAGTGAACAGTTGTGCAAAATTATTTCAAAATTAATCCATAATTGTAAGAGCTTTGCTCCTGAAATGCTTTATTTCAATATTTGACCTTGAGCTGTGACCTTGGCCTTAGAGCTATCTGATCTTATTTTTTTCAAATTGCACATCTACTAATGACTGAGAACAATTGCGACAAGTAATATTGAAATCCATCTATAAATGAAGGAGCTATGCTCTGGACAAGCTTAATTTGAATGCTTGACCTTGAGCTGTGACCTTGACCTTGGAGCTTTCCAAAGATTTGTTTCAAATTAAACATCTTCTCAAGCTATAAAATAATTGTGTAAAGTAGTTTTGAAATCCATCCATAATGGTAGGAGCTAATTACTCTGGAAATGTGTAATTTCAATGTTTGATCTTGAGCTGAGACCTTGACCTAAGAGCTATCTGATAAGTTATTTCAAATGGTACTTCTACTCATGATATAGAGAACAAATATGCCAAGTTATTTTAAATCCATCCATAATTCAAGGAGCTATGCTGTTGACAAGGTCAATTTTAACCTTTGACCTTGAACCATGACCTTGGAGCTATCCAAAAATCAGGTAAAAAGGGTTCATCCTTATGACCAAACAAATGCTGTGGACAAGTTTCATGAAGATTTAGCCAAAATCATGGCCTCTAGAGGGTAAACAAAAAAAAAATGTTTTAAGGCTCCTTTTCCTGTGTATTCCAAAAGAACCTTCCTATGACCAATAGGGTTCATTCTTACGACATTACAATTATTCTGGCCAAGTTTCATGAAAATTGAGCTAAAATTGTTACCTAGAGTGTAAGCAAAGAAATTATCATAAAGGCCCTGTTTGCTGTGTTTTCCAGTTGAGCCTTCAATATCAATAGGGTTCATTCTTATGACCTAACAATTTTTCTTACCATGTTTCATGTAGATTGAGTCAAAACTGAGGCCTCTAGCAATTAAACACTTAAATATTTGACAACACATGACAGATGACAGGTATTCAATGATCAAAAAAGCTCATCATGAGCATGTTTTGTTCAGGGGAGCTAAAATAGTCACAGGGAAAACAATGGATTGATTGAATGAGGTCTAAAGCCACTTTTAACAATATATCAAGTCATATTGTGGCTGGAGCACTGGTATTTTTCTCACCAGTACTGCCACAACATCCTTTCGAGCCTGCTGCTCATTGTAATTAGGTTTACGATTATCTACCCATTGGTAGGAGACTACCAGTACTGCCACAACATCCTTTCGAGCCTGCTGCTCATTGTAATTAGGTTTATGATTATCTACCCATTGGTAGGAGACTACAGTTTGAAAGATATGCGCCGGGACTCCTTGACTAGGAGTCCTAAAGGCTACTGCTGCGCAATAGCCACGGCTGAAAAAAATGGCCATACATGTAGTTCCTAGTAAGCAGTTTACACCTCCATATGGAATTAATTAAAATAATATTAAGGAAATGTTCTTATTTATATAAAGACTGTATCTAAGTTTATGACAATTCATTTAAGTTTGTGACTGAAGATTAAGCTTATAGAGTGGCACTCACAATCAAGATGTCGACTAATCCCTGTAAGAGAAACCATTACCAGATGAATAATTTTTTGACAAATCCAAATCGAAAGGACTTAAAGACAACAATTTGAAGTTTGTGAAATTATAGATTTTTTCCACCGTCTTGGAAGAAAACATTATGGAGATGAAGAAATTGCAAGTTGCAAGCAATTTCTTCATTTTGCACAATGTTTTCTCTGTTCTTTTTCTCGAGGGACATCAGAAAGCGTCACTGTGTGGGAATGGGTTATACATCAGAGATTTACCAGAAATCCATTGTTGGGTGCTCCAGCCACACAGCTTGACTGAAATTCTGTTTAAAGTGGTGTTAACCCAATTCAACACTCTCAAAAATGTAAGAATTACTTATCAAAAAACAATTTCAGCATTTTCGAAATTGTTTTCTGCTAAGAAAGATTTTATTATTTGAAGTTCTACCCATTTGAAATTGTTGTCAGGAACTTCTTTCATTTTGGACCTGTCTAACTTTTGTGATCTGGTAATTGGTCCCAAAAATTTCCTTCTAAAAGTACTGATTTATGAAATTCTGGAAAAAATTCTGGAAAAGAAATTGTGGGAAACAATGTTTCCATTTCCATTTTACAAGCTCTGGAAAATAATTCTTTCAAGTCAATATGCGTGTTTTCCTGGATATATTTATGCGAGAATAACTCATTTTACTGACACAAAGCTTGACCCAAACAATCTTCTGTCTTCAATATCCTTCACCCATTCCCAAACAACAAAATTTTAGACTGATCCAATTTGAAAGAAGCTGCAGACGACAATTTCAAGTTTGGTTTTTTTTCATAGTTAACATAGTGGAAAATGAAGAAATTGATACAATCAATTTCTTCATTTTCCACTATGTTTTTCAAAGTATTTTTCCTGAGGAGCACAAAAGTGGGAATGTGTGGGAATGGGATAAAGGAAAGAACTGAATGGAGAAAAACATTTTTCAATCTCTCTTTCAACCATGATGGAGCAGGAGTCTTCTGAATCTTCCACACTGGTTTTCACAATTGCAAAATATAAAGGTTTCGAGTGAGAATTACAGGCTATTTTGCTTTTGTAAATGTTTTAAAGGTTAGCACTGAAATTAAAGGTTTTTAAAGGTTTCACTAGGAGGCTTGGGAGAACGATATTCCAGATTTTCAAAATCGTGAATCGAAAACGGGAAAGATGCCTTATCCCAATAATAACAACAACTGGTTACATATAAATAAACTTAAAGGATTGAATTAACAAAAAGGAATTTATCATGGGAAAGCAATACTTACAGTTGGGACTACTGCCCGCCTCTAGGCAAAGGTTACAATTCCCATTGTGTACACCACAATTTCAGTGGGCCTATGGTGCACTCTAGATTGAACACTGAAGCTCTGGGTTTTTCTGTTTCAGAGATTACTTTTTCAAATTTTCTCCATATAAGCATATGTTAAACTTATGGCCCCCAGGAATGGGTCATAATTTATACAATCTTGATTGAAGTGAACTAGATGATGCTACAAACTAAATATCAGGACTCTAGGCATTTCTGTTTAGGAGAAGAATTTGGAAATTTTGGTAGAGGTCTATTTGATGGTGGCACATACCCAACAACAGATCTGTAGGCCTTTTGGTTTGGTAGAAAAAGATTTTCAAAGTTGTCAATTTGTAAGCTTATGCCCCCCTACCCCATTTGTCCCATCCATAGCACAACCATTTCTTGACAGATTTTTTTCCTTGTACAAACTTTGTAGTCCCTACCCTAAAGACTGTAAGTACCAAATGTGAATCCAATCCAAATGCTTGTTCATGATGAGAAGATATTTTACAGAAGTACCCAATTTTGCTCCAATTTGGCCCCTTATGGGACCAAAAAGGGAGATAAAAATATGGAGCGCCTTCCAATGGGGATGCTTCTTGCAAAGTTTGGTTGAAATTCGGAAAAAAGGGGACATAATTGTTACAAAAACCCTCCTTAATAGCATGAAATGCTCATGTAACAGTGAGCACACATTCAAGATATTACCAAAGTTAAAGTTTTTCTACCTTAGATGCCATTGCAAGTGACAATGGAATCAAGGTGATAACAAAAGCTTAATTTTCAATATAAAACAGCTCAGCTAAAACTAGAGCTGTCGCCCCCAAGGGCTGACGAGAATACCCCCCACACCGCTAAAAAGGCTTTTCTATGAAGGAGTGGAATTTGAAGCTGTTTAATCACATGCATGTCATGGTGGATGAACATTGCCAACCCTCCACCTCTTTCTGATTTTGTGTTTGTTGCTAGAGTTGACTGATTAGGAAAGGTTGGTCAATATGAGCCTATGTTAAAGAAAACTGTGTGAGGAGATGATGACACAAAATTATATCCACAAAAAGTCAATATGAGCCTATGTTAAATTTTTGACCCCCGGGGGGCGGGGTCAAATTTGACCTCAGGAAATAAACCGTTCGGTATTTTGTAAAGGTCAACAAGATGATGTTACTTACCAAATTTGGTAACTCCCTTTATGGTTACTGAGTTTTGCAATTTTAAATTTTGACTACTCCCCCCCCCCATTAAAAAGTTCAAAATGGCATAACTCTGAAACTAACGACTGGATCAAGATGAAAATTGCAGGTGCACAACTTCATATGATAGGAAACAACCTGATAAAATTTCAGCAAAATTGGTCAAAAAATGTGGGAGGAGAAGAGGACACAAAATTATGTCCACGGACGGACGGACAGACGGACGGACAACCTGATTCCAGTATACCCCCCCATAACTTCGTTGTGGGGGGTATAACTAAATGTACAGTAATGTAGAATAACCATTCTAAATACAGGAAACCCACTGACGGCAAACCCTAATTACCTTAGTAAGTCTTCTCACAGTCTGACAGGAACAACTTTTTCTTCACAAATGATTCGACAGGCTAGGATTTTTTTTAACCCTTTCCTGTTTTTTTAAATTTTAGACTGGTCCAAGTTGTTCCAGAAGACAATTTCAATTGGGTTAAATTGAAATGAAACCATCCTATGTGGTAGAAAATATTGTTGTTTTCTATGCTGTTAACCACAAAAGACAGAAAAATGTTTACCTTTTCTCTGTCATCATCATCATCTAAATCATCATCATCGTCTTCATATTCCTGAAAGAGAAAAATAATCTTTCACTTTTTTAATTAACTTAACCCATTCCTACACAGTGACACTTTTTAACGCACATCAAAAACAAGAGGGCCATTATAAGTGGCCCTAAATTGCTTACCTGAGTTGAATGTCTCTATTTTTTTATTTAATTTCATTGATGACAATTGATTGGGCAAAAAATGTGGCCTCTAGAGAGCATACAAGGTTTTTCTAAGATTTGACCTTGTAACCTAGTTTTGGACCCTAGTTGACCCAGTTTCGAATTCATACAATATTTTATCACAACAATCATTCTGACCAAATTTCAGGTTGATGGGGAAAAAAATGTGGCCTCAAGAGTGCATGCAAGGTTTTTCTAAGGTAAGACTCTGTCTCTAGAGTGCATACAAAGTTTTTCTAAGATTTGACCCTGTAACCTAGTTTTTGACCCTAGTTGACCCAGTTTCAAATTCATACAATATTTTATCACAACAATCATTCTGACCAAATTTAGGGTTGATTGAGCAAAAACTGTGGCCTCCAGAGTGCATGCAAGGTTTTTCTAAGGTAAGACCCTGTGCCCTAGTCTTTGACCACAGCAGACTAAGTTACAAACTCACACAAGATTTCATCAAGACAATCATTCTGACCAAATTTCAGGTTGATTGGGAAAAAATGTGGCCTCTAGAGTGCATACAAGGTTTTTCTAAGATTTGATCCATGACCTAGTTTTTGACCCCAGTTGAACCAATTTGGAATTTGTCAGAAATTTCATCAAGACAATCATTCTGACAAATTTTCAGGTTGATTGGGCAAAAAAAGTTGCCTCTAGAATGCATACAAGGTAAAAGTTGACAAAATACGACGACAACGGACATAGGCCTTACCACAAAAGCTCACCTTGAGCACTTAGTGCTCAGGTGAGCTAGAAACAATTGGGAAAACATTTTGTAAAATGAAGAAAATGCATGTACCAAGCCATTTCTTAATTTCACACAATCTTTCAAATTCATAAACTTTAAATTATTGTCTACAACTCCTTTGAATTTGGACTAAAATTTAACAAGATCAATCATGAATCAATTTTGTACAATTTGGGTTATAAATCAATCAATCTGTCTCTGTGAAGAAGATATTCATTTTTCTTTACATACCTTGATAAGAAAATTAAGCCCATCCATTAACATTTTTTTTCCCAAAACTTTTTAAAGGAATCTCATAGAAGGTTACCCAAGGCTCATCTCTGAGAATTTTGGAAGAAATGCATACGGCTACAGAAAACCCCTCCTTACGACCACCCCAGAAATACTGGCACCCCGCTATTACGACCAAATTTTAACAGAACAGAATTTTTTGTTCTTTATTTCAATGGTCGCAAACCCCTCTAAAACAGGCACCCCGCACCCTGCTATTCTGAATTATGACCACTAAATTCAGTACCAACTATAGCTGATACACTATTTTGAACCCCACTAAAACGACCAGTAACTTCACACATTGAGACCAACCAACCGAATTTCATACTTGATAAGAGCGACACTAATTGGGTACGAATGCATTGTAAATACATTATCGGATTTTTGATCATGTGATATCAAACCCATAATCTAATAGGCGTTATGATTAAAGTGGCAGATCAGTCTTAGAAATTATAGCTTGTATTATTTTAATTGTTACTTGAATGTGTTCGCAAGTTAAAAGGTATCCGAGACGTTACGATTAGTTTGTTTACGGTGTTCTGAACAGTTAATTAGCCATTAAGTTTTGATTTCAACGTAATTGATGCTTGGTATTTCCATAATAGAAGATATGATATCGACAGTTTGAAAATTTGAACCTGTACTTATGAATAAATAATCTGAGGTCGGACTTCTGAATCGGATCCAAATGGAGAATACAGAAAGTAGAACTTATCAAAGATAGTAAATTTGAAAAATGAAATAAGATTCTGCTGTAATACATGTTCTTATAGTTCACTTTTGTATGTAAAGTATTAATATATTCAAACGAAAATAAAATAAGCATGAATTCCTTGACAACAAATGACCAAACCTCAATATTACAACCACCCTGCTATTATGACAACTTTCAGAAAGTACTGCAAGTGGTCGTATTAGAGGGGTATTAGAGGGTTTTTACTGTATCTTATTTTATGAGGATTTTTGAATTTTTCAAGAGGGAAAAGTTGCCTACCATAATTGCATACAAGGTTTTTCTAAGATTTGACCCTGTAACCTAGTTTTGGACCCTAGTTGACCCTGTCTCGAATTCATGCAATATTTTATCACAACAATCATTCTGACCAAATTTCAGGTTGATGGGGCAAAAAATGTGGCTTCCAGAGTGCATGCAAGGTTTTTCTAAGGTAAGTAAACAACCTATGGGGTAGAAGATTTTGTGGAAAAAGAAGAAATTGCTTGGGTGCCTACACTAAGCTGTTAGTTGCTGGATAGTGGATAAAAAATCTATGTTGAAAAAGGGGCATAATTCGCAAAAAATGGATCTAGAGTTTCAAGTGAATGCCTTTATAGAACCAGAGATATTACAAAATGTCAAAATTTTTACAAGACAACGACAACAACACCAAGGCTATAGCAATACCTTGGGTTTTCTCTGAAAAACAGTCGAGCTAAAAAGTTCAAATCTGACCTGTTCCTCCACCTCTTTGCCTGTTGTTCCTACAACTGAGTTCATTCGAAAGTTTTTCAACAACAATATCAGCAGGGTTATAGGCAGCATATAGATCTCAAAGTTCCACACAATAACAAGAAATACCTGAAATAGAAGTTAAACTTAGATAGGGGATCTCGACATGTGAGGGATATAGGCAGTATATAGATCTCAAAGTTCCATACAATTAAAAGAAATACCTGAAATATGAGTTTAACTTAAATAAGTGATCTTGACATGTGAGTCAGCATATAGATCTCCAAGTTCCATACAATTACAAGAAATACCTGAAATAGAAGTTAAACTTCGAAATGTGACCTTGACATGTGAGGGTTATAGGCAGTATATAGATCTCCAAGTTCCATACAACTACAAGAAATACCTGAAATAGAAGTTTTATTAAGATAGGTGGCTTTGAAATAAGTGGATGTTTATCTGAGGGTTTTAGGTATCAAATACAGACCTCTATGTTCCATACGGTCAAGAATGAAAGCTGTGACATTATTATTTTAAATGGCACAATAATCATGCTACTGACATTTCCTATACCCCATTTCCAGACAACCATGTACTAGTACAAATTAAAAGAAGTTGCAGACAAATATTTCAAATGAAAATGAAATTCTACCCTTTCCTGTACAATCCGTTGATTTTACATCCCCCATAATTTAACACTTGAGAGAACATTTGGGGAAAGAAGAAATAACAAACAATTTCTTCTTTTCCCATGATATTTTCTTCCCTAAAGGAGAGTAACATTTTGAATAAAGCTCTCTTTAAATTGTTGACTGTGAACTCTTTCCAAATGGTCAAAAGTGAAAAAGGAATTGGTTTATGAAGAAATCTTTTCAGAGAAGACAACATTGTAGACTAGAGGCACATGAATGCATGATAAGCTCCACTGGCCTGAATTTCTTTATGGTTCAGGTATTTACTTTTAATGCTGAAAATAACTCATTTTAGAAAGAACCACTTTTTTGGCAATCTATTTTAAGAGAGGCAATTTTCTTTGATGCAGCAAATGTTCTCAGAATAGCATCTAGTATTTTCCTTACAATATTATTTGATCATTACCTGAAATGAGCCCCATCTTTTCCAAAGCAGAATTACATTTATTTAATTTCTTTCAGAAATTCTTGTAAAGGTTCATCAAAAGATAATTCCTCTGAAATAAGGTTAAAATCTATCTTCTGGTATCCAAGAAAAACACTTTCATATTTTTCACTTTATAACACATATGGCAGTAAGCCCAGTTAATAAATGCAATGTTTTTAAACCAATCACAATTCTTTGAAGGAATCTGATAAAGAGATGCCAAAAGATCATTCATGATAAATTTAATTGAAATCTATCAACTGTTTCTGAGAAGATTTTCAATGTTTTTACTGTACACCACAAATGAAATTAATTCTACCAATTAAAGCCATGATCAAAGGGGGTAATCTAAGAAGTATTCCTTTGAAACTTGATTGAAATCCATCATCTGGTTTCTGAGAAGATTTTCAAAGTTTTCAATATACACCATCAACGGAAATTAGCCAAACTCATAAAAGGTATGCTTTTATTCTGATCAAAACTAGAAGAAATCCGATAAAGGATCACTTAAGGAAATTTTTGTGAAATCTAACTGAAATCTATGCTGGACTTTCTGAGGAGAAGATTTTTTAAATAAAGAGTTTTACCTACAGAGGAAAGCACACTAACACACAGACAGATGTTTGACAGACAAAATGCCATCACATTAGTCAGCCTGTCGAGCTTGAAATCAAGAAACTGCTTATTACACTCTAAATAACATTGTCTCTTACTGGGTGCCATAAACAAGAGGGCCATTGGCCCTAAAGAGCTAACCTGAGTCAGTGACTGCAGAAGTAATCAAAGGACCAGTGACCTAATTTTGGCCACAAGTCACCTGTTAGCAAAAACTTATATAGGAATGCAGAAAAAACAATATTATTTTACAAAGTTTTGGGATTTTTGTGACAGAAAAGAAGCATTTACTTTGCGAGGAAGATTTTTATAAGATTTGGGCTAATGAACTCAATAGTGAATTAAACTAGAGGCACCTTGGCACATCGTATTTGCTCCACAGGCCTGAATGTACCAATAAAGCAAAGGGTGTTTTCAGGAATTCAATATAAACTAAATCATCTTTGCCATATTTTGCAAATAAATCTGGTCACTGCAATCTTTGAAGTAGTTCTAGAGAAGCATTTCAAAGTTTCACTGATTTACAACAGTCAAGTCAAGTTATGTAGAATTCATTTAAGAATTAAATTCATTGTTTAGATGAAAAGGTATTTACAAAATTTCACTGTATACCATATATGGACATAATCCATCAAAACCAATCAAAAGGATATAAAGAAATCTGACAACGAGTTAAACAAGGATCATTCCTGTGAAATTTGTTTGAAATCTGTCTTACAGGATTCTTTAAGATTTTCAAAGTTTTCAGAATTGATTCAATACATGGAAGTTCCCTAAATTCATTGTAGCAATGTTTTTCACCCAATCAAAATCATTGAAGAAATCTGATAAAGAGTCTCCAAAGGATAAATACGTCAAAAAGTATCGTAGTGTGTAAATGGGTTTAATCCCATTCTCAAATGCACTTAGATACTGCGTCCTATCATTATGAAAATTTGTATTTTAGTTCCTGCTAAATAACCCTTTTCCAAACAGGTGTTAGATTGGTAAGATTAAATATGTTGCAGATGTTCCTTTTTATTCTAATGAGATTTTGACGGAATTTGTCTTTTAGGGTAGAAAACATTGTGGAATGTGAGGAAATTGCTTTTTGCAAGCAATTTCTTCATTTTTGACAATGTTTGCAAAATCCATTTCTTGAGGGGGCAAAAAAAGCTGGATTATGCAAGATGTCAAAGCAAAAAGATAATCTGTGCTACAATAAGTACAAAGTGTAACTCTAACTTACAGCAAAAGCAATGATACTTCGAGGCGGAGAGTCCCAGTTAAAACAACTCTGTATAAACCTGGCTGTGTCGATAAACGTGCCAATTAACTGAGACACTCTGTCAATATTTCGTTTCATCACCTGAAATCAGATTTAACCATTTAACCCATTCCAGCAAAACAAAACTTTACACAGGTCCAAATTGATTGATTAATTGAATGGGGTTTAATGCCACTTTCAACAGTATTTCAGTCATATCGCGGCGGCTGGAGCACCTTACAATGGATTCCTGGTTTTACTCACACCAGTACTACCACTACATCCTTTCCTAGCCTCCAGCTGCTACCTCACTTAGGTTTACAATTATCCACCCACCGGTGGCACATATTCTTTCCGACATTTGGTCCAAATTGAAAGAAGCTAAAGACGACAAATTCAAGTTGATGGAATTTTACACTTTTTTGTCTTTTGGGTGAGAAAACAAAAGGGATAATGAAGAAATTGCTTGATACAAGCCCTAAAAGACAAAGAATTTCAAAACTCCTTCAACTAAAAGTTGTCGTCTGCAACTCCTTTCAATTTTGACCAATCTAATTTTTGGAAATGTGGTAATGGGTGAAATCACTGTCAAGTACCCATTTTACTTTGCTTAAATTGTGTGTTACAAAAACATCTTGTTTGGATTTCCTCTAATTTGAGGAAAACTTAAAAATAAAGGAAAACATCAACTCACGTTTGTTTATTTTTTGAAACTGAGTCAGATGCACCCGTTTTTTCACCTGAAATGCTTGCTAATCTTAGGCATTGATTGTTAAATGCACAAGTGTGGATGACTAAACGTTAATTATCGTGACCTAGCTAGCTGTTTGAATGACTACCGAAAGTTAAAATGTTATCACTGACATCATAATTTTATGTAAACAAACCTTAAATTGTGGTGGGTCACAATTTAAAATATTATAACTTCTTTCATGAATTGTAGACTTACCACAAGGTATTATTTTGATTTTATGATTGATTTATATTTATTTATACTTTTGGGCCTCAATTATTAATTTTGTAGTGTGTTTTGGGGTAAAATATGGCTTTAAAATTATAGAAAAACTTGCAATAGGGAGGGCACTCTTGTTAGGGAAAATGCAGTTGAAACATTCAATAGGGAAAAGGATATTTGGTCACAGCAATAGACAGTCCATATACATACGTCATTCCCTGAGACAATCCATCATTACTTTACATCCACAGCACTTGGAAACAAATCAAACATAGCTTCCAATAACGGGAAAAAAGCTTTGTCAAATGTCCCAGACTTGGCTAAGTTTTAGACTAATATATATACATATAACAAAAGCACTGCATATTTGATGGATCAGCACTAAACAGTTGTAACTGCCCATAAACTTTTAGGCAGTTACAACTGTTTCACACTAACTCATCATATTGATGCCTGACACTTGGATCAGCAGCTTTTCATTGTAAATCAAAGAGTCTAAGTGAAAAAGCATTGCCTGGCAATAACAAGTCCCCTATTGTCTGAAAAATGTTTTTTCCAATGAATCTGTCTATGACAAATATCCAATAATTTTCATATAAAATCTATGGAACTTAAACTTGATCTGTAACTCATGATTGTAGACTCACAAACTAAATCAACTCAATCTCTTCATAAAAAGTCTAGAAAACTGACAGACAAACAGATGGTCAGACATGCATGCAAAGTGTAAACATAAAGTAACAATTACTTAGTTGAGGACTAATAAGGGTCACAATACTTATTTACAAAAAAAGCATTTAGAGTTGTCTTCCTTGATGGTTTAGGTTTTTAACATATATTCCAAGTTTCAGCTCAATAGCATTAGCAAAATGATAACTTTTTTTCAACAAGATGCAGACAATCTCTGAAAAACTGTCAAACTAAAGCTGCAAGCATTTTATGCCAAAAATAATATATGTTTTACATTTCCATGGAGGTATACGATTTTCTCATCACAAAATCATTGTAGAAAAAGTCCATTATTTAGGCAAAAATATCAAGATGTCAAATACAAGTAAAACAACCGTTAATCAATACACTCATTCTATACAAGGCAAGAGAAATGCATCAGACAAATTACAGCAATCTTTTTCTCATCACATTAACCCATTACCAAACAAGCTTGGAAACCATTGCGGAAAATAATGACAAGCAATTTCTACCCATTTAACACAATGTTTTATTCCCAAAATAAGGGGAAAAAGAATAAATGAATTTATAAACTTAAAATTGCTATCTGCAACTTCTTTTAGTTGGACTAGTCTAAAATTTTGTCATCTAGTAATGAGTTTTAGAAAGAAAAAAAGTACACATATTGATGAGTGGGTGAATGACTTTACCAGATACCTATACAATATATATCCAGTTAGTACAGTCTTGTCCTCAACCCATAATAGGGTCTTGAGTGACTCAGGCGCGACTATGTCCCCTGGCAAATCTAGTACTGGTGATGCCTAGGTGCACAAGACTTTTGGATCAGTGAACTTCACCATGGTGTTTGTTTCAACCCATTACCAGATGACAAAATTTTACTGTATCAAACTGAACCTGGAATATTCCTGTTTCAGCAGGAGGTATAGACAAAGATCAGCCTGTACATAGTTTGTCTCTTTTAATCAAGAGATGTTAATGAGATCAATTTTTAAATAATTACTGTTAGTTCTTCCAGTGCTGCCAACTCTTTGACTTTAAAGCAATTTCATAGACTATTTTATTCAGCATGACAAGGGTTAACAATTGAAGAGAATAAATATTTTAGCTTTACCACTGACCTCTACAAGTGTAACATAAAATTACAACTTCTCATACAATATCACTTGGTAAAGGGCACTATTGGAACAGATATGGATTGTATGAGAAGGGTTTAAGAAGAATCTTAAACACATATGTTTACTTACAGATATTTTGAATTTAGGTTCTTGTTGCATATATTTTTCTTCTTTAGGATTTACAGTTCGGATACTAGCTTTTATCTGAAAACAAAAATACCATCTATCTCCCAGTCTCCCGTCTTAACCCATTCCCACACAACACAATTTTAGACCAGTCCAAATTTATAGAAGTTACAGACAACAATTTTAAGCTGATAAAATCTTTAGAACCTTTGTCTTTTTGGGTAAATAACATTGTGGATAATGAAGAAATTGCTTTTAACAAGCAATTTCTTCATTTTCCACAATGTTTTCCACAGCTTTAATATCGAGAGGTGTTTAAAGTGTCATTGTGTGGGAATGGGTTAATAGATTACCATACAACATAATTACACATTTTGCCATGCTGAAGAGAATTAGTTGTAGAAAATAAGAGACGTGGATGCAAAGTCCTTGTCACATGACCTTCAGTTATGACCTTGGGAGTATCCAACAAAATTTTATGCATGACACTTGTATTCATCAAGGGGAACAACTGTGACAGCAAAATTTTAGACTGGTCTAATTTGAAAGGAGTAGAAGGTGACAATTTAAAGTTGAAATTTCAGATTTTTCAACCTCCTAGGCAGAAAACATTACGGAAAATAATGAAATTATTTGTTGATCAAGTTACCTTAAATTTGTTTCATGTCCCAGATCGTACTTCATGCAAATTAAAGAAGTTTAATAACTCGGGAAACTAAATGAAAATAGGGAAGGTCAGTGGGTATGGCTTCTGAGCTGTCAAGTATTCTTTCATAAATGTGAAGTCAAATACTTATTCTTTCATAATGGAGAATGAAGTTATATACTTATTCTTTCAATATTGTGAATGAAGTCATATTTTGATTCTTTCAATATTGTGAGTGAAGACAAATACTTATTATTTCATAATCATGAATGAAGAAAAAAAACTTATTCCTACATTATTGTAAATGAAGTCAAATACTTATTCCTAGATGATTGCGAATGAAGTCAAATACTTATTCTTTCATAATTGTGAATAAAGATAAAATACTTATCCCTACATTATTGTAAATGAAGTCAAATATTCATTCTTTCATAATTGTGAATGAAGTCAAATACCTATTTCTTACACAGCTGAAAACAAAGAAAAAATACTCATTCCTACATGATTGTAAATGAAGTCAAATTCTAACAAGATTGAGCCCTTGGTTCTCCGCAGAAGCTTCTTGTCCTTGAGAGCGTACCATTTCTTCTCTCCTGGTTTTATCTGAAAATCGTTCAACATCAAGCTTTTAGAATCACAAAACTACAAGAGATCTGATGGTATGGTTCACTTGACCCATGACAAAAATTTAGATATGTTTAAACTGTAAGATGTTGCAGACAGCTTTAAGTCAGTAAAATTCAAACTAGAGGCACTTGAGTGCCTGATTCACTCAAACGGCCTGAATTTACTAGTCATTCCTGAGAAAATTGGTTGAAAACCATCATGCAGATTATAGGTTTTCACTTTTTACCATTTATGGAAATTAGCCCAATCAATTAAAGCAATGCTTACAGCCAATCATTTTTTTACCAATGTAATAAGGGGTCACCAAAAGATCATTCCAGTGAATTTGCTTGAAATCCATTGAATGGTTTCTGAGGAAAAGGTTTTCAAAGCTTTCGCCATATATGGAAATAAGCCCCAACCCATTAAAACCATGTTTTCTGTCCTCTCAAAATTCTTTGAATGAATCTGATAAAGGATCACCCAAGGATCAAACCATTGAAATTTGGTTGAAATCAATCCATTGGTTTCTGAAGAAGATTTTCAAAGTTTTCACCATATATGGAAATAAGCCCCTGCAGATTTAAGCCGTATTTTTCATCCAATCTTAATTCTTTGAAGAAATCAGATAAAGGGTCACCCAATGAGCATTCCTGTTAAATTTGGTTGAAATCCATCGATTGGTCTCTTAGAAGATTTTTAAAGATTTAACTATATATGGAAATTAGACCCCCCCCATTAAAGCTGTATTTTCATCTGATCTAAATTCTTTGAAGGAATCTGATAAATGGTCACCCAATGAGCATTCCTGTAAAATTTGGTTGAAATCAATCAATTGAAGCTTTAATCATATATGTAAACTGGCCCCGTCCATTAAAGCAATGTTTTTTCATCCGATCAGCATTCTTTGAAGGAATCTGATAAAGAGTCACCCAATGATCAATCCTTTAAAATTTTATTGAAATTCATAAATTATTTTCTGAGAAGAATACTTTCAAAGGTTTCACCATATATGGAAATTAGCCCCACCCATTAAGGCCCTGTTTTTCATCCGATCAAAAGTCTTTGAAAGAATCTTATATAGGGTCACCCAATGATCATTCCTGTGAAATTTGGTTGATTCTGTTCAATACTTTTAGATAAGAAGATCTTTAAAGAAAAGTTTAGAGACCAACGGACGGATACATAACAGACACAACGCTTAAATCAAAGGCCTGAACAGCCTCAAATGCAGTCAAGCCTGTATATTAACAATTTGTATGATAGTTGAAGTCATTCTCTGATTTGACTTTTAGGTTTATTATGAAATCACATTTGAAGACTTCTATCTCCCCCCCCCCCGACAGAATCCTTACCATGTTTTCTTGCCCATAACTGACTTGATCAACAGCGTAATTGTCAAATTCAGACAAAATATCGACTGCTTATTGGAAAACTATTGTAACTATGATTTTCAAAATTTTTCAGGAGAAGCAAAAAACTTCCTTAAACTTTAATTATCAACAACTTTTGACAATTTTTTCAGTTAAATTCAATAAAATGGCACTTGAAACTAATTATGATAAGAATTTGAAGAATGGGAATTTTAATTATTAAAATATTGATCCTTTTTTGTAATACAATAGTATTCAATTCAAAATGGGATGCATTGCAATTACATGTTAATGGAAAAGTATTGTATGCTTAAATACAATAGTTTTCCATTGAATATTCAATGAAATTTAAGACAATTTAGTATTGTATCTGATATTATTGTTTCAAAAAGCTTTTTTTAAAGTTACCAAATTGTGTCAAAGAATAATATACTAATTCTTATTTAGGGAAGATACTGTTGTAGGAGAAAAGGTCTAGGCAACCTATTCATGTAACAATTTTACGTAAAATTATAGTATTTTGAATTAAAAAAGTAAGGGATGATTGAGTAAATTCAGTCTAAAAGTGAAATAACTTCAAACAATAACAGAGTTTATTCAATTAGAAAACATACAATAAATTTTTCCATAATACAATAGTTTACCACTAATTTCAAATACATCTTGTCTGTCCAATGTTAAAGGAAAACTATTGTAAGAAGAAAAATTGTATATCATAATACTGTATATAATACAAACTAGACCTAGTTTTACAGTCATTAATGCAGATTTCACAGGAATATGGGACGTGATGTGACACAACAAATGTGACTCGAATTTAGCCACCAATTTAAAGGGAACTAATTTTAAGATGTTGTTAGCTAGAAAATCTATCCACATAAAATTCAGAGTTGATACCTAATGATTACAGTTTAAAGAAATTGCATAGACAAAAATAAAGTGTGAAAAATTATCAACACGAAATAACTCAGAACGGTAGGGTTCTTGTAGACCGGAAGTACCTTTCACAAATATCCACACATTAGGCCTCTTTTACTTAAAAAGTATTGTCCAGACAAAAATTATGTCTGAAAAATTACAAAGGTTAATAACTCAGAAACGATGAAAAGAATAGTTACGGTTCTTGTGTTTTGCATTCAAATCTATAAGCAACAATGTATATTATGATGTTTCCACTTTATACAAGTACCACAATAGTTCAGAGAACCCTTTTCAACACAATAACACGTTCTGATACCAGCAAGAGAAAAAACCGACCTTGGAAAACACTGTGGAAAATGAAGAAATTGCTTGTCACAAGTACTTTTTTCATTATCCACATTGTTTTCTACCTCAAAACAGAGATTTTTGAATTTCATCAACAAAATGCCATCTTCTGCAACTTCTATCAATTTAGAACCATAGCGCAGTCGGTAGCGCGTCAAACTTCAATTACGGGATGTAATTGGATCGATCCCCGGTGGCGGCACATTTTCTTTCAGACATTTGTCTCTCACTAATGGGTGGATAATCGTAAACCTAAAATTGATAGCAGCTGGAGGCTAGGAAGTAATGGTGCAAGATATACCAGGAATCCATTGTTAGATGATCCAGCTTCCGAGATATGACTGATATACTGTAAATCAATCAATCTTTTCCCTCTTGACTAAGATACTTGTACAGCTGAAACATTTTTGCAATATTGAGCCCAGCAACTAAATACATTTTTCGTGTATTTTGTCTGCAGTAGTGACTCTCTACTGCTAGAAAAGATATGTTGTTTTACAAAGTTGTATTGCTCTTCTTTAATAACATGAGGATGGTTTCCATGCTTTCCCCTCCCCTCCCCTCTGCTCATGGTTAAATCTGATGCTATTACATTTGCAGTAATAACCATTTGATCAGAAATGTCAAGAGTTTGAAAAAAAAAAGGTTTTTCACACTCTTACATTGCCATTAGAAGAAGTTAGATTCCACAATATGGAATCTGCACACCCTCTATTTGTTTTAAAAATGTTGACTTTTTATTGGACTTTGCAAACTTTATTTAAAAAACTCTTTGTTGTGTAATGTCTCCAAGTGACCAAAACGAATAAAAAAATTCTTTTCTTTCCTATTCTGATATAATTTTACGAAACCTTTTCCCATTTTTCTTGAACAAATTACTCTCCCACTTTTTGTTACATACATTGTAAATATTCCCCATGATTCCTCTGCCTTTTTCTAATGTTACACTTCTATTCACTTTCAGTTCTGTCCTCTTTCTACTTAGTCTCTTAACAATACTACTAATATCATCCCTCTCTGTTCCACCACTATCAATGCCACTCCCCTCTGTCCTACAACTATCAACGCCATTCCCCTCTGTCCTACCATTATCAAAGTAATTCACCTCTGTCCTACCTAAGCCACTCCATCCTGTTGTAAAATGGTCCATGCCACTCCCCTCTATCCTATCATTATTTAAGCCACTCCCCTCTCTCCTAACACTATCAAACCCACTCACCCTGGCCTACAACTATCTAAGCCACTCTCTTCTATCCCCTGTGTTCTACCACCAACAACATCACTCCCCTCTGTCCTACCTAAGTCACTACTTCCTGTTTTAGAACTGTCCATGCCTCCTCCTCTGTCCTACCCCTTTTTAAGCCACTCCCCTCTGTCCCACCTATGTCACTTATTCCTGTCCAAGAACTGTCCGTGCCAATCCTCTCTATTCTACCATTATTGAAGCCACTCCCCTCTGTCCTACAACTATCAAACCCACTCACCCCAGGCCTACAACTATTGAAGCCTAAGCCACTCACTTCTATCCTACCATTATTGACACCACTTATCCCTGCTATTCAAACCATCCCCTCTGTCCCACTACTATCCTTGCCCCCCCTTTCCTACAACTATCTAATCCACTCAACTCTGTCCTACCACTATCTAAGCCTCTCTCTCCTATCCTACCATTATCCATTCCACTTATCCCTGTCCCACTGCTATTCAAGCCACCCCTCTCTGTCCCACCACTATCTATGCCAACCCTCTCTGTCCTACCAAAATCTCGGCAACTCTCCTTTGTCTTACCAATATCTTAGTCATTCCAACCTATTCCAAGTTCCTAATGTTTCTTACCGACAGTTTTTCTTCTCTTTATATTTTTATTTATCTTTGTTACCCATTAAAGAAAAAAAATTAAGTGACTTAGCGGAATATCTAATTAGTCATACTTTCCATCATCATTATCAAGATCAAAATCATAATCAGTATCATCATTAGGATTACTATCTCAAACATAATCCTTATCATTATAATTATCATTATAATCACAATTTGACAGTGAATTATCTTTTGAATCGAAATCATCTTCAATTCCTTCTGCCATGTTAACATTCTGAACATCATTAAATTCACCTGGATTAGAAGTTGCAGATTTCAACACTTCATTATTTATAAGATCAAAAGAATCCATGTTAAAATGAGATAGGAAAACAGGGTTTTTCCTCGACTTTCAAAACTTGGGGTCATTTTGCCATACTATGACCCCTTTCAAAGGAGATAAAGAAGGCTGTTAAGAAATTTTGAGGGTCATTCCTAAAAAATGAGGGTCCAAATTCAAAGAAACAGGGGGTCAAGAAAAACACTGGGAAAACATCACTGTTATTGAGCTGCTCTATGTCAATACTGCAAATGCTTTCTTCAGAGGATATTGAACAGGATGAAACATCAGACCACTCTGCAGGTGATACTGAACAGGAAGAAATGTCAGAAACTTCAATATTTTCTGAAAGATATAATCTACATGCATATTAGCCTTCGCTCATACTGCTAAATCCAGAAAAAACAAAGAGATTGTCACTGTCTGGCTCTTAGGAATTTTTACACTCAGAAGTTTGAAATGGAGAAAATTTGGTAACTTTAAAAGGAATTCCATCACCTTTCAGATTCATTGATACAGCTAAAAGTCTTATAAATAAGGCTAGATATACTGTGATGCTGGGTCATAGTTGCCAAACCACCTGCACAAATCATACCAACATCATTCCTACTGTGGATCAAAAAAGTAATAAGAGTCGCTGTGCTTTAAAATGGCTGTTGCATATGACGCAGATGAATCTTCCATTGTAAAACAGCAGCCATATGATTCAATATCTTTGGTTGACTTTGAAATTCAATCCTCTTGTCACCATCGCTACTTAGGTTGATATACATGATTTCCTGTACACCAAACTAGGGCTTTGAATTTTCCCAGGAATTGTCATAAAAATCCAACAATTTATGTTTTGTAACTTATCAGTCCGCATTCTAAAATCATCCAGGATGCATTGGGACACAAACTATGAATCTATAAACGAGGCTTTTATGAAATATATGAAAAGAATGGTTTCTAAATTCATTTTCAAAATGAAAAAAAAAGAAACTACCAATAGTTGCATATTATGATACAGATCTATATCCAAAATATCATTTCCAGCAACTTAAATTTCCAAATTATATGAAAAACTGTTATGTCAATGTACCAATATTTTAAAGAGATATAGAAAGTGGAAAATAGCCAATTCATATATACTTTAAGTATAAAAGATAAGTTTGGTTTAAAAATCATTTAATTAATTTGGTTTCTGTTTGGTTTTTTTTTATTTTGTCAAATCCATCAAGATCTGGAATCTGACTGTTTCTTCAAGTATGACATCATTAAAAAGACTGATGACATCATCAAGTGACATCATGAACCACTAATTTATTTTCAAAATCTTGAAAAAATGTATGACACACATATTTTAAGGATGATTTAGATGTATAAAATTGTAACAGCATTTTAATTTTAGTGATAATTTGTAATTTAAAAGATCATGAAGTTATTTAGATGTTCTTAGTCACTTTCTTTATTGAAATACAATAGTTTTTCATTGAAAAATATGACCACTTATCTGTAGAAATTTAATGGTAAACTATTGTATCTAAAGTTACAATAGTTTACCATTCACAATGTACAGCTGTTTATCAGTAGAATGTTATTGATAAACTATTGTATCTTGAGTTACAATAGTTTACCATTTACCAAAACAGTTCTTAGAGATACAATACTTGGACTACTGATCATTTTCCTATACTTGTAGTAGGAAACTTGGCCCAATATTTTGGGACATTGTGTATTGTATTAAGAAAAGGTAAAATATGTAAAAAACTCAATTTAGAAAAATATGTCAGTTACAATAGTTTTCCAATAAGCAGTCGATATATGAAGAATAGTTTAAGGAGCATCACCCTCCGATATTTCGAAAAATAACAACTGTAGTTACAAGATTTTAGCAGAAACCGACGGAATTCAGCGTGCGGAGAATTATTAAATTCTACCCTTACCTTCACGGTCTATCGGAATTGAATAATCCGTAAATTTCTACAGGTCTACAAATTGTGGTTCTCTTTCGGTCTGCACCAATATTTAAAAGCTAGAATTTTCATCTGAGACATGTTTTATTATGATTGATAGTTGTCAGAATTAATCTAATTGAATTTAGCGTTACAAAGACGTCAATATTTCTATAGACAAAAGGGATAAAATCTAAGTATCCCGCATAGCGATGTCTCCTTAGAGACTGACGAGTTGTTGAACACCTGGGGTAACTGACTATGGGCTTAGTTTAATCCTGAGGCAATAATTTTTACAATCTTGATAGAGGGCACCAGATGATGCTGTATACCAAATATCAAAGTTCTAGGCCCTCCTGTTTGGGAGTAGAAGATTTTTACAAATTCGATTATTTTAGGCCTTTATGACGTCCGGGAATGGGCTAATTCTGTCTCTTGGGCCATGATTTTTACAATCTTGATAGAAATTCACCAGATGACGCTACATACCAAAGCTCTAGGAGCTCTAGTTTGGGAGAAGAAGGTTTTTGAAATTTTCACTATATAAGCCTATGTTAAACTTGTGGCGTCCGGGAACGGGCTAATCTTGATCCTGGCGTTATAATTTATACAATATCAGTAGAAGTCCACTAGATGATGCCACATACCAAATATCAGAGCTGTAGGTCTTTTGGTTTGGTATAAAAAGATTTTCAAAGTTGTCACTATGTAAGCTTATGTACCCCACCCACCTTGCCCTCCCTAACACAGCCATTTCTTGACAGATTTTTTTTTCTTGTATAAACTTGATAGTCCTTGCCCTAAAGACTCTAAATACCAAATGTGAATCTAATCAGCCAGCTGGTTCATGTCAAGAAGATTTTTAAAGATGTACCCTATTTGGCCCCTTATGGAGCCAAAGGGGAGATAACTCCATGACTTGTACAAATCTGAAGCACCTTCCCAGAAGGATGCTTCCTGCCAAGTTTGGTTGAAATCCATCCAAGGGTTCTTAAGAATAAGTCGAAAAGTAAAATGTTAACGCATGACGCACAACGCCCAACGACGGACAAAATATGATCGATATAGGTCACCATGACCTTCAGTCTGGTGACTTAAAATTGTTAAAATCCTTGCATTCATAGTTAAAAAAAATTGTGGATTATAAAGAAATAATTTCAAACAAGCAATTTCTTTACATCTCACAAAGTTTCCGAAGTCTTTTTTCTTATGGGGTGTCGAAAACATCATTAATTTTCTTTTTGTTGTCAGACTGTCTTACAACTAGATTACATCAACTATTCTGGTTGTTTGACTTGGCTTGTCTAGACAGACTAATTGGTTCAGGCTATAGAGTGATTCCTGTCCTTTTAGTAATGAATTTTCATCTCTTTATCATATAGTGCCCAGTCTTTTGTTTATTTTTGTTCTCAATTCTTATTTGAAAAGTTCTTTATTTGAGTTCTTCATTCAAGATGCTTAGAACAGTAACTAAGTTAGCCTATCTCCCAGGCTGTCAGTAAGTGTGGGTTTGAAAGTAAGTAGGGTAGATCAATCATGCAAATACATTTCATTCCTTGAAATAGTCTCCCTTATGTCACTGATCAGCAATATAGAGAGATAACAGCTAAATATAAGAGAGCCATTGGCCTTAAAGCTCTCACCTGAGATAAAACTAGAGACTATTATGTAAAATTTTAATGTACATCCTTGAGCTGTGACCCTGACCTCAATCTGTCTGAATCAAATGGCACATCTACTGATAATAGTGGATTAATGTGCAAAGTTATTTCGAAATCAATCCATAATTTTAGGAGCCCTGCTCTAGACATGCTCAATTTCAATGCCTTACCTTAAGCTGTGACCTTGACCTTTGAGCTATTCAATTTTTGTTTCAAATTGCACATGCCCTCATGACAGAGAACAATTGTGACAAGTTATATTGAATCTATTTATAATTGAAGGAGCTATGCTCTGTACATGCTTTATTTTAATGTCCCATGAGCTCTGACCTATACCTTGGGAATATATGTATAAATTTTCAAATGGCACATCTCACATCTTCTCCTGCCAGACAACAATAAAATTATTGTGTTCAGTTATTTCATTAAAGTTAATTGAAGGATCCATGTTCTGGAAATGCTAAATTTACATGTTCAGCGTTGAGCTGTGACATTGACCTCAGAGTTTACTGAAGATTTGTAAACCCATTACCGGACAGCAAAATTTTAGACTGGCCCAAATTGAAAGAAGATGCAGACGACAATTCAAAGTTTATGAAATTTTAGATTTTTTCAATTTCCTGGGTAGAAAACATTGTGGAAAATGAAGAAATTGCTTGATACAAGCAATTTCTTCATTTTCCATAATGTTTTCTAAAGCTTTATTCCACAGAGGCATCTAAAAGCATCACTGAGTGGGAATAGGTTAAAAAATTGCACATCTACTAGTGATAGAGAACAATTGTGAGAAGACTTTTTTGAATTCAATCCATAATTTAAGAAGCTATGCTCTAGACATGGTTATTTTCAACATTTGACCTTGACCTGTGACCTTTTTTCATGATTAAAAATAATATCATAGAATTATTTTGATATCCATTCATAATTGAAGGACCTAAGCAGTGAACAAGGTAAAGGTAAATTTGACCTTGAGTTTGGCGCTATCTATTTTTTTTTTTCAAATAGTACATCTTTTCAGGATAGAGAATAATTGGGCCAAGTTATTTTGAAATCCATTCATAAATGAAGGAGCTATGCTTTGAACAAGGAAATTTTTTACCTTGAACTGTGACCTTGACCTTGGAGCTATCTAATTTTTTTTCAAATTGTAAATCTATCCATGATAGAAAACAATTTTGAAATCAATCCATTTTTGATTGACTGATTGAATGGGATTTACCACCTCTTTTAACAGTATTACAGTCATAATTGTGTATATGATTTTTTTGTAAATGGCACATCTACTCATGATAGACAACAATTGTATAAAAAAAATCAAAACCCTTCCATAGTTGAAGGATCTTTGCTCTGAAATGCTAAATTTTCACATTCAAACTTGAGCTGTGACAATGACCTTGGAGTTGTCAGAAGATTTGTTTCAAATTGCACATCTACTGATGATAGAGAATAATTGTGTAAATATACTTTGAATTCAATCCCTAAATCTTACAAGCTTTGCTCCATGGCTATTTTCAACATCTGACCTTGACCAGTGACCTTGACCTTTGAGAAATATCATAAGGAATTCACATGTGAAGTTTAATCCAATTAGGCCCAAAGGTTTGTGGAGAGATCGGGCTGCTTGATGGATGGAAAGACAAAGCAGCAGCTATAGGTTTGCCCTTCTGGGAGCATAAAAAGAAAGGTCACTCTTACAAACTGTAATATAAATTGAAAAGTAACATACCTTTAAAGACTTGACTATAAAAAGAACAGTATCTCACCCTGTATGCCTACACATTGAATAGAACAATAGGCCACCATGAATAACCTTACTATAGAGTACTAACTTGCACTGTCAGTAATGGTATTGTAACTTTAGACATACTAAATAAAATAATTACTTACCCAAAGCAACTTTATCCCTTGTCCTGCTGAATATATATCCTCTTTTCACTATATTTGAAAACTTTGACATAGTTAGATCAATCTTGTATTCAAAGATTTCTCCCCAAAAGAACAATAATAAGCAGGTAGTGTAGGCTAAGATCAGACTGCATGGCTGTGCAGACTGCTCTTAGTCTATACACCTGCCAAAGCCATTGTCAAAGCAGGAATATTCCAGGATTAGCATGACATGGGTTAAATAGTACAGTAACTCACCCTGAATAGCTTAACCCATTCCAACACAAGAAAATTTTAGACTAGTCCAAATTGAAAGAAGCTGCAGACGACAATTTCAAGTTGATGGAATTTCAATTTTTTTCGTCTTTTGGGATAGAAAACATTGTGGATAATGAAGAAATTGCTTGTTACAAGCAATTTCTTCATTGTCCACAATGTTTTCCAAAGCTTTTTTCTTGTGGGGCGTAAAAAGGAGGGCTTGAGTTGGAATGGGTTAACAGTGTATAGAATATAAACTTTCTCTGAGTATCAGTATTGCAACTTTAGGCAATTTATAAAGAATAGTAACTCACCCTGAGTATTGGTATTGCAACTTTGCCGAGGAATTCTACTTTTTTGTCTCTATCCTCATCAAACACTGTGATTTCCAAAACAGAATGAATGTCCTTGACATTGCTGCAAAAGAATGCTTAAGATAATACAGTAAAATCCTTCTAATACATCTTCTCATAGTATCCCTTACAGTGGTCTTAATTCAGTCACCAAACAGCACCCCCTCCCTCTCGCCAGGATTGATTTATCATTCAAAGGTTTAGGTCTTCATATCTCTTTACTTAAGTTTTCAGTAAAGATATTTTTGTAATTTACCAAGTTTCTTTCCACTAGGCCTTCTCTTTTTAACCCATTCCCGTACCAATTAAGCACTAGGTTTTTCAGGAATTCAATACAAAGTGAATTGTCTTTACCATACCTGGCACACAAATCTGGTCATTAAAACCTTTGAAGTAGTTCTGGAAAAGCATTTCAAGTTTTCACTGTTTTACCAAAGTCAAATTGGGTTATATAAAATTCATTTTCCATTTATGGAAATTAGTCCCGCCCTATTAACCCTTGTTTTTCATCAGATCAAAATTCTTTGGAGGAATCTCATAGAGGATTACCCAAGGATCATTCCAGTAAAATTTGATTAAAATCCATTAAATGGTTTGTGAGAAGATTTTCAAAGCTTTCACCAAATATGGAAATTAGTCCTGCCCATTAAAACCATGTTTTTCAAGGATAATTCCTGCCATATTTGGTCAAATGGTTTCTGAGCAGAAGATTTTCAAAGGTTTCACCATATATGGAATTAGCCCCACCCATTAAAGCCATGTTTTTCATCCCATCAAAATTCTTTGAAGGAATGTGATAAAGGGTTACCCAAAGAACATTTAGGTGAAATTTGGTTGAATTCTGTTCAGTAATCTCTATAAAGAAGATTTTTAAGGTAAAAGTATGGACGGACGGACAGACGCACAGACACAATGCCATGATAATAGCTTTGCTGGCCTTTGGCCATGAGAACTCCAAATTCAGACTTCAATAAACTTTAAACAATTGTTGTCTTCAACTGCTTTCAGATTAGACCAGTCTAAAATTTTGCCATCTGGGAATGGGTTAACTTTTATTTATATTTCCAAGAAGTACCTGTTCACTATGTCCTATTGTATATCAATGAACAACATAATTTCTCAGGAAGACATTTTCATAGGTTTCATAAATATAGTACATAACATAGAAGCCATGATTTTCATGCCATCTAAACTTTTTAATGAAATCTGAGAAAGGATCACCAAAGGGTCATTTCTGTGAAAATCTGACAATAATCCAGCAGGTAGTTTCTGTGAGGAAGATTTTCAAAGTTTTCACTTGCCATACAGTAAACAAAAATTATAATAGACCCACCTGTAAAATCTATTTTTTTCATCTGATGAAATTTCTTTGGAGAAATTTAATAAAAGGTCAATCAAAGGATCATTTGGATCCTGTGAAATTTCGATGAATTTCAGCGAGTGCTTTCTGAGAAGAAGTTTCTTAAAGAAAATGTTTACAGTTGGACACATACATGCACAGTCACATTAACCCATTCCAACACAATGATACTTTTTGACGCTCCTCAAGAAAAACATTTAGGAAAACATTGTGTTGAATGAAGAAATTACTTGTAGCAAAAAAGTTGAAAAATCTCATTAACCTGGAATTGTCGTCTCGATCTCCTTTCAATTTATACCAGACTAAAATTTTGAAATCCAGTTATGGGTTAATGCACACAAGACAGACACAATACATAAGCCAGTGGACCTTACAAGCATTCTGATGTATTGTACGGAAACAACAAGTCCTCTACTGGTCATTTTTTTGTTCCTTTGAATCTTAGTACAACATCAGACTGTTTTGTTTCTTTTTTGTCGGAAATGAACAGACATAACAAAATTCAAAATTGATCTCCAACTCAAAATTGAGGACTAACATAGCAAAAAAACATACCATATGGAGTCTTCCAAACAGTGAAGCAACAATGGAATGATGCACTTAATGATGCACTTAACCCTTTCCTGAACAATCCCTGGCTTTTATATCCATGTCATACTATATTCGAGAAATTATTGTGGAAAAGAAGGAATTGCTTGTAACAAGCAATTCCTTCTTTTCTAAGATTATTTTCTACCATGTAGGTTGAACTTTTCAAATTGCACTTACTTTTAGTTGTCGTCTGCAACTTCTTTCGAATTGGACAAGTCTAAAGTTTTGAAAATCAGGAAAGGGTTAAAGAAATTACTATTGAAAACTATTGAAAATTTTTTTGGGAAGGAGAAAATGCTTTTATGAAATATTTTCTCTTCTCTCCAAAGAGTATGCAATAGCAATCTTTTTACAAAGCAATTCCTACTTTTTTCGACAATGTTAAGATATCCTAACTTGTCCTTATTTTCCAATTTACAGCCACTTTAATCCATTAGTAGATGATAACATTCTAAACTGGTCCAAACTAAAAGAAGCTGATGGCGACATTTTGAATTGTTATAAAATTGGAAGAAAGTGCCAAATAGAGCAAAAACATTGGGAGAAATGGAGAAGTTGTTAGTTCAAAGCCATTTCTCTTTTTTTCCCCCAAAGTTTTCCATGAAGTCAGAAAGTGTCATTATGTGGTAAAAAGACCTCTGCTGTTCACATCTATCAATTTGAACCATCCTGAAATTTATTTCTTGGTAATAAGTGATACCCATGGGGGAAAATTGAAGATATATTTAATGATGGAAACACTGTAAAAGACAAGCTAACAAGGAAAGTACAGTCAATAATCAATTTAATCTAAATGTTAGAAGTAAATTAATATTTTCTATTCTGTAAGAAAATTCCTGACAATTTAATTCCAATTCCCATGGTATCGCTTGTGGAATTTTCCACATTTTAAGATCTTTTGATTCCTGCACTATCTTTCATGGAAATCTCTCTTTAATTCTTGTGCAAGGTTGCAAATTTCTTTTTAACCAATTCAAACACAATGCCCCTTTTTATGCCATTAAAGAAAAAAAAGCTAATGAAAACATTGTTGAAAATGAAGAAATTGCTTGTTACAAGCAATTTATTCATTATCTACAACATTTTCTATCCCAAATGATGAAGATTTTTAGAATATAATTAACTTTAAATTGTCTTCTGAAATACCTTTCAAGTTTGACTGGTCTAAAATTTTGTTGTTTGGAAATGGATTAATTGATAAGTACATTGTAGATTGCAAAATATTAAACAATACCTGAACTTGCTGCAGAGCACTGACAAAAATTGGAGAAGAATGTATTTTGAAAAGTAAACTGTATTCTCCAAGGTAAAACAGGATGGAAAACAAAGAAATCACTGTTTTACACTATTTCTTCTTTGCCAAAAAGTTGGGCCTGTTTCGGGCAAAAATACTTCTATCTCTAGTCTAAATTTATCTTCTTTACAACCGATAAGATATTAAATGTATTTGTCCAAGCATGCAGAATAAAAGCATTTTTTTTTAATGACATTACTGGGTGATTTCAAAATTCAAAATGTTGTCTGCAACTTTGTTGAATTTGGACCAGTCTTAAATTCTGTTGTGTGGTGATGGGTTAAGATCCTATGCACTGCTAAGAGCCATGTTAGACACACATTGTCAGAGTTACAACAATATGTAAGGTTTATGTCAGATGTCCACTAAAACAGCCCAATTACAAATCAATGGTTCAGCGTGAAACAGATGTAACTACCTATATATTAATAACAGTTACAACTGTTTTGTGCTGAATCATCAAAATGTGAAAGGAAGTAGATAATGTCTTAGCAATGAGACACACATTGTCAATGTAACAGCTATATGTTATGTTCATGTCAGATTCCCAGTAAAACAGCCTAACTACAAATATGAAAGGAAGTAGATAATGTCTTAACAATGAGACACACATTGTCAGAGTTACAGCAATATGTTATGTTTATGTCAGATTCCCACTAAAATAGCCTAACTACAAATATGAAAGGAAGTAGATAATGTCTCAACAATGAGACACACATTGTCAGAATAACAGCAATATGTTATGTTCATGTCAGATTCCCACTAAAACAGCCCTCTTACAAATATGAAAGGAAGCAGATAATGCCTCAACAATGAGACACACATTGTCAGAGTTTCAGCAATATGTTATGTTCATGTAAGATTCCCACCAAAACAGCCTAACTACAAATATGAAAGGAAGTTGATAATGCCTCAACAATGAGACACAAATTGTCAGAGTTACATCAATATGTATGGTTTATGTCAGATTCCGACTAAAACAGCCTGACTACAAATATGAAAGGAAGCGGATAATATCTCAAAAATAAGACACACATTGTCAGAGTTACAGCAATATGTATGGTTTATGTCAGATTCCCACTAAAACAGCCCTACTACAAATATAAAAGGAAGCGGATATTTTCTCGAAAATGAGACACAAATTGTCAGCCCTACTACAAATATGAAAGCAAGCAGATAATGTCACAGCAATATAAACATCAAATTGAAGGAGATAGCAAAAATTATAATTCTTTATCTTTGGGGTAGAAAACATTGTGGATAGAGAAGAAATTGCTAACATGTTTTCCTAAGCTTTTATCTTGAGGTGCGTAAAAAAGTGTCCTGGTATATGAGTGGGTTAGATTATGTTCACAACTTCTTTAGATAGCTCTAATTTGGTCTCAAGTGGAAATTAATGCTGAAAGCACATACTCATTTTCAGCTGACAAAATTTCAGACTGGTTCAAATTCAAAGAAGTTGCAGATGACAATTTGAAGCTTACGAAATAATAGATTTTTTACAACTTTCTGGAAAGAAAGCAGTATGTTCCAAGCAATGTATTCATATTAACCCTTTCCTGTACAATCACTGGTTGTGATTTTATACTTGAGAAAACATTGTGGGAAAAGAAGAAATTGCTTGTAACAAGCAATTTCTTCTTTTCCCACAATATTTTCTACCCTGTTGGCTAGTTACTTTTTCAAATTGCACTCACTTTTAGTTGTCATCTGCAACTTCTTTCAATTTTGACAAGTCTAAATATTTGAGAAACAGGAAAGTGTTTTCCCAAATTGTTTTTCTTGAGAGGTATAATAAAGCATCATTGTTGGGAATGGATTAATTGAACCTTTTGAAACTAGGACATTTGAAGAAAAGAACAAAACAGTGGCTAATGGAGTTTTCTTTTTCATATTCTTTTGTAAAAATTACAAATGCTTGGCAGAAGGTTATATGAAATATTCAATGTTATATGAAATATTCAAAGTTAGTTACTTACAATGTGAAGAGCTTATTCCATTCTGGATTGAGTGTTTTATATTCTGTTTGAGTTTGGAGACGAGTATTTACAAGTTCAAGAACACAAAATGGGTCACTTTTACCACCTAAATCAGCTGCCATCAGATTCTGAGCTTTGAAAACTGAAATAAGAATATAATTGACAAATTTTATAACAGGTATAGAAAGTTCTTTTGGCTTATTTACAAACAATTGTGAATACTATTACTCTCTAACAGCTAATTCCCGGATTATTACTGTCAAGAATAGAATCAATTGACCAATCAAATTATTCATGAAAGTGATCTTTGAACTCCGACATTGGCTGATATTAGAGTGAAGTATTGATTTGGCAAATTAAACAATTTGACTAGAGCTTATTATCCTATTCCCACTCAATGATGCATTTTTAAGTTCATCAAGAAAAAAGCTTTGGAAAATGTGAAAAATGGAGAAATTGCATATCCCATTATACTAAGATTTTTAAAATTCAATCAACTTCAAATAGTTGTTTGCAACTTCATTGAATTTGGACCAGTCTAGAATAATTTTGTTTTGAGGGAAAGGGTTAAAGCTGTAGTTATGACAAATATTTAAGTTGCTAACCAACTAATTTACCACTTTGTTACATGTTGCTAGCCATATTTTTTTCAAAATAAAGCTGTTTAATATTGAAGTAGAACTTTCTGTTAGAACTCTTTAGGTATGGTCAGCATTTTGTCAATTAGTCAGTAAGCTACATTTATCTCATTTATCTCATAACTACAGCTTCAATCAAACAGTAGTAACCAGATTTTCTTCGGAGATCAACAAATTACTAAATCAACTGTAATTTTCAAGCTAATATGTCCACATGATTAACTTATAAAAGGTATAACAAGAGCTTTGCATAGTGGCATATATACGTCCACAGAAACTTGTCAGGGGAACAAACTCTATCATTTTTAACTAATTTGCAAAGTCAATGGGAAGATAATCCCACTTGAGGGTTCAAAATAATTTTTGTCTTGTGTTCAACAATATATTTATTGTGGCAAACTTCAGTTCATTCCTAATCAAACTGTAGGAGATTTTCACACAAAAAATTGCTAACAGAAAGACAGACACACAGACAGGTGACCAGGGCCTGAACAAAATATGGCTTTTTTTGGTATGAGCATCAAGTCAAACCCAATCACTTCTTCAGTGTAACTAGATTTTACAAATTTATGTACAAAGCTTCAACAGACTGCATTTTAAGCAAATACATCTGTTTTTTCTTTTAACTCTTTCCTGTTCAATCCCTGAATTTTATGTCCATGTGATTTTGTAATTGAGAAACATTGTGGAAAAAGAAGAAATTGCTTGTAACAAACAATTTAATCTTTTTCCACAATATTTTCTACCCTACTGCTTAATTATTTTTTTTAATTTCTTAATTCCACTAAATGTTTGTCTGCAAAACCTTTCAATTTGGACAGGTCTAAAAAATGTTCAAAAGAGGACAGGGTTAAAGTTGTAGTTATTTCTTCTTTTGTTCTGCAGAAGTTTGTGTTCTTACCTTTAACTTGCAACCATCCAACATCCTTCATGTTCTTAAAGGAATTCTTTAAGCCCTGAAAATAAAGAGATGTTCTAACCCATTAACTAACAACATAATTTAGGACTAATACAAATTAAAATACAGTTAAAAGAAATTGCAGTGTTCATGGAATTATGAAGAATCTTTGTGTTTCAGAGTAGAAAACATTGTAACAAGCATTTTTTTTTATTTTCCACAAAGTTTTCCAACGCATTTTTCTTAACCCATTCCAACATGATGATGCTTTTGGACGCCCATAAAGAAAAATTACTGGAAAAACATTGTGTAAAATGAAGAACTGCTTATGACAAGCAATTTTTTCATTTACCCGATGTTTTCTACCCAGAAAGTTGAAAAAATTAAATTATAAACTTTAAAATATTGTCTACAACTTCTTTCAATTTTGACCAGTCTTAAATTTTGCCTTCTGGTAATGGGTTAAGGGGTGCTACTAGAGCAGTCAAAGGATAGCATCGCTTGACTTTTCTGAGTGCTGGATAGTAACAGCAATCCAATGTCGACATAAGGCATAATACCTCAGAATTAATAGAGACAAAAAATCTTTCAAAATTTTTTTAGTCAAACAAGAATTTTTAAGCCCAAGAAGGGTTAAAATTCCACTAAAATGAATGTTTGAGTAATGAATCTTTGTCTAGAAGATGATATGCTGGTCACAAAGAATTGTGCAAAGTTTCAAAGCAAAAGCATTGGTAGAAAGAGAGTAATTACAGATACATGTATATGACAGTTGCAAGTTAATTTTTACCAAGAATTTCTAAGTCTGAAAAGGGTTACAATTCCACTGAAATGAATGTAAGTGTAATGAATCTGAGTCTAGAGGCTGATATTGTTGTCACAAAAACATGTGCATAGTTTCAAAGCAATAGAATTGGTAGAAAGAGAGATACATGATACTTGTAGGCAAGGTTTAACCATAAAATCTTAAATCTAAAAGGGTTAAAACTCCACTATAAAATAGGTTTTTCAATGAATCTATGCCTAGAAGATTATATGATGATTATAAAAGCATGTGCAAAGATTAAAAACAATAGCTTTTGTAGAAAGAGAGTTATTAAAGATATATGACAGTTGTACATAAGGTTTAACCAAGTAATTTCAGGTCCAAAAAGAGTTAAAAATTCACTAAAATGATTGTCAGAGTTTACAGGCTGATATTATTGTCACAAAAGCATGTCCAAAGTTTTAGAGCAATATCTTTAGTAGAAACTGAGATATGACACTTGCAATTAAGGTTTAATCAAGCATAATGCTGACGCCAATGCTCAGTAGACCAGAATAGCCCCCCTATTCTTCAATTAGTTGAGCTAAGAAGCAGGATTGTTTGAAATAGGTTAGATAGATTTTATACTCTTCTGTATGACCCGTCACAAATAAGCTTTTTATACATTCATTTATTAACAAAACCTAAGCTACTTCAATAAGTAACAAGAGGGCCGTTGGCCCTGGGGCCCTCACCTGAGATACAGGCTCTTTTTCTTTCAACAGTCTAATTTCATGTTAAGGTTAGGATTATGAAACAAGTGGGCCACAATTACATATAAAGAGTATGAACCTGGGGATCCAAAGTCTAAATAACAAATTCCAAGGCTTTAGTGCTGATTTGAAAGAAGGAAAAAACTTTTTCCATGGGTTATAATTTCAGAAATAAGAAAGAAGTCTTTGAACTGATGCTTCATGCCTATATTTTACTTTTGTTGCCATGGCAACCAGTGTTTTAAACGGATTTCAATTTTTTTAGCTTTTTTTGAAGGGGACCACCTAAGGAACATTTCTGCCAAATTTGGTTCAAATCGGCCCAGTGGTTTGGGAGGAGATGTCTTTTAAAAAATGTTCTTTATTTCTATATAAACCCCATCCCCCTGGGGCTCCACCCCTGAGGACCCCAGGATCATGATTTTAGCTATTTTGAAAAAGGTCAATATACTGATGCTTCTTGCAAATTATCAAGGCTCTACGCCTTCTGGGTCAGGAGGAGAAGATTTTTAAAGATTATTTTAAAATTTCACTTTTGTTGCCATGGCAACCAGAGTTTTTAATGGATTTCAATTCTTTTAGCTATTTTTGAAGGGGACCACCTAAGGAACATTTCTGCCAAATTTGGTTCAAATTGGCCCAGTGGTTTGGGTGGAGATGTTGTTTAAAGAAAAGGACAAAAGGTGATCACAATAGCTCACTTGAGCACTACGTGCTCAGGTGAGCTAAGAAAACCCAAAAAAGATACACTTAATATTCTATTAAAAAATAAGATATCTTTGTGAAATACCATACCTCTGTATTAGCCTTCTTTTTAAAATGTGACCTTGAAAAATGACCTTAATCTTGTCACATGAAATAGTCTTTAGTATCTATGGATGTGTATCAATGAGATTTATCATAATGCCAAATATGAGGGTTGTATCTTAAATAGGCTTGAAGAACTAGTAAATTTTTAGTTTTCTTTATTAAGTTTTTGCACAAGTTTGACCTTGATCAATGACTTTGTCACATGAGCTCAACCTTGGTATCTGCAGATGCTCTGGTCTATCATCATGCCAAAAAGGAGCATTTTGTCTTGAATAGATTTAAAGTAATTGTAGATATTAATTTTTGTTGACAGACTGATAGAATGATGGACAAACAGGCAACAATAATGATATGTAATATGCCCCTGATGTTGTTAAGGGGGTGAGGGGACAATAAACTGTTATCTTAAGATTTGTATTCATACACAAAATTTGTTTTCTCTTACATTGTAATTATTTCACATGAATTTTATACAAAAATCCCTTACGTAACTACGGATGATTTCTTCACGTTCATTAGGGTTAAATGCATAGGAAGATAGGTCGGAGATGGCCTCATGTCCTGAGGTTCCACTGATCGTGATCAGCAACTTGATGATGCCTGCACCATCCTCTAAGTTCTGGTTGACAGTATGAGTTTGTTCTCGCTCCAACTTGGACAGGTCAATCACTGCTCTACAAACAAACATAGAAGTTAAGCCTATAGACCCATTATCAGAGGATAAAATTTTAGATAGGTCACAATTCAAAATAAAAAGTTGCAATATCTCAAAGTGCTCTTAAATTGCTTGGATTTCAAGGCTTACTTAACTATTTCCTGTTTTTTTTTAAATTAAGACTGGTCCAATTGAAAGAGGTTGCAGATCACAATCAAATTTGATACAATTTGAAATGAAACCATCCCATGTGATAGAAAATATTGTGGTAAAAGAAGAAATTGATTGTTATGCTTTCTCAAGTACAAAATTACAGCGACATAAAATCCCGTGTTTGTACAGGAAAGGGTTAAATTGAAGAGTAGTGCCATATAGTGTAAACTAGAAATTGTCGCAAAGCGGGCTAATACCCCCCAACAGTGCTTGTCCATATTCAAAGTGCTATCCGCCAAAGGGCAGTAACAAAAAATGGACTTTTTAATAAAAGGGCCTTTTCGTAAATTTGAATCAAATCTGTCCAATGGTTGCTGAGAAATTGAGCAGACATGATTTTTCACCAAAGGGCCATAACTCAGTCAAATAATCAATGGACTGTAACCAAAATAGATTATGTACATCTCTGCTTGATACTGATTATATCAGTGAAGTTTGAATAAAATCCGTCCAGTTGTTGCCTGTGAAATTGAGTGGACACGAAAAAGCTACAGATGGACGGACTGAGAAGCTGACTTATACTCCCCAAACATAGTTTTGGGGTTATAAAAAATCAGTAGAAAAAAGAGAATTTGTTTGCTTAAGCAATTAATGCATTCATTACAATGTTTTAATCAATATAATTCTACATGGGCTTCAAAACAAAGCATTGTGAGGAAATGAGTTAATGCAAGCCATTTACAAAATAATTTTGTTGTAAGTATAACTTCAAAAAAGATTTCTATATAGAGCTTTGTCTTGAGTATCTTGAGTATGACCCTTGGGCCATAATTTATACAAAATTGATAAGGATCTACCAGATTATGCTACATACTAAATATTAAAGCTCTATGCCTATCTGTTAGGGAGAAGAATTCTAAAGTTTCACTATATAAGCCGATGTTTAACTTGGATGTTCGGGAATGGGCTAATTTTGATCTTTGGGCAATATTTTGTACAATCTTGATAGAAGTCAACCAGATGATGCTGTATATCAAATATCAAAGTTCTAGGCCCTCCTGTTTGAGAGAAGAAGATTTTTAAAATTTTCACTATATAAGCCCTTTTTATACGCCCGTCGAAGACGGGACGTATTATGGGATCACCCGTGGTGTCCAGGCGTCCGGTCGTCTGGTTGTCCGGGCGGTGTCCACTTCTTTGTCCGGAGCATAATTCTGTCACCATAAGTCCGATTGACTTTAAACTTGGCAGTTATATTCTTCTCATCAATACGGAGTGCAGTGCGGAATAACCATAACTCTACCTGGCCTATTTTTTGAGTTATTGCCCTTTGTTGTTTTTCATACTTGAATCTTGTCCGGAGTATATCTCTGAAAGTATTATAGCTAGGCTCATGAAACTTCATGGGTGTATAGATCTCACCAAGGGGGAGTGCAGTGCACAAGAACCATAACTCTACCTGGCCTATTTTTTGAGTTATTGCCCTTTGTTGTTTTTCATACTTGAATCTTGTCCGGAGTATATATCTAAAAGTATACTAGCTAGAACCATGAAATTTCATGGATGGATAGAGCTCACTGAGTTGGAGTGCAGTGTACAAGAACCATAACTCTACCTAGCGTATATTTTGAGTTATTGCCCTTTGTTGTTTTTCATACTTGAATCTTGTCCGGAGTATATCTCTAAAAGTATACTAGCTAGAACCATGAAATTTCATGGATGGATAGAGCTCACCAAGTTGGAGTGCAGTGCGGAATAACCATAACTCTACCTAGCCTATTTTTTGAGTTATTGCCCTTTGTTGATTTTCATACATGAATCTTGTCCGGAGTATATCTCTAAAAGTAAATTAGCTAGAATCATGAATCTTCATGGATGGATAGAGCTCACCAAGTGGAAGTGCAGTGTACCAGAACCATAACTCTACCAAGCCTATTTTTTCAGTTATTGCCCTTTGTTGTTTTTCATACTTAAAACTTGTCTGGAGTATATCTCTAAAAGTATCATAGCTAGGATCATGAAACTTCATGGGTGTATAGATCTCACCAAGGGGGAGTGCAATAACTCTACCTGGCCTATTTTTTTAGTTATTGCCCTTTGTTGTTTTTCATACATGAATCTTGTCCGGAGTATATCTCTTAAAGTATACTAGCTAGAACCATGAAATTTCATGGATGGATAGAGCTCACCAAGTGGGAGTGCAGTGTACAAGAACCATAACTCTACCTAGCCTATTTTTTGAGTTATTGCCCTTTGTTGTTTTTCATACTTGAATCTTGTCCGGAGTATATCTCTAAAATTATAATAGCTAGAACCATGAAATTTTATGGATGGATAGAGCTCACTGAGTTGGAGTGCAGTGTACAAGAACCATAACTCTACCTAGCCTATTTTTTTAGTTATTGCCCTTTGTTGTTTTTCATACTTGAATCTTGTCCGGAGTATATATCTAAAAGTATTATAGCTAGGATCATGAAACTTCATGGGTGTATAGATCTCACCAAGGGGGAGTGCAGTGCACAAGAACCATAACTCTACCTGGCCTATTTTTTGAGTTATTGCCCTTTGTTGTTTTTCATACTTGAATCTTGTCCAGAGTATATCTCTAAAAGTATAATAGCTAGGATCATGAAACTTCATGGATTGATAGAGCTCACCAAGTGGGAGTGCAGTGTACAAGAACCATAACTCTACCTAGCGTATATTTTGAGTTATTGCCCTTTGTTGTTTTTCATACTTTGTTTGACAAAAAAAATTCATTCAAAATAACCTCAGTTCTATTCAAACCCCCAGTTAATATGAAGCAGTGTGACGGGCGTATCTTGTGACAATTTGGCACCTTGTTAAAATTTGTGATGTCAGGGGATGGGCTAATTATGACCCTGGGGCAATAACTTTTACAATCTTGATAGAGGTCCACCAGATTATGCTACATAACAAATATCAAAGTTCTAGGCGCTCCTTTTATGGAGAAGATTTTTGAAATTTTCGCTATATAAGCCAATGTTACACTTGTGAAGTCATGGTATGGGCTAATTCTGTCTCTGGGTCAATGATTTATACTATCTTGATAAAAATCGTCTAGATGATGCTACATACCAAATATAGAAGCTCTAGGCCCTCTCGTTTGGGAAAAGATTTTTGAAATTTTCACTACATAAGCCTATGTTAAGCTTTTGATGTCCAGGAAAGGACTAACTTTGACCCTGGAGTTTTAATCTATACAATCTTGATGGAGGTCCACATGATGATGGCACATACCCAGTATCATAGCTACACGTCTTTTGGTTTGGTAGAAAAAG
The DNA here is from genome assembly GCA_946902895.1 of Fragum fragum. Lineage (NCBI taxonomy): Eukaryota > Metazoa > Mollusca > Bivalvia > Cardiida > Cardiidae > Fragum > Fragum fragum. The sequence goes on from OX336370.1 coordinate 39,971,499, forward strand.
ATTTTCAAAGTTATCAGTATGTAGGCTTATGCACTCCCCCCCCCCCCCCAGCACGGTCATTTCTTGATAGATTTATTTCTTGTACAAACTTGATAGTCCTTGCCCTAAAGACTAAATACAAAATGTGAGTCAAATCTGACAGCTGGTTCATGACAAGAAGATTTTTAAAGATGTACCCTTTTTTTTACCCTTTTTGGTCCAATCTGTTCCAATCTGTGGTGCAATTCTTCTGTTAACCCGACAAAATTTTAGACCAGTCCAAATTCAAAACGTGTTTTTGAGTAGAAAGCATTGTGGATAATAAAGAAATTGCTTGTATTCATCCTATCATAATTTCTCGTCAATGGTCACCAAAGTATCATTCCTTAGAATCAATGTTGAAGTAGTTTCTGAGAAGATTTTCAACAATTTCAGTATATGGAAATAAGCCCCACCCTTGACAGCCAACCTTTTCGTCTGAGCATATCATTTTAAGGAAACTGGTATAGGGACATCCAGGGAACATTCCCATGATATTTTGCTAAAATCAATCCATTAGTTTCTAAGATTTTCAAAGTATTCACCATAAATCGAAATCAGTCCCACCCACTTAAGTCATGTTTTTCAATAGATCAAAATTTCTTGAAGGAATCTGATAAAGGGTCACCCAAGGATCATTCCTGTGAAATTCTGTTGCTTAAAATCATCTGAAGACAAGACTTTAAAAAAAAAAAGGTTTACAGATGGATACACAGACAGACAACAGACACAGCCTCACAGCCACTAAGTGTAACCCATTTCCAAACAATGATGCTTTTTGACACCCCTCTAGAAATAACAATTGAGAAAACATTGTGGAAAATGAAGAAACTGCTTGTAACATCCAATTTCTTCATTTTACAGATTGTTTTCTACCCAAAAAGTTAAACAAGAGGACCATTGGCCCTAAAGCCTTCACCTAAGATCAGGCTTAAGAGTATTAAACACAGGGTAACTTTTGCTGAGAGTCACTAGTTGGAAATCAAATGTTTTATGATTCTTTCACATGTTCTAAGAGATTTGACAAAGATTTTTTTCTTTCTTTCTATATAAGTTGATGTATGTTCTGGATGAGTTCAAATAAGATTTTTTAACATTTTTCTCCAATTACTATGTAAACAGGAAGGATCCACAGGTGGAGTCCAAGTATGACTTAAGGGGCATTATATGAACAAGTTCACTTGAAGAGTCTACATACAAAATTTCAATGTTCTGAAGTTTCTGGTGTTAGAGGGGAAGATTCCCTTCTTTTATTAACCCTTGCCATGCTGTATAATAGGGCTGACTATCGGCTAAGAAAATCACTATCGCAATAGTTTTACTATCATAGTATTGATATCGTGATACTATCACTATCGTCAGAAATCAATCGCTATATATCACGATACAATCGGTATATGTTACTTTGTTTATTTTCTATGTTGATCTGTATAGATAGCATAGTCTACAGGCGACTCTCTTTTTATTAATGTTTTCGCCTTCCTTTACAAAGCCAAAATAGTCCAAAATTTGTCCAAAACATGGGCCTTTCCGCCTTTGTTTTTCACAATCTCAAAATTTGCAGCCATGTCAGACGACACAAAAACGTAAAACAGAATAACTCGATTAGTGTGCTCAAAATAAGTAATTCATTATCGTAATTAATCGAATATCATTTATGATTGTTTTATTTTTATTTTTTTTGACGATTCAAGCCCTGAGAATTCATAAAACATTGATAACAAGTCTTAACTTAACATGCTTTTGGATTTTTGAGAACCTTTTCACTTTGTAAATCGAAAGTTAAAAATCAATTCCTAAACAAAAAAAGGATTACGGAAGAAACACAAATCAAACGTGCCTATCACATGATCATAGAAATTGAAAGTAGGATAAGTTGTTCTCCCTCTATCTCTCTCTTTCTCTCTCTCTCTCTCTCTCTCTTTTTTAACCCAAGAGACCAAGAAAACATTGAATTTCTGTGTAAGTATGCTTTGAATATTTACTATCGAAACTATCGATATTTGAACAAACAATCGCGATAGTTATCGATGTCAGGGAATTGCAATCGATACATCGATATCGTGACTGTCACTATCACAATACATCGACCTATCGATCTATCGTTACACCCCTACTGTATAAATACCTTACTAAATAGCTGTAAAAACCAAAGGGCTGAAAGCACTGATAGAACTTGTTCAAAAATTCACATTTCTATTAGAAATCAATTTCATAAACAACTCTGAGAGGAAAAGCACAAGCGGGAGGTTTAGACCAAGATCAGACTGCACTTAAGTGCAGGCTGATCTTGGTCTAAACCTCCTGCCAAAACCGGAATATTCCGGGTTCAGCATGACAAGGGTTAAAATGTAAAATAGGACGTGGGGTTAGTTGGGTCTTTAAGATTTTCTATTATGATTCTATGAATAAAAATTTTGTGCGCCCGGGCAGAGCCAAAATATGTCCGAAGGGTCATCACATGAACAACCTTTTAGAGGTTTACTAGGAGGTTCTACATACCACATATCAATGCTCTAGGCATTCTCATTTCAGAGAAGAAGATTTTTAATATTTTCCTTCTTTGTTTCTATGTTAAATAGGGTGTGCCTGGGTGGAGCCCAAATATGGCACAAAGGGTATCACATTAACAAAATCTGTACAGGTTCACTTGGAGATTCTAAAAACAAATATTAATGCCCTCAGCTTTTTGGTTTTAGAGAATCAGATTTTTAAAATTTTCCTTCTTTGTTTCTATGCTAAACAAGAGGGCCAGTGGCCCTGGTGCTCACCTGAGATAAGGCTCTTTTTTTCTTCAAGGCCTAATACAAACTGGTTCGGGAGAAGACCTCCTTTAACATTTAATTCAAATAAACTTATGTTACCATAACAACATATGCTTTCGAAAGATTTCAAATATCTTAGTAATTATCAAAAAAGGGCAAACTAATGTATTGTTGCCCAATTTGGTTTAAGTTGGCCAAATAGTTTTGAAATGTTTTGCCTTCTTTATTTTTATTTAAGCCTAATCACCCCTTGGCTCTGAAATTTTATCAATTTTGAAAGAGGTCAATGTACTGATGCTTCATGAAAAATTCAAGATTCATCAACTTCTGGGTCAGGAAGAGAAGTGTTTTTTTTATTCTTTTTTTCTAATTTATTCTTGTTTTCATAGCAACCAGAATTATCAACTAATTAAAATTCTTTGATTGAAATCAGCCCAGTGGTTTGAGAGGAGATGTCGTTTTAAGAATCCTTCTTTATTTCCATATTAGCTTCACCCACCCCCTGTGAATGCCCCCCTGGAGACCCAATGGTGATGATTTTAGCAATTCTGAAAGAGGTCAATGTACTAATGCTTCATGCAAAATATCAAGAGTCTAGGCCCTCTGGGTTAAGAGGATATAATTTTTAAAGTTCTTTTTAAATTTCAGTTTTGTTATCATGGCAACAAGAGTTTTTAAAGGGTTTCGTTTCTTTTAGCAAATTTCAAAGGGAACCATCTGAGGAACATTTCTGCCAAATTTAGATGAAAACCGCCCAGTGGTTTGGGAGGAGATGTCATTTTAAAAACCCTTCTTTAGTTCTACATATCCCCCCCCCCAACCGGCCCTACCCTTAGGGGCCCGACGTTGATGATTTTAGCAATACTGAAAAGAGGTCATTGTACTAATGCTTCATGCCAAATATCAAGAGTCTCTGCCTTCTGGGTCAGGAGGAGAATGATTTATAAAGATTTCATTTAAATTTCACTTTTGTTACCATGGCAACCAGAGTTAAACAGATTCCAATTCTTTTAGTAATTTTTAAAGGGCACCATCAAAGGAACATTTCTGCAAAGTTTTGTTTGAATCCTCCCAACGATTATGGAGGAGATGTCATTTTAAAATTCCTTCTTTATTTATATATAAGTGCCCCCGGGACCCGAGGGTGATGATTTTAGCAATTCTGAAAGAGGTCATTGTACTGATGCTTCATGCCAAATAACAAGGCTCTATGCCTTCTGGGTCAGGAGGAGATGGGTCAGGAGGAGAAGTTTTATTAAAATTTCACTTTTGTTGCCATGGCAACAAGAGCTTTGAACGGATTTCAAATCTTTTAGAAAATTTTAAAGGTCACCACCCAAGGAACATTTCTGCCAAATTATGTTGAAATCACCCCAGTGGTTTGGGATGAGATGTCATTTTAAGATTGTTGACACACGAGGGGCGACGCACAACAGAGAGTACGATCAAAATACCTCACCATGAGCACTTTGTGCTCAGGTGATCTTAAAAGGTTGTGCCAGGGAGGCACCCAAATATGAACCATAGGATATCACATGAACAAACTCTCTAAAGGTCCCCTATGAGATACTTCATATCAAATACAAATGCTCAAGTTTTTCTCTTTTCAGAGAAGAAGATTCTTAAAGCTTTCTTTCTTTCTTTCATTGTAAAATGGGGTGCACCCAGGCTGAGTCTATGTTGACAGATGCACAACACTACTGCCTCAGACAACACCAGATGCAAGATACTTGGCTATCAGGATAGCTCACTTTGAGTACTTCGTGCTCAGGTGAGCTAAAAAGTGTAAAATTATATAACATTAAATTGTTGTTTGCAACTCCTTTCAATTTGGACCAGTCGTAAATGTTGCCGCATTGTAATTGGTTAGTGATATGATATGTTCAATGTCCTACCTGCCCATGAAATCATCTCTGCCGACATCATGGTCATACAACATAATCTCTAGATAACTTGTTTGACCTTGATACATCCGAAGGTCAAACTGTTCTAACCAAACAGGATTGAGCGTTTTCGGCTTGTGCTGGAAGTTAAGAGAAATTTGGCTTTTCAAGTTCTTATGAATTTCTATGCTTCATGATTTCTTTAAACTTACATACAATTGACAAATCACAACTGTCAATCAAGGAATATATCGACCAATCAAATCATTCATTCAGCCCAGAATTGAGATTTAATGATTTGTGTGAATCATTTTTATTGGTTTAGTGACTAAAACTTCACAACTACAGCTTATTTAAGCTGTAGTTACGACATTAAGATCTCTAATCAACCATTCTACATTTTGTTACATGTCATTGGCCACGAATTTTGCAAAACAACACAGTTTAAAAACGAAGCAGACTTCCTGTTGCAGTCAGTGGGCATTGCCAAGGGAATAAGTGGGCAGAGCCAGCAATTGGTCAATTACAGACTAAGGTGATGCTTTTACACTTAATCAATTCATTATATTAATCCATTAGAAAACTACAAGATTTTAGACTGGTCAAATATAACAGGAGTTGAAGATGACATTTCTAATTGCTTTAAGATTGGAGAATAAGTACCAAAATAAGGTAAAACATAGTGAGAATAGGAGAAACTTCTCGTTACAAGTAATTTATACTTTTCCCACAGCATTTTCCATAATTATATTTCTTCAGGGCATCAAAAAACAATCATGCTTAATTAACCCTTGTCATGCTCAATAAAATCCATTTTCAGAAATGCATTGAAGTCAAAGGACTGATAGAACTGTAAGTCTGGTTATCAGGGTCAATATTTAGTTTGGAAATTAATCCTATGGATGATTCTAGATTAAAGAGGACAAGCAGGTGGTGAAGGCTTAGATTAGAATGCAAGTAAGTGCAGGTTGATCTTTGTCTCTATCTCCTGCCACAGCAGGAATATTCCGGGATCAGCATGACAAGGGTTAAAGAAGGCTAATAATTGATTTTACCTGAATTGAAATTGGATATAAATTGAATATATCATTACGATATATGCAGCCATGATGCTGCAATTTCATTAACTGTCATTAAAGAACAAAATTAGAATTTGATGAGAAATGAAGCAGAAGTTGCATTCACAAGATATTTTCCTTCGACCCATTCCCCCATCATCCTGCTTTTTACGACTCTAATTGGAAAACATTGCCAACAAGAGGGCCATTAGCCCTGATGCACTCACCTGAGATAAAGACTCTTTTTTTTTCAACAATTTATTCCTGGTATATCTTGCACCAGTACCACCATTACATCCTTTCCTAGCCTCCAGCTGCTATCCCACTAAGGTATACAATTATCCACCCATAGGTGAGAGACAAACATTGGAAAGGATATGTGCCTACGGCGTAGGGAACAAATTCAAATGCTTTAGGACTTAAATGAAAGGAGAACACTTTTTACTCACCTCTTGATCCATGGGTAATGATCTTAGAAATATGAAAGTCAAAGAAGTCAATGAACAGATACTTCATGCCATATGTCAAGGCAGAAGGCAAACTTGGTCAGGAGGAGAAGATTTTCAAAGATTTAATGTTTGTTGCACCTAGAGTTTTGAAAAAAAAATCAATTCTTTTCGTTAGTTTTATACATGGCCACCTAAGGAACTTTTCAGACAAATTTGGTTCAAATTGGCCAAATGGTATGGGAGGAGTTGTTCATTAATTTCTATATAAGCCGAAGGTAATAAATTTAGCAATTTTGAAAGAGGTCAATATACTGACGTTTCATGCATAATATCAAAGCTCTACAACTTCTGAGACAGGATGTGTCAATTTTTAAAGATTATTTTAAAATTTCACTTTTGTTTGCCATGGCAATCAGAGTTTTCAATGGATTTCATTTTTTAGCTATTTTTGTACAGGACCACCTAAGAAACATTTCTGTCAAATTTGGTTCAAATTGGTTCAAATTGGCCAAAAAAGCTTGAGAGGAGATGTTGTTTAAAATCCTTCTTTATTTCTTTATAAATCCCTGCTCCTTTGGGTCCCCCTTAGGACCTTAGGGTAATGATTCTAGCAATTTTGTAAGAGACCAATACACTGATGTATCATGCAAAATAACAAGGCTCTACACCTTCTGGGTCAGGAGGATAACATTTTTACAGATTATGTTGAAAATTCATGTTTGATTGCCACGGCATCCAGAGTTTTCAATAGATTTATATTATTTGATCCAAGGGTATCTCCAGAGATGTCATTTAAAATTCATTCTTTATTTATATATAAACCCCAGCCCCCTGGGGCTCTGCCCTTGGGGGCCAGAGGGTTATGATTTTAGCAATTTTGAAAGAGGTCAATACACTGATGTTTCATGCAAAATATCAAGGCCCTACGACTTCTTGGTCTGGAGGAGAAGATCTACAAAGACTATCTTAAAATTTCACTGTTTTTGCTATGGCAACCAGAGTTTTCAATAGATGCTGATTATTAAGTTGAAATTGGTCCTGTGGTTTGCGAGATGTGGTGTAAAGGAATTGTTGATGGAGGATGCATGATGGGATGGATGCCAGACTAAACGTGATCACAAAAGCTCACCTAAAGTATTTTGTGATGAGGGGAGCTAAAATGACAAAATTGCTTGTAACAATTTAAAATTTTCAACAGGTTGCAGACAACAATTTTCAGTCACTGGAGTTTTTTTTTTTTAATATTCTTTTTAGAAAAAAAAATATATTTGATAATTCAGAATATTTTTCAAATTTTTAATTTGTGGGAAATAAACAAGTCGTATTTATTTCAAATGAGTTAACCTATTCCCAAACCACAAAATTTTAGACTTATCTAAATTTTTTACAATGTGACATATTTATGTGGGAATGGTTTAATATAGACTAAAGTCACCTTCAATTCTTACCTTGCTGCGATATTTTTCGTTCCCTAGTTTAAATTTGACGTAAGGATCGGAGAGGCCATTATCATCCATAGGTATGAGGTCACGACCTTCAACCAATACCACAGTAACAACACCTGTCCACATTTGCATCTTTAACTTTCTCGCTGCCGATTCCTTATCTGTGAGCTTAATCGTTCTTTTGAAGTACTGAAAAGAGTACAAGCAACTTCTATGTAAATATGGTAAGAAATTTCTTCCTTTTTTTTAATAAAATGTTCTTGAGTAACAAGATAATTTTGTAAATCATAATTGTATGCCAAAAGGCATTCTTTTAAAGCAGAAGTTTGACCTTGATAGATGACCCTGACTTTAGCAGTTAAGCATAAGACTTTGACATCAGCAAATGACTAACAGCGCAAGCTACCATAATGTCTAAATTAAGTCTAAATTCTTGTTGTCTGGTAAAAGGTTATTTATTTAGCTTGAAAAAAGGAAAATTAAATCTTTTGGTTATTGTTTAGACAGTCAGAGGGACAGAAAGACAAGCACTGATAAGCAATATTCCACTAAATCCTTATTGATGTGGGAACATACAAAAATATAATGCTATGATCTAACCAGAAAGGTGTCACAGTCACAGATGCTCCCTCATAATTGCTTGACACAAGACCTTTAGTTGTGACCTTGACCTTGTGGGTATCCTACACAACTTTATACATGCCACTAGTATTCTGAAATGGGAGCAACTGTGCCAAGTTGTTTTGAAATCCATCCATTGAAGTAGACGATATGCTCCAGACAAGAAGTGGACAAACACATCCACCCAACCAGCATCCATACACACACCCACACAGACTGAGATAACTCTATTAGCCCATCCCATTGACATGATGGTGACAAAAAGATGAGTTAGTCAAAAACCAATATTCCTAAAACAGCAGGGTTTTTTCTCAGAAGTAAATTTTAGACTGGTCTTAATTCAAAGAAATTGCAGACACAACTTATACTTGAGGATATTTTGAAAATCTTTGTCTTAGGGAAAGAAAATGATGTGGATAATGAAGAAATTGCTTGTAATAATCAATTTATTCATTTTTAACTAAGCTTTTTTCTTTTGGGGCGTAAAAAAGTGGAATCATGTGAGGAAGGTGTTAAACTCATTCTCACACAGTGGCGCTTTTTGATGACCCTAAAAAAATTGATTGCGAAAACATTCTGTAAAATGAAAAAAATTGCTTGGAACAAGCAACTTCTTCATTTTCCACATTGTTTTCTACCTGAAAAAATCTGAATTTTCATAAACTTTAAATTGTTCTCTTCAACTCCTTTCAATTTGGACCAGTCTAAAATTTTGCTGTCTGGGAATGGGTTAACAGGTGATCTTGGCCTGGTCTGAATACCTTGACATTAGAAGATACCTGTCAATGAGAGGTAATACGCTGTATTTAAAATAGTCAAATAGTTTGGATTTGTGGAAAATGTCTTTTCGGCATATGGGCACAGGCTAGGTAGACCAAAAGTAAGAAATATACTGTGACTTAAAGGGGGGTGGGGTAAGAGTTGTTTGCAAAGGGTTAACCTGTTTTCACCTAGTGACACTCAAGAAAAAAAATTTGGAAAAACATTGTGTAAAATGAAGAAATTTGTGAGGCAATTTTTGATTTTCCACATTGTTTTCCATCCAGAAATTTGAAACAAGAGGGCCAGTGGCCCTGGCGCTAACCTAAGACAAGGTTCTTTTTCTCTCTTTCTAATAACTAGGTCTTGAGAAGACCTCCTTTAAAATTTAATTAAAATCAACTAATGTTGCCATGCCAACCAATGTTTCCAACATATTTCAACTCTTTTAGTAATTATTAAAAGGGAACAACCTGAGGTAAATTTCTGTCAATTTGGTTAAAATTGGGCAATCAGTTTTTGAAAGAGTAGCTTTCTTTATTTCTATGCAAACCCAATCAACCTGCGGCTTTGAAATTTTAGCACTTTTGAAAGAGGTGAATGCACTGATTCTTAATGCAAAATTCACACCACACACCGGATGCCGGACAGAGGATGATCAAAATACCTCACCATGAGCTATGAGCACTTTGTGCTCAGGTGAGCTGAAAATCTAAAATCTCTTAAAGATTGAACTGTCGTCTGCAACTTCTTTCAATCTGGACCAGTTTTAAAGTTCTCATCTTGCAATGGGTTAAAACATTTCAATATTAATTAATGCCCAGAATTGGAATCTGTATCACAGGCATTACAAGACCTTTCAACTGATAGAATCTCTTTTCTTGCCAAGATCATGTAATAAAAGAGCATTTTCAATGAAATATTTGTCTGCAAACCCCAGTCCTAATCTTGAAAATTGATGAGTTTCATTTCAGGACAAAATCTATTTTTTACATCTTTCTGTGAAAATGTCCTATCCTTTAACCCTTATCATTCTGAACCTGGAATATTCCTGTTTTGACAGGAGGTATATTCAGATCTTAGTCTACGACCCCTTTTTTACCCTTTTAACCCTTTACTGTTTTTTGAAATTCTAGACTGGTCCAATTTGAAAGAGGTTGCAGACGACAATGAAATATGCATGCAATTTGAAATCTGACCATCCCATGTGGTAAGAAAAAAAATTTGTGGGAAAGGGAGAAATTGCTTGTTACAAGTAATTTCTCCTTTTTCTGCAATGTTTTCTCAAGTATAAAATCACAGTGACGTAAAATCCCGGGTTTGTCCAGGAAAGGGTTAAGCAAGAGTTGTAGTTAAGATAAATTTTCAAAAGAATTATGAAACAGCAATAAATGTATCCAGTACTGTCAGCCCTTTGATTTTAATGCAGTTCTATAGAGGATTTTAGTCAGCATGACAAGGGTTAACCCTTTCCACAAGATAATAATTAAAGTAGTTCAAATTCAAAGAAGGTGCAGACGACAAATTTTAAATGCTGGAATTTTTAAAAACTTTGCCTTTGGGAGATGAAAACATTGTAGAGAAAGGAGAAGTTACTTGTTATAATCAATTTCTCCATCTTCCATAATTTTCCCCAAAGCTTTTTACCTTAGGATTGTGAAAAAAGGGATTGAGTGGGAATAGATTAACTTACTCTTCAGCTTGCATGGGGTTGACTTGATTTGCATACTCTAACCACACAGAGAAATACAAATCAATTAAGTGCTTTGGAGAATTACATTACCACTGCAAAAAATCGAGAATTTGTTCTTGAACTATCTAGAACTTCAGTGTCAATGGCAGTCTAAGAACTCATAGTTCTAAAATTGGTTCATCTATTTCTAATAAAGATAATTATGTCTCCCTCACCACAAACGGGCTTGAAATGCTGCTTCCATACAATTTCTACAGTTATCACATGCTTTTATGGCTGACTTTCTTTGGTGCATCAAGCAATTAATTGAACCACCAAAGTAATGAGTCACTCTTTAGCCTTTTTGTAGAAGGAAACAGCAGGCCTTACAAGGCATTAGATGATTAGAGACTTTCTGACATTAAAGGTTAATCAAATGAAAAGGAGTACAGAACTTAATGAGATTGAACTCACAGAAAATACAATTGTTATCTGATTGTTACCAACGGTAATCAATTTTTACAGACAGGAAGTCTTGATGTTTTAATTTAGAGAGAAAATTTGAAAGTTGTAGCAATATTACATTTGACTATTGGTACAATTAATGAACATAATAGTTCATAGGAAAGATCAAGAGATTATTTTAGAAAAAAAGATCAATTCTTTTTTTTTTCAATAAAGACTCTTCCATGCAAACTTCAACTTAGTTCTAATTTTACTTTTACAATTCCCTTTTTTTACAAATGGAAAAATTCTTTAGAAAGCAATGTGGAACATGAAGAAATCGCTTTTTACAAATAATTTACGCATTTTCTACATTGTTTTTCTAGGTACCCCCCCCCCAGATAGGTAAAATTCTATCTACTTAAAATTGTCATCTGCAACTTGGACCCCTCTAACCTATTAACATCATGAAGGTACCTTTTTAAAATATTCTTCAATAGAATCAATTAGACTGGGAGAGTCTCTGCCAGACTGGTTCTCCTCTCTTTCACTATCCTCCACACAATCCTCAAACACATCCTCTAGACTGTCCTCAATGTTACCAATAGCAACCTCAGATTGCGTACTGTCTGTACTACTTTTACGAAGATCATGAAATTTCTTCAGGAAATTCATGTTTGAAATCCTTAAAGTCCTTGCACAATTCTCCTCACATATAAGATAAACTCGGTTTCAAGTGTATCATTTCATCATTTTTCTTGTATTTTTCCAGCTTAGAATTAGCATTTATAGTTAAACTACGGAATTGAAAACAGACTAGGTACTATAGTTTGTCTCATCATCATTTCCCACCTTAATCATATGCTTTGCAAATGCCATCTGCAAATATTTAAGTCAAACATAGCAATTTCTTCTTTTCCACAATGTTTTCAACAGCTTTTTCTGTCGATTGAATAGAAGAGGGTTTTTGTGGGGATTTGTTTAATATCTTAGTATAAATATTCAACAAAACCTTATGAAAATTTAGCCACAAATTTTCAACAAGCTGTCTGTCTACTCAAAACACAAACACGATAAGTTGTCATTGTCATATCAAAATTTCTTTTATAGCATAAACTTGCCATAAACAATCACAATTTCTTTCTATTTCTTCACAACCAAATTCAATTTTGTAAAAATCCAAATATTACAATAAGAGACAGAGGAGCTAATTATCCATATAAATTATCCTATAAATACTGTAAAGTATCATGTTGAACACCAAATGTTACCAGCAACCTATGGCCATCTGGCCCAGATTGTATACATCAACAAAACTCTGAATGTTTTTACCTTAATGCATGTAGATGTATTATTTAGCTGAACAGTGAAAATAGTTCTATTAAATTCTTTTATACAATTAATGAGATTTTTTTTGTTCATGGGTGGCTTTGGTAAGCTCACTGCATATACTGGTTGCACTAGCTACAGAAAAATACCCATGAACGCTCCATCCCTGCGCATATAAGTACCCTACTCCAAAAACCTGTAACTATAAATTATGTAGCCCAGAAGCAAAGGGACCAGGAAATTTCTGTTATTTATGAGTCTTTCACAATCTAGATTTTATCCTTACACATGATCTGCCTTCTGGGCCCCACAGATTAAGGACTCAGTAGTCAGCCACCAGGTACGTTTATGATGTACCAAGACACAGGCTACTGGGTCCTTAATTAATTCTGTGTGAGCCCGGAATGAATTTTGTGATGGATGAAATTAAGACCAAAAAGGTGAGTCTCATTTAATCATTTAATTTTCTTTGTATAATGCAGCTTTTACTAGTCTTTGTTAATTGATAATTCATATACTACAAGTACTTCACCAGTACTGGGCTTGAGTTATGAGCTGTCTTGCCATGTCACCACTGACCAGTGGTGTTGCTTGGAATTAAACCTACAGCCACTGACTTTTCTTAGGTATATTACCCTCAGACATCCAATACACTAATGTTCTATGACGCTTAATTAAATGGGACTGAAATAAAAATTCATCCCCAAGAACCCAGACGAAACCAAGTCTGACCAGATCTAAGGTGAGAATGTGTTGACTGTTTGCGTGAAGTATAATCAATTCCCAGACAAATGAAACAACTCCTTATTCTCAAAAGTAATATTAATATGTTAATGATCACGGCCACTTTGCTCCTAAACAAAGTTTTATTTTATTTTTGCATTGTAAATAAAGAGTAGCAGAAAACAACAATGTTTATAAAATTCAATAAAAATACATAGCATTAAATACAGCTTTAAAGATGCAACAAAAACATGACAAAGGTGGCAGTAGAGGTTTCGTGGTAACATAGATTGTAATAGATTATAGCTTTAAGTTAAAAATAACTCTTTAAAAAAGTTTCTCTGTACAGTAACAGAATTAATCAAATTTAGGAAAGACTTCCTCCCTGTTGAGATAACAATATATCTGTTCAACCTCTTGCAAGGAATTAAGATTTTGAACGGTCAATATTCAAAGAAGTTGTAAATGGCAAGTTGATAGAAACTTCAGTATGTTTTCCTTTGAACCATTCTGCCATTTTGGAAAGACTGAAAGTTATGAAAGTGGATTTTGCTGGCTGATCAGTAACCTTGTTCACTAATGAAGACTGCATCATACCAATGTATCACCATTATGATTCTGTAAAGGCACATTTATACAAACAAAGAGCCTTTTCCAACATTGTTCTAACTTGACATGTATTTCCTACATAAATAATCACTAATGTGCAATAAAGAATCATGAGCATTTGGGCTCAAATCAAAGATGAAGATGCAGCAACAGAGCATTGAAATGTAAAAAGGACCACCAACAAAATTCAAACAAAATGCATCTAAGTTAACGACCATTTATAGTGAAGGTTTTTCTTTATACATTCAAAATGACAAATAAACACCTTATGTAATAATTGTTATATTACAAGACATGGAAGAATTTGTACCACAGTACCAACAACAAGGACAATTGCAAAAAGGTACAAATTAAAGAAACTGAATTTGAAGCATCAAAATGTTATTAACCCTTTCCCAAACAGTGACGCTTTTAAACGCCCCTCAATAATTAGCTTTTGGAAAACATTGTGGATAATGAAGAAATTGCTTGTAACAAGCAATTTATTCATTTTCCACAATGTTTTCTACCCCGAAAGACAAAAATTTAAAAAAATTCAGTAACTTAGAATTGTTGATTGCAACTTCTTTGAATTTGGACTAGTCTAAAATTTGATCGAGTGGTAATGGGTTAAGTGGCAAATAAAAACTGATCAACAGAAATTTCTATGCTAACTTCTTGAAGCTAGCATAGATTTTTTACATATATTAAGGCTCCCTTTAGGACCCTTTGTAAAAGAATATTAAAACCCTTGAAATGATTACTTGGAAAATGTGTTTTTCATGTGGTAATAGCAAGATTTACTGTTTAACCTGTTTTCGCTTATTTGCTTTCATCAAGTTGATTTCCTCAACTGTATACATCAGTGCATGAAAATTTGAGGTAAAATTTTAGACTTGCCCCAATTGAAAGTAGTTGCATATGCCATTCTAAAGTTTATGAAGTATTAGATTTTTTTTTCAACTTTCTGTTTACAAAACACTTTGGATAATACAGAAACTTCTTGTTACACGCAATTTCTTCATTTTCCTTGTTTGCTTTTTTTCTTGAGGGGCTTTTAAAAGTGTCATTGTGTGGGAAACTAACATTTGATGCTTTTTGCAATGATCGATTGATTTATATTTCATATTTACTTACCACATGCACCTTTCAAAGATAAAGTTTTAATTCGAAAGGGGAATGGGTGTTTGTATCGAAGGAATTGGAAATTACAGTTTATGTGCTTGAACCATGTTTATAACAGGGCTATAACCATACCATGTGTATCTTTTGTAGCACACAAAGATTTACTTCACTTGAAATGAAACTGCTCATTAATTTGCTTGACCCTGCCAGGTAAAAAATCAAAGGCCTGAACGGCCTCAAATGCAGTCAGAATTGTATATTAACAATTTGTATGATAGTTGAAGTCATTCTCTGATTTGTCTGTTAAGTTTTCCTTATTATGAAATCACATTTGTAGACTTCTTTCTTCCCCCCCGACAGAATCCCAACCATGTTTTCTCGCCCATAACTGACATAAACAACAGCTATAAAAAGATAACAACTGTATTTATGAGATTTTAGCAGAAACCAACAAAATTCAGCATGCGGAGAATTATTAAATTCTACCCTTACCTTCCGGGTCTATCGGTATTTCGAAAGATAACAACTGTAGTTACCAGACTTTAGCAGAAACCGACAAAATTCAGCGTGCAGAGAATTATCAAATTCTACCCTTACCTTCCCGGTCTATGGTAATTGAATAATCCTTAAATTTCTACAGGTCTACAACTCGTGGTTCTCTTTTGGTCCTCGCCAATATTTAAAAGCTAGAATTTTCACCCAAGACATGTTTTATTATTATTGATAGTTGTAGGAATTAATCTAATTGAATTTAGCTTTACATCGATGTAAATATTTCCATCCTTAGACAAAAGGGATAGAATCTAAGTATCCCACATAGCGCATAGTGGATGCAACACTGTTTAAGATGGTATAAATCGAAGTACCTGTAGAGGTCGTGACCTTAATCACTGCACACATTCAGTAATTTGGCTTTTCGCGGTCATTCTTTATGAATGGGCTTACATTTTCAGATAGTATACTACAAGAAATTATGAATCAATTCACGAGCAAGGAAAACATTTTCAGGTCATTGTCAGGTTCCTAGAAGCAAAGAGCGAACTCCGGCGATTCCTAGATTACAGTCGGTATCCTGACTGCAATAATAACACAATTTTCAGAGTATTCACCTTACTTCACTGACCACTGACCTAGATTCAACTAAAAATGGGTCCTTATGTAAAATCTAGAATCCCACAACATAGGGCTAGAGAAGAGTAATTCTGTGAGGCTTTTATGTAGAGGGTCATTTGGAAAAGATGCAGGCCAAATATCTTGGCTTTAACAACATTTGGGGGGGGACAAGATTTTCTTAATTGTTTTCATCAAATAATTGCCATGGCAATCAACTTCTTCATGGATTTTAATGCTTTGAGGTATTTTGAAAGAGTATTACCAGAAGATCATTTCTGTGAAGTTTGATTGAAATCTGATAATTAGTTCAGGTGCATTTTTATCTGTAATTCTAAGCAGACAAATGGTCAAACACAAGATATTAAGCACCTACTGAGTTGAGCCAAAACTCTCGACTGCATATGCTTCTCAGGTTTTCCTTGGTTGTAAGAGGTTTAAAATAACTTAATAGTATTTCATTTCAACCCTTGTTGTGTTGAATATTTTTTCTTTGGAATTGCATTAAAATCAAAGGGATGAAAGCACTTGAGAAAGCACCAATTTTGTTCATTATTTCTTTTGAAATGAGTTTTAAATATACTTCTGGCTTGAAGGAGACAGACTAAGATCAGAGTGCACCAGGTTCAGTATTACAAGGGTCAATCTACAAGCTGATGCACCTATTAAGGTTGACTTGTTTCTCACACTGAAAACAAAGCTGTCTATGTAACTTGCCATTAAACCCACTTAGATGCACCATTTGTCATTGACCCATAATTTGACAGACAATATGTGACAACATCATTCAAGTTCAACCATTTCCACACAATCACATTTTTTGAAGCCCTTCGACAAAACAGCTTTGGAAAACATTGTGGTTTTCTACCCTAAAAGTTGAAAATTCTTAAAATTCTATAAATTTGAAATTGGTGTCTGTGACTTCTTTCAATTTGACCCAGTCTAAAAGTTTATTATCTGGTAATGGAGTAAATGTCAAAAAGAATGCTGGCCTAGGTGTGACCCAAATTCAAAACCTCAGAATTGACAGCACTGACTTTACCATACTTGACTTCTAGCTTTTTGCCAATAGAGCTTTTTTCAAAGTGTCAGGTAGTTTGGGGATCTAGAGAGTTCTAATTTCCAGAAAACAATTGACCATTACTAGATCATTTTCGAATTATTTTCATACTTAATCTTCTAAAGTAATAGGAGAGAAATTTCCTTTGAGGATCCAATACTGCTTCAAGTCTCCATGGGGATTTCATTCCATATGAATTATCTAGGCAGATGCAATTTTCTGTGCATAATTGAAGTAATTCATCAAGCCTGATAAAACGGTGCCTTCACATTTTGCAATGTTACAATTCCTTTACAATCATCAAGTTGATATTGAAATCATAAGCCTAGAAGGGGTTTCATATTCACACAGTTCAAATGCTTCAATGTTTCCATGTCAAACAACTAATTTGATATGTTTTAAGCTCATATTGAATGATACAGTTTAAGTCTGAGATGTGTTTTTTGAAGAATGTTTATTAAGGTCTAACAACTAGGAGACTTTCTATGCTTCTATAATAGCTCTAAGTCAGTTTTAGACAAGCTAGCTAAAGATAATTGGATATTTCCAGCTTTGGTGAGAAAACAAAAAATGTTCATAAAGTATGAATTAATCAACCGATCACTGGATATGACCACTTAAGTTCAACAGTGAGTTTGACTTTGATATCAAACGGTGTTATTTTGCAAAATTTATGACCAGTAACATGTCACATAAAAATAGAATTTGTCTCTCACCAATGGGTCGATAATCGTAGACCTATGTGGGACAGCAGCTGGAGGTTAGGAAAGGAAGTAGTACTGGTGTGAGAAATACCAGGATTCCATTGTTAGGTGCTCCAGCCGCCTCAATATAACTGAAAGATTGTTGAAAGCGGCGTAAAACTCCATTCAAACAAACAAACATAAAAATAGATCAGTTGATTGGCGACCTAAACAGCGTAACCACAATGTTTAAGTCACAAAACCAACAGAAATACTTACAAATATCGGAGTTCAAAGTTCACCATGTTTATGCTCTTTAGATCACAGTTATTATTCAATATTTGAAAGACCCAGTCAAACAAAAGTAGGTTACAAAGGCCAATCTTAATTTAAAAAGTACTGAAATTAAGTCCTGTGAGTAAGTTATGAGGAGTTTTTGGATAAGAGGACAAAATATTTAAAATAGATCTTTTTCTCATTAATGATTAGGTGTAGAGCTTTGATATTTTGTATATGTCATAAAGCCTTGAAACATCATTCTCAGGTGAGGAATATGGGAACACCATGATCCTCTTGTTCAAGATTATGTTAGATCATTTGTGACCATAACTAATCTTACATCTAAAGCATCCTCTTATCCAAAAATTCCTCATAACTTACAAGCCTTTTTGCCAGCACTTAATTTCAATACTTTTTCAATTGGAGTGATTTTGGGAAGATTTTTAAAGATTTCCTCTAGTTTATTCCTATGTAAAATCAGTGATCGCACAGAAAAGGGCTATTTATAAGAGTATGATAGGTCTTTGAAATTTTTTGGTAGAGGGTTGATAGACAATGATGCATACCAAATATTACAATTCTAGGCTTTATGATTTGGGAGAAGAGGATTTTCAAAGATTTCCTTCTTCATTCCTTTGTAAAATTAGGAATCGCAAAGAAAAGGGCTAATTTTCAGAATATGGTAATTCTTTGAAGAACATTGATACATACCAAATATCAAAGCTCTTGGCCTTATGGTTCAGGAGGAGAATATTTTCTAAAAATTGTTGACGGACTGACAGACAGATGCCGGACATTAACTGATCACAATAGCATTGTGATCAGGTGAGCTAAACACTATATATGCATGAGTAGAATGGAATAATACCATTTTTCTGCTGGTTTCACATACCTGGTTTCTGTCTTCCTGAGATTTGGGCACCAGGGTTGCTTGCAGTTTGATGTAGCCCATGTATTCAGTCTTTCCCTTTTCTTTCAGTTGTAATTCAAGGTCTGTTGGCCTGGAATGATGAAATTATTAGTGCATTTTAATGCTATATCAGTATGCCCCTGAAATGATGAAATTATTATTGCATTTTAATGCTATATCAGTATGCCCCTGAAATGATGAAATTATTATTGCATTTTAATGCTAGAATATCAGTATGCCCCTGAAATGATGAAATTATTATTGCATTTTAATGCTAGAATATCAGTATGCCCCTGAAATGATGAAATTATTATTGCATTTTAATGCTAGAATATCAGTATGCCCCTGAAATGATGAAATTATTATTGCATTTTAATGCTAGAATATCAGTATGCTCCTGAAATTATGAAATTATTATTGCATTTTAATGCTAGAATATCAGTAGGCCTGGAATAATGCTATTAACAATGCATTTAACCCTTTCTTGGACAAATCCTGGATTTTACGTCACTGTGATTTTATCCTTGAGAAAACATTGTTGAACAAGCAATTCCTGCTTTTCCTACGATATTTGCAACCGTAATAGGAATAGCTTATGTATATTAGTTATCAAATAATGAACAAAATTTGCTTGTTCATTGTCTGCAAGATTACTTTTTATTGTGTTGTATTATATGATATTTTTTTAAAGATGTGATTGCTTTAAGCAGCTTTCAACAATCTATCAGTTATATCAGTGTGAATTTTGCTTATTCATGTGCACCCTAATATTCCCTAGTACAAGGCTTGGACCCCAAAATACATTAGGAAATTAAAGGGCCTGACGGGGGCAGGGAAACCCCAAATGAATCATTTCATGTTGGGGTGATCAGTGTCCATTAATTCAGAGCTCTATAATCTTGGGCTGGTCAAACTTCAAGTGTAGCAGATAAAACTAAAAATTGTTGCAAAGCTGACTAATACCCCACATTAGCGCTTGTCCATATACAAGTGCTATCTGCCAAAGGGCCATAACAAAAAATGGACTTCTTAATTAAAGGGCCATAAATCAGTCAAAAATAAATGGATTATAACCAAAATAGGATATGCACATGTCTGACTTATACTGAGTCTTTCTGTGCAATATGAACCAAGTCTGTCCAAAGGTTACTGAGAAATTGAGTGGACATAATTTTTCACAAAAGGGCCATAACTCTGTCAAAATTAAAAGGACTGTAACCCAAATAAAATATGCACATCTTTGCTTGATACTGATTATATCAGTGAAGTTTGAATAAAATCTGTCTAACAGAATAATTGAGTGGACACGAAAAAGCTAGACAGACGGAAGGGAGGACCGACCGACAGACAAGCTGACTCCTATATACCCCCCAAACTATGTGTATAATAAATTGATAAATACAATCTAAGTCACCAATAGATTTTGAATACACTTTGGGAAAAGGAGAAACTGCTTTTTCCTATTTTTTTTCTTTTTTAACAACTTTTCCTTGAACATAACATCTCTGATTGTGAAAAGTCATCAGATCTACACTATTAGTAAGTAGGTGTCACAGTAACCCTCATAACATGATCGCAGTACAGACTATCAAATTTTTCAAGCAATTACATTTCAATTTTGATTCAAAATTATATCAATTTCATAGAAGAGTTCCCCTCAATATGGGGGATATTTTCTGGAATAACAGACTGCTCTTAATATAATCCATCACCCTATTTTCAAAATACACTGACATGGATTTATTCAAATTTACAGATGCATTTCATCCAACAGACCGAGGGAAATCAAAAATATTGATACAATATTGAATTTCTAGCTGCAGGCGCAATTTTTAAACTGTTGAATCTGAGATCCACATCATTCTTATGTCAAGATCTTTACTAGGTCTGATGAACTAGTTTTAAGGACTAGCTTAAGGAATAAGGCTTCAGAAAACAGTGTGGAAGATGAGAAATTTCTTGTGGAAGCATCTTTTTTCTCACTATGCTTCCTGCCCCATATGGCACTTTTACTTCAATCTAAATGAAAGTTGATTTGTCATATGCAACTTCTCTCAATTTGGTCCAGTCTAAAATGTTGTAATGATTGAAAATAACAGTAAAATGTAGCCAATTTTTAAAATTGTGTTTGCAAGTTTAATGCTCCCTCACTATCCCTAGTACTACCCACTTAACCAGTGGCATGACAGGGATTCAAACCAAAGAATTTTGATTACTCTCAGTAAAAAGTAAGCAACTTTAACCACTGAGCCTTGCCCTGCATGTCCAACTATTTCAAGCTTATAATTTGTCAAAGGAGGGATATCTTGATTAAATATACTAATCCATCTATATAAGTTGGCAGAAAAGAATGTCTGCTGCTTTTTTTTAATAAAACCAGTATTAGTAAGAAAATAGATTTGAAAGTTAAACAAGATGTTTCAAAACACAAGAATGTCCCTATAGCCACCTATCTACATGAAACAAGATGACCATGATAGACCTAAAAAGTAAGAATCCAAACTAGGGGCACTTGAGCACCTGCAATGCTCCATGGGCCTGAATGTATTAATCATATCTAAGAAATAATCTAGTCACTGAAATCTTTGAAATAGTTCTAGAGAAGTATTTAAAACATTTAATGTTTCAAAGAAGTCAAATCAAGTTATGTAAAATTCTTTTACCAAGTCAGATGAAAAGGTATTTAACGATTCTGAAAGCCATGTTTTTCAGCAGATTACAATAGACCTTTTCACGGTCTCACAGCGCATGCGTCAAATCGAATCTCATTAAAGGCGATATTTACCCGAGACTTTGTCACGTGATCGATTGCGGGGAGTCGATAATTTATCACTATATAATCCTATATAAATTGTCTATTTTGAACTAGCAAAAATAATGGTTAAAAATCGAAATTTTGGTGCAAAAAGGGTTTCAATATGTGGGCAGATATATGCAGACTAGTTGTAGCGAGTAATATTGATGATATTATCGTGTATTAGTAACAAAATTAAGTTTAAAACGACCTGGTGTCTAGGCCATATGAAACATTACGTACCTCGAGTTTTGCGAAAATTACCCTTTCATACAATAATATCTCCTACGAAATAAGATATTTTGGACATATTTTTAACTCCCCCCTCACTCACATACAAGGAAGGAAAATTAAATAGTTATAGTTTGACATTCGACGCAAACACTGAATGATTACGTTGATGAATGGAAAATCCCGCCTTGCAGTATATGGACAAGTGTCAAACATCTTGACAGATATAATATTGACTAACATAACATTCCAATATTAATCTATTCCCAATGAATGAATTTTTTGACTGGTCCAAAAGAAGCTGCAGACGATATTTTAGAGCTAATGGAATTTAATTGTTTATTTATTTTCTTTTTTCCTTATGGGACAGGAAAATATTGTGGTTACCGAAGAAATTACTTTATCCAAGCAATTTCTTCATTTTCCACAATGTTTTCATATGCTTCTTCTCAAATTGACATTCGCAGCGTTCTGGTAATAGAAGTGTTGGAGGAAAGGAGAAAATATATTCTTTGATTTATATAATCTACTTTTCGTCTATATATGCCATATACCGATTAAAAATTCAGAGCACTATATATTAACGAAAAAAGGATTATTACAGAAATCATAATAGTATGATGACGATGTTAATAGTGCGAAGAAAAGAATGAAAAATAGAAATAATCAAATGTAATGATTATAATGGAGTGCTGTTTGGTAAACAGTCTTGATGTAAAGGGTTCCCTTTGGTATATCACATATCTATATGGTGTTATGTGTAGACGGTAACATGTCACCAAGCATCCAATAAACAACACCGCACTCTTTATGTATATTAGTAAAATTTAGGAATTGATGAAACAAATTTGTCTTTTTATGTTTCAACCGATATGCCGCCAAGTACTGGGCCCTGATCGACGAATCAAAGAATCCAACCAGACGTCGTTTTCAATCGGCACGTGAATATTATTACATGGTGTTTATTTATTTATCATTATCATTTCAATTTTTTACCAAAATAAAAATAAATTGAATACGCTTAACAACTTTGAGTGGATACTTTTTGCTGTGGGATATATGTTATCCTAAAAAGATGGGTGGAAATGACAATTGTTGCGTGGCAGATTGTAGATCGACAAGGCATAACTTTAATATATCCTTCCATAGAAATCCGAAGAAACCGGAGTCTAGAAGAAAATTATGGATAAGGGCAACTGGAAGAGTCCTCCACGGAAGAAATAAATTTTCACCAACGAATAATTCTTTATTTTGTGGTCGACATTTTGTGAATGGGAAGAGAAGTGATGATCCAACGTCTGTGGACTTTATACCGACAACGAATCTTCCGGTGACTTTGCCAGTAACATTGTGGCAAAGGAGAGCTACTGATTCCAGTATGAAATCGTCCAAATATGACGGAGCAGTAGAAACCCTTGTGAAAGAAAACTGTAGCGTGTGTTACACCAAGAAACGCGTTTTGTTGCCGGAAATTGATCTTAGAAATGTGCAGAACGAAGTTCAGATTTCACATGAGCGGTCAGATGAAATGACAGAATGCGAAATGCTGCATTGCCAAATCCCCTGCGAGGTACGATTTCAATTAAAATGTAACATAAGTTTGGTAGAATTTTCCCTGGTATGAAGCAAGGACACGGGAACTGATTAAATACAAGCTGGTATTTTCCAGTTTTTTCAATGTGACTGAGTCTCTGGACAAATCCCTCTTCAAAGTAATTTAACACCTTCAACGACTTGTAGGCCCGGACGCTTTCTTTGTCAAACGATTTGTCCCGCGATTCCACTAAATATTTTTTTTATTTGATATGTCAAAGGCCGGAACATTTTTCAAACCATTTTCCCATCTATTGTTCGGATTTGTAAACACCGACTTCACAAAAAAAAACTTGTTTTCTGACATTTTAACACTATTAAAGTTCGGGGTCGTATCGAGCCTTCTTATTTTCTATTGAGTTTTTCAAACCGGAAGTAAAAACTCCCCGCAACGGGAAAATGTTGTTGTTGTTATTTTTTGAAAGCGTCTAACGGATGTAGACTTTTTAGTCATCTGGCGCTTTGCGTGAAAAGGTCTATTGTATGATGGTATCTAACAGAGTCACCTAAGGATCATTCCTGTGAAATTTGGATGAAATCCATCTATAGGATTCTGAAAAGATTTTCAGATTATATTCCGTATATGGAAATTAGCCACCCACCCTAAAAAAGCATATTTTTCATCTAACCAAATTCAATGAGGAAATCTGATACTTAACCCTTTCCCATTTTTGGAAATTTTAGACTAGTCCAAATTGAAAGAGGTTGCAGACGACAATGACAACTGGATGCCATTTGAAATGAAACCATCAGATGTGGTAGAAAATATTGTGGAAAAAGGAGAAATTGCTTGTTACAAGCAATTTCTTCTTTTTCCGCAATGTTTTCTCAAGTATAAAATCACACAAACGTAAAATCCCGTATTTGAACGGGAAAGGGTTAAGGGTCTCCAAAATATCTGTAAAATTTGGTTGAAATCAGTCTACTGGTTCCTGATAAAAAACAAGAGGGCTGTTGGCCCAGGGGCGCTCACCTGAGATAAAGGTACTTTTTCTTTCAACAGTCTAGTAAGGATTATGATACAAGTGGGCCATACTTACATATATATGCTATGTACCTCGGAATCAAAAAGTCTAAAATACAAATTCCAAGGCTTTAGGGCAAATTTGAAAGAAGGAATTGACTTTTTTCTCCCTCTGGATCCATGGGTTATTATTTCAGAAATAAGAAAGAAGTCTGTGAACTGACGCTTCATGCCCATAACCCCTCTCCCAGGGCTCCGCCCCTGGGGACCCGAGGATCATGATTTTAGCTATTTTGAAAGAGGTCAATATACTGATGCTTCATGCAAAATATCAAGGCTCTACGCCTTCTTGGTCAGGAGGAGAAGATTTTTAAAGATTATTTAAAAAATTCATTTGAGTTGCCATGGCAACCAGAGTTTTTAATGGATTTTAATTCTTACAGCTATTTGTAAAGGGGACCACCTAAGAAACATTTCTGCCAAATTTGGTAGAAATTGGCTAAGTGGTTTGGGAGGAGATGTCATTTAAAAATCGTTCTTTATTTCTTTATAAATTTCACTTTTGTTGTCATGGCAACCAGAGATTTTAATTCTTTTAGCTATTCTTAAAGGATACCACCTTAGGAACATTTCTGCCATATTTGGTTTTAATTGGCCCAGTGGTTTGGGAGGACATGTTGTTTAAAAAATTGTTGACGGACACACACAAGCCAGACGCCAGACGGACGCTGGACGAAAGGCGATCACAATAGCTCACTTGAGACCTTCGTGCTCAGGTGAGCTAAAAAGTTTTTAAAAGTTTTCATAATAAACCATATAATAGAAATAGGCCCCACCTATATAAGCAATTGTTTTTCATCCAATCAAAGTTCTTTTAAATAACTTGATAACAAGAGCCGTCAGAGACGGATTATGCTCCCCAAATAAGGCTTTGTCACAAAACTGTATGCCATTTTTGGTCAAAAAACTTTTTTTGAATGCAACTTTAGTTTGAGAGTTCAGTTCACAAGAAATTCAGAAGTTCGACAAACATTAAAGGAATCTGTTTGGCTTCACAGGCCTGATTCTTGTAAAATTCAATTTCATTATATGGTTATGGGTTAAATATTTCACCTTGACCATCAAAGCTATCAATGAAAAATGTCTACATAGAAAAAATGAAGACTCTAACTTGAGTAGTCTTACAGAAACAATAGACTGATTTATTTTAGAGTAGGAAATATACAAAATGTAAAGCTACATGGCATTATGCCTCCTTTTAGCATGGTAAGGTTCATTGAGTCAAAAATTGAAATAAAAGTACCTAGGGCAATTAATAAATAACATTTATGTAAAATTACAAGAAATTTTGGCAATTGGTAATGGTTGTATACAGTCGAATACCTATACCTCGAAGTTCCGGGGACTTACAAGAAAACTTCGACGTAGAGATGGTTCGACGTGTAGATGATCGAATATTTTCATGTACGTCCAAAATAGTGGCGAAATACCGTAGGAAAATAGGGCCATAAATGATTTGTACTAGTATGATTATCTAATCGAACGGTAGATATAATGACTTTGTATTTATCGTAATTTCTTTTATTAATATTACGATATTATTGTAACTTGTAGCTTAAGTTTTGTTTAGACTTTGCTTTTTTTGTTTTTGTTTTCTTTGTTTGTTTTTCTTCTTCTATTATTGCTTATTCTTCGTGTCAATTGCATAGTTTGACTACATATATTTTCTCTTTCCTGTCGAGAAACCCACGTATCCATCTTGATTGGTTACCAGGTTCTTCCTTTAGGGCGTCCCGTTCGTTGAAGTTGCTGGCCCTCCCCTTGATCGACCAGGTCCGGTGCCAAACAAGTCCTGCTTGGGTTGGGCGTAAGATGCATCTTTATTCATTGTAAAATTCGTCTGTAACATTGTCTCCACTCATGCAATCTTTCAAATTATCAGATCGTAGAAAACAATCAAACAAAATCAAGTTAACAATCGATATCCGATACTGTAACACAATTATCTTTTAACTGCGTTGACACGTCGAAATGTGTGAAACACTTAGTTGATTGCAAAAATCGACCTCTGCGATTAAGGTTCGTCTTAAAGAGGTGTGAATATGTGCAAACAATAGTGATGGGACTTTGCAATTCATTCCACGTAGGGGTAGTTTACGAGATAACGACGTATGGAGGTTCAAATACATAGAACTAAAGAGTAAGAAGATTGGGACTGTAGAATAACTTCGACGTAGAGAGAACTTTGGCTTAGGGACGTTCGAGGTAAATATATTCGACTGTATTTGAAAATTAATGACCTTGACAATTTGACCTTGACCAATTACCTTGATATTGGTATCTTCTGAAAAGTCTTGTCACAAGTAATACACATTTGAAATATGAAGGCTGTATCACATACCATTTTAAAATTATGGACAATGTTAAAATCAAATTTTTCGAAATTTTGACCTTGAGAAATGACCTTTACCTTAGCCAATGACCTTGAACATTGTACCAACAGAAAGGTCATGTCATAAGCAATGCACATGTAAAATATGAAGGCTATATCACTTAAAATTGTTTACCTATGGTCAATCTTAAAGTTAATTTTTTCAAATCTTTGACCTTGAGAAATGCCCTTGACCTTGACAGATGACTTTGAACTTAATACCAACAGAAAAGTCATGTAATAAGCAATGCACATTTGAAATTTGAAGGCTATATCACTTACCATTGTAAACTTATTGACAATGTTATAGTTACGATTTTTTAACTTTGATCTTGAGAAATCTTGACCTTGACAGATGACCTTAAACTACCATTGTAAACTTATGGACAATGTAAGTTAATTTTTTGAAATTTTGACCTTGAGAAACAACCTTGACCTTAACCTTAACAGATGACCTTGACCTTAACAGATGACCTTGACCTTAACCTTAGTAGCAATAGAAAGGTTTTGTCATAAACAATGTACGTGTGAAATAAGAAGGCTCTCATTAATCAAAAGTTATGGCAAATGTAAGTTTTTTGTAGAAAAATGGGGAGCTTATGTAAAGCTAATGGACATTAAGCCCCCTTTATCCAGTACACATCTTATTTCCGCAAATTTCAAATAGTTCATAGTCAAGGGCATCTAATTTGCTACCCAAATATGAAATTTAATTAAATTCTGACCATTAGACTAGGAGAAATTTGAGAAAAACTATATTTTACCCTAAGTCCCCTTTTTCCATGACGAGGCCTCAAATCCAAACACTGGGAAAAACAAAAAGGGTTTGTCACAAGCAATGAACGTTTGAAATATGAAGACTATATCTGTAACCAATCAAAAGTTACGGTCAATATAAGTTTTTGCAGGACAAAAAGAGAGCTTATGTAAAGCTAATAACGTTAAGGCCCCTTTTCCAATGACACGTTTTTTTAAACGTAAATTTTTAATAGTTTAAGGTCAAGAGGATCTGATTTGCTACTCAAATATAAAATTTCATAAAATTCTGAATCTTAGACTAGGAGAAATAGGCCAAAAAATCATTTTTACATTAAGGTCCCTTTTCCCATGACTCAGCCTGAGAAATTTCAAAAAAAGTGTCTTGGAAATTTTCTAGGAAGATTATATATGAAGTTTCATACAATTAGGCCCAGGGGTTCCTGAGATATGACGTCATACGGACGCGCCCACAAGCCAGCGACTATATGCTCCCCCAAAAATATTTCGGGGAGCATAAAAAGTCACCAAAGGATCATTCCTGTCAAAATCTATCCTCTTGTTCCTTAGAAGATGGTTTTCCAAGCTTTCACCATATATGGGAAAAAAGTCACGCCCATAAAAACGATCTTCATCCATTCAACATTCTTTGAAGGAATATGGTAAAGGGTCACACAAGGATCATTCCTGTAAAATTTGCTTAAATCCATCAACTGTTTTCTCTGAGAAGAGGCTTTTTAAAGTAAAAGTTTACCAACAGTTGCAAGCATGATAGACACTACACCATGACAACAGCCCAATGGCTTTCCTCTATGCCTTTTTGTTTGTCAGGAGATGATTTTCAGAGATTTCCTTCATTGTTTCTTTATAGATAGGGTAAATTCTGGAATAGAGCAAGTAGATCCCAGGGCAGAAAAACCTGATATTTTAAATTAATTGTGGACCTTTAACTAGGTGCCAACCAGAATATTTGTTGCTATTCAAAAGTAATGGCCAATACTTTACTTTTATAATAGGAAACAAGAGGTTCTACTTTGACACATATTAGAATGTGACCATAATAAATAGGTTTCTCTTTTATGACCATACAAACATTTTCAACAAATTTGAGACTGATCGAGCCAAAATTGTTTCCCCTTTTGTGGCAACATTGAATTGTCACACTATGGACAACAGACATTCAAGTAGCACAAAAGCTTTCCATGAGCATGTTGAACCTTTAAACATAACATTGACACTAATAATAACCTTGAGTTTTATACAGGTATAAAGTTCTTACCAAAAAGACCTTCCTACCTTCAATTACCATTTGAGCTATGGCCAATGTGAAAGTTTTTCAGCCAATATGTAAAGACAGTTCAAAAACAATATTTTTCTGATTACAGGCACTTGGAATGTTTTATAATTTGATATATTTCAAGCAACATGATTACATATCATACCAGAATATGCATAATTTTAGAGATAATATTAAACATATCAACAAATAAATTAATACATGTACTCCCATATCAATGATGCTGAATCATAAAATAAAATAAGACTTACACATTTGGTTGTAGGTCCTCAACTCGAATCTCCGCTGAACCCATAGAGTCATCAGACGAACCCCGATCATAGTCGTAAACTTTCACTTGTATTGGACGGAATGGATCCTCAATTGATATCACAAAACGTTCATCCCATTTTGGGTTCAAGTTTTTAGTTACTGTTCGACTTTTATACAATTGTTTATTTCCAAGTTTGAATTTCACATATGGGTCACTAGTACCTACAAGATAATTTAACAATTACCAAGCTATAACATTCAAAACTTGACCAAATTAAAAGAAGTTTCAAGAGAAGTTACCACTCAGGAAAAACAATTGGGAAAACATTGTGTAGAATGAAGAAATTGCTTGTAACAAGCAATTTCTTCATAGTACACAATGTTTTCTTAACCAAGAAAGTTGAAAAATCTAAAATTTTATAAATTTTAAATTGTCGTCTGCAACTCCTTTCAATTTGGACCAGTATAAAATTTTGTCATTTGGTAATGGGTAAAAGATAATCATAATTGAAAGAAAATATATTCCATATATCACAATTGGCATATTTCTTTCAAATAATCTAATTCTTACAACAGTGTCTCATTGAAATGGAAAAACACAAAATCAACAGTACAAGAAAGAAATTGGTACAGTTTATTACATGTATGAGGGTTGTTCAGAAATTATGTAGACTTTTGTTACAAATAGCCTCATTAATTAAGACAGAGCCATTAAAATCACATTTTGTATTTTGTTCTAGAATTTAGTTTTTATCACATGACATAAAATTTTAACTTATGTTTCTAGAACCTTTCACTGGTTAAAGAGCTTAATTGCAAGAACCTGTGTTCAAGAACATTTGAAGTCCTAGAACTTATAATGTTCAAAAGATAAAGTATGAAACAATGAAGGTTCTTGAACATTAGGTTCAGGAACATTTGAGTTCTTGATCTTTGGACCCTTTTTACACACCTTTAACTTTGAATACAGAGATGAAGAATTGGATTTTTAAAAAAATATTTTTGGAACTATTTGCTTCATTGTTCTTGTTATTGATTGAGCATCAATTCAAGCCACAAGTTTCTCATACTATTTACGAGCACTACATGGTAATCACCCAATGATGAGAGAAAAATGAGGTATGTTGCGATGACTGTTGTCAAATGTTGGAAGAATATTGCCCAAACTAGGAATTGAAGTAACAAACCCAGAATTGATAGCACATCATCTTACTGACTAAGCTAACTGGGCTTGGTATGTCAGGCATTAATTCAGGTAAAAATATAAGTTTAGTACATGCAAAACTGGACAACAATAAAACAGCAAAGGTGACAAATTAAAGGGGCAATAATTCAGCAACCAATGATAGATTGTCAATGGGCAATTCCATATCTACATGAAATTAGGAGTAGGTTTCATTTCTAAATCTGCAGGAGATAAGCTTCGAGGTACTTGTAAATCTGAAGGGGACAATTATTAGCTACGGACAAAATTGTTTCCACAGGAAGACAACTCATATCTTGCTTTTATACAGACTTTCTACTAATTGAGTCTGACCCAGGCCAATACTTCTCGCACTTCCCATGTACATTTTACATGATAGGTCACATTTGCCAATTCATTGATTATCTGGTTAGCTTCTTCAAAAGTAATATTGCAAAACTTAATTATGATAATGATCCAGAAAACGTTACAGAAAAATTAGTTGTTTTTTGGGAAAATATTTTTATGTTTACAAGATTACATATAAATTCCAGCCAAGATCTTGCAAAGCTGTAAGAGAAAAGCTTCAGACAAAATTTTGTCCAAAGGCAGCCATACAGATGCAGCCATGTCAGTCTCCACTTTGTTGTGGGAGATAAATTACAGAAAGACAAGGTTAGCATCACCACTCAAGTACTGTCTTACACTGAATTGACCAATTGCTGGCCCTGTCCACTTAATTTGTTGGTCCCATCTACTGACTCCAACAGGAAGTTTTCAATTTAAACAGCATTATTTTGAAAAAATTCAACGCCTGTTGCATGAAACGAAAAAGAGATATGGTTGGCTGGCCACCTAGCAAACCTACAAAAAGCTTCACATGGCGGTTCAAAGATAACTTCCAGTCTATATGAATGATTTCATTAGTCAATTGAGTTCAGCTGTGATTGGATAATTAAACGCCATACAAGCAATCAACAATTCTATGACTTTTTTCATACACATAGCCAGCCTGTCTTTAACCCATTCCAACTCAACAAAATTTTAGACTGGTCCAAATTGAAAGAAGCTGCAGACGATATTTTCAAGTTGGTGGAATTTAAATTTTCTTTGTCTTTTTGGATAGAAAACTTTGTGTATAATGAAGAAATTGCTTGATACAAGCAATTTCTTCATTTTCCACAATGTTTTCCAAAGCTTTTTTCTTGAGGGGCGTAAAAAGGAGGGCTTGTGTGGGAATGGGTTAAATGAATTCAGGTTTAAATAGCTCTTACAAAAGGAATACTCATAAGAAGCACTTTTTAACACCTCTCATAAATGCTTCAGGAAAACTTATATATAGTAGAATCTTACCACAACTATCTCTAATGGCAAGCTCACAGCCTTCCTGCAACCAAACTTCTAATTCATGGAACGGGTTCTGTAAGAGTGCACTTTGATTGGACAGGAGTGGCTCCTGAAAATAAATTGTTTTGACAAATTACCAGACAATATTGTAGACTGGTCCTAATTAGAAGATTGGTTGACAGACAACATTTTGAAGTGTGCTGAAATCGGAGAGTCAAAGCCATACCAGGTAGACAGGATCATGTGAAAAGGAGAAACTAAATTTTATAATCAGCATTTCATTTTTCTGTCTTTTTTTTATTCAAATGATATTTTAATTCAGTGTATCGAAATGTGGCATTGTCTGGTTATGAGTATGCATGTGCAAATAACCAATCCCCACTATCCTGCGTTTTTGATGCCCTAAAGTAATGTAGTTATGGAAAACCTTGTGATATAAGGAAAAATTGCTTGTTACATGCAATTTCTCCTTTCCAATAATGTTATCTTCCTCATTTAGCACTTTTTTTCTAATTTAAACATTCTAGGCTCCGCATGGAGACAGTTAACAAGAGGACCATGATGGTCCTTTATCGCTCCCCTGAGTATGATGACTCAAGGTTTTATGATATTAACTAAATATCAAAGCCCTACACCTAATTATTTTGGAGAAGATCTTTTAAAGATTTTCCATTTAGTCCTAGGTTTATTGAAGATCCTACCATATAGAGCTAATTTCCAGAGTCCAGTAATTCTTTGATTTATTTTGGCAGAGGGTCAATACATGATGATTCATACATAATATAAAGTCTCTAGGCCTAATGGTTTAGAAGGAGAAGATTTTCAAAGATAAACCTTCTTTATTCCTTTCTAAAATCTTCGATTGAACAGAAAATGGCTTATTTTCAGAATATGGTAATTCTACCAAGACTTTTGGTAAAGGGTCAATAGGTTAAAATATACACCAAATATTAAAGCTCTAGGCCTTATGGTTTGGGAGAAAAAGATTTTCAAAGATTTCTTTATTTTTCATATGCAAAATCAGGGATCACAAAGAAACAGGCTAATTTTCAAGTTTGGTAATTCTTTGAAATACTTTGCAAAAAGGGTCAATAGACATTGATACATACAAAATATAATAGCTCTAGGCCTTATGGTTTGAGAGAAGATTTTTTTTAACACTTTCCTGTTCGAACCCTGGTTCTTACATCCCTGTGATTTTATAATGAAGAAAACATTGTAAGAAAAGAAGAAATAGCTTATAAAAAGCAATTTCTTCATTTTCCACAATATTCTCTACTATACTGACTGGTTATATTTCAAATTAAATCCACTTACAATCTTCATCTGAAAAACCTTTGAATTTGGACAGGTCTAAAATTTTGCAAAACAGGAAAGGGTTAAATATATCCTTCTTTAATTCTTTGATAAATTAGGGATCACACAGAAAAGGGCTAATTTTCAGAGTACGGCAATGAGGGACATTCCTGTGATATCTTCCCTTTGTCCTGTAACCATAAAATCAGAGTTGTAGAATCGTCCTTTCAATTTATTACCTTTGTTTTTATCGTTGTTCAGTATGGGGAAGTTGCAATTTTTATTTTCTTTTTCCAGTTTGATTATAAATACAAATTTCTCGTTGGTGTTAGTTTATGGTTCAAAAATAACATAGAAATGTATTTTCAAGATGAAACGAACATTTCCAGCTCTAAAAGTTGCATTATACAGCTGACCTTAAAACCATACAGTGCAAAGAAACCAAGAATAAAGTCCAAGTAAAACACTGATAGGGACCAATGTATTTCTGGAGAGTATTCAAGAGAGATAACCCAAGAATGTCCTTCATTCTTTGAAGTATTTTGGTAGAGGGTCAATAGATGATAATTTATACCAAATATCACAGCTCTAGGCCTTATTGTTTGGGAGAAGAAGATTTTTAAAGATTTCCTTCTTTTATTCTATGTAAAATCAGGGACACCCATAGAGGGTCAATAGATGATGATTTATACCAAAAATCAAAGCTCTAGCCCTTATGGTTTGGGAGAAGAAGATTTTTAAATACAACCTTCTTTATCTCTATGTAAATTTAGGGATCACACAAAAAGGGCTAATTTTCAAGTTACAGTAATTCATTGAAGTGTTAATAGACATTGATACATACAAAATATTAGAGCTCTTAGGCCTTATGGTTTGGGAGAAGAAGAAGAAAAAATTTCCTCCTTTATTTCTATGTAAAATCAGGGAACACACAGAAAAGGGCTAATTTTCAAGATATGGTAATTCATTGAAGTATTTTGGTAGAGGGTCAATAGATGATGATTTATACCAAATATCAAAGCTCTAGGCCTAATGGTTTGGGGGGAGAAGATTTTTAAGTTTTTTAACTCCGTTGACATGGCAACCAAAATTCTTCTTGGATTTCAATTCTTTGAAGTACTAAAGATCATTTCTGTAATGTATGGTTGAAATTCCATGATTAGTTTAGGAGAAGATTATTTTGTAAATTGTGAACAGATGGACAGACAGACAAATTGACGGCCGGACACCGGACAATGACCAATCACAATAGCTCACCCAGAGCACTTTGTGTTCAGGTGAGCTAAAAAGTATACCAATGGACAGACAGATGGACAGATATGATGAAACCATCATTCCCCCACTCTAGATTCAGAAAATCACAAGGACCTAAAGATTAGACCCTGGTCAACCTCCAGCCTGTGCAGTCTGACAAGAAGAAAACCACCCAACAGGTCAAATTTGATTCATCTCATTCCAATAGAGTAGCAACAGAATTCAAAAACAAGGAAAAGATTACAGTAAATGACAATACTATTGAATGAACATTGTTTTGAAATCAATATTTTGTCTGTTGGAAATTCCTATCTACAGAACACTAAACCTTTCAATTGTCTTTAAAGCAGTCCTTTACTTCTGTCTTCTACTTGAATTTTATCAAGACTAGATACTGTAAAGGTTTTGGTATTTTTTGTCCTTTATGTAGGACTGTCAATAACAAGAGTTCCATGATGGCATCTGCTAATTACAGTACCTTTCTGTATAATAAAGACACAGCTTGAGCCAAATAGATAAAACAAATATAAGATTTTGGGCATAGTACATTGATTGATTGATTGGGGTTTAAAGCCACTTTTAACAGTATTTCAATCTCACACCAGTACTACCCCTACATCCTCTCCTAGCCTGCAGCTGTTATCCAACTTGGATTTACGATTATCCACCCATTGGTGAGAGACAAATGTCTGAAGGATATGTGCCGCTGCTGGGGATAGAACCCATGACAACCCATATTGAAGATTAGGAGTTTGGCGCGCTATGACGGCAGCAGGGCATAGTACAAATATATCAAGTAATGCTATATAATAAATATGAATGCCTATGGCTTTATATATGTAGTTTAATCCGTTACCAAAATCTCCTACATTTTGATGCCGTCAAGGAAAATAGGTTTAAAAAACATTGTGAGAAAGGGAGATTTTAGTAGTTAGAAGCAATTTCTCCATTTCTCACAATGTTTTCTACCCTAAAAACTCTTTGTATTTAATCAAACTTTAATAACTGTTTGCAACTTCTTTTAATGTGGACCAGTGTTAAGATGAGAAGACTTTGAAATTGCTCTAATGTAGCATTTTACCAAACATGGGGCCTCTGGGGTGGGCCATTTTGACCCAATGTGTATTATTTCAGCAACCTTGGTAAAGAACAATCTAGATGTACTATAAACCAATATGAATTCATTACAACTAATGCATTGAAAGAGGAAGGTATTTGAGCATGCTCTTATTGAGCTTTTTTAATTACTTTGGATGCCTTGGGAAGGGCCATTTTTGTCCAAAGGGATAACATTTCAAGAAACAGCAGTAGATATATAACAATAAAGTATGCTATGTTTTTAATATAGATGCTCTAGGTACTATATTTAAGAAGATTTTTTTCAAATTTACGCAATTTTTGACCGAAGGAGCAGAGACGTTTTTAATCCAAAGGGCATATTTCCTGTTACATATATTAGTACAAAATTATTTAGTAACGCTACATACCAAATATGAATGGTTTTAACCAAATATTTCAGAAGAAGAAGACTTTTAAAGTTGCTCAAATCGGGAATTTTCTGATTTTGGACATCTGGGGCAGGGCAATGATTTATCCAAGGGCCATGATTTTAGCAAACATGGTAGAGAATCATTTGATAATGCTATATACCAAACTTGAATGTCTTACTATGTGTAAGATTGGGAGGAGAAGACTGTTGATTGATTGATTGAATGTAGGGTTTAAAGCCACTTTAAACAGTATTTCAGTCATATCCCAGCAGCTGGAGAACCTAACAAATTAATGGTTTCCGTGTATTTCTCACACCAGTACTACCACTAGTCTCCAGCAGTTTCATAAACTTTAAATTGTTGTCTGTAACTCCTTCCAATTTGGGTCTGTCTATAATTGTGACATCTAGTGATGGGTTAATCAAAATTGATAGATAGCAGCTAGGCTATGATACATTCAAAATATAAATGCACTCGGCCTTTAAGTGAATATTTTTCTAAATTACTCAAATTTTGCGCTTTCCCTATTCTATTCACCTTTTGTAGGACCTTTTTTGACCCTACAGGAGCACAATTTTAAGTGAAATAGTACAAAACCATCTAGAAATGCTACATATCAAATATGAATGTCCTAGGCCTAATAGTTTACGAGGAGAAGTCTTTTGAACTTTCTCTAATTAAGCATTTTTCGGACCTCAGGAGTGGCGCCATTTTTGACCCCAGGGATTAAATTTTTGAAAACAGAGAACCATGTGATTAAGCTACATATGAAATATGAATGCCTTTGGCATTGTAGTTTCTGAAAAAAAACTTTTCAAAGGTTAACTGATTTAGGAGGAGAAGATTTTTCAAGATTTACTAAAATTTCCCATTTCCAAATGCCCCAGCAACCAGTGTTTTTCCAGAAGGAATTTCTTCAAAAAAAAAACTTATGTAGAGTTTCATCCAAGGAACATCCCTGCAAAGTTTCAGCTTGTTTGGTCTACTGAGGAAAAAAATTTGAAAGAAATTGTGGATGGGCAGACAGATGGTCAGAAAGATGGCCAGACGACGGACAATGACCAATCACAATTATAAGCTCACCTTGCACTTTGTGCTAAGCTGAGCTAAAAATAAATTAATAGACCTATCATACATTAAACTGGAAGTGAACTCAACATTGGTCAACATTTATGAAAAGCCTTTCTTTGTCTGGCAACAATACATCATCAATAAGGCTTATTGAAGCTGTAGTTACAACATAATTTTTCACATTCATGCCACTTAATATCTAAGTTGAACTTCCCATCAGAGCCAAATAAACAATCTGTCAGTTAAAAGATAAGTAAAGAAACCACAGAAGACAAAAAAATTTTGGTGATATATGATGGAAAAGCACCTTATCATCTTTCTTTCGTTAGTGTAGTGATTAAGATAGGATGGACATTTATAATACAAACATTCTAAGAAAATTATCCCCAAACGTTTAAACCTGTTCACCTCAGATAGCTAATGATTGGGTGCAACAAATCTCAAAAGCTTCAAATTTAAATGATTGGATAAGAATCAGCTTTAACCTCTAGAAGTCCGGGGGAAAACTGCTTCAAATGCATTATTACTTTCCATATTTTTGAAGTACATGTATATTCTTTCTTAATTCATTCCCACATTAAAAAAATTTAGAATGGTCCAAATTGAAAGGAGTTAAAGGCAACAATTAAAAATTGAAATTTTAAAAATCTTTATCTTTTAGGGTAGATAACATTGTGAATAATGAAGAAATTGCTTGTAACAATCAATTTCTTCAATTTTCACAATGTTTTCCAAAGTTTTTTTCTATAGGGGCGTTTAAAGGCGTCTTTGTGTGGGAATGGGTTAATTCAGATGTCAAGGCTGGGCTGGTCATTTAAGCATTGCCAGCTGTTGAAACTGTTGAACCAATCCAGACAAAAAGTTCCAGACAACATAAATGCTGTAAAATTTAGAAGTAAAAGTAATGTAGGGTAGGAAATATTGTGAAAAAGGAAAAGTTGATTGTTTCAATCAATTCTCCTTTTTCTCAAAATATTCTTTTTAAAATCTATAATTTCCTTAGATGCATCGAATTTCAGGATTATGTGGTAATGGCTTAAACATCCTTAAGCTCCTGCCAGGGAAATAGAGGGTAAATACCACTATTTGTCTATATTTGGTTATAAATGGATTCCAGGCTGATAAATGTTTACAAACTAGGAGGAATTTCTTGAGCCGGCGCCAGTAATCAAAACTGAAAATCAATGTTCTGGTGACATGATGCTGCATTTTCAACCTACATTTTGACATCGGAAATATTAACCCTTGTCATGCTGAACCGGAATATTCCCGTTTTGGCAGGAGGTGTAGACTAAGAGGCCCCATGTTTGGTAAAATGCTCCATTAGAGCAATTTCATTTACAGTTAAGCAATTGATCACCAGGTAAATGATTAATTAAATTCTGTAATCTCTCTATAACCCGTTCCCACATGGTAAAATTTTAGACTGGTCCAAATTGAAGGAAGTTATAGACGGCAATCTAAAGTTTATGAAACTTAACTGTTTTTTGTCTTTTAGGGTAGAAAAAATTGTGGAAAATGAAGAAATTGCTTCTTACAAGCAATTTCTTCATTTTCCTCAATGTTTTTCTAACCTTCGTTTCTTGAGGGTCTTCAGAAAGCATCATTGTTTGGGATTGGGTCAAAATATCTCCTCTTTCTGAAATTTCAGAATAACTAGAATAACCCATTGCCAGAAATCAAAATTTTGACCTTCAATTTTTTTTACATGACATTAGTGCTTGCCAAGGAGATTAATTGCGTTAATTTAATTGTTCATATGGTTCATAAATCTGTAAAAGTTTGCTCAGGACAAGGACAATTATTACACTTGACCTTAAGCTGTGACCTTTACCTTTGGGATGTCAAACATACTTTCTTTTTTTTTTTGTAAGGTAATTATACTTAAATTGTTGAGGGGAATATTTGTGCCACATTATTTTGAAGTTCACAAATGTAGAAGTCATGTTTTGGACAAGGTTATGTAACACACACACATACACATACACACATACGCGTGTGCAATTTCTTTATTACATTCACAGACATATAAAGGTAACTCTACATGCCAAGGGAATAGGGCTACAAAAAGTGAACTTGCATGTTATAGGCAATTTCTCCTTTTAGCTAGCAAAGCGAAGCGTCAGCTTTGATAGCTTAAGTTAATAGACAACATTTTGAGGTCTTCTCAGAGTTCAATGAGTGGAAACTGCCACTGGAGGCTTAACCACAAAATCCATTGAATGACTATGTCATTAAAAGTAATTCTTAAGTATTCTAGAAATATTGCAAATTCTGCCTACAAGCTCATCTCCTAGATATTTTTAGCTCACTTTAGCATATCATGTTCAGAATGAGTCAGATCATAGTCTTCACTTAGCACACTGCTTTGTGTGGCCACATGATTTTATTCAAATTGTAGAGCATTCTTTCAGAATCATGCTATTCAACCCATTGCCACTTAATCTCGCTTTTGACCCATCTTAAGTAAAAAGCTTTGAAAAACATTGTGGACAATGCCTACAAGGCAAATATTTTCTAGATTATTTTTTCAATTTAAACCATTCTAAGATTTTGCAATCTTGCAATGGGTTATCTCCAAGGTTAGTTCAAACCCATTTATTTATGACAAAAACCTTTGACAAAAAAGAATTCTTAACAAAACTACGCTTTGCTATCTTAACCCTTTCCTGTATAATCACTGGTTTTTACGTCCATGCAATTTTATATTTAAGAAAATATTGTGATAAAAGAAGAAATTGCTTGATACAAGCAATTTCTTCTTTTATCACAATATTTTCTATCACATAGAATGGTTTTGTTTCAAATTACACTCACTTTTCATTGTTGTCTACAAATTGTTTCAAATTGGGCCAGTCTAAAATTTCGAAAAACAGGAAAGGGTTAATTCTTTCAGTATTTTTGATTTTCATAGTGGTTTAAATTCCTCCAAGGTGTCAGATTTATTGTGTGGAAATAGGTTAAGGTTGAACTGGAGAGTGAATTTCAGAAATTCTATCTGAATGCTGAAAATTCTTTGAACTAAAAATGGTTGTTTAGTTCAACCAATAAATCCACCTATCAACCAGCATTGACCAGTTCAAGTCAGGGTTGATCATTGGGTTAACTGTTTCAAATAACAGCTGTGACACACACATATGCCAATGCTCACAATAAATGGTGACTTAAACGTCAAATATGGGGCATAAATTGTTCAAAAATGCTTTTGGAGTTATCCATCTTGCTTGCATAGACTGCTCTTGTGAAAGTGAACATTTATTCTGGGTGTTCAGTAAAATCAGAGATATTACAAAATGTCAAATTTTTTAGATGATAATCCTGTAGCAGATGACGGTCTGGCAATAGCAATTCCATGGGTTTTCTAAGAAAATAGCCAAGTTTAAATAAAATATAATTACGATTTTTGACAAAAAACTTATAGGACCCTCTGGAGAATGTAAAACATATTTGAATCTTATAGTTGTAACAGATTTTTGAGTGCGAGTTCTGGGTCTATTTTTCAATAAGTTCAATTCTACGACTTTGACTGTTGTAATCCCAAAACATTATGACATTCCTTGGGACAAGGCTACGCTATTCAATCTGAAATGAACGTTAGGGTGTAGATAATGCTTTTAAATAAAGTTCAACTTTGACTTTAACCTTTGGCCCAAAAGTCTCAAAAAACTTAGTACGTCATGGACAACAATTACTAGCATGATTACAGAATTTTCAAATTGTCTTGAAATTTGATTCTGAAAGGAAGACCATCAAAGTTTTCACTATATACCAGATATGAAAATTATTCCCTCCTAGACTAGCCATATATTTTTATCTGACAAAAGTCTTTAAAGAATTCTGATAGGGAGTCACCCAGGGATAACTTCTGTGAAATTTAGCTCAAATCCATCATCTGGTCTCTTAGAAGAAGATTTTCAAAGTTTTCATTAAACACCTGACTTGAGATGAAAGAATCCCTGAAAATATTTAAAGCCATTTATTCATCCAATCAAAGCTGTTTGAAGGAATATGATAAAGGATCACAAATTGCAGCTGCATAATGATCATTTCTATGAAATTTGGAATTAAATCTGTACTATCTGAGGAGAAGATTTAAAATAAAAAGTTTACAGATAGACTCATGCAAAAGGGCCATTAGAGCTAAGCATGGGTCAAGTTCACAAGGCCTCAAGGTCATAGGTTTTGGTGCTAGATGCAGGGCATTTGATTTATGTAATGAGTGTCTGCTGAAATATGGGCACCCTTAACCCTTTCCTGTTTTGCAAAATTTTAGACCTGTCCAAAATCAAAGGTTTTTCAAGTGAAAATTTGAAATGATGTTAACCTGAAAATTATAACCCTACTGAAAATAAGTATCAAGTAGGGCAGAAAATATTGTGGGAAAAGAAGAAATTACTTATTACAAGCAATTTCTTCTTTTTCTACACAGTTTTCTCAATCATAAAATCACAGGGACATAAAACCAGGGATTGAACAGAAAAGGGTTAAACCCTTTCCCATTCAAATGCGTGATTTTACTTTCCTGTGATTTTTTACTTAAGAAAACATTGTGGAAAAAGAAGAAATTGCTTGTAACAAGCAATTTCTTCTTTTTCCACAATATTTTCTACCACATAGGATGGTTTCATTTCAAATTGCATCCAGTTTTCATTGTGATCTGCAACCTCTTTCAATTTGGACTAGTCTAAAATTTCCAAAAACAGGAAAGGGTTTAAGCATGAATCAAGTAGGACACCAATGTTGAAGGTATAATATAGTCTGTCCATAAAATAGCAGACACAATATGAAGTCAAAGTAAATACAATATAGTACAGAAAACATCATGAGAAAAAGGAGACATTTATACTATCAAAAGATGTTTATTGAAGCTATAATTTTCAGTAGGGCATCAAAATTAAGTGCTGATGGTAATACTTCATTGAAATGCTTTTCAGGATAATAAAGTTGATAGTAGATAACCCTTGCCATTCTGAACCCAGAATATCATTCATGTTCAGAAGGGATTTTCTTCATGACCATACAAAATTTTCAACAGGTTTAAACCAAAATTGTTACTTCTAGAGTGGTATCATGAAAATTGTAAGTAAGGCCCCCTTTCTTTAGATATCAATCAGAATATTGGTTGATTGAATGGGGTTTAACCCCACTTTAGCAGTATTTCAGTCATATTGCAGTGGCTGGAGCACCTAACTATGGGTTCCTGGTATTTCTCACACCAGTACTACCACTACATCCGTTCCTAACCTCCAGCTGCTATTCCACATAGGTTTACAATTACCCACTTATTGGTGAAAGACAAATGTCGGAAAGAATATGTGCCACCGCCAGAGATCGAACCCATGACACACTATGATTGAAGATTAGGAGTCTGAAGCACTAC
The DNA here is from genome assembly GCA_946902895.1 of Fragum fragum. Lineage (NCBI taxonomy): Eukaryota > Metazoa > Mollusca > Bivalvia > Cardiida > Cardiidae > Fragum > Fragum fragum. The sequence goes on from OX336370.1 coordinate 40,013,759, forward strand.
CAACTGCGCTAAGACGGGGGCTCTCAGAATCACAATAATAAATAGGGTTCTTCCACATGATAATACAAACATTTTCATCAAGTTTGAAAAAGATTGAGCTAAAAATTGTGACCTCTATGGTTGTAAGAAGGAAATTGTCAATGAGGCCCCCCCTTTTTTTATATTGGTCCAAATGTCACCATAATCAATAGGGTTCTTCCTCATGAGTATACTAACATGGTGTGCTCAGGTAAGCTAAAAAGCTTTATTAAGCATGACAAAGGTTAAATAACAATGCCTTCTTGGTTTAGAAATGTGTGGAAAATTAATAAAGAGCTAGTAGCAATCACTTTCTTTATATTTCATGTTGTTTCCTGAACTGTTTTTCTGAAGGGTCCTAAGAGGGACAGTCTGGTATGGAGTTAACAATATAAGTAATCATGTTCCTATGGAGAAAAATTGAGATGAACATTCAAGTTCCATTATCATTATTATATTTGCTCTCTATGATTTAGAAATGGCCATGTTTTAGTAGGTTAGCTCATTACCAGATGACAAAATTTTAGACTTGACAAAATTCAAACATGTTGCAGACCACAATATTTAGATGAAGATATGTTTAAAAAAATTTCTTTTGAGGAAAAATTATAATAACAAGCAAGTTCTTCATTTCCACAATGATTTCCCAAGTTTTTTCCCCCTTGTAGATTTCAAAAAGCCTCAATTTGTGGGAATGGGTCAAAATGTTTGGTTTCCAAAATTAAGCCAGAAAGTCTGAAATAATTTCACAAAAATCCTCTCCCTAAGACACGGAATCTCATAACTCAAATGTTTCATAATTCCTGATATCTTGATAGCTCAATAAATTATAAATGGGAGAAAAGGAAATGATTTAAGCCTTACTAAAATTTCACAACATCTCGTGATAGCTTTTAGAGCACTATTCAATAAAATATTATTTACAAATTCAGAATTTTGGGGAATTTAATTTTGTCAAAGAAAGCTCCTATTTGTGTTTTAAGCCATTACCACAACTGATACCCCTAACAATAAAGGTTCGGTAAACATAGTGAAAATGAAGAAATTGCTTGTTACATATGTAATCTACCACAAAAATTAAGACAAAGATTTTTAAAATCCAATGAACTTTAAGCTGTCATCTGCAACATCTTTGAATTTGGTCCAGTCTAAAATTTTGTTGTCTTAGTTATGGGTTTACAAGTGATTGATAGCCACTTATTTGTTGGAACAACAAAGATGCAAATATTGTCATTTTCAAGATTTGATTTATGAGCATTTTATCCCTGTGAAGTATACTCGTATCATGAATCAGACTGCTGGAGTCTAACACAGAAAACATAGATGAAGGCTCACATTAACCCTTGTCATGCTGAACCCAAAATATTTCTGCACAAATGTGCAGTCTGATCTTAACCCTTGTCATGCTGTATAAATTACCTTAATAAACTGCTGTCAAATCAAAGGGCTGAGAGTACTGATAGAACTTGTTGTTCAAAAATTAAATTTCTTTAAGAAATCAACTTCATAAACAACCCTGATAGGAAAAGTACAAGCAGAATGTGTAGACTAAGATCAGCCTGCACATAAGTGCAGTCTGATCTTAGTCAACACTTCCTGCCAAAACCGGAATATTCCGGGCTCAGCATGACAAGGGTTAAGTCTACACCACCTTTCTGTCCCTTTGAAGCCAGAAGTGTTTACATAATAGATTTTTTAAAGATCAATGTTGGTTAGCAAATTCATTTTCCAGTGCATTTAGCCCTTGGCTTATAGTCCAATTCTTTAGAGGATTTATAGTTTAGCATGAAACTCAAAAGTTCTTCTATACATGATCAAATGATTGAACTACCAAGGTGTGCTTATTAAACACAAATGCCATACCCATGACTGCCTTTTTCCTGAAAATGACCTTGACCACAGACCTTCTGACATGACTTTAAAGTAAAGACATATACCAACAAAAAGGTCTACCATGTCAACAACTGTTCACATGAACCTATCTCCACCATCAATATACACCATACTAACCTGGTCATTATTTTTCAACCTGTCAAAATTCTTTATAGGAATTTAATATAGGGTCACCAGAGGATCATTCCTGTGAAATATGGTTGAAATTTGAGCAGTATTTCATGAGAAGAGTTTTAAAGAAAAAGTTTATGGATGGATGCATACATGCAATTGGCCAGAAATACAATGGAAACAATGCTATGACAATAGCCTACTGGCTTTCAGACTTTAGAGCTTACAATAAGTCCATGATCTTGACAAGATAGCCAAAATGGCCCTGAAAGACTTATCTGAGAATTATTTCCTGATTTACTTAAGTATGATAAGGCCGAGCCCTGCAATGCTGAAGCCAGTTAGATTTAGGCACTGCATTATCTTCTCAATTAGTTCGATAATTCAGAGATATGTTCAGGACAAATCTAAGACTTTAAAACAGCAAAGGGCAATAATCCAAAACTATGCAAGCAAGACTTGTGGTTCTTGTGCACTGCACTTCTCCACAACGAGATCTATCCACCTATGAAGTTTCAAGTTAATAGCTATTATACTTTCAGAGATTTGCCCCAGACAAAATCTTAGTCTTTAAAACAACAAAGGGCAATTATCCAAAATTATGCAAGCAAGAGTTGTGGTTCTTGTGCACTGCACTTCTCCTCAATGACATCTATCCACCCATGAAGTTTAAAGTCAATAGCTATTATACTTTCAGAGATATGCCCCGGACAAAATCTTAGTCTTTAAAACAACAAAGGGCAATAACTCCAAAATTATGCAAGCAAGAGTTGTGGTTCTTGTGCACTGCACTTCTCCTCAATGACATCTATCCACCTATGAAGTTTAAAGTCAATAGCTATTATACTTTCAGAGATATGCCCCGGACAAAATCTTAGTCTTTAAAACAACAAAGGGCAATAACTCCAAAATTATGCAAGCAAGAGTTGTGGTTCTTGTGCACTGCACTTCTCCTCAATGACATCTATCCACCTATGAAGATTCAAGTTGATAGCAATTATACTTTCAGAGATATGCTCCGGACAAGTTTAGTGACGGAAGGACGGAAGGACGGACATAGACCATTACTGTATCCCCTTCGCCGAAATGGCAGGGGATGTAATAAGCCAAGAATTATTTCATAATTTCTCGAAGTCTTATAAGCCCTGACACAGGCAAATTTTTTCAAGAATTAACATTTCATGAACAAGTTTTAACAAAAGGTTCACTGGCCCTAAAGCCTTTGCGTGAGTTGATGACTACAAAAGCCTAAGTGAATTAAATTTGGCCAAACTTGACCTGTTATCAAATTTTGTCTTAAAATAAGGAGCAAACATTCTTAAAAAGTTTCAAGATATACGTCCCAGAAAAGCAGCATGTAAATTCTTTAGATTAGAAATAGTGACCTAGTTTTTGACCTCATGTGACCCAATATTAACCCTTGTTATGCTGAACCCAATATTCCGGCTTTGGCAGGAGATGTAGACCAAGATGAGCCTGCACATAAGTGCAGTCTGATCTTGGTCTACACACACTGCTTGTACTTTTCCTGCAAGAGATGTTTATTTAATTGATTTCTAAAAGAAATATTGCTTTTTGAACAACAAGTTCTATCAGTGCTTTCAGCTCTTTGATTTTACAGCAATTCAGTAAGGTAATTTATACAGCATGACAAGGGTTAACACTGACATATTTTTATGGGGAACAAACATTCTGAAGAAATATCAAGTCATTTGAGCCAAAAATGCAGCCTCTAATCTTCAAATTGTTTACTCAAAAATTTCTAAAATTTGACTTGGCATCCTAGTTTTTGACCTTTGTGACCCTAATATTAAACTTGACCCAGTTAATATGCTGGCAAATATTTTGACCAAATATCAATTGATTTGAGGCTATTTCCAAGATTTGACCCTGTGAACTAGTTTTAGACCCCATCTGCCCCAATATAGAACCTTACCAAGATATTATGCAGACAAATATTTTAACAAAATATTAAGTTATTTGAGCCTAAAATGTACCTTCTAGAGTGCTCACAATGATTTTCTAAGATTTGGCCTAATTTTGACCCCACTGATCCAGTATCAAACTTGACCGAGATATTATGCAGACAAATATTCTGACCAAATATTAATTTATTTAAGATAACAAGATGTGTTTGTGAAACACTATGCCCCCGAAACGGGAATTCTTTAGAAACGGGTAAAGGGTTAAAATTTTGACCTTGACCTTGATGAAATGACCTTCCCCAGTTGTGCCTTGTTGAGACCTATCTACATACCAAATATTGGCATTGTAACTTAATCAGGGTTGAAGCTAGAGGAAAATGTTTAGTTGGCAGGTTAAGTTTTGCAGACAGACAGATAGACGGACAGACAGACAGACGGACACCAGCAAAACAATATTCCCCCCCGATCTTATCGATGCGGGGGCATAAAAATGTGCCCTCTAGATTGCACACAAAGCTATTCAAAGATTTGACCTAGTGACCTAGATTTTTCACCCAACCTGACCCAGTATAGAACCTGAATGAGATATTATGCAAACAAATAATCAGACCAAATATAAATTGATTTGACCTAGTTTTTGACCCCACATGACCCATTATCAAACTTGACCAAGTATTATGCAGACAAAATTTATATATTCATCAAATATATCAATTGATTTGAGGCAAAAATGTCCCCTCTATAGTAGACACAAGGCTATTTTCAAGATTTGACCAGGTTACCTAGTTTTCACCAAATATACAACCTGACAGTGATGTTATGCAGACAAACATTCTGACCAAATATCAGTTGATTTGAGGCAAAATGTGACCTCTAGATTGCGCACAGGGTTTTTCTAAGATTTGACCGAAACCTTGTATTTGACCCTAAACGATCTAATATTGAACTTGTCAGGTTTCATAGAGATTAACATTCTGACTTAGTTTCAAGATATTGGGCGTAAAAATTGTGGCCTTTCTAGTGCACACAAGATGTCAACACACGTCGGACAAACGAAGATAGATGCTGGACACAGCTGCATCACAAAAGCTCACCTTGAGCAATTTGTGCTCAGATGAGCTAAAAGGATCACTCTAGGATATTCCTGTCAACTTTGATTTAAAATGGCAATGCGGTTTAGGAGGAGATTTTATAAAAATATTTCATGATTTCTTTAAGTCTGATAAGTCCCTACCAGCAACACACCATCTTTGGCAAATCAAAATTTCATACACAAATTTTGAAAAGCGTAACCCAAGGTAGATTGTTGCCAAGTTTCTTTAAAAGTGGCCCCGTGGTTTATGAGGAGAATACCGTTTAAAGACTTTTACATGATTTCTCCAGGTCTAATAAGCCTGGCCATGTCCCCATTTTTTTGTGAATCAAAATTTCACAACCAAGTTTAGAAAAAGAGTAACCTAAGGAACATTCATGCCAAGTTTGGTTAAAATTGGCCCAATGGTTAGATTGGTTACAGAGGAGAAGATTTTCATTATTTCCCATAAGTCTTATAACTTGTTTCATCAAAGCCTATATTGACAATATTGAAAGTAATGAGAAAGTGTAGAAAGTTGAATCTTCCATTTATCATCTATTCAGAATATCCTGTATTCTGAATTGTTTGGTAAGCCAAATATTCACTCATTAGATATTTCTGATTAATACTCACCTGATCGGACTCAGAGTTATTTACAAGATGCATAAGAGCCTTCCTTTCTTCTGTCTCAGAGACAACTGACTCAAAAGATCCTCTTGGTGTAGAAGTCCATGATAAGGAAGGAATATAACTTTGTAACAATGACGAAAATCCAGATAACTCCTTGGGAGCTTGTCTCTGGTTTGAGCTTAAAACATTTATACCAGATTGAGCACTTTCAAAATCATCCTGCCATATTGGATTAAATTCAAAATCCAAAGAACTTTCACTGTCTGAATTAGACCGTGTAGAGACTTGTCTGACAATATTTTGACGACGATTTCTGACAAGAATTGTATCACTTAATGATTCAGCATGATCACTTTCGTTACTTGAAACACTTGATGAATATTCATCATCGTCCCGAGAAGATGTTAAATCCACCCTCTCAGGTATACCAATGGCCGACAAACTCATTTGTCCAACATGCTCAAGAGACCTTGGTATCATTTTGTCCTGTGAATCTGTCTTAGACTTCACTTTATCACTTCCCATCTGCTCGGAGGTTTTACCATCGCGATGATGTAATAAATTTCGAAACCATCGGCGCTTCTTTTTGTCATGTCTGCTCATAATTTCAGAAGCAGACGACAATGGTTTCTTTGGTCTCACTCCGTCCTCCATAATAATCTGATTTCACAAAATCTTGACAACTTCAACATGGCCCAAGGGGACCCGTCAGATTCCATAATAATAATGTTTACCAGACAGGTTTATAGATTCAAGCTGACAAAATACAATGCCATCTTGATCCCTAGTTCTCTTTCCTACAGTAAATTTTGAACCAAATTTAGATATGAAAATTTTAGACTGGCCCAAAATCAAAGAAATTGCAAAAAACAATTTCATGCTGAAAGAATTTAAAATATCTCTACCTTTCTAGATAGAAAACAGTGTGAAAAATGAAGAAATTGAATGCAACAAGCACTTTCCTCACTTCCAACAATCTTATCTTTGCGAAAAGACAATGATTCTTTAAATTTCAAAAACTTCTTGTCTACAACTTCTTTGAATTCAGATCAGTCAAACTTTTTATTGTAAGTAATACCTTATGAGGTTCGGTCACTTAACAATAATATACAACAAGAGCACCACATACCAATGCTCATCTGTAGGTGCCTTGTAACTTAACCCTTGTCATGCTGATTATATTCCTGTTTAGAATTGCACTAAAATCAAAGCACCAAAATCTCCAGAGGAACTAGGTGCAGGACAATATTCTTTTGGAAATTAATTTGATGAACAATTCTGGATTAAAAAGGTGTAAGCAGGTGGTGTAGACAAAGATCAGACTGCCAATCTGTGCAGGCTGATACTTGTCTACACCTCCTGCAAAAACAGTAATATTCCGGGATCAGTATGACATGGGTTAATTTGACATGTTTAGGGTGTGAAGGTCTTGTCACAAGTAAAAGACATGTGAACTATGAGGTCCCAAAATACAGTCATAGCAGAGGTATTGAAAATGTCAAAGTTTGTTGGACAGCAAGTCGACACTGACACAGGTGACACCAAGGCTATTTCAATACCTGGAGTTAAATGTGTCACCAATCACCAGAAAGGAACATCCCGCAAGTATGAAATTATCAACTCATAGTATACCATACAGATGACTTTGGCATATGTACGTTTTGAGATTGGTCAATCTATCATTCTATCTTTCTTTAACCCATTTCAAGCATTTATTTCACTGAATTCCAAAATGATCCATCTTTGAATAACAGGATAAGTTTACTTTCATAATGATGTGATGCTTACTGAGAATAGCATTACCGAAATTATCAGAAAAACCCAAGAGAAATAAGAGAATTACTGTGCCATTTGAGTCTTTCTGTCAAATTTTGTGTACTCGTAATTGAATTATGCCCCTGGACAGAAATGGATGTCAGCTTGTTATATGACAATTCTATTGAGAACAGTATTGACACTATAGCATGAAATGATGACCAACAAAAGAATTTGAAATGATTATTGACCAAGTATTAAAATGGCCAAAGATGGCAATTTCAAAGGTATTTCTACCATATGACTAAGAAATTATATCAGAAAGGTTTTGATATTCATGTAAGACTTTGATCAAAATGATGAAACTTGACAGATTCATTATATTCTCCTCCTTTGAATTTCCTATTGAAATTTCACTTTTTTATGTATATGTATACATGTATGACTTGGTAAATATTTTTAGAGGCCCACAGGGAAGACTGGATTAGTCCAACTCTATCGCCTCATTATATAAAGACTTTATTATTATTATTACTATAAGTAATGCTTTAAAAGGTTCTATGTATGGGCCAGTCAATATGATAAGTTTGGGGGACATTGGGGTGGGAAAGAGGTAAAATCAATAAATATAGCCATCTTTTTTTATAGGAAATAAGGAGACTTGGATTAGACTAATAGCAGACAGCTTTTTTAGGCAGGTCTAAATTGACAGAAGTTGTAGACAACAATTTAAAGTTAATGGAGTTTCAGATTTTTCGACTCTCTGGGTATGAAACATTGTGGAAAATGAAGAAATTACTTGTTACAAGCAATTTCTTCATTTTCTACAATGTTTTTCCAATTGTTTTTCTTGAGGGGGATCAATTAGTGTCTTTATGTGAGAATTGGTTAAGGTAGAGAGGTGATTCTCACAAAGAGGCTGGGGGAATCAGAAAAGAAATTTTAATAAATAAATTTGGCCAAAGGAGGAATTCCTAGTTTTAAGCTTTTATTCCTTTAGACATTATGTACTAAATTTCCACAACCTTTTTTCTAAAGGTCAACAAAAAGTCCTCATGCAAGTGAAAATGATTGATTTTATATCACAGGATGAAGAAGGGATCTTTTTATCCATAATTGATGACACAAGTGTGACTATTGGCGAAAACTTTTACAGTTGCATGGGAGAAAATTATCATATCACAATTAGATTAATCCAATTCTTGAGAACAATATGACTCAAGCAGACAAGATTCAGTAATAGGAAGAGGATGCGATCATTACCAGAAAATAATAAGGAACACAATGTACCTACCTGCCTTTAGAAATTTAACACTTTCCTGTTTTTGGAAATTTTAGCCTGCTCCAAACTGATATCAGGTTGCAGATGACAATGAAAATTGGATGCAATTCAAAATCAAAACATCCTATATGGTAGAAAATCACAGTGACATTAAACCAGGGATTGAACAGGACAGGGTTAAGTAAAACTCAGAAGTACTTCAGAGGGGTTGCTTTTTGGTAAACATAATCCAATTAATACAAAAAAGTCAGAAATTCTTTAGATTGAAATAATGAATGAAAATTTGTAAACTAGTATTACATTTATAGAAATGTTAACTGATTGGTATTTTCTTAAAGGGAGTCCTCTTTATGTCAAAATGTACTTTGTACTTAAACATGGACACTTATAGTAACATCATGATGATAATTTTCAATTAAAATTTTGCTCCACTGGCTAAAGGCAACAGAGGCTATTGTGTCATGGGTATTGTGTACGCCCTGCATCAGTATGTTCGTGTATGTGTCCATATGGAGATTTTTCTTAGAAAATCTTCTTAGAAACTAAGTCTGGATTCTAACCTTTGTTTAACAGGAATGATGAACCTTCATCAATTTTTTATAGAAATTTTGAGAGGTTGAAAATCAAGGCTTCTTAAGTTTTGGATATGAAGGAATAGTTGTTAACCCTCAATGTCATGCCGAATAAAATTCTTTTCAGATTTGTATAAAAATCAGACGGCTGAAGGCACTGTTGTACTTGTTGTTCAGTTGTCAATTATACTTCTTTTGAAATTAGTACTTGGTGTTCAGTTGTCAATATTTCTTTTGAAATTAATTTCATAAACAACTCTGGTTTCAAAAGGACAGACAGGTGTAGACTAAGATCAAATTGCACTTATGTGCAGTCTAATCTTTGTCTATACCTCCTGCTAAAACTGGAATATTCTGGCTTCAGCATGACAAGGATTAAAAGCAATTTCTTTATCAACCACATAGTTTCTGCAAAGAAAGATAGAGATGTCAACATGAAATTGCCATATGCAAATTCTTTGAATAAGTTTCCCAATTTTTGTTGTTTGGTAATGGGTTAAAGGAAGGTGCTGTGCTTCCCTTTATGGTAGTAAGGGTTTCACTGAAAGTTTTTTTCATTACCCATTTAAAAAATATCAGACTTGCTAAAATTGAAAGAAGTTGAAGACAACATTTTAGATTGTGCTAAAATTTGAATATAAATGCCAAAATAGTGTAGAAAGTATTATAAGAAAAAAAGAAATTGCTTGTTACAAGCAAATCCTGGAACTCCAATAAAGTTTTGTGTAACCGTTTTTCTAAACAAGAGGACCATGGTGATCCTATATCCCTCCCCTAAGTATGAAGGCTCAAGACTTAATGATCTATACAAAATATCAAAGGTATATTGAATATCCCACATTAAAGCCCTAATTTTCAGAGTACGATAATTCTTTGAAGTAATTTAATAGGGGATCAAAAGTCATTCTAAATATCAAAAATCTAAGCGAAAAGGTTATAAGGAGGAGAAGATTTTCAAAGATTTCCTTCTACATTTCTATGTAAAACAGGGATCACACAGAAAAGGGCTAGTTTTCAAAGTACGGTAATTCTTTGAAGTATTTTGGTAGAGGGTCCATAGGTGATGATTTGTACCAAATATCAAAGCTATAGGCCTTATATTTAGAAGGATTTTTTTCCAAGAATCCCTTCTTTATGCCTATGTATTGACAGGGATCACACATAAAAGGGCAAATTTTCAGAGTATGGTTATTCTTTTAAGTATTTTGGTTGATTAGGTCATTAGATGATGATTTATACCAAATGTCTAAGAGAGGAGGACAAAAATGGTCCTAAATTGTTCACCTTAGAGAATTATTTATTAATGTCTCTAAAACTGATACGCCCAGCCCTACCACACCCACATTTTGTCACAAATAACAATATCTCAAAAACAAATTTTGACATGGGTCACCTAAAGATCATTCTTGTCAAGTTTGGTTTAGACTCAGACTCTGTGTTTTAGGAGTAAAAGATTTTAAAGAAACATTCCATAATTTCTCTATGTCTGATATAAGCCTATCCTGCCAAAGCCCCACTTAAAAAGTCCATTTACAATATATGTATATGGTCATTTACAATATTTGTAAATGGTCAACCAAGGAAAATTCCTGCTAAGCTGGGTCCAAATTGGCCAAGTCACAGTTTTTTTTTTTTTAAGAATTATTTCATGGTTCATACTAGTGCAATAAGCCCACCTCTTCCACGCCCCTATATTTTTCATGAACCATTTGAGAAATGGTTGACATGTTTGAAATAAGCCCAATGGTTACAGGGGAGAAGATTTCTAAAGAATTGTTGATGACTTCCAACACATAACATCAGACGCACAGTGAGTGCAGGCCGATGATCATAAAAGCTCACCTTGAGAAGGTTGTACTCAGGTGAGCTAAAAATGATGGTTCCTTTTATCAGCAAATTTAGGCCAGTGGAGCAATAAAAGGTACTCTAGTGCTTCTAGTACGAACATTAAATTTCTGCGGCACTGTATAAATACTGCAGTAAATGAGTAGCTTTATAATCCAACAAAAGGCCACTAATTAATCAATTAATCATGGAAATTCCTGACTCTACCTAATTCATTAGAAATCTGAAATCTCATGGGTCAATGGATCAATTATGAGTAACTTTAATGATATGCATTACTTTGGGATGAACCCTTTTAGATCCTAATATCTACAATATTCGACTAGTAGATCCATAATAATAGACTAGGAGATCTACCAATAGGAGATCATCATCAGTAACATGCGACACAATTTTTATTCAAGAGATAAATCTTTGCAAGTAGTTTGTGAGGACATTTTTGGCAAACCCTGTTTCCCCAATGCTTCCTTTAACACATTACCAGATAACAAAATTTTTGACTGATCCAAACTGAAAAGGCTTACAGACAATTACAGCTTATGAAATTTTAGACTTTTTCAATTTTCTAGGTGGATAATTAAAGATTGTGGAAAGTGAATAAATTGCTTGTGTCAAGCACTTTCTTCATTTTTTAAATGTTATCCTAATTGTTTTCGTTTGGGGGCTTCCAAAAGCGTCATTGTGTGGGCATGGCTTAACTCAACTGTACGCATAAAATTCAGAACATTCATACACAAGCAGTTCAAATAACTTCTAAAAACCCATTCCCATGTAATCCTCCTTTTTCATGCTTCATAAGACAAAAAGACCATGATGGTCCTAAACCGCTCCCCTGATTATGATGGTTCATGGCTTTATGATATATACAAAATAACAAAACCCTCTGTCTTATTATTTTCGAGAAGATGTTTAAGGATTTTCTGATATAATCCTAGGTATATTGATGATCCCAACATATAGCACTATTTTCCTGAATACGGTAATTATTTGAAGTATTTTGTATATGGGGGTCAATAGACATCTATACATAACAAATATCAAAGCACTAGGCCTAATGGTTTAGGAAGAGATGATTTTTCTTAATTCCTATATAAAATCAGGAATTGCATAGAAAAGGGCTAATTTTCAGAGTACCATAATTCTATGAAGTATTAAAGTAGGGGGTCAAAAGATGATGATTTATTCCAAACATCAAAACTTAAGGCCATATGGTTTGGGAGAAGAAGTTTTTCAAAAATTTCCTTCTTTTTTCATTTGCAAAATCAGTGATCGCTCAGAAAACAGCTAATTTTCAGAATATGTACAAAATATCAAAGTTCTAGGCTTAATGGTTTGGTAGGAGAAGATTTTCAAAGATGACTTTCTTATTCCTTTGTAAAATCAGGGATTGAACAGAAAAGGGCTAATTTTTAGAATCCAGTAATTCTTTGAAGTATTTTGGTAGAGGGTCAAAAGGTTATGATACATACCAAATATCAAAGCTCTAGGCCTAATTATATGGGAGGAGAAGATTTTCAAAAGTTTCCTTTGTAAAATCAGGGATTGCACAGAAAAAGGCAAATTTTCAGAATATGGTAATTCTTTGAAGCATTTTGGTGGAGGGTCATTACATGACAATACATAACCAAATACAAAAGCTCTAGCCTGGTTTTGGAGAAGAAGATTTTTCAAAGATTTCCTTCTTATTCCTTTGTAAAATCAGGGATCCCACAGAAAAGGGCTAATTTTCAGAATGTGGAATTTCTTTGAAGTATTTTAGTAGAGGGTCAATAGGTGATGATGCATACCAAATATCAAAGCTCTAGGCCAAATGGTATGTGAGAAGAAGATTTTCAAAGATATCCTTTGTAAAATCAGGGATGGCACAGAAAAGGACTAATTTTCAGAATATGGTAATTTTTTTAAGTATTTTGGTAGAGGGTCAATAGGTGATGAAACATACCAAACATAAAAGCTCTAGGCCTTATGGTTTAGAAGAAAAAGAATTTTCAAAGATTTCCTTCATATTCCCTTGTAAAATCAGGGATCGGGTGATGATACATACCAAATATTAGAGCTTTAGGCCGTATGGTTTAGGATTAGATGATTTTTTAATAAATGTTTACTGTTGGAAGGACAGACGGACAGATGTACAGACGACACCCAACATTTACCAATCACAATAGCTCACCACATTGCGCTCTGGTGAGCTAAAAAAGCTTTAGAAAACACTTTTGAAAATAAGACATTGCTTGTAAATAATTTCTTCTTCATTAATCCATAATGTCTTCTACCACTTTAAAGACAATGATTTTCTTAGAATTTCATCATCTTGTAGCTTCTTTCAATTAGGACCAGTCTATTTTATTTTATTTGGAAATAGGTAAAAGAAGCATCTGAATTTTCATTGAATGTTTAGTCAGGAAGACTATTTTGAGAGCATATCATTCATTTAGGACAGTGAATTCCTTTCATATTATTTCGAATACTGAATTTTTGGAAATAGGAAATTTTTATGGTAGAGTAGAAGGCCTATTCAAGCTTAACCCATATACAGACTGCAAAACCTTGACCTTGGAGCTATCTGAAAATTGTTTTCAAATGGCACATCTACTCATGATAGAGAGTAATTGTGCAAAGATATTCCGAAACCCATCCACAATTTTAGTAGCATGCTAAGGTATGCTAAATTTTAATGTTTCACCTCAATCTGTGCATGATGTTGGCCTTGGAGCTATCTGAAAACTGTTTTCAAATAATGCATCTACTCATGATAGAGTGATATTGAAATCCATCCATAATTGAAGGAGCTATGCTCTGGATATGCTCAATTTAAGCTTTTGACATTGAACTGTGACCTTGACACTGGAGCTTTCCAAAAATCTGGAACAATGTGTTGGCACAATATCATTTTTCCCCCAATACCTTTGTTTTAAGTTGGTGGACATTTCCTGAATACACTCTTGTTAAATTCTTTGAAGGCTCAGTCTAATTACCACACAATCTTACATTTTTAGGCCCAGCAAGATAACAAAGCAGGGAAAACAATGTGAAACATGAAGATGCTTGTTAGAATCTAGACAAGAAATCTTTGTAATAAAAATACAGCTTTTCTGATTGCTAGACTGCCTTTGAATTATTTATTTATTAATTGCTTGTCAATCTATAACTAATACTTAAACTTAAACTTAAAATTAATCTAACTCTTAAACTGATCAAACTAAGTCCAAAACCCATAAATTCCTCATATATTTCATTTCAAAAACAATCTACTGAATCCAGACCACAGCATAACTTCAATAATCAAAGGCTATTACTGTTACACACACACATGTATAAGCAATAAATCAAATATCAAACAATTAAGATCCTGGTTTTTATAAGTTTGTGTCATCAAACTAAATGATATGTAAATAATGTATTACTGAAGTAGTATGTGCAAGTATTTTTGGTAAAGCATGATTGATTTATTTGTTGATAAAATACATTCCAGTGATAAAATGTCATCACCTGTGGTTATGATGACCAGAGATACTTAGCACTTTGTTATTAATCACGTCATTTAAAAATGCAGTCAATGATGTACCTGACCATGGATTCCTTCCATCTTTTTAACACATTACCAGATGGCAAAATTTTAGATTGGCCCAAACTGAAAGGAGTTGCAGACGATAATTTAAACTTGATATTTTTTTTCTTTTTAACTTTTTAGGTAGAAAACAATGTTCAAAATGAAGAAATTGCTTGTCGTAAGCAATTTTTTCATTTTACTCAATGTTTTCCAGACTGTTGTTTTACAGCTGCGTCAAAAAGCACCATTGTGTGGGAATGGGTTGACTCTAGTCATGCTCAGCTCCGAATATTCCAGTTCTGGCAGGAAGATTCTACAAAGATCAGCCTTCATATTGTGTGGAGTCTGATCTTTGACTAGACTTCCTGTTTTTGCCCTTGATTTTAAGATAAATTATAATCAACATTAACCAAAAATGAGTGTGTTTTTTCAGCCTGTTTATTTTAACCCTTGTCATGCTGAGCCTGGAATGTTCCTGTTTTGGTAGGAGGCATAGACACTTAAGTGCAGTCTGACCTTGGTTTACACCCCCTGCTTGTCGCATATCAGCCAGCCTCAGTGGTTGAAACAATCAATTTTCAAACAAAATATTGACCCCCATTAAGACCTTCCAGTGTTGTCAGTCCTTTGATTTTAAAATGATTTTGTATGGGAATTTTAATTCAGCATGACAAGGGTTAACACTGCAATAACTACCATAATTGAACCAATATGACTATTAATATAGCTATTGAACTCTTTTAGGTAATGTTTGTTGTTGATGCTAAACAGTTTGCATAGTACTTAACCCTTGTCATGCTGAATCCAGACTGTTCCTGTTTTCGGCAGGTGGTCTAGACAAGGATCAGACTGCACATATGTGCAGCCTGATCCTTGTCTAGACCTCCTGCTTCTTACTTTAAAGCCAGTATTGTTTATACCATTGATTTCTAAATAACTACCAACCTAAAATGACTGTCTTCTGTGCTTTCAGTTGTTTGTAGAGGATTTAATACAGCACGACAGAAGAAAAAACTGATTTTTTTTTTTTATAGTTTTACCCTTGTTTTAGTAAAAATAAAAACCTCATTGTATATAATAATGCTATTTTCAACAGTATTTCAGGTTATATATCAACCCAACCATAGCTTCCTGGCATTTCTTTTGCCAGTACAACCACAGCTATCAGTTATAAAACTGTTACCTTTATAGACATAGAGAAACCAACATATGACCCTAAGATTTCATTACTAGAAGAAATTTCCATTTTACAAAATTGTCTGTTGTGAAGAGTTGACCATTATTTTTTGCCACAAGTAATGATTACTTATTGATTTGTGGCAATATGTTGTCTGTTATTCTGGAAAATACATTAAAGCAGAAATCTGTGGCTTTAGATAATATTACTAATTTCATTGGATTAGACTGTGTTTCAAAAATGCCAGATGATTAACCCTTTCCCTTTTTTAGAAATCTTAGACTAGTCTAAACAGAAAGATATTACAGATGACAATGATAATGAAACCATCACAAATTGTAGAAAACATTGTGGCAAAAGGAGAATTGCTTCTAACAAACAACTTCTCCTTTTCCCACAATGTTTTCTAAAGTATAAAATCACAGTGATGTAAAATCCTGGGTTTGTATAGGAAAGGGTTAAGGGCAAAACCAAGTGACAGCCCTTATAAAGTTGTGATAAATATAGTAATGACCTTTGGCCAGCTATATGCTCTGTTATCAACTAATTTTTCATGTTTCAACTCCAATCAGAATATTAATAGGATTTTGCCTCATTAAACAATTTTAGAGTTATTTGCCCTATAGACACACATTTATTATCATGCAAGATAGGAAGTTGGGGTCAGATTTGTTTATAGTAACATTCAAGCAAAAGATACGACATTACTGAACGCCAGTTTGAAGGAACTAGATGGGTGTCCAAGGACAACTGCTGTCTAGCCCACAAAGTTTTGTAGGCATCCTGCTCCAGACAAGCACAATTTTAGTGTTTGACCTTGAGCTTTGACCTTGAACTTGAAGCTATCCAAAAAATTCTTTCAAATGGCACATCTACTCATGATGAAGAATAACTGTGCCAATCTATTTTGAAATCCATCCATTATTGCAGGAGAAATGCCCTTGACAAACACAATTTTAGTGTTTGACCTTGAGCTGTGACCTTGACATTAGAACTATCCTAATGATTCTTTCAAATGGCACATCTACTCATGATGGAGATCATTTTGAAATCTATCCATTATTGCAGGAGAAATGTTCTTGACAATCACAATTTTAGTTTTTGACCTTGGGTCATGACTTTGACATCAGAACTATTCCTAAAATTCTATCAAAAAGCATATCTACTCAAGATGGAGAATAATTGTGCCAAATTATTTTTGAAATCCATCCATAATTGTAGGAGTAGTTGTCTGGACAAACACAATTTTAGTGTTTGATCTTGAGCTTTGACCTTGACATCAGAACTATTCAAAAAAAATTTTCAAATGGCACATCTACTGATGTTGGAGAATAATTGTGCCAAATTATTTTTGAAATCCATCCATAATTGTAGGAGTAGTTGTCTGGACAAACACAATTTTAGTGTTTGATCTTGAGCTTTGACCTTGACATCAGAACTATTCAAAAAAATTTTTCAAATGGCCCAAATTCTAATCACGAGGAGAATAATTGTGCCAAGATATTTTGAAATCCATCCATAAATGTAGGAGTTATTGCCAGACAAACACAATTTTAGTGTTTGACCTTGAGCTGTGAACTTGACATTAGAACTATCCCAATTTTTTTTTCAAATGGCACATCTACACATGCTGGAGAATAATTGTGCCAAGTTATTTTGAAATTGATCTATAAATGTAGGAGTCATTGTCCGGACAAATTCGGACGGACGGACGGGCGGCCGGACTAACTAACACACTAAAGCACATACACTGCTTGTCAAAGTGACCGCAAGCGGGCTAGACAAAAATATCCTTTATCTTGAGACTTCCAGATTTGTTGTTAAGCTGAAGCTGGAGGCCACATTAGTTAAATTAGCTAGCCATAACTTTAAGTAAAATTTGAACATACTATGCTTTTATTATAAGGTTGTCCAAAGTAAAAATGAAACATTCTATACATGATACACACTCCCCAATTAAGAAAAACTATGCTGCAATTTAAAAAAGTTTCCTTGGTATTTTCTTATCCATTTCCTGTTCAATCCTGTTCAATCACTGTGATATTATAATTGAATTGTAATAAGCAATTTCTTCTTTTTCTTCAATATTTTCAACACAAATGAATAGATATTTTTTGCAAAATGGTAAAGGGTTATAAAAGTTTTTTTTCTGACCTAGAATTACCCATTTTGGTAGGCTCATTTTATCAATATAATAGGTATTTCGCAGACTCACTTCATCAGTCACATGGCAGAGTAACATAGTTCTCAGGGAGTGTTACTGGTCTACATTTTCCAGGATAATATGACTTTGTGATCAAATTATGGTAACAAGTTTCCGCTGGCCTCAACGACCAATCTTATTGATAGTTTACCGACTATAATTCGTATTAGCTCTAGAAAATTGTTTTGATGGCATTCTTTGTTAATGCTCGGCATCCATGCTAGTAATATTCTTTAGGGTATGACAAAACCTTCCAGGGTGGATGCCCAGTCTGAAACCTAGAATTAAGGCCACAGCAAGGTCAAAGGTCAAATAGGTGCGCTTTCATATTATAATCATCATTGTGGTATTTTCAATTGCTATACATGCTGTATTATTAATTCTAATTGTGCTAAATTTTCTGAAAACTACACTAGAGACATCATTTTATTGAAAAGGCGACTTTTTATGCCCTCGCATCGATAGATCGGGGGCATAATGGTTTACCTGTGTCCGTCTGTCTGTCCGTCTGTCTGTCTGTCTGCAAAACTTAACCTGCCAACTAAACTTTTCCTATAACTTCAACCTTGATTAAGTTACAATGCTAATATTTGGTATGTAGATAGGTCTCAACAAGGCGCAACTGGGGAAGGTCATTTCATCAAGGTCAAGGTAAAAACTTAACCCTTTTCCCTAACACTTTACTCAAAAACTTAACCTACCAATTAAACATTTTTCTATAACTTCATCCCTAATTAACTTACAGTGCTAATATTTGGTATGTAGATAGGTCTCAAGAAGGCGCAACTGGGGAAGGTCATTTTATCAAGGTCAAGGTCAAAATTTAAACCTTTTCCCTAAAACGTTACTCAAAAACTTAACCTGCCAACTAAACATTTTCCTATAACTTCAACCCCTATTAAGTTACAATGCTTATATTTGGTATGTAGGTAGGTCTCAAGAAGACGCAACTGGGGAAGGTCATTTCATCAAGGTCAAGGTAAAAATTTTAACCCTTTTACCTATAACAAACAAAAACAAAATGTGTTTGTGAAATACCATGCCCCCGAAACAGGAATTCTTAAAAAACGGGTGATTTTTTTTTTCTAAGCTTTGAAATTTGCATCAACACAGGTTTTGAATTCTTTTAATATTGACCCATTACCAGACGGCATTATTTTAGACTAGTCCTCATTGAAAGAAATTGCAGAGGACAATTTAAATTTTATGAATTTTTGGATTCTTTCAAATTTCTGGGTAGAAAACATTGTGGAAAATGAAGAACTTGCTTGTGACAGGCAATTTCTTCATTTTCAAAAATGTCTTCCAAAACTTCCTGGGGGACGTCTAAAAGCGTCACTGAGTGGGAATGGATCAACAAGAGTTCTAGACTTCTGTTCAATAGTTTAGTTATTAGCCTCTATAAAGGAAAATGACACTCATTTAATTACCCTGTTCACACTGCTAGCCACTGTACCAGTAATTACACCGCTACAAAGCGACAATTTGAATGTATTTGTTTACCGGACGCTAGGCGACGTGCACTCTTTCTACATTACAAACCACCTCACTTTCTTGAAGTCAAAAGATTTTTATATTCTGATAAAGTGATAAATATGTTACAAACAGATATGTTTTTCGTGTAAAATGTATTACTGAGACTTGATTATACAATTCGTCATTATATCCTGCTGATTTTATGCTAGTCAGAATTTCTAGTTACACCAAGCATGCATGCGATGCAGCAGGATGTGATCATCCTGTATGACTTCAAGCAGCCTTGGAGGCTATCGAGTAGGCGGAATCAGTGCAATTTCCACTGGCCGATCCGTTAGACACTTTTAAAAGGTCTCCTACAAACATGTTTCTGAAAGTAGTCACATATGGACATTTATTTGAAGGTGCGTGGTAATACAAGCTTTATATCTGAAACTATAACATGTATATGACAATTCTATGAAGCATTGTGTTTCATTATGTTTACTGACGGTATAGTGTTATTTCTTTTCTTTGCTTTGCGCCGGGACGCTTTTTATACGCCCGAAGGGTCGTATTATGTTAAGGCCCTGGTCGTCCGTCCATCCGTCTGTCCGTCCGTTAGCAATTTTGTGTGTGCGCAACTCCTTCTAAACTATCAATGGGAATTAGCTGAAACTTGGTACAATTACTCCCTATGATGTCTAGTTGTGCATTAGACCTTTGAAATTCAAATCGCTCCAGGCCGTATTGAGTTATCTTGAATAATATGCCCTTGAATTGAACGAAAAGCCCCTTTATTTCTTGTGAGCTTTATTTCTCCTACATTTTGAATGGGAATGAACTGAAACTTGCCGCAATGACTCTGTGTGATTTCTAGTTGTGCTTAGGACTAATTTTTTTTTATATGTCAAGTTGTTACTGAATTATCTGCCCTTTACCTAACAATATAGCTTAAAATTACAGGGTTTTTTTGTGTTAGTGTGTGCACCACTCCTAAAAATTCTATTGTATTAAATTGAATCTTGTTATAATTTATCTCTGATATTTAGTTGAGCATAAGACTCACTTCAGAAATTCAAAAAGCTTGGGTCTTTCTTTAAATAACTGCCCTGAAATTGATTGAATTCAAATGCCAAGGTCATTTTGAGCTCTGAAAACCCTAAACTGAACCATTGTAATTCATTTGTCAAGATCAGTTTTTCAATGTCATATTTTTATTGCTTGTGGTGATTACTTTCTGTTGAAACTTGTTTCAAGGTCATTGGTCAAGGTCATTTTTTATGTCAATTGTATTCAAATTATCGAATTTAACTAATGTACATAATGTTGAATGATAAGTTATTATAAAGCTGTCTTGTTTCTCAAGGGTAAACAGTATTATTCAGGTGATAGAATCTTTTTTTTTTTTTTTTGACAAAAATCATTAGCTATCATTCAAGCTCTGGTTCCTGAAAAGCCAAGGTTACTGGCAAGCCCCTTAGGGCGTATATGCGCCGCTCTGCAAAGCTCTTGTTAGCAGACATGTGGTAAAGTTTTACCTGTAAATATCAATTGGGGGGCTGAGGTAAGCATTGGTTTCATTTTTATCCTCCGCCGTTTCGGCGAAGGGAATATAGTAATGATCTCTGTCCGCCATTCCGTCCTTCCGTCATTCTGTCACTAATCTTGTCTAGAGCATATCTCCTAAAGTATAAATGCTATCAACTTGAAATTTCATAGGTAGATAAAACTCGTTGAGGAGAAGTGCAGTGCACAAGAACCACAACTCCTGCTTGCATAATTTTGAAGTTATTGCCGTTTGTTATTTTAAAGACTTAGACCACAACTCTTGCTTGAATAATTTTTAACAGTTTCATAGGTCATGGGTCAAAGACTTAGATTTTGTCTGGGCATATCTCCTAAAGTATAAATGCTTTCAACTTGAAACTTCATAGATGGATAGATCTCATTAGGGAAAAGTGCAGTGCACAAGAACCAACTCTTGCTTGCATTATTTTGGAGTTATTGGCTTCAGTTTACTATCAAGCTTTTACAGCGGGGGATGGCCATGTTCGACATGGCTCTTGTTACTTATTTGCATTTGATTTTGTTCCTATTGTCATAATATTTAAGATGAAAATAATGTACAATGAACATCAGTTGCATGTATTTGCAAGTTTCACACATTTGAACGTACTTTACCCGTGACCTGAAATTTGAAACAGACACTAAGCAAGCATTGCTTAAAGTAGTCTAGAATAGCTACCTTCAGTTACATTAATGCCTTGGATAATATGTATGTAATAACAAACCTTTTACTCATGTTCAATCAAAGTTTTGTTATTTTTTTTTTTTTTTTTTTTTTTGTTATTGGCCATAGCGTTTTTTAGCATAAATATGGTAAAATTCTGTTTGAAAATGACAATATAGGCTCTAGGGTAAGCCTCTGTTTTGATCCTGATTCAATTTATTTGATTTCGTTCACATTGCTTTCATTTTGTGTTGGCGCAAATAAATTTGCTTTAGCTACAAGCCATTTTTTCTTGATTTTTGAATTCATTGACCTTTGACCTCACTGTGTCCTTAAATAAAAAAATCACGCTGGGCATCCACCCCTATCTTGTTTGTAATAGTCTAAGGAACAATTCTAGCATGGATGCCGAGCATTAACAAAAAATGCCATCAGGAGTCATCGTAGGATTTTAGGGAGGCAGACTATGATATAACTGTGCAGAATTTAATTAACCCTTGTCATGCTGAACCCAGAATATTCCTGTTAAGGTAAGAGGTATAGACATAGATCTGCCTGCAATTATGTGCAGTCTGATTTTTTTCTACACCTCCTGCCTTTCCCTTTTAAGCCAAAGTTGATCATAAGATAAATTTTAATATGAAATATTAACCCAATATAATTGCATCCTGTACTGTCAGCACTTTGATCTTAATGTAATTCTGAAGAAGATTTAATTCAACTGTTAAATAGATCACCTAGTGAACGGGTGAGTTTTTATGACTGTGTGGTTATAAGCCTATTTCAACATTTTTACCACTTTATCTTATTGCAGTTGTCAATAAAAATTCATTATCATTAATCAAGACCAGAGGCGAAGTTTGAACTCTGGCATTGGCTGACATATATGTAAAGCATTTTTGCTGTTTTGGAAACTAAAGCATCATAACTACATTTAAGACGTTTAGTTTGTCTACCAAAAATTTGACCTTTTTGTTACATTTTACTGGCCATAAATTTTGCAAAATAATTTCAAAGTGGGACTTCCTGTCCGAGTCAGTAGTGGTGGTTAGCAGAGTCAGTGGGCAGGGCCAGAGATACATCAATTGTGCTTCCTGTATAACCAGTCCTTAACCCATTCCCACACAACAAAATTTTAGACTGATCCAAATTTAAAGGAAGCTGCAGACGACAATTTCAAGTTGTTGGAATATGAATTTTTTCCTTCATTTTGGGATAGAAAACATTGTGGATAATGAAGAAACTGCTTGCCACAAGCAATTTCTTCATTTTCCACAATGTTTTCCAAAACTTTTTGTCTTGAGGGGTGTAAAAAGGAGGTATTGAGTGGGAATGGGCTAAGGCTGGGTCTCTGAACTGTCTTACATAAGGGCATACCAGTATGTCATTCTTATTGTTTCCCATTATGAGTCCTCCAACAAGTCAGAGTCATGCAGCGTTACAAAACAATCATGATCATGAAAAACGTAACAACTTAACATTTGTCATGCTGTATAAATTACCTTACTGAATTGCTGTCAAATCAAAGGGCTGAAAGTACTGATAGAACTTGTTGTTCAAAATTCAATATTTCTATTAGAAATCAACCTCATAAACAACTCGAGAAGGAAAAGTATGAGCAGGAGGTGTAGACTAAGATCAGCCTGCACATAAGTGCAGTCTGATCTTAGTCAACACCTCCTGCCAAAACCGGAATATTCCGGGTTCAGCATGACAAGGGTTAACATTTGTAAACATTTCCATAAGACAGCAGTAACCCATAACCAGATGGCAAAATTTTAGACTGGTTGTCCAAATTGAAAGGTGATGCAGACGACAATTTCAAATTGATAAAATTTTAGATTTCTTCAGCTTTTAGGATAGAAAACATTGTGTAAATGAGAAAATTGCTTGTGACAAGCAATTTCTTTCATTTTACACAATGTTTTCCCAACTGTTTTTCAGGAGGGGCTTGCAAAAGTGTCACTGTGTGGGAATGGGTTAAAGAAAATACAAGATCATTCACATAAGAAAGGTAAAAAACATGAGGAAGAATTTTCTTTTGGTTGTTGTTTATACATAAACTTTTATTCTAAGAATCAAATTTTCTAAAGCAGCATCAACAGAAAAAGCCAGGTATTTATACCCCCATGGAATAATTTTGGGGGAATTTTTTTAGGAAACACAGAATTTACAATTTCTCCTTTTTTCAATTTTTTTCCATATGGCTCTTTTAATATTATGAGTGCTGGTTGGCAACTTCTTTTAACCCTTTCCCGTTTTTTGTAATGCTAGACTAGTCCAAATTGAAAGAGGTTGCAGACAACAATGAAAACTGGATGCCATTTGAAATGAAACCATGCTATGTAGTAGAAAATATTGTGGGAAAAGGATAAATTGCTTGTTTCAAGCAATTTCTTCTTTTTCCACAATGTTTTCTCAAGTGTAAAATCATAGGAACGTAAAATCCCCTGTTTGAACAGGAGAGGGTTAACCGATTACTAAATGGAAAAATTGTAGACTGGTCCAAATTGAAAGGAGTAGTGGACCAGTCTATTTGGATTGATCTTGATATCTGGTAGTTCAAGTTTATATAGTAAAGAGAGAAATGTAAATTGGGGTTGGAAAAGCCTGCATTCCTCAGTGGTCATTGTAAGATTTATTATTCTGCATTGAAACTGAGCATTATTTTTTCTTTCTCATCTCTATAGAGGAAAATACAAAATTGCCTGATTCCACATCTATGTAAGTCACGAAAGATTTCAATACAAGCTGTCAAGTACTCCAATATTTAGGAATTGCTCCTCTCTCTAAATCAAAATAAACACCACACACTTTTCTCTATCAATTATTCCCTAACAAGCACTCGACAAATCCACAAAACCCAATAAGAATGAAATAACATTCCTTCCAACAATCCAAAGTTCACAATCAAAATTTACGATAACATACACTCACTATTTCTCCAAATAATCATTTGATTACAGTTACGCTTCCCAGTCATTCTTGTGTTCAAAGCATTATGGAATTGCTAAACAGTAATGCTATCTAACACCTTATGAGAATTTTCTGAGACTGAGTGCATGGATGGTCCTTATTCAATCGTAGAAGTGTTTCCTCCCGATATCCAAATCAATACGATACGTTACGACAGCTAGTATACAATAACCAGTTATGATCAATTATGTCCGATCAGAGTATATGTCCCTGTATTAGGATTTTTCACTCTGTTAGTCTTGATTTACATCACAAATACCGGTAGCTTTCAAATTCACTCAAATATATAGCAAAAGTCATAAATAATTGGGCCTATGGACATGACATTATACTGGTCAAGAGGACAATTATAGCCTTATATTGCTCACTAGAATTCAACTTTTCTACATGCGATCTTTAACAGAAACTTTTTAAACCCTGTCATGCTAAATGAATCCCTTTTTGAATTGTATTAATCCATTCCCAAATGACAAACTATTACACTGGTGAAAGGCTCAACAGGTTCAACATGACTAGGATAAACCCATTACCAAACAGCAAAATTTTGGATTATTTCAACTTTCTTGGAAGAAAACATTGTGGATAATGAAGAAATTTTTTGTGACAAGCAATTTCTTCATTTTCCACAATGTTTTTCAGAGCATTATCTCTTGAAGGCGTCTAAAAGCGTCACTGGGTGGTAATGGGTTAACATGAATATTCTAAGAACAAGATTAAATCCAGCATATGTCAACTAACTGGGAGAGTTTGTGGCTCCAAAGATAACAAGTACAGACAAAAGTCAGCCTGCAAATCAGTGTAATCTGTTTACTTTAAACCATCAGAAAATTGAATAAGGACCATACATGCACTAAGTCACGGAAAATTCTCATAAGGTAATAGATACTTGTTCCAACAGAGTTATTTACAAAATAAATTTTCAAAAAAAATGCTCCCTGAATACAGCCCTGTCACAAAAAGTGTAAAATAAACAGGGAAATTGAGGGTTCAAACAGACCGACAGATGCAGATGCTGGTATATGCCTGCCCTATTCCAGACATGCTAAATTTTAATGAACATCCTTGAGTTTTGACCTTGACCTTTGAGCTATCTGAAAATTTGTTTCAAATGGCACATCTACTCATGAAAGAAAAATCATTGTGCAAAGCTATTTCAAAATCACTCCATAATTTTAGGAGCTATGCTCCAGATATGCTGAATTATAATGTTTTACCTTGAGCTGTGACCTTGATCTTAGAGCTGTCTGATTTTTTTCCATTACTTCTCATGACTCAGAACAATTGTACCAAGTTATATTGATATCCTTTATAATAAAAACAGCTATTTTCTGTACATGCTTAATATTAGCTTTCGACCTTGGGATGTGACCTTTACCTTGGAGCTATCTGATTTCCTTTTTAATCACACATCTAATCATGAGAGAGAACAATTATGCAAAGTATTTTTAAAATCAGTCCATAATTGAAGGACTTATGCTCTGGAAATACTTAATAAAAACGTATTTATGTTTGACCTTGAGCTTTGACTTTGGATTTATCTGAAGATTTATTTCAAATTGAACTTTTACTAATGATAGGAAAGGATTGTGCAAGGCAATTTTGAAATCCATCCATAATTAAGGAGCTATGCTCCAGAATACTTTATTTCATCATTTGACTTTGAGCTGTGACCTTGACCTAGGAGCTTTCTGAAGATGTGGTTTAATTGTACATCTTCTCTTGATAGAGAACAATGTAAAGTTATTTCAAAATCCATCCATGATTAAAGGAGCTATACTCTGGAAGCATTAGTTTCAACATTTAACCTTCAGCTGTGACCTTGACTAAAGAGCTATCCAAAAACAGAGAAAAAAACACCAGCATATTTATCATTAGGAATTTACCTGTGAAATTTCATCCATTTGGACCAAGAGTTGTGGAGACATCACAGTGTACAGATGAAAAGTTGAATGGATAGACAGACAATTGAAGGACAGGCAAACAGATGGATGAAGCGGGAGCTATATGCTCACCCTTATGGGAGCATAATAAAATGTTGACTCACAAGGTATCCAGAGCTTTCAGCTATTTGACTTTATTCAATTCTACAAAAGATTTTATTAAGCATAACAAAGGTAATTCATGGGATAGAGGCTGCCATTTAAAGGATCAATCAACCAATCAAATCATTCATTTAGACCTGAGGTGAACTTTAAACTCAGACATTGGCAGACGTTTATGTTAAGCATTTTTGCTGGCTTGGCAACATAAACTTATTCAAACTGTAGTTACAATGTATGGGTATAACTAACCAACCATTTTACTTTTTGTGGCCATAAATTTTGCAAAATAAAGCCATTAAATCCATCCCCACACAATTCCCCTTTCTACGCCCCTCAAAAATTAGCTTTGAAAATATGGTGGACAATGAAGAAATGGCTTGTGACAAGCAATTTCTTTATTGTACACAATATTTTCAACCCTAACAGAAAAATAGTTTTAAAATGTCATCAACTTCTGCATCTTCTTTGAATTAGACCAATCTAAAATTTTATTGTGTGGGAATGGGTTAATTTCAAAATGGACCTTCCTGTCAGAGTTCAGGGTGGCATTGCCAGTGATCTGTTTGATAAAATAGTAAAAATTTCCGCTCTGGTTAGACTGTGAAAAGCATGGACTATACTCATCTCACCTCTAGATTGTCCCTTTTGTCAAGACAGTTCACACACATAAAATACCCATTACCCGTGTTCATAGACCTGAAATTTGATGTTTCAGAAAGAATTGCAGAACATATCATGTCTATTTTATCCTCGCAAAAAAAGGTAAAAAGGTCATTTTGTTTCTAGATTTTTCCTAGAATTTCAATAACTTTATTCAGAGGTTCAAAAACAGTTCTTGAAGTTCTAGATTTAAGGTTCTAGAGATGTTCTCTGGTTTAAGGACTTCTGTTTCTGAAAGTTCTAGAACCTGTGTTCTTGAGCTTTAGGTTCAACAATTAACCTGCCAGTTCTGATGATTTTCTTAAGTAAAGTTTTTATCCCCTTTTGATGAAGAATTGATTTATTTACATATACAAGTCCATGATATTGAACTAAAAAAATCTGAAGGTCATCATGAACATCAATATAGAGTTTAATTGATATATATTTGGTACTTTCTAAGGAGAAAAGTGATTTTGCTATATACATATTGAAAACAAAAGTGCCATAGTCACAATATACGCCGCCACTTTGCTGCTGTTTCACAAAAATAATTGTAGACACTACTTATTTTGACATAACCAAATTCAAAACATTTGAAGACTAACTTTTTAAATTGTCAAGTTCAAACTGTTTGTTATGATTGATTGATTGAATGGGCCCAGAGACTAAGTGTCAAGGGGCACAACTCTTGCAAAAATCAATTAACCATAAAATCTTTGATCCATGTACACCTACAAATTATGGTGATGACATTGACCAAGTTTCATTTAAAATCAAGACAAAAAGTTAGGAGGAGTTGCGTTCACGAGGCCGCAATTTCAATAAGCCTCAGATACTAAGTTTTAAGGGGGCATAATTCAGGGAAATTAATGAACCATAAAATCCTGTTCCATGTACATCTACAAATTATGGTGATGACATTGACCAAGTTTCATTTAAATCAAGACAAAAAGTTAGGAGGATATGCATTCACAAGGCTGTAATTTCAATAAGCCCCAGATACTAAGTTTCAAGGGGGTATAACTGAGGCAAAAATCAATGAACCATAAAATCCTTACTTCATGTACATCTACGAATTTAGGTTATAAAATCCACCAATTCTTATTTAGATCCAGCCAGAAGCTTAGGAGGAGTTGCATTCCCAAGGCTGCAATTTCAATAAGCCCCAGATACTAAGTTTCAAGGGGGTATAACTGAGGCAAAAATCAATGAACCATAAAATCAATACTTCATGCACATCTACCAATTAAGGTGATAATATCCACCAAGTTTCATTTAGATTCAGCATGAAACTTAGGAGGAGTTGCAATCACAAGGCTGCAATTTCAATAAGCCCCAGAGAATAAGTTTTAAGGGGGCATAACTGAGGCAAAAATCAATGAACCATAAAATCCTTACTGCATGCACATCTACCAATTAAGGTGATAACCTTGACCAAGTTTCAAAAAGATCCAACCAGAAACTTAGGAGGAGTTGCGCTCACAAGAAAAGTGGACGTACAGTCAAAACTGTGTTAGGGGTCACCTGAGAATAGCGGCCAATCTGCGTATTACAGCCATCCCAGGTCCGCCTGTGTAATTTGCTCTTTAAAATTACTGTGAATAGCGGTAATCTGTCGTATGTGGCCAGCAGTCACCTTTAATTTCCAATTTGCACTTCCTGTATATCCCTTTAAACGGTCAAGCGACCCTTTAACTGCTGACAGGTTTCGTGTAAAAAATCAATAATGCATCTGGCTAATCTTATGCATAAACTTTTCAACACGTGAGATAAACATGAACACGCCACTTAAAGGTGTACTCTATCAACGTGTGTTTGGTTGAATGCAATAAGTGCCAAGTAATGTTGATTATAATTAATCGAAATTTATAATTTTGATATGACGTCTAATTACGTATCCAGTTTGTAAGTTTACCACACAGCAAAATTTTAGACTTTTAAAGTTGTAGACGTTTTTACTAAATAATAATCGTCTTTTGCGGTAGAAATATTATGGATAATGCTACTTCTTCATTTCCGACAATGTTTTCCAAAGCTCTTTTTAGGGGCGTTAAATGGCGGGATCGCGTTGGAATGGGTGCGGGTCTGGATTCGAATATTCTTTCCAAGCGGTTCATAGACATTATATACCGGTATTTAGGAAACATACGGTTGTAATAGAGTAGCTCAAATATTTTTTTCGGCGAACTTTCGAAGAAAATAAATTCAGGGTAACTTCGGTCTCGATCATAAGTCGTTTGACGTTTTATAATGCAACGAATTATCGTACACCACCCTGAAAAAGTTTAACTCTAGACGAACATGTCAATGCTTTGTCCATACCTAACCTACCATAACAGTGATATTTAGGTCCAGCATGACAATGGTAAATCCTGCATTTTGAAACACAAAAGTAAATAGACATAAAAAACATTTTGGGAAAGGAGAGATTTATTGTATTAAGAATTTTTTCCTTTCCCTCACAATATATTTTACCATAAGGCTTTTACATCTCAATCTATACACTTTTTCCAATATATCATCTGCATCTAATGTTATCTGGTTATCAATTGGTTAAATTTCATCGCTCATGGTCAAGATTATGAAAAGATATGATAAATTTTCCTAAAAGTTAAATGGAAAAAACGATTCATTTTGACTTTTCCCTGTTATCTTGAAACAAACAAGATGTGTTTGTGAAACATACTGAATACTGAGTCTTTTTTCAACAGACCTTGATAAGTGGCCTTGAACTTGATTGATGCCCTAGACCTTGCAACCAACTGATACCTTTCAATGCAAAGAACCTATGTACCAAATATGATCTATGTATCTTGAATGGTGCCTGAGTCCATGATTGAGGAAGTGATTCTGATGTCAATAACTAAAATTTTATAATTGTCCATTGAAGCCTATGTTCAGGGTATCATTGAAATCGTCTAGACAAGATGATTGATAAGATAGTAATCATGACAGAGTATTTAGCTTAATATCTGTATCATAAGCAGCCTACAATCTCTATCATAAGTTGCCTAAAATCTCTATCATAAGAAGCCTACAATCTCTATCATAAGAAGCCTAAAATCGCTATCATAAGAAGCCTGCAATCTCTATCAAAAGAAGCCTAAAATCGCTATCATAAGAAGCCTACAATCTCTATCATAAGAAGCCTAAAATCTCTATCATAAGAAGCCTACAATCTCTATCATAAGAAGCCTAAAATTGCTATCATAAGAAGCCTGCAATCTCTATCATAAGAAGCCTAAAATCGCTATCATAAGAAGCCTGCAATCTCTATCAAAAGAAGCCTAAAATTGCTATCATAAGAAGCCTGCAACCTCTATCATAAGAAGCCTAAAATCGCTATCATAAGAAGCCTACAATCTCTATCATAAGTTGTCTAAAATCACTATCATAAGAAGCCTACAATCTCAATCATAAAAAGCCCAATATGCTATCATAAGCAGCCTAAAATTTCTATCAGAAGCACTGCTATACTTGCCTATAAAATAGAACTGTAGACTGTATTATAACATCATGGTGATTAATTGCATTCAAGCAAAGAAAATGGGTACCTTGAATAATTATAGCAATTATACTGTCTCTTCATACTTAATCTTAAACTGAGGCTTTCTGAAATTATATAAATATATATTGAACTTCTGTTTTTTAGCCCATTACATGACAGCAAAATTTTAGACTGGTCCAAACTGAAATGCATATCAAATTATGCAGCTCTACATTTTTTCAACTTTCAAGGTAGAAAACATTGTAGAAAATGAAGAATTCACTTGTTGCATGCAATTTTTTTTTTTTTACACAATATTTTTAGAATTGATTTTCTTGGGGGAACTTCAAAAAATCGTCATTCTGTGGGAAAAGGTTTTAACCCAAAACCACACACAAAAAAAAAATTCTTAGACTTGTTCAAATTAAAAAAGTTGCAGACAACAATTTTCAGTTGATAAAATTTTGAAAATTGTCGTCTTTTTGGGTAAAAATTTAGGATAGTGAAGATATTGCTTTTATCAAGCAATTTCTTCATTTACCTCAATGATTTCTAAAGCCTTTTTCTTGAGAGGCGTACAAAAGTAGGATTGTGTGGGAATGGGTCAAGCCATATTGTTAAGCTTTTTACTGCAACCAGACCTCTGCTACTACACTGTCCATAAAATCTAAATGTAACTATGGTGATTGTATCAACCAATGAAACCAACATACTATATTTGAAAATTACATTGCCACAGTATACTAAATCTCAAACTGAGGCTCTCTGAAAATAGCTTCAGTTCTGACTTTTTACTCTTTATCCATTCCCACACAATTTTTCACGCTTTTTGAAGCCTCTCAAGTAAAATATTGGAATGCATTGTTTAAATGAAGAAATGAATGTTTTCTACATGGAAAGTTGATAAAATCTAAAATTTCATATACTTTAAATCATCGTATGCAACTCCTTCCAATTTGGACCAGTCTAAAACTTTGCCATCTAGTTATGGGTTAAGTTTTTGATTTAAAAGTATTTTTTGTCAAGAGTAAAATGGTTAAATGCAGCTTGATTTGACAATAATTGCTTATATCATTCGAAGGGAATTAATCATGTTTACCAAGGATTGTACTTTTACATTAGTTAACTCCCTTTGCACATGCTATGAACAATTATTGGAGATTTATGTTCATTTGTCCTTTTTTAACCATCCCGCAATATTCCTCATTTAACAATGGCTTTGGCAAGTGTATAGACTATGACCAGCCTGCACAGATGCAGTGTGATCTTAGCCTTAACTACCTGCTTGTTGTTTTAGGAGAAATTTTTAACACAAGTATGTCAAAGTTTCAAATATAGTGAAAAGAGGAAAAATTCTCAGCAGGACAAAGAGTTTCAACGTGAGTTACTTATTGTGATCTTGTGGGAACTCAACTCTTCAGATATACCCAGCCTACTTCAGACAGGTTAATCCTTGTCATGCTGTATAACCTTACGGAATTGCTGTAAAATCAAAAGGCTGAAAGCACTGATAGAACTTGTTAAAAATCAATATTTCTTATAGAAAACGATTTCATAAACAACTTTGGCAGGAAAAGTACCAGCAGAAGGTGAAGACCAAGATCAGACTGCACTTTTATGCAGGCTTATCTTGGTCTACACCTCCTTCCAAAACTGGAAAATTCCAGATTCAGCATGACAAGGGTTATGATGATAGAATCCTTTATGAGATTGATTCCACACAAAAACAAGATTTTATTCATTTAATG
This sequence comes from Fragum fragum, assembly GCA_946902895.1. NCBI lineage: Eukaryota > Metazoa > Mollusca > Bivalvia > Cardiida > Cardiidae > Fragum > Fragum fragum. Next base: position 40,046,378 of record OX336370.1, read on the forward strand.
ATAAATATATAAAAAAAAAATTGATAGATCAAGACATAAATATAAAACTGAAACGTTTTTATTTTTAGCAAAACAAACTTATTTAAGTCAATCAAAATTATTTCTTCTAATTATTAATTCTTTACCAGACAGCAATAATTTACACTGGTCCAAATTGAAAGAGGTATAAGTAGACTTCAATTTAAACAATTCCCATGTACTCCTGCTTTTTTGTGTCCCTTAAGAAAAGAGATTTGAAAAAATTGAGTATAATGAGTAAACTGCATGTTATAAGCAATTTCTTCTTTACCCACATTGTTTTCTACTCTGTAAGACTTTAATCTTTTAAATTTCACCACCTTTACATTGTAATCTTTAACTTCTATCAATTTGGACAAGTCTTAAATTTTTCCCTTTGGTAATAGGTTGAAGTTAATGATTTTTTCCCCCAAGCTTTCTAGGAAGAAATGATTGTGGATAAGATCTTCGCAGAGCGGCACATATATGCCCAAAAAGGCTTGTGAGTGGAATATCATATTTTTCAATCAGTTTTGAACATAAAAATTACCTTGAAAACTGACCTTGACAGATAAAATTAAACTTGATATCAACAAAATGGCAGTACCCAAAAGATAGGTCTCACAAGAGCAATATCATCCCAGCATCAAAGAAAATATGCACTTTTTCAAAACTAACCTTTGTCACTGTGAAGCACTGATTATTGTATTAACACTTTAAACAGCACTATGGGTCACATTGCACGCAAAAAAACATGATTCATTAAACACTGGAAAGACAAAATGTTAAAGATCTCAAGAACAAGTACACATCATGGAAAAATTGTAGTAAATTTCAGACATTTCAATAAACACTGGACACAAGTTATAACCATTTAAAAAGTTGTTTACACTAGTAATTAGGCTATTTTTCAAATCAAGGGTAGATAATTGATGAACAAAAGTTATTTAAATCTTAAAGGTTTAATGTACTGATAGAGACTATGCAGATTCATTATGCACAGTTACAACTTCTTTTGATTGAAACTGTAGGAGGAGTTGGGCACAAAGGAAATATGGTGATTTATTTTGAATCAAGGGCAGACAATTCAAGAAAGACTGGAGTGATTCAAATTTCAAAGATCTTATGCACAACTAGACATCACAGTGATGCATTGTAGCAAGTTTCATTTCATTCCCATTGATACTGTAGTTTTTCACACATGAAATATAGCGATTTCTTTTTCAATTCAAGGGTAGGTAATTCTAGAACAACTTGAATTTCAAAGGTCTTATGCACAACTACACATCATAGAGATATATTGTAGCAAGTTTCAGTTTGTTCCCATTGATACTGTAGGAGGAGTTGCCCACACATGAGATATAGTGATTTTTTTTTAGTTCAAAGGCAGATAATTCAAGATAATTGTAGAACGGCTTGAGTGATTTAAATTGCACAACTCGACATTATTGAGAATTAATTTGGTACATTTCAGCTCATTCTTATTGATACCGTGGGAGGAGTTGCAAACACAAAATCGGACAGACGGAAGACCAGGGCCCTAACAAAATGAAGCCCTTCCAGCGTTTAAAAATGAAGGAATGGCTTTTTGCGAGCAATTTTCTCATTTCACACAATGTTTTCACAATTGTTTGTTTTTTGTGAGGGACTTCTAAAAACGTCATTGAGAGGGAATACTTCCAATCATGGATGTCAAAGTATTTGCCAATGAACAAAGTGAAAAGACTCTTGTTACCGACAGCCAAAGTTTCCCCTGATTTTCAAAAAAACATCAGAATTAGTAACCACAATATAATCATGCTGTAGTTATGAGATTTTTGTCTGGCAATAGGTTTGGACTTTTTGCATATCATTGATTCCTTGTTAAGAACATCCACTTAAACAATAATAAACCTGGAAGATAAAATTCAAGATCTATACAACTTTTCATTTAAAATTCAACCATTATCTTTCTGCATTCTATTCCCCACAGGGAATCCAAAATGAAGTTTAAGAGGCTTGTGCCAAATAACTGTTTATCTTCAAGAGAGTTTAGGTTTATAAACAACTTAAAGTCTTTCTGCTCCAACCATCAATAATTTCTCTGGAATCAAAACTGAGATAATATCTGGGCCTTTCAATGACATATTCAACAATAGGATGTGCGTCAATTAAATCTCAAATCTGAAACAGGGCACCAGAAAAGTCTTCAAAATTGCTGAATAAAAATATTCCCAAAAATTAATCAATATATGAAAACACTAAATGCATTAATTTTGGGTCAATTTTTCTTTTGAAAATTAATTTCATAAATATATTTGGTTTAAAACAGACAAACAGGTGGTATAGACAAAAATCAGACTGCACCTTTATGCAGTATCTTTGTCTATACCTCCTGCCAAAACAGGAATATTCTAGGTTCAGCATGACAAGGGTTAACATTAAACCATTCCAAAACAATCCTGCATTTATACACTCTTCAATAGAAATTTAAGGCTATGGAAAACATTGTTAAAAATGAGTAAATTGCTAGTTACATTACCAACAATGTTTACCACTCCAATAGATAAAGGTTTTTGTTGCCTTAAATTGTATTAAATTTGCATTTGCAACTTCTTTGAATTTGGACAGTCTATGACTTTTTTGTCTGGTAATGGCCAGTGTTAAGTAACTGGCTCTATTTTGCCTTAAGTGATCATATTCTAAATGCACAGACTTTCAGTATTTGACATTGAGGCTAGGGCCATAGCACAGTGGTAGGACTCCTAATCATTGGGTCCCAGGTTTGATCCCAAGCCACGGCAAAAATCCTTACCAATATTGGTCTCAAAGGGTGGATAACCATAAACTTAAGTGAGATGAGCAGCTTGAGGCCAAGAAAGGATGTTATGGTACCAGGTATCCATGGTTAGGTGCTTCAGTCACTATATGACTGAAATACTGTTAAAGTGGTGTTAAACCCCATCCCATCCCATCAATCAATCAATGAGACATTGTCAGAAAATTGATGCACAAGCTCTTTTGATACAGAAATATGACATAATAATGTTGCACACATCATATGACTATAGTATTAACCCTTTTCTTGTTGAACCCAGAAAATTCCTGTGTTAGCAGGAGGAGTAGACAAAGATCAAACTGCAAATATGTTCAGTCTGATCTTAGTCTATACCACCTGTTTATCTCTTGTTTATAAAATTGATTTATGATAAAAATAATGACTTATGGTCTGGCTTTCCAGTGTTTTCAGTCCTTTGAATTAATTTTCAAAATAGGATTACTAAGCATGATAAGGGGTAAGTTCAAGTACAGGTGCTTCATTTAATACACAGCAACACAAGGGCAAAAATGAATAAAAGGTGTAATGCTTGTTTTTGAGGTGTACAACACTGAATGAAACTGGAAAAATTGTGCAATCATGACAGTGTCAAACAAAGAAAAAAACAATTAAGTCATTCATTTATGTGAAGCATTTTTGTTGGTTTGGCAACTTAAACATTATAACTCAACATATTCAAGCTGGAGTTATGGCGTTAGGTCAGCAACCATCAATATTACTTTTTTTTACATTGTTATTGGTCATAAATTGTTCATGATAAAGTTCTTTATTATTGAAGTAGAACTTCTTGTCAGAGTCAAGCTGTAGTTATGATGTTTAGATCAATAACCAACAGTTATACTTACTTGTTAAATGTTACTGGTTAAAGAATCTTCCTGTCAGAGTCCAGCTGTAGTTATGATGTTTAGTTCAAGTAAATCCAGAGCCAGTGGGCCGGGCTAGTGATCGGTCAGTTAAAGTAATACCCTTTATATTATGGTTATTCTCATAGACATCCTTTATTAGAGCAAAATCTAATGATATTATGTTTGCTCAAAAGTTTACCTAAGTGCAAAATGCTCATGGTGAGGTTTACCTAAGTGCAAAATGCTCATGGTGAGGTTTTATTATCATTGAATGTCTGTAGTTTGTTGTACTGTGTCATTAAGAGTTTACACTCTAGCGGCCTGAAACTTGTGCTCAGGAGAGCTAAACAGATCATGAAAATATTGCTGAAAATGAAGAAATTGCTTTTTACAAGCAATTTGTTCATTATTGGCAATGTTTTCTACCCCCAAAAATCAAAAAGCTTTGGAATTTCACCAACTAAAACTTGCTGTCTGCGATGTCTTTGAATTTGGACCAGTCTAAAATTCTGTAGTGTGGTAATGAATTCATAGATTTGTTGCATACACTGCTGATACAGGATGCTGAAAAACTTATATGACAGTAGCATCCCTTGATTTCATGGTTTCTTTTTTGAAAGTGAACATAATATAATCTACAAGATCCTAAGACAACAAGACATGATCCATTACAGAAAATGGGTTAACAGATGCACTCCTGTATAGTCTAGACTATAAATCATATAGTATATATGGATGTTTCACCCTTTCCAAAAATCCCAATGTTACAATCTCAATACCAGTGTGCTGGTAGTGTGAAAGTGTAACTTTCAAAGTTTCACAATTGCTGCTGTCTACTCTTGCTCTCATCTCATTTTCAATTTAACTACAAGTCTGTTTTATATTTGCTATCATAAGAACCAATATAGACAAATTGCCATTGTCAATCAAGCCCTTCATTTAAACTGGAAGTGCAATTTTGACCTTTTACATTTTGCTAATTTGGCGACTTAACCCAATACCAGATGACAAAATTTTAGACATGTCCAAACTGAAAGAAGTTGCAGCTGACAATTCAAAAGGAGCTAAAATTCGAAAAATAAGTGCCAAATAGGTTTGAAAACATTGCAAGAAAAGGAGAAATTACTTGTTTTTTTCTCACAATGTCTTTAATGATGGCAATTCTTCAGGGCATCAGAAAGCATCATTGAGTGGTAATGGGTTAAAATATGTTACCAAGCAGATGATATTATATTTTGTCACCTATCAACAGTAACTGTTGGCCTTTTGTTTTTGTTGCTGACCTTGTATTATACAAACTGGCATATTCAATCTATTTCACACAAACAGCTTTGTCAGACCTTATATTATACAAACTAGCATATATGATATATTTCAAACAAACTGCCTTATAAGACCTTATATTATACAAACTAGTATATTTGATGTATCTCACACAAACAGCCTTGTCAGACCTAAGTATATTATACAAACTTTCATATTTGATATATTTCACACAAACAGCTTTGTTAGACCTTATATCATACAAGCTTGCATATTTGATATATTTCACACAAACAGCCTTGTCAGACCTTATATTAAACAACCTAGTGTATTTGATATATTTCACAAAAACAGCCTTGTCAGACCTTATATTATACAAACTAGAATATTTGATGTATCTTACACAAACAGTTTTGTCAGACCTTCTATTGTACACACTAGCATATTTGTTGTATCTTACACAAACAGTTTTGTCAGACCTCATATATATTTACAAACTAGCATATTTGATGTATCTTACACAAACAATCTTGTCAGACCTAATATTAAACAAACTAGCATATTCGATATATTTCACACAAACAGCCTTGTCAGACCTTATATTATTCAAACTAGAATATTTGATGTATCTTACACAAACAGCCTTGTCATACCTAATATTATGCAAACTATCACATTTGGTATATCTCACATAACCAGCTTTGTCAGACCATATATTATACAAACTAGCTTATTTGATGTATCTTACACAAACAGCTTTGTCAGATCTTTTGTTATACAAACTAGCATATTTGATGTATCTTACACAAACAGTTTTGTCATACCTCATATTATACAAAGTTGCATATTTGATGTATCTTACACAAACATTCTTGTCAGACCTTTTATCACACAAACTAGCATTTTTGATTTGTCTTACAAAAACAGCCTTTTCAGACCTTTTATTTTACAAACTAGCATCACACAAACAGTTTTGTCAGAGGCTAGTCAGGGCTCAGCCAGTAATCAAAGTTTTCAATCTATATGTACACAGAGTTTCTTTCTTTGAGTCAATCAAAAATTGGCGAACAATTTGAGGAAAGGGCCTCCCAAGAAACATTCATGTCAAGTTTTGTTAAAATTGGCCCAATGGTTACTGAGGAAAAGATGTTTAATAATTTCAAAGTAAAAAACTGCCCTGCCACACCTATATTTGGGCTTCAATCAAAATTTTGCAAACAACTTTTAAGGAGGGTCATCAAAGAAACATTCATGCCAAGTTTGGATGAAATTGGCCCAATGGTTACTGAGAAGATGTTTAAAGATTTCAAAGTCAAAAACTGCCCTGCCCTACCACAGCCATATTTGGGGGTTAATAAAAAGGTGATCACAAAAGCTCACCTTGAGCATGTTGTGCTCAGGTGAGCTTAAAATAAATTCAAAGGTTTGAGGACATATTCAATAATGCCACTGATCTAACCAAGATTAAAGTTTGTCATGCAAACAATCCCAAGGACTTAGGTAATATTCAAAAATGATTGTCTATTTCAAAAGACCATACTTTTGAAGGCATCAAGGAAGATTTTCCTCTGAAGAAAAAGTCATCTCATAATTTAGAACAAGAGGGCCATAATTGATCTATATCGCTCAACTCACTATAATTAGAGCTCTAGGCTTTACAGTGTTGGAGGAGGTGTTAAAGATTTCCATTTTGATCACTTTGAACAATATTTGATTTTACAACAGTTCTGATTAAGTGTGATAGATTTGTCCACTTTGATAATGCACCATTTAAAAGATCTCAATCTCAATCACTTTTTACAACATTTGATTTTACAACAGTTCAGGCCATAAGATTTTGGTGAAGAATATTTTCTTTAAAGATTTCCCTGTTTTTTTTTTCTATTCAATACACCATTAAGGGCTTTTTGATGACATGATTAGAACTATTTCGATAGTAACTCTTAAGGCTTTGCTATGTGCAAAATTATAAAACACAAAGCCATATTGGTTTTGGAGAAGATTTCCAAAGAGAATTTCCCTATTAACTAGTGGCTGTAAAATCGAAGACCCAACAACTTTATTTTATCTATAAGAAACTTTGAAGCATTTTGGTAGAGATGCTACAAAGCTCTAGGCTTATTAGTTTTGGGGAAGACTTTTTGAATTTTTTTTTCTTAATTCCTACATGAAATCCATGATCCCAAAATGTAGAGCTAGTTTTCAGAATAGAGTAATTTATTTAACCCTTGTCATGCTGAACTAGGAATATTACTGCTTTGGCAGAAGGTACAGACAAAGATCGAACTGCACATATGGGCAGTCTGATCTTAGTCTACATCATCTGCTTTTCCCATTTTGTCCAGAGATCTTTATAAGATGAATGTTCAAAAGACATATTACCAGTAGTCTACAATTGATGCATCCAGTCCTTTCAGCCCTTTGCTTTTAACAAGAATCTGTAGAGGATTTATAATTCAGCATAACAAGGTTTAAGTATTTTGGCAGAAAATCACACAGCTTTACTATTTGCAAAATGTCTAAGTTCTATGCTTTTTGGTTTAAGAGTAGGAAATTTCTTAAGCTTTTCTTCATTATTCCTATGTAAAATCAGAGATCCCACAACATAGGGCTAAATTTCAGTGTCAAGTAGTTATGTGAAGTTTGTTTGAAGAGGGTCATCAGATGATGATAAAAAAATGTCAAAGCTCTAGGCTTTTAGGTTTGGTAGTAGACTTTTAAGCCATGATTTTCATCGGATCAAATTTTTGTTAAGCTATCTTATTAAGAATCACCCAATGATCTTTTCTGTGAAATTTGATTGAAATCTGTTAAGTACTTTCTTAGGAGAAGATAAGTTTACAGACGGACGACAAGACAGATAGATTGACAAACAACAGATACCATACAATGAGAATAGTCCTCTATTTGTTCCACAAGAGTAATGTCTACATTCTAAAGTTAGACCTCATAATCTAGTTTTTGACTAAATATCAAACTTCAATCCAGATATCATGTAGAAAAACATTCTAAGACAAAGACATATGACTGTGGCCTCTAAAATGCCCATAAGCGTTTTCTACAGTTGGACCTTTTAACCCTTATGACCCATTATCTAACTTGCACACCAACATTATTACAACCAATACCCACTGATACTTTCTTGTGTGATACTAAGGTCACAAAACTAATGGTTTCTAAGGAGAAAAAAAGGCCAATACTATCTGTTAGACTAAATAACTTGTAAAATGACAATCTCCCATTGTCTGGGAACCATAGCCAATGGAACTGTTCAATAAGTGCTTGTCCAATATCCCCAAGCAAGACTCCATGCTTCAAATCTGCCACTGCTTATCTGGGCACAGGATAACTATTTATATGCTTCATGTTAAAATGTATCATTGATGACACTGTAACATTATTCCTCATTTAGTGAATGCAATGCTATTCTAAGTGTCATTGCATTCACCTGACCAATTTTCCTGTTGGTCTTCAAAGTGCCTGTAGGTTTAGGTATGATAGAACACTGTAAACAAGAGTGCCATAGTCAAAATATACGCCGCCACTTTGCTGCTATTTCATGAAAATAATTGTAGACACTACTTATTTTGACAGAACCAAATTCAAAACATTTGAAGACTACTTTTTTAAATTGTCAAGTTCAAACTGTTTGTTATGATTGATTGATAGAATGGGCCCAGAGACTAAGTGTCAAGGGGCATAACTCTTGCAAAAATCAATGAACCATAAAATCCTTGACCCATGTACACCTACAAATTATGGTGATGACTTTGACCAAGTTTCATTTAAATCAAGACAAAAAGTTAGGAGGAGTTGCGTTCACAAGGCTGCAATTTCAATAAGTCCCAGATACTAAGTTTTCAGGGGGCATTAATCAGTGAAAAATTAATGAACCATTAAATCCTTACTTAATACACACCTACCAATTTAGGTTATAACATCCACCAAGTTTCATTTAGATCCAGCCAGAAACTTTAAAGGAGGAGTTGTATTCACAAGGCTGCAATTTCAATAAGCCCCAGAGAATCTTGTAGATTGATGATACTGTAGCATATAGATGTAATTCAATCTTCAGAAAAAAAGGGTTATGAAACAATCTCTGGTGCCAATGGTATACAAGGGCTTGGTATACAAGGGCCGAAATGACCTGGCCTTCTTTTTTTTCGGCCATCTGAAATATTTATCTGTGATTTGCCAATGGTCAACGCCAGTCTGAATCTCTGACATTGTAGTGAGCAAGTATCAAAATTCTGTCCAGGATATATTATACAGAAATAACATTTCAACCAGATTTTAGGATATGTACAGAAATATAGCCTCTACACTGTATACAAAGTTACCTGTAATCAACCTCTTTATTGTATACAAAATTATTCAAAGGTTACGGATAATAGACATCAGTGGCCTAGTTTTGACCTAAGTGACCCAATATTGAACTGGTCCTAAATATCAGGGACAGACTTTTTGACCATATATCATCACATAATGAATCTGTGTCTCTAGAGTGTACACAAAGTGTTTCTAAATTTTGACCAAATGTCCTACTTTCTAACCAAGTGACTTTAGTATCAAATTATCTGAAATATCATCCAATATTCTGACTAGTTATCAAGAGATTGTGGCCTCTACGGTACACACAAGATATTTCTCAGATTTGACCTACTTTTTAAGACTACCGGACTATAAGAAGAACCTCGATATTATGAAGATAACATCCTGACCAAATATCATAACAATTAAGGCAAAAAATTTATCGTCCAGATTGCACACAAGGTATTTATAAGACAAGTGCTCAATGTGAATTACTTTTTGACCCAACAAGATCCAATATCAAACTTGTCACAGATACTATTTAGGGACACATTCTGATATTTGATCCATAAATTGAGAGTTAATTGCTATACTGTTCACAGTTTCTATACGATGAATAGACAATTAGAATAGTATCACAATTAGCTTTTTTTTTTTGTTTGTTTGAATGGGGTTTTACGTCGCTTTCAACAATCTTTCAGTTATATCGCAGCGGCTGGAGCACCTGGTATTTCTCACACCAGTACCGCCATCACATCCTTTCCTAGCCTCCAGCTGCTATTCCACATAAGTCTACGATTATCGATGCATTGGTGAGAGACAAATAGTCGGAATGGATGAGTGCCGCCATCGGGGATCGAACCCAGGACCTCTAGATTGACAGTCCGACATCACAATTAGCCCTCGAAATGCAGCCTCTAGAGTGCCCATTAGGTATGTCTAAGATTTGACCATGTGACATACTTTTTAACTCTACCTGACCCAATTTTAAACTTGACCATGTATTTCGGAGGGGCCTAAATAAGACTATTTGGGAATGGATTACAGAGCAGGGTTGAATCAGAATGGTTTAAACAACAAATACAATAAATTGGCGTTTATTCTTCAATTTCTTCAAAGTGAGGAAATTTAATGTTTTCAGACTTTCAGAAAAAATAACAACCCTACAGATGATAAATTGTATTTTTGAAATTCCCCTGTCAAGAACATATGAAGCTATGGGACATTTAAACCAAAACATATAAAATATTCATGTCATATTGACTGTCAAATTACTTTGTAATTCAGGCCCAACAGCATCTCCCATAATACAGTGGACTCCACTGAACCAATTCCAACACAAAATGTTTTTTACGACCCTCGAGATATAAGCTTTTGAAAATTGTGGAAAATAAAGAAATTAGCTTGCTATAAGCAATTTCTTCATTTTCCCACACTGGTTTCTTAGTAACCATAAAAGACAAAAAAATTAAGATTTCACAAACTTAAAATAATTGTCTGCAACTTCTTTAAATTTCAATCAGTTAAAAATTTTGTTGTCTGGTAATAGGTTAAATGCAATCCTGATCTTAGCAATTCACTTGGCTTTCTACATACATATACATGTATTAGAACAAAATGCAATGTTTCAAAAAAAAAGTTTGTTTGAAATGATCAAGATTAGTACTATATAAGGTAGATAAAGTTGCTGAATATTTTTCCTCTTTTCACTGTATTTGAAAACTTTGACATACTTAGATTGAACTTGTAATCAAAGATTTTTCTCACAACAATAAGCAGGTAGCGTAGGCTAAGATTAGCCTGTACAGATGTGCAGGCTGATCTTGGTCTATACACCTGATAGAGCCATTGTCAAAGCAGAATATTCCAGGATCAGCATGACAAGAATTAAGATTAATAGTGTCAGTTTTGTCAGTTACTCTGTCATTTCCATAAAGTTACCCGATCATGAGATTTGGGATTATTTGGGATTCTAAACATTTACATATAAATGTCAATAAATGTGAATTATCACTGTTTGGAATGATTTATAGTCTAACATTTACATGAAACGGACCATAAGTGAGATACAGTGATCACAAAATCAAATCAGTTGACAGATGTAACATCTATGTAACACCAGAGGCTATAATAGACTCACTTGACAGATGTAACATAAATGTAACACCAGAGGCTGTAACAGACTAACTTGACAGATGTAACGTCAATGTAACACACCAGAGGCGGTAATGTTGTCCTTGGGATAACATATTATTGTTTATTTCAACATTTACAGGCCATTGATCAAAAGTTAATAATAAATTCTTGAGAATTATATATTAATGACTTATATATAACAAAGCCAGTTTTTGATGATTTACTCTAGAAATTGATAAAATGTCATCCAAGATTAGATACTGGGTATATTACCCCTTGTCATGCTGAATAAAATCCACCTTTTAGAATGGAGTTACAAGAGCTTCGCAGAGCGGCGCATATACGCCCGAAGGGGCTTGTCAGTAACCCTGCTTTGTCAGCTATGTTAGCTTGAATAAAAGCTCATGCATTTTATCGATAGAAAGATCTTGTTTGTATACACTTGAGAAACATGACAGCTTTCAAAACCATTGTTAAATTTAAAACCATTGCCATGAAAAATGTAGGATAAGATGTGCATACAAGATATTAAGTGTTTTTCGTTCAATTCAAGGGCAGATAATCCAAGATAACTAAAAAATGACTGGAAAGATTTGAATTTCGAAAGTCTTATGCACAACTAGATATCATAGGGAGTAACTGTGCAAAGTTTCATTCCCATTGATAGTTTAGGAGGAGTTGCGCATACAAAAAATTGCTAGCAGACGGACAGACAGACAGACGGACATAAAGACGGACAGACTAAAATCATGGAGATACATTGTGGCCAGTTTCTGTAAAATTCTATGCAAATTGTAGGAGTTTTGTACAAAATTAAATGTAAATTGAAGCTATTTTGTTAAGTCAAAGGCAGATAATTCAGGAACGACTTGACATTTCAAACAAATTCTAGTCCTAAGGACAAGCAGACATCACACAAACTCATTGTAGCAAGTTTCAGTTCATTCCCATTTCTTACCATTTATTTGATCATGTTAAACAGGAGAGATTTATGCGCACTCATATGTCTTTCTTAGGTTATATAGTGTACATTATATTCATTAGTGCCTAGATCAGAATATTTACGGGCTCAACAATTAACAAATGGTAGTTTAGCATTTTCATGTGACAATTTTTCAATCTAAACCACGATATATATCGCTACAGAAAAATGACTGCATTCATTAAATGAGAATTTTTTTCCCATCCATATCCCTTTGTAAAATTATCATAGTTAACCCTTTCCCGATTTTGGAAATTTTAGACTAGTCCAAATTGAAACAGGTTGCATACGACAATGACAACTGGATGCTATTTGAAATGAACCCATCCTATGTGGTAGAAAATATTGTGGAAAAAGGAGAAATTGCTTGTTACAAGCAATTTCTTCTTTTTCCACAATGTTTTCTCAAGTATAAAATCACAGGAACGTAAAATCCCGTATTCGAACGGGAAAGGGTTAAATAAGCTCAGCGTAAAACCTCTAAAGGTAACAAAGCTTTGCTATCAGGTACTCTTCACACAAGAATTAAAACCTTCAGGACTATATGATTAATAGCGGTCCAATAACAAGGGTAAGTTCATACAGAGTTACAGATAGAGGTATAAATATTTCACCAATACTGTCATTAACTCTATGTTGTGGGTACTCATTTGAAAACATTGAAACAAGCAATTTCTTCTTTCCTCACATTATTTCTACCTCACATTGCTCTTATCTCTTAAATTACATATACTTTGTTTTTCCGTCTGAAACCCTAGCTTTAGCCCTTTCCTGTTTTTGAAATTTTAGACTGGTTCGAATTGAAAGGTTTTTCGGATGACAATTTTAAGCCCAACTTATTTGAAATATAATCATTCAATAGGGTAGAAAATATTGTGGAAAAAGAAGAAATTGCTTGTTACAAGCAATTTCTTCTTTTTCCACAATGTTTTCTCAATCATATAATCACAGGGACGTAAAAACCAGAGATTAACCAGGAAAGGGTTAAAACTTGGACCAGCCTAAAATTTGTTAGTAGGGAATGTGTAAAATAAGAAATAAAATCTCAAATAGAAAAGAAAATATTGTGAGAAATAGAGGAATGGCTTTTCTCTTTTTCAACAATGTTCTTGAGTTATCTCTCTGTAGAGCAACCAAAAACAGAATGTTGTTGTAACGAATTATATCAGTCAATCAGGACATCTTTATCATAATAAGATCCATAAAGACAGGATTTTTTTTGCAGAGAAACAGACAATATTGCATTTGTAAATGAGATTGACATTTGGTCTCAAAGGTCATGTGACGTTGGTTAGACAGGACATTGTTATGTCGATTTTCCACAAAATGTGTCCCATTACAGGTCTCGAGGGCTGCATCATGTTCATAATAATAAAATGAATCAAATTATCCCATTTCCAAACAACAAAAATTTAGACTGGTCTAAATTGAAAGGGGTTACAGACTACAATTTCTAGATGATGAAATCTTATTTATTTTTTTGTCTTTTGAGGTTGGAAACATTGTTTATAATTCAGAAATTGTGAAAAGCAATTTCCTCATTGTCACCAATTTTTTCCAAAGTTTTTTTCTTCAGGGCTTCAAAAGTGTTACTGTGTGGAAAAGAGTTATGAGAAGTTGTGTCAAAAAACTACTAGCTGTATATCAAGTATAAAAGCATCTGACACCGTTTGTGATTGATTTCAATAAGATTAGTTATTGTTTTAGTAATAAGTTCTACACTAATTATTAGACAACAATATTTTGGATTGACTAAAATTGAATAAAGTTGTAGATTACAATTTCGAGATTTAGATTATTTCTATCATTCAGGGGAAGAAAACATTGTGGTACACAAGAGGACCTGAATACACCTAAATGGCTCACCTGAGACTAATTTGACCTGGTAAGCCAAGCCCTGCCATGCCCACATCTTTATACAAATAATTAATGATTTCACAAACAAATTTTGAAAAGGGTCATTCAAAGATCATTCCTGCCAAGTAAAGTCACATTTGGCCAAATGGTGTAGGAGGAAAAGATTTCATGATAAGTCTGATAAGCCTTAACCTGCCATGCCCAAATTTCAACATTTCATGAACAAGTTTTGAAAAGGGTCACCTTAGAAACATTTTTGCCAAGTTTGGTCAAAATTGACCCAATAGCTTTTGAGGAGAAGATTTCTAAACAATCATTCCATGATTTCCCCTAGTCTGATAAGCCTGGCCCTGCCAGGACCACACTTTTGCGAATCAGAATTTCACAATTAAATTTTGAACAAGAGGGCCGTTGGCCCTGGGGCGCTCACCTGAGATAAAGGCTCTTTTTCTTTCAACAGTCTACTTTCAATTCTTTTAGCTAATTTTAAGGGGGACCATCTAAGGTACATTTCTGCCAAATTTGGTTCAAATTTGGCCAGTTGTTTGGGTGGAGTTGTCATTTAAAAAATTGTTCCTTATTTCAATAACCCCCCCCCCCCGGGCTCTGCCCCTGGGGACCCGAGGATCCTGATTTTAGCTATTTTGAAAGAGGTCAATATACTGATGCTTCATGTAAAATATCAAGGCTCTTCGCCTTTTGGGTCAGGAGAAGATTTTTAAAGATTATTTTAAAATTTCACTTTTGTTGCCATAGCAACCAGAGTTTTTAACGGATTTAAATTCTTTTAGCAATTTTTGAAAGGGACCACCTAAGGAACATTTCTGCCAAATTTGGTTCAAATCGGCCCAGTGGTTTGGGAGAAGATGTCATTTAAAAAATCGTTCTTTACATCTATATACCCCCCCCCCCCCTGGGGCTCTGCCTCAGGGGACTAGAGGATCCTGATTTTAGCTATTTTGAAAGAGGTCAATATACTGATGCTTCATGCAAAATATCAAGGCTCTACGCCTTCTGGGTCAGGAGGAGAAGATTTTTAAAGATTATTTTAAATTTTACTTTTGTTGCCATTGCAACCAGAGTTTTTAATGGATTTCAATTCTTTTAGCTATTTTTGAAGAGGACCACCTAAGCAACATTTCTGCCAAATTTGGTTCAAATTGGCCCTGTGGTTTGGGAGGAGATGTCGTTTGAAGAAATTGTTGATGGACAAGGCGCGACGCACGATGGACGCCGGACGGACGCCGGACATAAGGCGATCACAATAGCTCACTTGAGCACTTCGTGCTCAGGTGAGCTAAAAAGGTTTCCAATGAAAGTTCCTGCAAAATTTGGTCCAAATTTTTCCAGTTGTTTAGGAAGAAAAGATTTTTTAAAGTAACCTAATTTTTCACTGAGCCTGACCCAAAGTTTCATTTGTTCTAGATATCAACCTCAACAACATTGCAAACAATTTTGACATTTGTTGAGCAAAAGTTTCAGCTTCTAGCTTAAAAAAAAATATTTAAAAGGTATGACCTAGTGACCAACTTTTTGACCCAGCATAATTCCCCCCCCCCTTTTTAGTTGACCTAGATATCATAAAGACAGAAACTTTGAACAATTTTAAAATGATTGCCCACTGGAACAACATTCAGATTCAACTAAGAATTTGCCTATAAAACAACATTAACCCTTGTCTTGCTGATGAATTACCTTACCGCATTGCTGTAAAATCAAAGGGCTGAAAGCAATGATACAACTTGTTGTTCAGTAATCAATATTTCTTTTAGAAATTGATCTCATAAACAATTCTGGCAGGAAAAGTACAAGCAGGAGGTGTAAACCAAGATCAGGCTGCACTTAGTGCAGGCTTATCTTCGTCAACACCTCCTGCCAAAACCGGAATATTCTGGGTTTAGCATGACAAGGATTAAGAATTCACTAAGATATTACCTAGTGGTTTGGCCCAACCCTTTCTATGTCATGATCTAAATATCACCAAGATTAATATTCTGAACAATTTTGAACATTATTGTGCAATAATTGTGACCTTTCTTTAACATTCTCATAAGGTTTTACTTTGTGAACTACTTAATGGCCCATTATCTTCTTTAAATGTGAAATTTGGTTAAATCCTTGCCTGTTTTTTTGTTTGTTTTTGTTTTGTTTTTTTTTAATTTTAGACTAGTGGCCTTATTTAAAGAAGTAGCAGATAACAATAAAATTTGATACAATGTGAAAGGAAACCATCCTATGTGGTAGAAAATGCTTGTTACATGTTTCTTCTTTTTCCACAATGTTTCCTCAATTATAAAATCGCAGCGACTTAAAATCCTGGATTTGTACTGGAAAGGGTTAAATACAATTCTTAATGTGATGATAATTTCTATACAGAAACTTGAAAAAGAATCAAGTTATTCCAATAAATCACAAGCTTCATGGCAATTTGATCAATTCCCTAATTCTTTATTCATAAGATTCACCTGTCCAGGGACATGTTCCATGGGAATAATCTGCTTGTTCAGGGACTACTTGTCCAGGGACACGTTCCAAGGGAAAGACCACCAGTCAACCACGAATAAATCCTGAGATGGATAAGCTGTACGTAGGAATTCCACATCTTCTATTCTAGAGTTTTATTTATCATTGAGGTTGAAAAAAGCTTAGAAAAATTGGGTTGAAAAATTATGAGCAATTTCTCCTTTTCTCACATTGATTTCTCTAATCATAATCCCTTGAGGTTGAAAAAAGCTTAGATTGTAAGGTATACTTGGCTTAAACAGCACTCTTAATGAAAACATAAGACAATACTACAGACTACAACAGGGCACAAGTTTTACTTCATACCTGTATATCTTCTGCAACCTCCACTGGGATACTTTCCCCGTAATCAACCGAGCCATGATATGACCTCGGAATTAACTCCTCACGGGACGACACCTGAAATGAGGATGTGCGTGCCAACTGTTTAATTGTTAGTGTGTCCGATGTATGCCGTCGTCTGTTACGATGCAAACGACGGCCTATAGAATCCAAGGGGTTCACAAAAAGTTTGTTCACTAAATCCTCCGACGTAGACATATTTATCGTAACAGTCAATACTCCCACATTTTCAAGTTATCCAGACTTTCCAGTCTGTGCGTCTTCTTTTAATAGGGTTTTCAATATAAAAAATCAAGATAGAAAATGGTTTTTGTCCATTTCAGGGATAAACTGAACTGTGGAACATTTCCAATAAACATGGCCACAGATAAGAGTGTTTTTCTCTGTTCAAGATCTTTAAGATCCCTGGGCACCGGTACATTCATCAGTGGAACAAGGGATTAATTAAATGTTGGATTTTCCTTTCTTAATCCAATTATTTGAGCTGTAATGGTTTAAGGGACCAACAACATTAGGATGATTTACTCCTGATACAATACAATTACTGTTAGGGAATATCCCGATTTAACCCATTATTACCACATGGCAGAATTTTAGGCTGGTCCAAAAATAAAGGACATTGCAAGTTCGGGAAAATTTAAGATATCTTGACATTTTTCTGTGTAGAAAACAAAGTTGACAATAAAGAATTTTTTGTTACAATTTCTTCATTTTCCACAATGTTTTCCCAAGCTTTTTCTTGAAGTGTATAAAAAGGCATGATTGTGTTGGATTGGGTTAATCCATTATCAAATGATCTCACAATGTGACACCAACAAGGATATAACATCTGGATATAAGGATATAATATCTGAGACCAAGGAAGATTCTAAATATACCTCCTTCGTTCTAGAAACCATATATTGTCAAAGGTGTCAACTTTGCTCAGTCATACTAAAGGGAAATCTTTCTGTATTTGAATAAATTTCTGTGACAACACACTAAATGTTCTTTTCATTTTCACATTTTTTTCCCCTATTTTTAGCGGTTTTTTAGGACAAAACCGGTATTTCACATCGATCAAACGTAAACAAGTTTTTACGAATTTTCTACTCATTTCCACGCATGCTCATAAACTTGAAGTGAAAATCTATGTGATTGCCTCCATCTTGTTTCATCACTGATGAAGAAAATAACTTACTTGCTGAATGCCAACAGCCTCCTTTTAGTCATGAATATCAAGGAAAATGGTTTAAAAATCGACTTAATATATCTATAGTAAATTGTCTAATGAACTGTCGAAATGAGAGAAATAATCTCCTCGCGTTTCAAGATAGAATCTAGGTCAGTAGTTAGTGGAGTACACAAACTCCTTACCCTGTCTTTTAGTTTTGACCTGGCAGGACTGAGCAAATTTACACCCCGTGTACGCAGTATATGCTACAATTACAACCCTGTTATAGTCGCGATTCAAGCGCCTATATAACCCCATCGAATAAAGCACCCTTTTACCTCTCGAATTGGACTATAACTTTGAAACGATCATGTAGTACGTATTAATAATATACTCAAAGCAAAAAGGAATTGAATGCTAGCTTTGATTGCTTTACCTTTTATCGTTTAACCTTTTACCACACAACCACAAATTTTCACGCACTGATGAAATAATATTAAAGAAAACGTTGTGATAAAATCAAAATAGCGATTTCAGTAAACAATTAAGTGATTAATTGAATGGGGTTTAAACGCAACTTTTAATAGTATTTCAGTTGTATCGGGGCGGCTAGAGCTCCTAACCATGGATTCCTGGTAGTTCTCACACCAGTATTACCACTACATCCTTATCAAGCATCCACAGTTGCTCATCTCTCTTAGGAGTACGATTTTTTATTCATCTTGATGATACATGTTGGCATTATTGAGCGCGATTACTCATAAGCCAGCAAAACCTCTCTCAGGACTTTTAGTCCTTTGATTTAACTTATTACCAGATGATGAAATTTTAGATTGGTCAAAACTCAACAATTTGAAATCTAAAAATCTTTTGTCTTTTTGGATTAAAAACATTACGGAAAATGTAGAAAAGCTGTACAAAAGCTGTTTTCCTGAGAAGCATCAATTGATTGATTGAATGGGGATTAATGCCACTTTTAACAGTATTTCTGTAATATGGTGCTTGCTGGAGCACCAGCAACCATGGATTCCTGGTATTCTCATGCTAGTACTACAATAACATCCACTCTGAGCCTCCAGCAGCTCATACCACGTAGGTTTCAATTATCCACCAATTGGTGGAAGATAAGCATCAGAAAGAGTATTTGCTGCTACCGAGGATCCTACTATGGACCTCATGATTGAGAGTCCGATGTCATACCAACTACCCAATGGCCACAGACTCCGAGGGTCATTAGAAAGTGGGATTGTGTGGCAATGGGTTGAGAGTCCGATGTCATACCAACTACCCATGGCCACAGACTCTGAGGGTCATTAGAAAGTGGGATTGTGTGGCAATGGAATGAGAGTCCGATGTCATACCAACTACCCAATGGCCACAGACTCCGAGGGTCATTAGAAAGTGGGATTGTGTGGCAATGGGTTGAGAGTCCGATGTCATACCAACTACCCAATGGCCACAGACTCTAAGGGTCATTAGAAAGTGGGATTGTGTGGCAATGGGTTAACATATGTATGTTTTCATTTTTAATGCATGAATAAGGTCACTTTAAAGGTTGCATTTTTTTAAAAAAAATTTCTTACAATCTTGAGCGGTATAAACAGTAATTAACCCATTACCAAAAGACAATATTTTAGACTGGTCCAAATGATAAAAGATGCAGATGAAAATTTAAGGCTGATGGAATTTTAAATAACATTTTCTTTTTAGGGGAGGGAATAAAAATATCGATATTGAAGAAATCGCTTGTCACAGGCAATTTCTTCATTTTCCACAATGTTTCTCCTAGCCTTTATCTTCTGGGACGTAAAACAGAGGGAATGGCTACATATGTTTGCCTGAACAAGTACTTGACATCAGTGATTGCAATAAAATTTGATTTTAACCCTTTCCTGTTCAAACCCGGGATTTTACGCTACTGTGATTTTATAGTCGACAAAACATTGTGGAAAAAGGAGAAATTGCTTGTGACAAGCAATTTCTCCTTTTCCAACAATGTTTGCTACCACATAGTATGGTGTAATTTCAAATTGAATCCAATTCTTATTTTTGTCTGCAACTTCTTTCAATTAGGACCAGTCCAAAATTTCAAAAAGCGGGAAAGGATTAACTAATTGAAAATTGCAAAAGTTACAAGTAAACTTCATATTTATAGGAATTTTCGATTAAATATAATATAGCTCTTATAGGGACAAAATTTCCCACCAAAAGGAATCCTGAAATTTTTGTAAAAATTTACAGAAAAAATTCAGAATAGGTCATGCAGTCACTCCCCCTGTGAAAATTGTTGCCTTACATAAAAAAAAAAAAAATAAATTTCAAAATTATTTTATGTGTTGCCAACATAAAATAATTTTGAAATGTAGAGTATTTTCATTTTATGTTCAAAATCACTTTTCATTGCTGGCTTTTAATTCATGTAGAAGCACTGGTAAAAGCATTTGTAAACAATTTTGGCAAAGATTTCTGGATTCCTTTTGGTGAAAAATTTTGGCCCTATAATGAGAGACATAGAGCCTGTAACCCGTTCCCACACAATCCCTCCTTTTTACGCCCTTTGGAATACTTTGTGGAAAATGAAAAAATTGCCTGTATCAAGCAATTTCTTTATTTTCCACTATGTTTTCTACCAAGGAAGTGGAAAAAATCTAGAATTTCATAAGCTTTTAATTGTTGTCTGCAACTCCTTTCAATTGGACCAGTCTAAAATTTTGTACTGTAGGAATGAGTTAAGATGCAATTTTGGACAAGAGAGTACTATCACAGTCTTAATGTTTTGGTTTTTTTTTATTCAAATGAAGATTGTTATTTGGCTAATTTGAAACAATTTTAATCTCATGCCTAAGTTTATATGATTTAAATTCCAACTTTCAACTTTGTGATTTCATATCAATGTTAGTTCAATTAATTCTGATAACAAGATCCTCAAGAAATTCTTATTCTAAATCTTATTTTAGCTTTTAACCTTTAAGCTATGCTTTTCTTACAGAAAAAATTAAGTATAGAAATTAATGCCAAATAATGGTATGTCCCTATTTATGTTAAAGAAGCATACACCAGTTCTGAAACCGTTCAAAGAACAGATGCAGATTCCCATAGGGCATCCAAAACATCATAACTCCAGCTTATTTGAGCTATAGTTACAATGTTTTTGTAGCCTTCACACAAAATATCAGCCAGATACTCAGGCTACCAGCTGCTATCTGCATTATTTATAAACTAGAATTTTCTCCAGGCTTAATAAACATAATTATTTACAAGAAAGGTTCCTTATAAATATGAAGTACCGTATCTACAATGGTAAAAGGTTATACAGAGGAATCCCATTAACCCATTACCAGATGACAAAATTTTATACTAGCCCGAACTCAAACAAAAGGACCAAGATGGCTTTATGGCTTTATGATATATACAAAATAGCAAAGCCTTCTGTCTAATTATTTTGGAGAAGATGTTTAAGGATTTTCTCTTTCAATCCTAGGTATATTGATGAACCCAGCATATAGCAATAAATTCCTGAATACTGTAATTCTTTGAAGTATTTGTTAGAGGGTCAATAGACATCAATACAAGGTTTAGGAGGAGAAGATTTTCAAAGATATATCCTTCTTTATTCCTATCTAAAATTCAGGGATCCCACAGAAAAGGGCTAATTTTCAGAATATGGTAATTCTTTGAAGCATTTTGGAAGAGGGTCAATAGCTGATGATACATAACAAATATACAAGCTCTAGGCCTTATCGTTTGGGAGAAGAAGATTTTCAAAGAATTCCCTCTTTATTCCTTTGTAAAATCAGGGATGGTACAGAAACTGGACACTTACCGATCCCAATATCTCACCTTCAGCACGTTGTGCTCAGATGAGCTAAAAGGTTTTAGACATAAATTATAAGTAAAATTAATTAGACATAAATTATAAGTAAAATTAAATTTGAAAATCTTTGCCTTTTGATTTCCTAATCTTATTTCTTGAGGGCTGTAAAAAGTAGGATAGTGTGGGAATGGGTTAATAGCAACTCTAATTTGTCAACAGTTTTGTTGCTGATAACTAGTAGTTATAACTCATAAGAGCTTTTTGTTGTATAAATCTAATGTTTGTGCACATAGTCAGTTGCTATTAAGCAGTGAATTGCTATTATCAGGGTAGCAATTAAGAGGATTCAACTGTATTATAAGGCTATAAGATAGCATAAAATCATGATAGGCAGAATTAATCCATGTTATTCACACAAAAGTCGTCAATATCCACATTGTTTTGACAAACTGTTTTCTTGAGGGTTGTAAAATAGGGATTCTATTAGAATCTGTTAAGCTGTTAGACACATTATCATCATTAAAACTAAATGAAAAAGAAGTTTAAATCTTTTGTAAACATTCAAGGGAATCCAAGCATTGTATATATATGTTAGAAATTATGTGAAAACTCACAATATATGATCAGTAAGTTCAATCATTTATGTACATATTCATTAAACAGAGCATAAAAAAATTATTTTCAGTCTACTAAAAGGGGAAATAATTCTTTAACAGACAGAAAACCATTAAGTAAAATCAAAAAAGTGTCAACAAGCAATGAATTTTAACAAATCCTCTGTGGTGGCATATATCCTTTCCGACATTTGTCTCTCACCAATGGGTGGATAATCGTTAACCTAAGTGTGATAGCAGCTCAAGGCTAGAAAAGGATGTAGTGGTAGTGGTGGAGTGAGAAATACCAGGAATCCATTTTTAGGTGCTCCAGCCGCCACAATATGACTGAAATACTGTTAAAAGTGGTGTTAAACCCCATTCAATCAATCATTGAATTTAACAAAGCAATCATTCAGTTGTTTCTATAAAAGCCTGTAAAGAATTTAAAAGAATACATTTTCAATTGCTACTCAAAATGGAAAAAAATCTTATGACACTTGATAATGATTTGAAAATCCATTCACATTTGACAGATTTCTGCATACAAATACCAATTCAAAAGATTCACAATCTACAAATTTCGGAATCAATAACAAATCGAAAGTATCCGAAAATATCTCCGAACATTCCATACGAATAACGAATAAATCAGAAATATCTGTATCGTATATTCTCTCTCCCACCTATGAGTAGCACATTCTGACACCTTATATTCAATATTTTTTGACCCAACTGTGAAAGTATCTCGACAGAATGGAAACTGATGGAACCTCTCTAGTTTTATTGGATTTTAGATCACTCATAAAATAATCAGCCAAGTCTATAACCATCCTGTAGTTAGATTTTTAAACTTCAATTTCAAATCCTAAGAAAATTGAGTATTGCATACTGAGGGTTGATTTCAATACTGTTCTAAGTGTCTATACAATGTATAGACATTTAGAACTGTATTGAAATTAATTCCCAATAAATTGTAGATGTGCTGCCAAAATGTTGTAAATACAGTTTCATTTCAAGCTGTGGAATTTAGTTTTTAGTCGACCACTGATTATACACAATATATTTACAGACAGAAAGGAAGACAGGTGTCTTAGATGATTTTCCCCCATATTAACCCATTACAAGACGGCAAAATTTTAGACTGGTCCAACTTGCAAGAAGTTGCAGATGACAAATTAAGGATTTATGAGGATTTTGCAACTGTCTGGGTAGAAAACATTGGGGAAAATGAAGAAATTGCTTGTTACAAGCAATTTCTTCATTTTATACAATGTTTTCCCAATGGTTTTTCTTGAGGGGGTGTCAAAAACCGTCACTGTGTGGGAATGGGTTAAGAGCATATAATTATGATCCTCTAGTCTTAACCAATTACCATACGGCAAAATATTAGACAAGTCCAAATTGAAAGAAATTCAGGCAACATTTCAAATTGCACTTTAATTGGAAAGTAAGTGCCAAATAGGGATAGAATTTAACATTGTGAGAATATGAGTGGACAAGATTTTTCATCACAGGGCCATAACTTGATGAACAAGAGCTGTCAGTGGACAGCAAAGCTCAACTATTCTGAGTGAGCCATAGATAGTAACAGAGATTCAATGTTGACATAAGTCATAATTCCACAAAATGAATGTCAGAATAATGAATAATTTGTAAATCATGACATGCATGTTTAAATTTTAAACCATAACCCTAGATATAGTTTTAGAGATTAAAAAAAATCATTTAAAATTCTAAGTTAAAATGGGGTCATTATGTTGACAAAACTGAATGTCAGGGTAAAGAATATTTGCCTAGGTATGCTGGTCACAAAAGCATGAAAAAAGTTTCAGAGCAATAGTGTGCAATTATGTGCAGTCTGATCTTTGTCAAGACCACCTGCTTGTACCTTTAAAGCTAGGTTTGTTTTTTTAGATAGATATTCAAAATTATCATTTAGCTACATTTAGTGCTTTCTGTGCTTTCAGCCTTTTGATTTTTATGCAGTTTTTGTAAAGGTTTTCATTCAGCATGACAAGGGTTAAAGGTGGGTGAGATTTGTTTAACCACAGTGCCAAATATATTTATATAATCAAAGGACTGAAAGTCCTGAGAGCAGTTTAGGTGACATAGTAGTAACCCCATCCAAGTAACCCCATCCAATAATGATGTCTATATACCACCCATGTATCTCCATGATACAAGTCAGTAAACACACCCTTTAAAAGTAAATTTTTACTAAGTTTTTTTTAATGTCCTGCATAACGAAACTTCAATGTGTAAGAAAAATGATAAAATAACCAGTTGACCTTAATTCAAAGAAGCCATATCAATAGCAGAAATAGAAGCTGGATCACCAAAGTAATTCAAACAAAAATGCATCTGGGTTAGAAGCCTTTATAGTGTAGGTTTCTCGTTTTATACGGAATATACGTGTTGATTCAAAATAACAAATATTAACATCATAACCAATTACCACATAAGAAAGCTTTAGACTGATCCAAATTGAAAGAAGTTGCAAACAAAAGAAAAACATTTTTGAATTTTTCATTTTTCTGGATTTCATTTTACACAATGTTTTCCAAATTGTTTCTCTTCTATAGTGTCATTGGGTGGGAATGGGTGAAGTAATTCTTAATATTTTACAAAATCTGGAAGACCTTGTACCAGTCTGCATGACATTGACAAGAGCTTCCCAGAGCGGTGCATATATGCCCGAAGGGGCTTGTCAGTAACCCTGCTTTGTCAGCTATGAAAGCTTAAATGATAGCTCATGCATTTTATCAATAGAAAGATCTTGTTACCTGAATAATATTGTATACACTTGAGAAACATGACAGCTTTCAAAACCATTGTTAAATTTAAAACCATTGCCATGAAAAATGTAGGATAAGATGTGCATACAAGGCATGAAGTGTTTTTCGTTCAATTCACTGGCAGATAATTCAAGATAACTCAAAAATGACTGGAAAGATTTGAATTTCGAAAGTCTTATGCGCAACTAGATATCATAGGGAGTAACTGTGCAAAAGTTCAGTTTAGGAGGAGTTGCGCACACAAAAAATTGCAAGCAGACGGACAAACGGACGGACAGAAGGATGGACAGAAGGACAGACAGACTAAATTCATAGAGATACATTGTGGCCAGTTTCTGTTAAATTCTATGTAAATTGTAGGAGTTTTGTACAAAATTAAATGTAAATTGAAGCTATTTTGTTAAGTCAAGGGAAGATAATTTAGGAACAACTTGACATTTCAAACAAATTCTAGTCCTAAGGACAAGTAGACATCACACAAAGCCATTGTAGCAAGTTTCAGTTCATTCCCATTCAGAATGTAGGAGAAGTTGGAAAAGTGATGTTCGTTCAATTCAAGGGGAGATAATTCAAAATAACTCAAGAATGACTAAAGCAATTTGAATTTCAAAGGTCTTATGCACAACTAGACATCATGGGGAGTAATTGTGCAAAGTTTCAGCTCATTCCTATTGATAGTTAAGTAGGAGTTGCGCACACAATAAACAGTGATTTTCGTTCAATTCAAGGGCAGATAATTCAGGATAACTCAAGAATGACTGGAGCAATTTGAATTGCAAAGGTCTTATGCACAACTAGACATCATGGGGAGTAATTGTGCCTAGTTTCAGCTCATTCCCATTTATAGTTTAGGAGGAGTTGCGCACACAATAAACAGTGATTTTCGTTCAATTCAAGGGCAGATAATTCAAGATAACTCTAGAATGACTGGAGCAATTTGAATTTCAAAGGACTTATGCACAACTAGACATCATTGGGAGTAATTGTACCAAGTTTCAGCTCATTCCCATTGATAGTATAGGAGGAGTTGCGCACACAAAAATGCTAACGGACGGACAGACAGATGGACAGACGGACAGACGGATGGACGACCGGGGCCATAACATAATACGACTCTTATAATACAACTGAATTTGAAACATCAAATGTCATTAAGTAGCAAATTCAACTATGAATCACGGAAATAGAAACACCATTTTCTTGAGGAATATAGATTGTTTTAACTTTTAGGAAGATTCCCTTTATGACCTTCTTCAAAAGAATATTTAAAGCTAAGAAGTGATTAATTGAAAAATGTGTTTTCATATTGTAGTGGGAGTTTACTGCTTCACTTAAAATTTTATCAGTACACAAAAATTTGGGGTTGTTTGGTAATGGATTAACCCTTTCCTGTTTTTTTAATTTTAGACTGGCCCAATTTCAAACATTTTGCAGACAACAATGAAAACTGAGTGCAATTTGAAACAAAACCATTCTATGTGGTAGAAAATAGTGTGATAAAAGAAGAAATTGCTTGTATCAAGCAATTTCTTCTTTTGTCACAATATTTTCTTATGTATAAAATTGCATAGACGTAAAAACCAGTGATTATACAGGAAAGGGTTATATGATAAATGGACAATCAAGCTAAAACTAACATATTCTTTTCTTGATTTGAAATAGCAGTTTTGCACATTGGCTTAAAACAACAAATGTTACTGAAGGGGGCATAAAGACCATGAAGTGTTTAATTCTGAACTTTTACGCTTATTTAGTAGCATTAGAGTAAACATATTTCTTAATGCTCCAATATCACCATATTATCAGGATGCTCTGTGGGTAATTTGTCACCATGACATTGACAATTATCAGCAATATTATGCCTAACAAATGCATCATTTATATTCCTACAAACCCATGGTAACTACTCAAAACAAAGCAATGCTATTACAATCGCATTGAATTGAAGCAAACATTTCTGGATTGATTTTCCCAATCAGTGGCATGTTAGATTACAAAACTATTAATCCATACTCATTATCCAGGATTCCATGGATCACTAATTAACCCTTTTCCAGGCAATCTCTTCATACCATAAAATACATTCTATAGTAAAATATTGAGGGAGTAAAATTGCTTCACACTCATTTTAGTGATGCCAGAATATCAAAAGTTCTAATTAAATAGTGTGATCCTTTCATTATTCAAAGGAAATCAAAGGGCTGAAAGCAATGGAAGCACTAGTTTTATTTCTTGTGAAATCACGTCTGGCTTGTAGACTGACAAGACTGCATGTATTTGATTAATTGATAATGATTGAATGGGGTTTAACGCCAATTTTAACAGTATCTCAGTCATATTTTGGTGGCTGGAGCACTTACCAATGGATTCCTGGTATTTATCACACCAGTACTATCACTACATCCTTTCCTAGCCTCCAACTGCTATCCCACTTAGATTTACAATTATCCACCTATGGGTGAGATACAAATGTCGGAAAGGATATGTGCAGCCCCAGGGAATCGAACCAATGACATCCCTTGATTGAAGATTCGAAGTCAGATGCGCTACCGACTGCGTTATGACGGCATGTTTTTGAAGGCTGATCTTTTGTCTTTACAAAAACAGGAATAATTCAGGTACAGCAACATAAGGTTACTATTATGACTGATACACTTACAGCAAGGACAAGGACATGTAGGGTTTCAAACTAGACAGGCAAATAGAGTCTGTAGTCTGAGTGGTAGGACACAGGCCTTGCACAGCAGGTTTGAAACCCAACTGACAGTGGGAATTTTTCTGAGAAAAGAACTATCGATATGTTGCTCTTCTTAACCATGGTGTATAAATCAGTACTTATGAGGATTGTAAGCCAATGTGCTTCGTTTTCTTTGCCAATTCTAACTCGATCCCCCTTTTTCACACCCTTCAAGAAAAGAACTTGGGATAATATTGTGGAAATGAAGTAATTGCTTGCTACAAGCAATTTCTTCATATTATCCACAATGTTTTTTACCCCAAAAGACAAATTCTTTTTTAAAATTTCATCAACAAACAATAGTTGTCTTTAATTTCTTTAAATTAGGACCAGTCTAAAATGTTGTCATCTGATAATGCACTAAGTACATTCCATAAACCATTTTACATACCCAAGACAGTACATGGCGCAAGCAGTATTTTTCAATGTACTCTGTCTTATTACCTACCCTATTTGGAATAGACCTTCCAGAAAATGTTAGTTGATGATTTATGACATGGACCTATCTAATTACAGCTGCTCCTTGCCTACTTTTTGGTCTTTATTGATTTCGGAATCTATATTTTGTCTTCCTTCATAGCCAATTAAGGTTAACAAACTGTACCCTAAATAATCAAAGGTCAGTAAGACAACCAAAATGGCCCTTAGTGGCTAAACCTGAGTGCTCTTAGGCTTTGGGAAATGGTATTTAATGATTGAAAATATAATTATAAACCCATTCACGTTTGATCCAGTTTTTTCATTACCAGGAAAAAACTATGGACAACATGATGGAAAATTAAGAAATTATTTGTTATAAGCAATTTGTCTTCATTATCAACTATGTTTTCTACCCTACAAACAAGTATTTTTGTATCAATTTTGAATTGTTTTCTGCATTTTCTTTGAATTTTGACCAGTCTAATCTTATCTACAGTAGCTTTACCCATTATGTTAAAATCTTAGACTAGTCAAAACTGAAAGGAGTTGCAGAGGACAAATTAAAGTTTATGAAATCTTTTCAACTTTCTGCAAAGAAAACTTTGTGGAAAATGAAGAAATTACTTGCTGCAAGCAATTTCTTCATTTGACATAACGTTTTCTAATTGTTTATTCTACAGGGATGTCAAAAAGTGTCATTGTGCGGGAATGGGTTAAACAACTTCTCCTCCCTTATTTATGCTCTATTCTTTTGTTTCTAAAGTTATTTCACTTTTTTATTTCACTTTTATATTCCTTCATAGCCTATTAATGGGCTTGAGATTATCTTATCAAGTCTATCAAATCAAATTCACTAATGTTGGAAACATTGTGGGAGAAGTAAAAACTCTTTTTTTATGGGTGACCTGTTCTCTTCCTTCACACAAGTACTAGAAGTACGCGTGAACCTGGTAAGACCGTGCTTATCATACAAGGTTGAAACTTGTGTGCATTATGCCATTACCAGAAAACAAAATTTTAGACTGGTCCAATTTTAAAAGAGGTTGCAGACGAAAATTAAAAGTTATTAAAATTCTAGATTATTTCAACTTTCTGGAAAGAAAATGTTGTGTAAAATGAAGAAATTGCTTGTTACAAGCAATTTCTTCATTTTCACAATGTTTTCTCCAGTATTTTATTTGAGGGGCCACTGTGTGGGAATGAGTTATAGCAGATCTCATAAACATGTAGAGGATAATTATTTGTTTCAGTCTAAGATGAACCTAACTTCCTTGGAGTGAACAACAAAAGCTACTCTTTCAGTCTATATTTTCAGAAGTGTCAGAAAATGATTTAATCATATTTCGCTCCTGACATAATCGTTTACCCTACGGA
This sequence comes from Fragum fragum, assembly GCA_946902895.1. Lineage (NCBI taxonomy): Eukaryota > Metazoa > Mollusca > Bivalvia > Cardiida > Cardiidae > Fragum > Fragum fragum. The sequence goes on from OX336370.1 coordinate 40,076,341, forward strand.
CACTGTGTTTCTTAGAAACAAAGGCACTTGAGACTCAGTTGTATGGATTGGGAAAAAATATCAACTTATTATATTTGATAACTAAAGACATCCCAATAACTGAATGCTTTACTATATATTCCAGCTGCTTACATCCTATAGACTTTTACTGATATAAATGCACAAATTAGTTATACAAATTATCAAATTAACCTATAACCACATGAAATTAACCACATCAAATTTACAAACGTGAAAAAGATCACTATTTCAAGTTAGTGGAATTTAAAAAATCTTTGCTTTTTTAGGGTAGAAAAAATTGCAGACAATGAAGGAATTAATTGTTATAAGCAAATTCCTCATTGTCCACAATTAAATTTGTCCAACAAGAATTCTACTGCTGACTTGATGCAAAGACTTTTCTAAGTTTTCACTTATTTCATAATTCAAGCAAATCAGGGTAATTTCTTCTTTATCAAATACTTAACACATTCCCAAACAAAGCCTCCTTTTCATGCCCCATAAGAAAAAGCTTCTGAAAACATTGAGGAAAATGAAGAAATTGTTTGAATCAAGCAATTTCTTCATTATCAACAATGTTTTCTATAAAAACACAAAAAAATCTAAAATTCCATCAACTATAAATTGTAGTCTGCAGATTCTTTCAGTTTGGACCAGTGTAAATTTTTTTTTTTGTTGGAATGGGTTAAAGGTATCCCCTACCATGATTTTGAGTCTGACGCGCTACCAACTGCACTATGGCTGCTGCCTATTTACAATTCAAAGTTTATGAAATTCTAGATTTTTTAATTTTTCTCAGGGTAGAAAGCATGTGGAAAACGATGAAATTGCTTGTGACAAGCAATTTCTTCATTTTAAACAACGGTTCCCAATTGTTTTTCTTTAGGGATGCCTAAAAGCATTCTTGTGTGGGAATGGTTTAAAGGCAACAAGTTTATCACAATAACAAGTAAATGAATCATAGATTTTAATCAAAGACTAACAAATCATATTCCAAGAGTTGCAAATCATTCCACATTAGGTTAATGAACGCCTAAGTAATATTCTTCGGAGCGAATACAGTCTGCAAATAAATATCACGTGTCCGATTAGCATTTATATGGATATTTGATGATCTGTCTGTCGTAAGTCATGCTTTTATCTGATATACTGATTGGATTGAATGTTGATGAAGCACGTAAAAATGCAAAGTTATTATTGATTCACCAAATTCCAGATAGGGCAGGATTTCTTGACAAGGGACGAAAAAAAATTCAAACATATAATGGACCTCTGTTGTAAGAACTTAAAATTTCTTTTCAAGGAAATTCAAACTGGACTCACTTTAGCTTTTTATATACCCTTTCCATGCTGAATAAAATATTTTTTTAAACTTGCATGAAAGCAAAATGCAAGTCAAGGCCTAAATATAATGAAGATGGATCAACATTTCCTTTGTAATTTTCATAAAAACTAAAAAAGTGTCATAGACTCTGATGTCCTTGCATAAGTGTTTGTCACACGACTGTGAGTTGTGACCTTCACATGTGTGTATCCATCAGAACTTTATGCATGACACTAGTATAACAAATGTGAAACCCATCACTAATTCATTGTCGTGCTGAACAAGGAATACCCCTGTCTTGGCAGGAGGTATAGACAAAGATCAGCCTCCACAATTTTTGTGGGAAAAAATCAGATACATAAAACCACCCACACACTTAGCCTGCACATACACACTCACATATTGACAGAGGTGAACTCTATATGCCCATTGCTATTTCATGTCGGGGTATAAAAAAACATTTTGCTTAACCATCAAACACATGGTGTTGACTAAGAACAGACTGCACACAAGATCAAGCATATCTATGTCTATTACTCCTGCCAAAACAAGATTCAGCATGACGGTAAACCCTTGTCATGCTGTCCTGGATTATTCTTACTTTGGCAGGCGGTATAGACAAAGATCAGCCTGCGAATATGTGCAGTCTGATCTTTGTCTATACAACCTGTTTGTCCTATTGAAGTCAGACTTGTCCATTCTATAATATTGATTTTCATACTAAATATTGACCTCGACAGCCAGACCTACAGTGCCATCATCCCTTTGATTTTAATACCTTTTGTAGCAAGGACTTTATTCAGCATGGCAAGGGTTAATAAGAAATCACAAATATTGAATGATATAAATGGCAAGGTTTCGGGCTCTTATCTAGTCTACTCTTGATGTCACTCTGTAATGAAATTTAGCCATTATTTCTCTAATAACATTTTATGTCTTCTACCAAATTATCCCCATAAAATTAATAATTTCCGTTTGAAGACTAGAATACTTCTAACATGAAAAAGATCAACCTTTATCAAAAGATCTATGTCAAATTTACGCATTACCAGGCAGCAAAATTTTTAAACTTGTCCAAATTGAAAGAAGTTGCAGACAATGAATCAAAGTTTATGCAATTTTAGATTTTTTCCATTACTGGGTAGAAAACATTGTGGAAATGAAGAAATTGCTTGGTTCAAGCAATGTTTACCCAATTATTTTTCTTGAGGTGTATCAAAAGCCATCATCAAGTGGGAATCAGCCTAATTTAAGGTTATCAAATCTTGTTTGAGAAGTCAACTATTCTTAAAAAGTTTAAAGTATTTGTGTAAGATAAAAGCAAGCATTTTTTCTTAAAGTAGACCTAGTGACCTAGTTTTTGACCCCCATGTCACCCAATATCGACAGAGATCTTTATGGAGACAAACATTCTAAACAAATGTCCAGTCACTTGAGTAAGAATATGCTGCCTCTAGAGTACAAACAAGATTTTACCTGGTGACCTAGTTTTTACCCAAAGTGACCCAAATTTGAAATTGGCTGAGATATTTTGAAAACAGACATTCTCATCAATTATCAATTAAGTTAAGCCAAAAATGTGGCCTCTGGAGTGAAATCAATGTATTTCCAAGATTTGAGACAAACATTTAGGCCAATATCAAATCAATCGAGCCAGAAATGGAGCTTTGAGATTTGACCTTGTGACCTAGTTTTTGACTGGAATAGACCCAAATGCAATTTTTGCCCAGGTATTATGGAGACAAACTCCATTGATTTGAGTTTAAAAAGTGACCTCTAGATATGGTGCAAGGGAATTTAAAGATTTGACCTAGTGACCTAGTTCTTTACTCCATGTGACCTAAAATCATTCATGACTGAGATATTATGGAGACAAATATTCTAAACAAATATCAAGACATTTCAGGAAAAAATGTGATCTCTAGAATGCACACAAGGGTTTTCTAAGATTTGGCCTAGTGACCTAGTTTTTGACCCCACGTAACCCAATATTTAGATTGTCCAAGATTTCATAGAGACAAACATTTTAAGCAAATATCAATGAAGTTGAGCTAAATTTATGGCCTCTAGAGTGCACACAATATGTTGAATGACGATGGACGTCAGATACATCTTCATGTTCAGGTGAGCCAAAAAATCCTAGTTGATGAAGGGGGACAATTCTTACAGTCTAGATTTTTCTTTTGATAGTGAATATATCACTAAGTTTCAAGTAAATAGTCCTTTGATATTAACTGAGACCTAACACGTTTATCATGCCTTCGCCTTATTAACCCATTCCCACACAGTGACACTTTTGGACGCCCCTCAAGATAAACAGTTGGGAAAACCTTGTGTAAAATGAAGAAATTGTTTGTAACAAGCAATTTCTTCATTCTACCCAGAAAGATGAAAAAATCTTTAATTTAGTGAGCTTTAAATTGTCGTCTGCAACTCCTTTCAATTTGGACCAGTCTAAAATTTGGACGTCTTGTAATGGGTTAAACATCTAAAATCTTGTGCTAATGCATACTGGTTGAAGCCAACACCTTAGGTGAATTTTTCATTGAGACTCTTATAATTCTTGTTAAGAATATCGAGCTAACTAAAATTGTTCACATGACAATATCAAAATCAAAAGTCTCATTTAGCTAGATTTTTATCTCTACTGAAAGAATTTACTTTGTGCTCAGGTGAGCTTAATAAAACGGTATTGGGTATTGTCGTAGGCTACACAAATATAAGCAAACATCATAAGCAATCTCTATGGCAGATACACTCTATCACTGTAACATGGTATTGTGCATAAGTTTACACGCTCTTAATGAAACATCAAACCTAGAATTCTTTGAAAGTACTAGTGGGTTATCATTTTACCATTATGGTTGACCCTTTCCTTTTTAATCCCTGGTTTTTACATCCCTGTAAATTTATTACTGAGAAAAAATATTGCAGAAAAAGAAGAAATTGCTTGTAACAAGCAATTTCTTCTTTTTCCACAAGTTTTTTTTACCCTACTGTCTGGTTATTTTTTCAAATTAAATCTACTTTGAATTTTCGTCTGCAAAGCTTTTGCATTTGGACATGTCTGAAATTGTGCAAAACGGGAAAGGGTTAAAGACCCTCATGCATCTGCTTCAATTTTAGTCCTGTTTCTTACCCATTTTCACTTAATCCCGCATTTTCACCGACTGAAGGACTAAAACTTTGGAAAACATTTCAACAAAAGGAGAGATTGACTGTAAAAAGTAATTTCCCCTTTACTCTCAAACTTTTCTACCCAATATGACAGTTGTTTTTTTTTCCAATTTAATTACACTGTGAAATGTCATGTGCAAGTTCTACCGATTTGTACCAGTATAAAATTTGGTTGTTTGGGAATGGGTTAGAATTACTGGAAATTTACATTGCCCAGTTTGTCAGTATTAGTGCCCTGAAATCTCACAGAACTTTCTGTCCAATCAATCTGCTGGGTAATTTGTGAAGGGTCCTGTGAAGTGATAATCCCAAACAAAGCTGGAAGACTTAAAATCAGTAATTACCAGAGAAACCTAATAAATTCCAAACAATTATTGGATTTCTAATGTCTTCAAGCCACTGGGCGCCAGCTACACCAGCTACATTGACTCGGAGAGGAGATCAATCAGATGTATATGAAAAAATGTAAGCAACACAGGAGTTTTTTGCTATTTTATAAAAATTCAGGTAATTACAATAAACTGACAGCACCACTATCAATCAAAGAAACAATTGACCAATCAAATCATTCAATTAGATTGAAAGTGAACTTTGAACTCAGACATTACGTTAGGTTTTCAGAGTTGGTTTGCCAACTTAAATGGCGTAACTACAACTTTTTTAAGCTGTAGGTATGATAAATAAACCACCTTTTATCAGCTCACCTGTGCACAACATGCTCATAGTGAGCTTTTGGGATACTTGAAAGTCTGCCGTCAATAATTCAGTCTTAGAGGTCACAATTGTGGCTCTGAGTATTTCTCAAACTTGCTTGTTTAGTTGTGTGGAAGGTGAGTGATATAGGATCATCATACATCCTCTTGTTTTATGTTTACGTCAAAACAATTCTGCCAAATAACATGA